>CM023486.1:66516195-67197818 GCA_013339685.2 Hyalomma asiaticum | reverse complement strand
GCGTGCATAATCAGCACAAGCCTGCAGAGGCTGCTGCCTCATAGAGAAGGCAGTTAAATAGAGCTCAAGCATGAGCGTATCTGTCAGGTTTGTCCGTGTTATGGATGAGTGAAGGTCGTGCAGAAATTCCTGAACATGTTTTAGCTCTGGTCATAGTCACTGCATACTTATTACTTATTGCCTTAGCCCAGCTTCATCTTTGAAAACGCAATGCACACCCATGTGTTAAAAAAAAAAGAAATCCACGCATATCCACGGAGTGAATGATGATGAGTGGGCGAAGCTCCGGAGGTTCATCGGTCGCGCATCGAACGATCTCGAACGATCGTTCCATCAAATGAGTATCGAGCTGAGATGCGCTTCTAGCGATATCCGATTAAACGAGAGCAATGCACCTCCATCCAATCAGATTCAAACACAAAACGCCGCCATCTAGCGCTCTCCTATCACACTAGAGCACGAGGCGAGCGCCTCCGCGCCATCTATTGATCAGTTCACGTACTAGCTAAGCAGCCCCGCAGCGCCATCTCGCGATCATTCTGAGACCTAGATGTGGCTACGACGACGACGACGACGATGCCGGACTAGACCATGCCCTAAGGAGCTTCGCCCCTAAAAGTGCACAGTACGCGCCAAATGTAGGCGAAATATGCCAATACTGTTATGCATTAAATTACAATCTGGGAAGTCGTTCAACGTCCCCATAACACGGAGCGATCTAGCGTTTCGTAGGAAGTCATAGCATTCCAAGGCAACGACGTTGCACTTACGAGTCTGATATGGCAAGCATATCTTGCATTGATATACTAAGACTGGAGCATGTGGTCTAGTGGCTATGGCGCTCGGCTGCTGATCTGAAGGTCGCGGGATCGAATCCCGGCCACAGCGGCTGCATTTCGATGGAGGCGAAATGTGCAGGCCCGTGTACTGTGCGATGTCAGCGCATGTTGAAAAAACCCACTTGGTCGAAATTTCCGGAGCCCCTCCACTGCAACTTCTCTCATAATTATAACCTGGTTTTGGGACGCAAAACGCCAGAAATTATATATTAAGACTGGAACATGCAACGGGGCACCTACCCGTCTGCAAACACGCGCGCATTGGGTTCACTAAACATTCCTTTACTACATACACATTTCGACCTTTGTAAACCGGCCAACGAGGGGAATTGTAACACACCACTGTATCTAGTTCACCTCGCGTGAACGACGACGGGTACGACACACTGACACAATACGCGGAGTCCTCATCACCATATACAGGTCCTCCCGAACACTGGCCGGGCGGCATGAATGAACCGCCGTACACACACTCGCTCACACACGCGGGAGGACTATTTTCTTTCTGATGCGGCGATGTCTGTGTATACAGGGCCGAGCGTATAAAGAATCCCGCCGCACCACGACCGTCGGCGGCGGCGGCAGCAGCTTATATATACAAGAGCATACTATACATACGCGCCGCCCATGCGACCTGACCGCCGCACCGCTCGCTCGCGGCGCCGCAAGCCGAAATAGATTTTTGATATGCAGGTCCCGGCGTCTCTGTCGGCGCGTCTCTCCTCTACACGCGTATACCTAATGCCGAGGAGGGAAGGCCGCCTTTCGAAGGAGTCGTGCGTTGGGGCTTCACGCGGCATCCACTTGCGTGCGTGTGTGCGTCTGTGATGGTGTCCGCGCTGTATTGGGGGTGTGTGCGGACCCCTGCCTAATCAAGCTTTCGCACCAGCCTCATGTGGTAGTATATATATATACGTACAGTACAGCAGGAGGAAGAAGAAGAGTAAGAGACAACTCGTTTGTCAGTGTGTGTTCTTGTGTGGGAAGAAGCTCGTTAATTATTGACAGCTTCGAGGGGATGCAGCATGCCTCTCCTCCGCGCGCTGTGCTGTACGAACTCATTGATTGGCTTGACGCCGCCGCGTACACCATCCTCTCCGACACCCCTGCCGAATGTCTCCCCTCCATTTTTTTATTATTTGCTTCTTTGTGGCGTTCTGATTATGTGACTCAATTTCCTTTTTAAGCTTCGGCTTGTGCTCACGCGATGTACGTTCGATATTACGCGGTTGAGAGGCGCGGCGTATTTTTGTGAGTTTGAGGACAGAGCTATGTGCACGTCCCTGTTTCATAAACTGGTCGATGGGTCCGCCTGTCTAAGGTATAAGCGCAACAGTCATTTTTGCAGCTGACACCACGGTTTGTACCGAAGGAAATTTATTTCAGTAAACATGCGTAGGCTGCGTCTATTTTTTCTTAAGTGTGTTATCTACTTTTCGAAGTCGGATAAAGGAGAAAGGGCGAGATGAGGAGAGGGAGAAAATAATATTTATACGTTCGTATACACACTTCTGCGTCAAGATGTTCCGTATGAAGTTTCGCTGCCTGATCTCGCCTCAATGCTGCTTGGTTGCGGAAATCTAATAACTAGGCACGCAAGAAAGAGATTCATGGGATACGTGCTAATAGTCGGTAGAGTCCGCGTTAGTTTGTAACTGGCAAAACTTAGATTTTCTCCATGCGAGAAATCATCCGTTATAAGAATTCGCGCCGAACAGGTTTCGATGTGTTACCAACAAATGCCAATGAGTGGTTAGTATTGTGTGACGCAGGTCTGCATCGCCAAAGAAGACATTTCTCTATAAGGCATGCTAGTAAAACATCTGCGCGCTTCGACTGGACCTTAGAGGCAGAATACGGAACGCTCACTTGCAGCGGTGCGAAGCAATGGAGCATCGGGGAAGCAAGTGCAGGGTATATGACGCTTTTCTCAAGGAAGCAATGAATGAATGAATGAATGAATGAATGAATGAATGAATGAATGAATGAATGAATGAACAAAAACATAGCAGAAGAGTTATCACATCTTGAAGTTCCTCAATAACAAATTTCACTGCTGCTTGAGCCGTGTTGTGGTTAGAATGAAATATCGCATAGTTAGTTCTCACCACACGCGCGTTGCATTCTCACGCACTAACGACGCGTTAACGAGTTTTTGTCGTGCCTACTAATGCGAACGACGAAACGTCCGCAACAGATGTCTCCGCGCTTAAAATGCAGGGCGTGCACACTATAGTATATTAACGCGTCACTCCTGAATTAAGCCATGTTTCAACCGAAGCGTCGAGCGCCAAAGTGGGAAAGGGTTATTTCGAGTATTTTCGTGTTTTGCCTTTGAGCCGTGTCCTGTGTGGTAACGAAACATACTTGAAATTCGTACCAAGTCTCGCAGTATCGGACAGACGTTTTGTTTTATTCATAATCCGGCACCACGCGGAATATAATGTGTGGATAACTAGCTGGGAGCGTTATTACTTTAAACACTTGTCTCCGCGCTTTGAACGAAGAAAACCGTGTTGGGTACTGCAAGCAAATTATTCGTAACGAGGTTTTAGATGTCTAAATCTGGGCAGTACGTGGCGTAACCGACACTGCGGGCTGCGGGGGAGCTATATACAAGAAGACGGCTGTAACTGCTGAGAGAAAGGACTCACCGGCGTCACAAGCGGAGGGGGGGGGGGGGGGCGCCCCCGTAGCGGTTATACTGGTCCCAGCTCACGTATATGGTGCACATGGGCGTCCCCTATATCAGTTCTATGTCAAGGTCAGTCGGCTGGCATGCATAATGTATACGCTGATGCCGAGTGCCGGCAGGACTTCCTAGACAGGACGTGATTTGTATTCAGTGCCTGCGTAGTTTAAAATCGGCAGGGGACACACACGCACATACTTTCACACAAAGGGAAAAACGAGAGACAGATACAGGGGGACAACATAAATATAAGAAAGAATAACAGTCAGGTACAAAAGGAGCTCCACAGATAAGCCTTATCACGACTTGGGAAAGAAGAAAAAGATAACGGTGCGCTTATTGGATTCGTATAGCTGTTTAACCAGATTTCTCGCAGCGTGCGATCCATATGCTATCCGCCTGTGCACACATGCACTGCGTGCATTGGATGAAACCGTGAGCGTGCGGTCTGAAGTGCCGCATTTTGTTTTTTTCGTTGGCTTTCGCGTCGTAAGGAAGGCTATGCAGTTCCGTTATCGGAAGCCTTGACGCTGCATAGTATTGATTTTTTTTCCTTTCTTGCGCCCTTGGTAAGATAGGGAAAACGGTTCGAGTGAAACCGTCGATTGAATAACGTATATGCCTCGTCTGGCTGCTTGATATTCAGGCTACGAGTGCGGCTTATCTCAGCGCGCGAGCCTGTTACTGCGATCGTGCAATGCGGTTTGCTGTGTGGCAAGAGAAAGTCGAGGGTGTCGGCGGCGATCGCAGATGACGCGTTTTCTGCAGTGGCCGCGATGCTCGATCACTCTTGACGCTGTTCGAGTGACACTAAGCGAAATTATAATTCTTAACGAGTGTTAAAGTATAGGGCTAACGTTAAGTACGCAGGTATACCGCGGTATTAGACTGAAGCAGTGTGGTCGGTACGTATGCGTACAGGCGACGACAGCCACATTCATGTACGAAAATTTTCTGCCAATGAAGTATTCGTGAATCGTGACAAGTGGTTTGTCGTAACGGATAACACTCAGCGAAGGTTCGCTTGCATGTGATGGTTTATGTGGGATGTGGTGTGCCCATATACAATGCGGAATAAAAAAATATGACCGAGGGTATTTTCTATGGGGTTGTTGATAATGCCAAGTAATGTAGCCTTTTTGTTTGATCAGAAGTTGGGCCTTCAATTAAAAAACAACAACGAAGATGATTATAATTTGGTTGGTGTCCCCCTTTTTTTCACCTTTAACAACAAAGAAAGGTTACTCTGCGTGACAGCCAGCTGCCATTCCATGCTATTGCGCAGTGATTGTCATCAAATGCATCAATCGGTGTCATTGTTTTCCTGTATTCGAATATCGATCCAGTGAGGAAGCGCTTTTATACGTACGATATTATTTCTTTTTATTCCGATATCTCATACTCCCAGTAATCTTCTCATCTTCATTTTCTCGTCTGTACAGTAAACGAAGATGTCGCATTAAGCGGATGTATTACGTTAAACCGATTACCAATGCTGCAAATTTTGAATAAGTATTTTTCAAGCGCATTAAATTATTTGTATGACAGCTGCTGTCAGCGTTTGTTCAAACAGCAGGCGATTTCTATCTGCGTTTGAAACACACAACAACACAATTGATCCTATATAACGATACGGCCTCCACGGTTGGTCGGCACCGTTTCTTTACAATGCTCAAAAAGTGCTGTAAAGCCCGATCCTTGCTACAGTGAACTAGAAGAGAGGTCTCCTCCATCTCACTGTATCCTTTGCTATTCATAACTCCGCAGTATTATAATACTCAATAGCCTGCGGCATAAGAGTAGCTCAAGTGGGCACCCTAACACTTTTATTGCAACCGTTTATTTGCCGGTCGCGTAAACAGATGGTTGGATATAGCTTCGGCACAGGTCAAACCACCTATATAAACTGATTTAATATTTTAATCGTAGAATGAAGTCACCACATCGCTGCCGACCGCATCAACGCGAAAGTGGAGCTCGCCAGAACTGTTTATGGCAGGAGTGACGACATGCTGCACAAGGCTGTGATTGGACAAAAGTAAAATTAGAAGCGGTCGCGGCATTAGATGGGAAAACGCAGTAATACTTGGTTTTGTTTTCCTCTTGGGTGATTTTTCATTGAACGTCAGAACGTCAGAGAAGCTAATTTAAAGCACGGCAACCTCAGACTCCACGTTGTTTGTTGCCGTGGCAACCACGTCACCAGTACAGTGGAACGAAGAGGCAACCATGTGCGAACTTACGTACGCGCTTCGAGCAAATTCCATTCGCTGCGCGTTATGTCAGACGTGGTGAGTGGAATGCAGTCGCCTGGCCCTGCGAAACCCGAGTCGAGGGTCGGCATTTTTCTTTCTTGCTTGCATACTGAATGTGGTCGTCCTAGTAACTTCGGACTGCAGGCTCATATCTCTGTCGTTTTTGTTACGTATGTCTGTCAGTTCTTCAGTCCACGCCACACGCTAATCAAAACGGGCGCTTGAAAACGTTTAGAGGGCCCCTCTAAGCGCACAAAACGCAGGAGTCATTCACCGGTAAAATAACAAAGTATATATATCGTGGGTACCAACAACAAGTGAAAGGGAGAGGAACTACTGAACTAATTCGTAGTCATTTATAGATAGTGACACTGTGTTACATCTGAACGTGTTCAGATTAGTTCACATGCCCCGAAGAGCAGCTTCATGCAAGACTTGAGGCAACCAAACCCGCATCGTCTCCAGGCACGTATACATGGAGGTCCACGTAACCGCATCATCGCCGATACGTCGGAGGTAAACAGCAGCAACAGCACCGGGTCACTGCAGTCGGCAAGAGGGTGCGGCCCTTAAGGCCACTAAAGGAAGGGAGAGAGGGGGAATGTGGAATACCCGTGTCGGGTGTTGGAGAGTGGCTCGTCCACCACGGCGGCGTCCGTGGCAGTGAGTGCCGAAGTAATAACAGAGACGCACACACCACGCGGCCGGCTTTAACCCCGTGGCGGCGTCTGGGATGTACACACGCACACACGTAAGCGGTTCTTCCTCTCTAGTTGCGTTCTCGCTCCCTCGGAATGGCGGCCATTAAACGCCATTACCGCCGCGAGGAGCTCTCTTCGTTGCAGCCGCCGTCGGCTGACCGGAGGCTACGCGCCGAACTGCCACCACAACCAGTATACCAGCGGCGGCGGTGGGTAGCTGTGCTACGGCAAAGCGTCAGCAGGGGTACAAGCAGCAGCAGCAGCAGCAAGCAGCCTATGGCTGCAGCAATGGGCGAGCCTCGGAGAGATGCCGCCGCAGGCATGTCTGGCGAGGCCGGCGGAGCGAAGCATCCTCGCGGCTTAGGGCCGCCGTCGCTTCCTGCAAGCGTGGTCGTTGCGCGGCGCGGGGGCCGAGCCAAATTATTCCTGACCCCGGCAACCCTGACCGATTCGCGCCGACGGGGCTTCTTCTGCTTCTTCTTGGGCCGGCAGGCGTACGGAGGCGCCAGCGGCACCGATGAACACGAGGGCAGAACGAGATCCAGCGACATACGGTCTGTGTGTGCGTGTGTGTGTGTGTGTGTGAGAGAGAGAGGGGAGAGAGATCGGTGCTTGAATCGTGTTCCAGCAGGTGATGGAAGAGGAACATCAGCAGGTGACGAGTGCAGGGCGACTCAGTGGGAGCGAGGAAGAGCTCAAATACATGAGTAGAGATAGAGAGAGAGAGAGAAAAAAGAATCCTCCGCGTGTATGTTAACCCCAGGTGGTCTAAATTTCCGGAGCCCTCCACTACGGCCTTTCTCTCCTCTCTATCTCTTTCACTCCCTTTCCCCCACCCCCACGGACGCTTAGCCGTGCTCCCTACATATGGGCTGCAGAAATTAGCGTCCTTTCCTAACCGAACCACAATCATCATCATCATCATCTGTCACTAAAACTTACGTTCGTGTCGATGCGCCACCAGTACGTAGAGGTGTCTCCCTGTGCGGTTTGCGTCTAGGCGATTTGTGGCGGAAGAACTTGCGCAAGACCGGATGGTATAGCTCTATACGCTTTCTGTATCTACAGTTTGCAGTTTCATATACACATACAAAATACAAGAAGCGAAGCTCTGCATATGCACTGCACTCTCCAGTTTTGGACAGGTGTAGGTGATTTTGAAATATTCGACGTGTTCACACTTCACGTGGCTGTCTTTTTTTTATTCTTCTTATTCATTATTTCCCTTCTATATTACCTCCTAGAGCCCATACAGAGAGTGGGTACACTAGTAACAATTGTTTTATTTGCTTGTTGCCACTGTCCTTTCTCGTTGTCCTTACCTGGACCACGTGAGCTTCAATCATTATAGAACAGCAATAGCATATCTAAATGGTGACTCATTGAACAAATCGGTAGTCGGGAGTGAGACCAGATAAAGTGGGGCTCACTGCTTCACGTCCGAAGTATGGCAGCGATTTGATTGTCTCGTCGTCATTATCCGATGGCTGGAGCCAGTACTCGAACCACGTGACATGGTTGCGCCAATACTAGGCCTCTTGCCCAGTCCTTGCGTTGTCACGGGAGATATAATTGACACTCTTTACAAAACATGCGCGGCTTTTCCGCCCATTGATAACAGTCCTATCATTGACTTGTTCCTTCATAGTTGCTATACAGCGTGTGTGGATTGAAGCTTATATATGACAGCGCACAAGATATTTTAAAGTTGGCATTCCATACAGAAGAACTAGGTTATGCATAAGGCTTCACAAGGAAGCAGCTTTCAAAAAACGGCCAGCTTCACTTTTCACTGCTTTTCGGCCTGTCTTTTCCAGCACTATAGCACACTGTTATTTTGGGGATTCCGGAAAACAAGAACGCGCCGACCGTCCCGCAGCAGCATGCGTGCACCTTCTTGTCAATCTAATTGCGTTAAACACGTCTCTCGTGATGGATGTGCTTATTCGCTGAGTGCGGTCCATCTCTGTTTGCCCCGCGTCTGTGATGAAGGCTTCCAAAGAGCGAGCGGTTTCTCTCCGGGTACTAAAGCAGCATGTCATAACGACAAGGGCTATACAGGAGTGATGCTTGCTCCTGTCTCTCGGCTTTTAGGGGTATAGGACGTCCCTGAAGTGGATGTGCATAGGGGTGTGCGCGCACGAGGGCTTCGAAATTGACGAGCCAAAAGACCGACCGCCCTGCAACTGACCACCGCGAAAACTGTTCACGCGAACGAGTCGGCCTGGAGAGTGGACGCAGGGCGGCGCTCGGGCTCGGATTACTCTTGTTGTCCGGTCTCGGACGTGCTTGTTGTCTCTGAGATTACAGGTTTTTTCTCGGCCGTTATACCGCCTACTCGAGCGCTCTCTCTTTTCCTTGCGTGGCGTCCAACGCGCAATCACTGCTTGTCTGACTGTGCCTCGTGGAAAGCCACCGACTTGCGATCCGCTATTTCTTGCATGCGTGCGCCCGGCTCCGCTATGTAGGGCTGCAGCTCTTATTTGTGTCTTTGTGCGCGCGTGTATAGTGATGGAGGGCTTTTTCGTGGCTCCGCCTGTCTTCAGGCGCCGTTAGTCGGTCGACGGTGATTTTTGGTAAAAAATGAAGAAATCTCTGAGAAATGCACCATTTAGGTTCTATTCTTCTAAAGCTCTTTTTTTTATGGAATAGGGCACGAAATAGCAGTGGAGCTGACCAATGGAAGCCGTTATTTTCCATTGGAGACTTTACCCCGACTGACCACTTACTTTAATAGGAAACACAGAGACAGGTGAAAGACCCGGTTTTCTTGATGATGATGACGCTGCATTTCGGTTACGAAATATGACAGCCATCATTTTAATGTAGCGGCCTGCGTTATGCGCTAGAATGCGGAGATAGTATCATGTAGGTAATAAAGGGAATATGAATTCTTCTACTGCAACATATTTTTTTAACAGGGAATAACTTCCGTACGGTGCCTTTTATGGTCATATATACGTTCGTCGTTATTGTGGAACGTATATCAAGGTGGGGTGTTATGCGTTTTTCCCTTCCGAATTTTGAGAGTGTGTAACACCTACACCCAACAGCAGCGTAAATTTCAGCTAGTGACTATATATCGCAATTACGGCTATAAAGAAAATAGAATTTCTTCAAAACAGGAAGTTGCCATTCATACATAGTTGGTAACTCGCAAGTTGTAAGCAAGCGCGATCACTGTGGTTTGGCGTGTGCTCTGCCGGAAGATGTGGAACACATGCCACGTGTAACACTCACTACTTTTCTTATTCGGTGCAAACTTTCGAGCTTCGAACATTGATCTCGCCAATTTACAGCGGCAGACACGAAACAACTCGTTCCTTTGTACGTTGCTCGGGTCTCATTTGTCGCTTTTGGAGCGAAATGTCCCTGCCACCACCGCGAGACCCGTCTGTGGCTACACCGAATCTGTTCAGACGTTCGCGGATTTGGGCAGAGCCTAAGAAACAATAGCAAAGGTGCACCAAACGCGAAAAACAACAACAAAAAAAAACTATCTTACACGACGCCAACGACAGAGGAGAACGGACACGCGCAAACAGAACGAGGCCATTGCGGGCCGGTTTGTTTTGTGACGACGGAGGATAAGGACTCCATGCACGGTGGCCGATGACAGCAGCCGGCAGCGGCGGGAATTAAGATCTGCCGATAAAGCGATCTCGACATCTGCCGCCAAGCGGCTTTCTTTCAAAAAGCCGAACGCCGCTCGGCGTCTCGACGTTTCTCCCTCTCTCTCTTCTTCATCTTCTTCTTCCTCTTCGCGCTCTTGTTCTTCCAGCTTCCCGCCGCGTTGTTATATGTACTGCGTATATACAAATCCTCGCGCGAAAACTAAGAAGCCAGGTCTTTAGCTTTGTGTTCCAGTCTGCCAGCTCCCCGGCAGCCTTCTCTCTCTCAAAACACAAACACGCAAACTGGCTTCCCGCCCGCATCGTGCGCATGCACAGACGCACGCCGCTGCCACGACACTTCCCCGTGGACTGTACACAGACTGATAAATCGCTAACCGTAGCCCGCGTACTTCGTATCACTACGTGCGCGTGCGATAGAGTTTCGATCTTCGGCCGCCCAGCCTCCGATACAAAAACCACGACTCGTGGCTTCGCTGTACCGATGTCGCCGGTTCGTTGCTCAACGTCGTACTCGCTCGGCGCGGTCTCGAATCTCCTCCGCGGATGCTGCAACCACCGCTTGCCTCGAAAGGAGTCTTGTGGCGGCCTCCAGGTGAAGCACTTCATCATGCGATTCGCGGCTAGTTCCATTTTTTATCACCCCCCTCCCTTCTCTTCCTCTCTCTTTAGCAATACCGATGACTGTCGTGCCGGCTGCTTCCTCATATTCATCCTCGCTAAGCCAACTCGCCTGCTTCCGCGGTGATTTATTTCTTTCACATGCGGTTGACCAATACGTATATACGCTCGCGCCGTCGTCTCCAATGTACAAAACTTAAAGGCTCGATCATTTTTTATTATTATCTTTCTTTGTACGTGTGGTTCTTCTTTCTCGCCGGCCTCTTGTTCCGTGGCGCGGGCACGTTCAGGAAAAATTTCCAATCTCTTCGCCAGAGCGTGCGCTCACGTGACTGGGCGACGGAGATTTGGATCTCGGAAATGGACGGATGTTGGGCAGTTGGTGCCGCGTCGTGCGTGTGTGTCGATATAATACAGCTGGATATGGTGACTGGAACATTTTGTTTAGGTTACACTCTTTTTCTTGGCCAGGCACGTGTCGCCCCATGCGACACGAGCGCTGGAGGGTCTCAGGTTTTTTTTTTTTTTTTTTAGGTCACATAGCTATATATTATCCAAGCTGGAAATGCGTTTCGAGGGTTCCAAGGCTGTGGAAGTACCTCAGATATTTCGCTTGTAGGCTACATGTTCCCTGAATATGTGAGGGCGGTGTTATGTGTGAAAGAAATTCATGCTTAAGTTCATTTGTTTCACTGAATGAATGAATGAATGAATGAATTACATAAAGAAGCCACTTATTACCTGTGATGATTTTGCTTAATATCAGGATGGTCTATTAGTTTGCAGATGGTAAGGTTTATTCTGCATGTTCATCATATTCTAGAACCATAAAAGGTGACTTCATGTTCGTTCATTAACACTTAGTTCTGAAATATCAAGAAGAGAATTAATGCACGAATTTTATTTCAGCAGAACGGTTCAGAATATGGACAAGGGTCAGAAGACAAACATACATCACCCTCGTACACAGAAATGTAAAACAGACTGCCGGTGCAGATAACAAAGCTTAGACTCCGATGGATACTGATCACCCAAAGAGGGTGCTATCAATTTACAGGTCCTGTCATTAGAGGTATTACATGAACGGGTATTATAGACACGTATTGCAATATACATTAAACGAAAAATTCAATTAATCTACTCATCGAGCCTTCTAGAGGTCTTTTTTAAGAGGAACTAATGCGAGTCGACTGCCGTATACAGCTTTCACACTCCTTTCGCCTTATCTTTAATCAAACGCTTCCCTTAATTGATAGTATGGACCGGCCCACGCTGCGGTTAGCGTTATTAGTGTAGGCTGTTATCTGTTGTTATCGGTAACGTTGTCTGTACACGTCTCTTCGAGGCAGATCGAGATGCTATCTATTTCTCTCCCTTTCTCTCTCTCTCTCTGTCTCTCTCTGCATGATTGTCCCGCGGTATTTCCATTCATAACGGCGCGGCGACTCCGCAGAACGAGTATGCGGACCTCCTTTCCATCCAAATCAATCACATCGACATCTCGCGTATGCACGTGAAACTGGTTTCCGCTCATTTGCATGGGTTACGTGTAGACGACGGCGCGCGATCGGGTCTCTCGCGAGGTCGATCTGGCGATCGAAATCTCGTTACCTTCCGACTTTCGCTTTCCGCAAGCCTCGCTCGCTAAACTACCGCTGACAGCCCGTTTATTGCAGGTTCGCTTTCTTTCTTTCTTTCTTTCTTTCTTTCTTTCTTTCTTTCTTTCTTTCTTTCTTTCTTTCTTTCTTTCTTTCTTTCTTTCTTTCTTTCTTTCTTTCTTTCTTTTCTTTCTTTCTTGTACTTAGCATAATCACTTTGATGTGGTAGTGGGCTGAGAGAAAGATTATTGGATGCGTAGTGGGTCCAGGCTGAGGGCAAAAGTGTAGGTAGTAGGTCAAGGGCAAAAGAGGGTCCGCTTTTCCCTTGTGTGTGACCACGAACATCGGGAACATCGGCGAGAGCGGACGTAGTGGGCTCCTGGACAACTCCACTCTTAAAGAAAAATTTAAAAATTCTGAAATATTACAGTTCTAAACGAAGGAACACCTTCTAATAATAATAATAATAATAATTGTTTTGTAGGTCATGATGGGCCCCCGTTCCATGGGCACCAGTCGACGACGCCGAGGTCATCTCCGGTTTCGCCATCCTATCGGTAGGAATACTACTACTACTAACAATAATAATAATAACAATAATAATAATAAATGCGCCTCACACCGTGGCGTGCAAAGGTGCTGCTTCGCTCAGATAGATTCCCACAGTGCGTGGTATATCATTTCCTCAACTACGACAGTGTTAATTTCTTTACAGTCTTACCTTTTTCACTCCTTCGTCACATAGTGTGCCGTATAAAAAGAGCAGTCCTGATTAGTCGTGCCATCTTTAAATTACCCTGCGTGTGTCTCGTTTCTCTCTGTCTATCTCTGTGTCAGATACGATTTCTTTATGGATTAATGCCTATACCTTCACACTTCGAAGGTTTACGGCCTCAACACTGCATGCTGGATTCGTGCATACACATTTGTCGCAAAAATAAAACTGAAAAAGCGATACCGGCAATCCAGATGTCTACGAGCGAACATAGCAGTGTACAAGAATTTGATAACTAATCTACAGATACCTTGTTTACAGACTTGCAAACGATGCATCAAACCAATACAGCACGAACAGCAGCACGCTTGGAGTTTAACCAATGTATCCAATTATCTCACAGACCTATATCAGAAACGGTGCGCGGACATCTCAGTTAACGAGACCAATATCGAGAGTTCATCTAGCCGCAGCTCGATGCTATCTCGACGCTAATTTGAATGAGCGACCGGAGTGAATAAAGGCTCCCCCTTCCGCGTAACTGCGTAAGTGGCAGCGGGTGAGTGCACTCGCGCGATCTCTGTTACGCAGGGCAAGCGTTGTGCGGGTGCGTGCGTGCGTGCGTGTTTGTGCGTGTGCAGTGTCGTGAATTATACATGGCCAAGCGATAGCGATACACGCTGTTGCATATGCGAATTGCTTCGACTTTATCTCCGCGATTATCGTTGTCGTCACTAGTGTTGCTTGTTTGCCCTTACTTGTGTGCGTTTCGTTTTTCTTGTCTTGCATTTCCAGTGCTTGCATATGCAAATGTATATTTCCTGCGCTTTCGCTTTCGTTCGCATTTTTTTCTTTTTTTTTACGAGCATAAGGTATGTACAGTCACGAGCAACAGTTTGGAGGCCACGCAGTGGCGGCCATGCAAACACATTTTTCCTTCGCAGCTTGGGTGTAGTAGAACCGTGACGTCGCTGGGCGGATTGGTTCATGATCGGAACTGATGTGTGTTCAAGGCGTCCTGGATCGTTCATTCGTTCTGTTTTAGGTTCGCATGTGGATGTGTTCGCGCTCACACGTCGTTCTCAAGCTTCGGCGTGTTTAAATCGAGTGGTCCGTCCTAAGTGCGCCTGTTTGACCAATGTAAAACACCGGAGCAATTCCACACTGCAGAGCTGCAGAGTGTTTGCTGCTCGTGCACTGAGCGCTACACTGTTATAACAGTGTTGCAGTGACCTAGCCCTACCTATAACATCCGCTTCCAATAGGAAATGTTGACAGATGCACATAATAAGCGTCACTCCTCCGTAAAAGCGAAGCGGAAGAACGCGCTCGCTTACGTTAATTCTAGAAGGAGCACACGATATCACAAGAGCCGCACGGGCTTCTCATATTCTCAAGTATAGGGAACACCTCCACGCAAACATCCTATGCATATCGCGCAGTATATACGCGTATGAAATGAGGCGAAAGTCGTCATGTTATATGAGGCGGTGAACAAAGCGCTTGCAGCGACGCTTCCCAGCTGAACATCCCGCTTGGTGCGTCCTGAGCGCTTATGTTTTCTTCGTGGCATGGTCCACATTTCCCAGCTTGGAGATAGCACTTGTTTCCAAACGAGCGAAATGACCATCGACCCTGCTAGGAAGCAGAGCACACCTTCGGTTGAGGAACGCCATGGTATGGAGCCAAGTACCCGGACTCACGAAAGGTCTCCGTCCACGTTAAGCGACCGGGTGAGACGAAGTGGTCGGCGACTATCGCGTGAGTAGTGGCTGTTGGCGCGTCTGCCACTGCGGCCAGTGCGTGTGAGTCGGGTGTCCCTCAGAGGAACCAAGCAGTCGTATACTCTTTATTCTTTAGTGTTGTCCTTCTGGAACGTACGTACGTTCCTGTCTAGCACATACCGATGGAAAGAGAAATAGAATAGGCCTACAGGCAGTGATATTCTTCTTCACTTTGGACCTGTCCTGTGGTCTTGTAACACGCTCTTGCGCAATTACACCACGCATCGCGTTATGACCGAGTTAAAGGCCGAGTAAATACGCATACATGTGGTCTCTATGTTGCGTGCGTGTGTGGGCTTAATGCTGCAGGTAAACGGTCGTGCACGCTTGCGTGTCAGGATTCGCATAGCTGTACGGTCTGTTTAGGTGGATCGAGAACTTTCTTCGTGCGTTTAGTGTACGCTGTGTAGCTAAGCCTGTGCGTCAAGTAGGATTTCTTTCCAATGATTTCAGCCTTCTCGTGGGTTTGCTCAAGACTCTGTAGCGAATTTTCTCACGGTGAGGGAGTTATTTCATTACCTATTGATCCTGGTGGTTTCAGTCGCCTCTTGCAAGACCACTTCAATTGTAGTTCCACCAAAGATACTCTTGCATAAATGGTCGATGCTCTCCACTTTCAAGTTTTATTGCGTATACAGCCCGATGAACTGCTTGCGTATGGGGCACCAGCGCTGAAGTTTCGCGCGCCGTCAGCAGTGCGTTGACACAGACTAGCGAGTGGCGTACAAAGTACTTCGTAGCACATGCTCCCATCTCACGTCGGCAAAATGGACGCTCATCTCGAGGCGTATATGTCACTCACCTGAGTTGCCACCGATCTGCTTTAAGAAAGGAATTTTCCGCTGCAATGGTCTAGTGGTTATCGTTCTCGGCTCTTAACCCCTTTTCTGCTAAACTGCTCAGTTTTCTTCTCCGCGCCGTGTTTTTCGGGGCTGTACTTTTCCATTGCTACCCTGGCAGCCACAGTGTTTTGGTAGCATGTATTTACAAACGTTTATAGTTATGAAAGCTGTGAATGTAACGAAACAATGCTAAAGGAAATTTGAAGGCATAAAATTCCATACCTGCACACTGTTATCCTCGTACGTTATGGTCAGGTTGTGCTTTTCTTTGTTTCTAATTCATATAGCCTTGGACAACTTATTCGTTTTCTGTGCTCCATTGCAACACGAGAAGATTGTCGAGTATTTGTAAATGATTACAAACCTGCGC
This sequence comes from Hyalomma asiaticum, assembly GCA_013339685.2. Classification (NCBI taxonomy): domain Eukaryota; kingdom Metazoa; phylum Arthropoda; class Arachnida; order Ixodida; family Ixodidae; genus Hyalomma; species Hyalomma asiaticum. Next base: position 67,181,769 of record CM023486.1, on the reverse strand, counting down.
TTCCATTCATATTAACCATTTGCAAGGTTGCGCAGATGTCCTGGCGTGATTTCCGTGGATGGACTCATTAAATAATTAAATAAGGAATCCTTTATACACTGCAATTGCCTCTACACGCACATCCGTCAGTTCTTTCTCAGGCGTTAATTGGTTTTATATGAGGACTATTTTCATCATTTTCTTCCAATCTGCTTGTCAGCGCCAAGAGTGCACAAAACGCTCAAAGTGCGCAAGGAAACAGTATAAAGCACCCAGATCACAGCGGAGGCTCCACGACCTCTCCTTGAGACTTCACACAAGGTTCGAGTGCCATCCGAAACGACTCTCCGCAGCACACCAGCGCACTATCTCGCCTCCCGGCGTCGTCTTCGTCCCGGGCTTATATCAGCGCGAACGATACTTCCTAATCCCACGGTGTATACGCGGCCGCACATTAAGGAAGTTTGCCAAGCCACTATGTATAGAGGACGCTGAAACTACGCTACCCGCTCACCGCTGGCCACTCTCCGGCAACGTCATCTCAATTTCTTGTCCAGCGCAAGACCTTTATCCGTGCACGTGCGACTAGTTGGCTGCAAAGTGAATCGAAGCAGCAGGAATCTGCACCTGGGCCCCCGCAGACGCTTCTCACGGGAGGAAGACAAGGAAGAAGCTATACTTTGGTCGCAGGCTCTCTGCAGAAAGCCCAGCCACACAGGGGCCGAAGAAAGTCTTTATTTCTTTTTTCTCTCGGCCATCGTTCGCCACACAGCTGCTTTTCTTGTTCACCTCTCGTCGCAGACGTCTTCAGGACGTCCAGCCCAAGCCCGGCTCCTGCGGCGAGCCCCCCCTCTTCCTGCTTACTGCGCAGACACTACCGTGCACCATCGTCCTTCTAGTACACACGGTTCGTTGCGGTGGTGCCCCCTTCATCGTTGCGTCGCAGTGGGGCCTCCACGTCCATGCGACTCGGTTTATCGGAGCTTATAAATCGCGTGCCGCGTTTTTTTCTTCCCTCCCGCTGAGGCGCGAGCGAGCTGGACGATCGTCTCCCATACTGGGCCTTCGAGAAGTGCATGGTGTCTACGATCGTCCGCTGGCGACAGAGGCCCCGCGGATGCGAGCCTGCCGGCCGAAGTGAAGGAAGCAAGCAAACAAGCGAGCGAGCTATAGCACAAGCAACTCGTATAGTCCTGTGCCTTTGTATATATACGCTAGCGAAGTGGCGTTGTTTTCAGGTCTCGTGTGAAATCAACGTGGCCGCCGCTACTGGCCTGAGAATCAGCGTCGCCCTGGGGGGCACCCAGTGAGCGCTGTCGGCTAGCTTCCGCTGGACACGTGGTTCCTCTGGGAACACGGCGCACTGTCGTTTCTGCGCGACTCGTGCCATTTAGTGCAGACGGCGCATCCGGAGAGAGAAGATAGAAGAACGCAAGGTTTGCTCAAATTTATAGAATGGCCTTTCTGCAACCAAGTACGCCTTCTGGGGCGGAGTCATCGTCCAAGACCACCGGCGTGTCTATGGTTTCTGCGTGGAAGGACGTGCATCTTTGGTATTTACAGTGATGTACTTGCACTTGCGCATGCCCATGTTCATTGGTACACCTCTTCGAACTTCGAGTCCTCTTATCCTCTGTTTTGTTTTGTTTAGTATATGATTTTTATGGATTCACCCTACGGCGATTTCACCAGGAGAGCTAAGAAGGCATCACGCTCACATCATGCAACATCTCCGTGCAGCAACAAGGTGTAACTGGTATTCATGCACAGAAACGCCAGCAAATGGGTCTGAGCGCTATAATATGCATTTGCTCTCAAACAAGAGCTGTAGTCTTGACGTTTTCAAGTCATTTGTCACACTGTGCACGTTTCAGCACAGATTCGGATGGTTTCCTTTTTTGCATGTGTGTGCTCTGTACGTTTGCAGAGTTTGCCATGTTTAGGTAGCAAAAGCACTGGAAAATATTGGAGCCGTAGCCACAAAAATTTCTGCTTGTAAATGTGGGTTGCAATTGGCAGACCGTCCTCCTTCAAAGAAAAAAAAAAAGAGAAAGTGAACCCGGAACGTCAGGACACGTTAAAGTGTGTTTTTACGAAATGTACCCTCAGTGGGCGAGATCATAGGCCTTCTGCTAGCAGTTTACACCAAAATAATGATGTCGCTAAGCCCTGACTTCGGTCATGCGTCGACCAATCTCATCGCGCAAATTAGGACAATTCATTGTGCACTATTCACGAGTTAGCACTCACCACTATAGTGCCTATAATCTCCCGAAGCTCTGCGTTCGTATAAGCACTACTGACCGTTGCCAGAGCCTTTCGCGTACACAATAGAGATGGCATAATTATTCGCTAACGCTTGCTCTTGCCATATTTCTAGCGAACACCTTTCTGTGAGTACGGGTCAGGATAGGTATCAAACGCACAGTGCAGTCACTGCTCCTTCCTTCGTTTATTGGTCACAGTATTTATTGTTTTCCACATTCCACACGCACACACACACACACACACACACTCAAATACATATGTCGAGAGCGCTCATGCCGACGAAAGGAAACGCAGACCTCCACACCTACCTTTATTTTCAGTACGAGACGTGGTTTTCCTGCTTTCGGTGGTGTTAACGGTTCACCTGACGCTGAATCGGCACATTCGACTGCTCTTATGTTCGACTTCTCCCGTATTAGTTCCGTTTCAGGCAATGACTGCAGTCGACATTTCGTCGCTTCTAACTCAACTCTGCTAATTTTTCTTTTTCACACTTCACGAAGAAGGGTAACTAACATAAAAGGTCAGCAATGCGGTCCTACAGTAGCGCCGCACAATAAAAAGAAAAGAAGAACGTAACCGAGGTTAAACCTGAAGGTTACAGCCGTCGCTTTTATACTTGTGTACGCAGCCTTACACTCTTTATAAAGTAGCGAGCTCGAAACGACGCTTTAAGCCCATTGTCAATAGGCGAGACAGGGGACACATCCACCTCGACCCCTGCTTTGCTCTCGAGACGAGCCCTTTGAGACGGGCTAATTTGAGGCTCTTCTTTTCCTTTTCTTTAATTTCGCTTTCTGCTCATGTTACTCTTTCTTACGTACGCACCAACCACCCCTCTTTCGAGAGCCGCTCAAAATGTTGACTCTGTGCGTACGCACATAGACCAACAGACACACACACATACTTAACGGCTCGTGTCTTTCGGCCTCCGAGTCACACGGGCCGCGTTAGGCAAGCCCTTTTTTTGAAGAAGTATAGAACAAACGTCAGCCCCTCTCTTGTCTTACTCTTTCTTTTCTTCTCTTCCTGCGCCCCGGTCTTTTCATAGGACGAGTGGGCCACTAATCCGGGGCTAATCCCTTATCGGCCCCTCCTCCGTTTGGTAACACTTGGCCCCTTCCATCACCTTCGATCGTGCCGATTTCGTCCCCACTCTCGGCCTCTCTCGCAAGAGCGACGCTTCTTGTTCTTCCTTCAGTTTTAATCTTCGTTTCGGACGACAGCCACCAGCGCGTACGAGTATTTCGCCGCCCGAGGGTTCGGTTGATTCTGGGCTCCGAGATTTCCTCTTTCCGGACAACGTTCAGGAGCTTCGAAGCACCCGGAGGCTATGCCCCCTGTCTTATATAGCCTTCAGCTATGTGCTGCGCTGCGAGGACTCGTGTGGCCTTTCTCTTTTTCTTTTTTTCCTATAAGGAGTCGTCGGGCCTTGCGCAAAGGAAAGAATGGTGGTCAGTCGCTGTGGGTTCTCCACCGGGGAGATAAGTGAGTGGTGACGTAAGTCTCGTCGTCACGTGTTTTAGTAGTCCTCGGCGCGGCTCGCTGGCTCGGAGACATAATTGGAGCTGCCATTTGCGGGTTCTAAAGAGCCGACCGCCTTAGGAACAAAAGTTTTGAATGTTGCTTTTCCTTTTCTTTTTGTTCTCATTTCTGACGTCAGTCGCCTACGCGTGAGCCTTGAGGAATGACGTGAGTCAGGGCTGTCGACTTGATTTCGAACCGTGCTAAGCGGATCGTGTGCGTGCGTTTGTGTTTGCGCTTGCTTGTGCCTGTGCGCTCGCTTGTATAACCACGAATGCTTGTCACTACTTCCTTAGTGACCTTTCCTACGGAATAATCTATTAGATCGATGATGTGTGCCAGTAGTTTCCATGCGGTATATCTGCTACCTGTGTGCACTGCGCGAGCGTTCATTAAATCGTGCTGAATGTAATGACAGACTGCAGGTGTTAAGTATAACAGCCACATCAGGCATTCAAATGACCCACTGCTTGATCATCACTGCGCCGAAGCGAGACGACTGAACCGTTTTTAATCTCATATCGCCAGTTTTTATGCCGGTGTGACGTAAATAAAGATCGAGGATGATGACAAAGATGTTTTTAAATTAGCACTATACCCTTCAATTTCATGACCTCCACTGTCATTCAGAAATATCCGCGGAACTGCCAGATATCTTGCTTGTTAAGTAGCTGTGTTAAACCACAATAAATTAGATACGCCTAATCCCTTTCATATGGATGCCCAGTTTGTGTGCTGTAAAGAGATTGCCAACCTCCTCTCATTGTTTATTCATAAAAACATACAGCGTAGCACTAGGGATCATTTGCGGACACCTTGATGGGGACTCCGGCCGCCTTCCCAGGGTCTTCTAGTTAGGAATGTCATGTATGCGTGCTACGTTTTAAATCTATCTTGAGGATACGTGATCCGCAACATCATGTAATTTTAATAGCCTGAAAATTTGATAAATATCGCATAATTAACATTAGCACCCTCGGAAACTTTCTCCCTGGCCTTAGTGCACTATAACGGCATGCTTACAGCTTGGTCCTGCTACAGTAATTAGGTTTCGTTGCATGTTACAGAGCTGTCCGCGATCAAAATTAATTCGGAGGACTGATTACGTCATGGAACCAATCTTTCTCTGCGGCGATAGAACTCCAGAGCGAATCAGTCGACCTTGCGTTTCGTTAGCCTTGAAGCATTCTTCTATTCGATTCTGTCTTCTCGGTGCCTTATCTCTGCCGCGTCAGCTGTCTCACGCCAGAAGTCGTCATGCACAACGGGCAATGACAGACTGTGCCTGCGCTCTCGTTTAATATCACACGCACCACGAGACATCACGAGTCCGCGAAAGAGAGAGAGAGAGAGAGAAAAGAAAGAAACATCTCGCGTGGATGCAGTGATTCGCTCACAAACGCGTTATATTCTCTCGCACACTGCGCTTGATCCCCGCTGATCACAAGAAGGGTCGCCTCGGGTTTCCGCAAGAGCGACTACTGCATGAACAAAGCAGATACCGACACGCTGTCACACAAACACGTGCGCGCGCGCGAACAGTCGCACATACAGTAATATAAGAGTGGCCAAGCAAGCGGCTCGGTAAACTATGCGGCCGGGGAGTGACGGCAGCGTGCCATATAGTGGCGGCAGCTGTGGCGTTGCGCTCGTTCGCAGTCTCTTCATGCAACCGCAGCGGTGCGGAAGGAAGGAGTACCACACACACACACACGCACACACACACTGAAGACACCCCCCGCGCACAATAAATTACGCGGCGAGCGCCCGTTCCTGTTCCGGGCTGTCCTATCTTCTTTCTCTTCCTCAGCACCAATCAGGAGCAGTAGGCCCGTTGGGGTCTCTCCGTTGTCGGTTGGAAGCGATCGGGATACGACTTCTTCCTGCTGCGTGGAATCTCGCCTGGTCCCCGCCGCCGACGCACAAGTCCAGTTCCGGTCTCTTGAAATGAAGTGGGAAGGGGGTTCTATACGCGCACCTGTAGCTCTCTTAACTCGGAAGCACTCGATATAACATTGTCGAGCCCGCTAAATGATTGCCCACAGTTACTAATGGTCTTCGAGTTGCATACTTTTCGGCTTGCTTTGCTTGAAGCTGCGATAATGACGGTAGCGCGCGTTGTACGAGAACCTCAGGTGCGTTATGGCGCGAGCAGTGGTGGTGTTGCCACGGCTGTCCAAGTGGCCAAACTGAAGCGTAGAGTTTGACAAAACCTCGTGTGGTGATAGCTGATAAAGCGTATACACTCGCAAACACAGAACAAAAGATTTTTTTGACGTTCCTGCGCTCAATACGCAGGCACCCTTATATTGGGAGCCGAAACGTCAGAGAATATTTTGTTTTATGTTGGCGAGTGTAAGTTTCATCAACTAGTGGACAAACTAGTGCATAGGATAAGTATGTCATTACTTATCAAGACTAGTTGCATAGGATGAGTATATCGATAAGTCCTCTGCGTCAAGTTGTGTACACTCGAAACCTTCTACTACAAAATGATGCATATAACGGGGGGTTGCTTACGTCGAATCAGAGTCGCGAACTTTTCGGTGCGCGACCTGTTTGTAGTATATTCAGAATCGATTCACTTAAAGGCGGTTTCACTGTATGTTACGTCAACTTGCGTGGAATAGAGCTGTCCCTTGCGTTGAGCTATGGATTGATTCACTTGTCGGTACTGACCACAATTAATGAAGTTGACGAAAATAATTTGAACGTGGCGGGCGCCAGACATGAGTTGAAAGGGAATACTTAATGTTAGACTGAACAACCGTGCATCCTGCGCTCGAAATGAAGAGAGCTGGAGGAGGGGGAGGAGGAGGATGAAGGAAGGAAGGAAGGAGGGAAGGAAGGAAGGAAAAAGTGAAGGGCATTGAAGTTAGCTTGCGATGACATCGGCTGGCTACCCTGCGGTGGGGGAAGGGGTAAAGGGAATGAAAGATAATAGAAAGGAGACACAAGAAAAGAGAAGAAAAGAAAAAAAAAGCGACATTGCTTGAAGCCTGTCCCTTAGACCGCTTATATCCTAAACAAGCGCAACAATGCGTTCAGCGCTTTTCATGCTCACGATGGTTCCGTTCAGTGTCCCACGACTCGTTCCTCCGACAAAGGGTTGCTGTCAAGTCTTTCTAGAGCAGCGATAAGTTCTTTCCTGGGTGTACTGAAACGGGGACACTCACAGATAATGACAGGGTATCTTTTCGTTGCAGCCACCTGGAAAAAGACTTGGAAAAAAGTGGGTTCCTTGAGGACGGTATCATTTGGCATGAAAATTTTGCTATTTGAATTAGACGTCAGCGTGGTGTGGCCGTCCTCTGGTTTCCTCCGTTTGCAGGATCTGAATGACGAGCCATGGCATTTGGTCAGAGTCATCGATGTCAAAGTGTCATATGCGCGTTAAGAGAGACAAAGCAAGGTTGCACCGAATTACCTTTCGTTAGATTACTGTGAAGTACGGAGCAACCGAAAGGGTTTTTGCCTACACAATAAGAAGTCTTCGAAAGCTACGTGGGTACCTGAAATTATTCTTCCTTCGGCAACAGATAAGAACAAAGATTTGATTTAGTTTGCTTGGTTTCTTTGCATTTTTATAGCATGCTCTCAGGGCATATCTCTGCCATTGTCCTCTAATGTGCAAACGATTCAAATGTGAAAACAGGGCAAGTGGACCATTCATTCCGGGAATAAAGAGGACCTTACAAAAGAGCTGCTCTAGAATATAAATGTATTTAGAACTGTGAACGATTTAGGGTAATTAGCCTAAACCATGTGAAAAAGTGCGAGCGATTTAGGGTAAGTACACCCTAGTATAGGGAGAGAGAGTTCTTGCAGCTCGTAATTCGGCTGAACGCGTATTACTCGAGGGATTGCACAGAAAAAAGGCTCCAAGTGAGTTCCACTGCAGTGAAAGCACTATACCAAATGCGGAGCATGTGGTTAGTCCGTGTTTCCCAATTGTGTTTTTCTTGTGCTTATCACCGATGGTTTCTGATCAGTATCGCTTAGTTTGATCTCGTTACGTGATTAATTACTCCTAATGTGTGTCTCTTATTTTATTGTACTAATCTGGTTTGTCTTAACCATTAGGAATTAGAGATCTGTATACTTTTATCTTTAATCAGTATTTATCGGTTTTATGGGGACTGATCAATGGATGCACGTAAGCTTGTCTTGCTGCGGAGCATTGATTCGCACCCCTTTCCTTTGTGTGCATCGCCGGTATTCTCGAATGATTTCCCTTTAATTCGATCTCGTTATTCGAGTAACTACCCTTAAAGTGCGTTTGTTTCATTATACTAATCTAGCTTATTTTCACCGTTCTTAATCTGTATCCACTTAGTTTATTTTCATCGACGTATGCCTAACGTGGACTTGTGCTGTGGCATGCGTGACGTCACGCCCAACGAGGGACGCACGACAGCCCCGGCCCCTTAAGTGCTCCGCACTTAAAAAGACGGATACAAAAGGGAGACCGCCCCGCCACGGTGGTCTAGTGGCTATGGTACTCGGCTGCTGATCCGAGGGTCGCGGGATCGAATCCCGGCCGCGGCGGCTGCATTTCGATGGAGGCGAAATGTTGAGGCCCGTGTGCTGTGCGATGTCAGTGCACGTTAAAGAACCCCAGGTGGTCAAAATTTCCGGAGCCCTCCGCTACGGCGTCTCTCATAATCAGAGCTGGTTTTGGGACGTTAAACCCCGCAAAACAACAACAAAAGGGAGACCTAATATAAAGGCGAGGTGGCAGAGCTGCAAAAGCTACATTCTTCTACTGTCCGCGCTTCTTTATAGCGTCGACTACAGTGCTGGAGGTATATGGCTCGTAAATTAGTATTCATATACACCAACAAGACAGGATGACGCTTCTAACAGCATCGGCGTTGTTTCGCTGCTTGGGGTCTTTCTTTTAGACTTACCAAGGTTTGTAGGTACATATAGCCTGATGGTGGTGTCGTAATGGTGGTGCTTCAACGCTCGTAACTATATGCTTACGAGCTGCCGAGGCATAACCGTGTCCCGGAAAGGCGCAGGGGGCGTGGGAATCTGTCTGGTATGGCGGATAAGCCACAAACAGGTGTTTTCGCCAAGGACGTGCGTAGAAGGAGCCATATTCCGCCCAGGAACTGGAGGTTGTGAATAGTTTCAGCGTTGAACCACCAATAATAGATCTGCTCACCTTTTTTGCGGTCCAACGATAGAGTAAACAGCCTTGCAGAGACATCACTGGAGCAGGTAGAATTCAATCTACCTGTAGCATAATGAAATGTCGAAGAAATGCTTGTTTACTAGAGTACCTCATGGTAGATGCGGCGTATATAAATCACTAGCACTTTAATACTTCATCGAGACAAATCAGTATAGGAGACTATGCGACTTTCTCTCAGGTAAGTGCAAAGAAAGCGATCTCACGTTCCACAAGGAATGGATCTGACTGTACGGGATGTACATGCGCCAACCGCTTTTGTAAGTAAAGCGAACACTGCCAACCAGGAATTAGCCATATACGATTTTACTGACGTCGGTTGCCACATCGTATAAAAGTCTCCTTTTTTTCTTATTTGTTTGGTGTGATCAAATAGGGGCAAAGATCCGTTGAGAGCAGTTCTTTTTTAGAGGCCTTAAATACGAAACCCGATCTCCTTTCTGACGTCACTGTCCTCCACCTTCGCAGTTGTCTTACACACTCCCCAATTGCACAGGCGCCACACGCGCAGACACGGCTCTCATGAGCGCAAGCGGACCACGAAAAAAACTACGAGAGGCGCGCGTGGGAGCTAGACATTCACTGGCCGCATATGTCCGGGGCCTAATTGCCCGTAAGAAAGACCCTGCTCCAGCACCGTACCAGTGGCACACCCCCGTGGCCCACTGGCGGCCAGGGCATTGACGGGAGGGCCGCGACCAACTGCACGGTCGTAAAATTATCTCGCTAGATAAAGCTTTACGTTTATAGTTATGTTTAGTACGGCTGGGAGACCGCTTGATTTCTTTTTCTCGCCCGTCTCGCGCTTTTTGGCTGCGGTGCGCTATGGTCCGGCCGCTTCTTTCTTCTGAGGAGTCTCGTACTATTATTGTGCCACTGACGTCGTGTGGACACGGTGATGCATGTTGGCAAGGGTCATTGCATCGAGGCAGCCCGTATTTTGCCTCTCGAATGAAACGGTCGCCAGGGCCGGCTGGCTCCTGCGTAAGAACGAAAGGGACCTCATTTGGCCGATTTCATGTTGTTACGTATGCTCGACTGTATTAATAACTGCTGCTGTTTTGAGTTCCAAGACCACGATATGTTATGAGGCATAACGTTATGGGAGGCTGCGCTAATATGCACCTTCTGGAGTTATTTAACACGCACTGATAACACAAAGTGCTCGGGCACCGGCATAGAGTATGTTCGCCTTCATCGAAAGGGCAACCGCCGCGGCATGGATCGCACCTGCAACCTTTTGGTAAGCACCCAAGCGCTTTAACTACTAGACCACCACAGCAGACGTTGTGCCCAACTTAGAAGGTGCCTCTGTGAGGACACGTTTCCAAACATTCATCGATCCCTTGAGCTCAGTTATATATAAGTAGCCACCATGAAGTCTGACGTCGTGCATTTACGTTTGGCTGCGTATGCGCCAAGCATGATACTTCAAACATTGCTGCTGTCGGAGTAGTGCGCGCGCAATCGATTGGGCAGAGAGCTTGCTGCACACCGCTAATTAGAAGACATGGAAGTTGAAAGTCGAGTACCGTGTTGCACACACTCGCATTCACCGATTGTTCTTAGGAGCGTTGCTTCAAGTGCACGCGCTGCACCGATGTTTTAGCTTTCGTTCGGCCGCTTGGTGTTCGAAAAGCACGTGCGAGCGCGCCCGATGCACTGGCTTACAGCCCGTCGAGTTCAAGGGCGCAACAGATGTGGAACTCATGCTGTAATCTCTCTAGCAGGTTTGGGATTCGAACAACTTAGAAGAAAGAAAGAAAGAAAGAAAGAAAGAAACCTGTATATAGTACTGAAAACTAGCTTGTTTAAAGAGCGGCAGCTTGTTCTCCTACTTCTCTCTCTGCTTTCGCACTGTTATTGTTTTGCTGCATGGTAAACAGCTCGAACAGATGACAACCAAAGAACATTTTGTCCTTGTAGTCGCGTTTTCGTGCCGCTTACCTCGCAACGGGTCACGCCAGCTTGTTCCAATATATAGTTTATTGACTTCCTTTTCTTTCTTTTTTTTTTCAGGCGCTCGCACTATTGGTTTCGTTTCCTCCTTTTTGTCTGAATTTAAAGAATCTCTCGACGCCGACTAAGGCAAACGTACAAGACACCTGTCCCTTATTAGCGTGGACCTACGAAGCGCGTCTCCATATATATATATTTTTTTCCTTGTCCACCTCTGTTTTAGTGCGATCCGCATCTAACCTGCTCGCTTCGTTCTTTCTTCGAACGAGCGCCTTCTACCACGCAGCACGCAAAACGGAGCCGCCCATTAAGTTCGTCAGCAGGGGCCGCAAGGCCCTAAATCTCGACACCGGCAGGCGGCCGACAAACACGTATACAGTTAAACGGGCGAGTTCTCGGGGTGACCAAGATGACACCCGGAAACTGATCCCAGTTTCCGTTCTGACGCTTTCGACCCTCGCAGAGAGGACCAGATGGCAAGACGGCCGCCGCGTCCAGCCGGCTACAAATATACAGGCCCCTTAATAGCGTCGTCGAGACATCAGTCGACCTGGACTGCCAGCGTTCCTTCGTTAACCTGGCCACTCTCTTTTACGTCTTTCTTACGCTGCTGTTTCCGAACTCACTGTGCCCCCCAACACAGACACCATAGCCCCGTCCGTGTGTTGTGCCGCCATGGTGAAGAAGCGTGGCGTAAAGAATCACTGTTACTTTAGGTAAGTAGCCAGCAAAGGTCAAACAAACCACCGCGCCGAAATGTAGGAGCAAAGAAATAGCCCAACTAAACACACTCTACTGCTAACCTGCACTCTGTTCCTACCTCCCAAGGTGAACAACCATGGAGTGAAGCGCCCCCATCTTCGAGAGATCGTGATCATATACAAAACGAACCCGGACAGAAAGAAAATGTACAGAAACAAGGCGAAATGGAGGGGTCTTCAAGAGACAGATATGACGCGAGCTCGCCAGAGATGCTCCTATCTATATGTGTACTCCCCCCGCAGCCGTCTCCGGGACGACGTTTCGGCTCCTGGCCGCTGCTCTCCTGCTCGCAGCCCTCTTTCTCCATCCGACTCTCTATCGCGCTCAGATATAGCACGCGTCAGTCCTCCTCCATCGCGCCCACCTGCGATCAGTTGGACAGTGCTGCGTTCCGCGTACCTTCCGGCCCGCCACGTCTTCGGCCTTTTCTTCCCCCACATGAACGCTTCTTCTTCTCAACTTTTCTTCTTTCTGTGTTTCCTTTCTGGAACTTTCTTTCTCTTCACCACGGAAGCTCAGCGTGCGGTGTGTGTGCTCCCTTTCGAGATAGGTCGCTCGCTGGCTATAAGATAACAACCGCGGTTTTCGAGAGTATTGAGCTGAAAGTGATTGCGGCTGTTCGGTTGGCTGACCCGGCTGCCGTTGAGACAGCGATCAGAAGAGCAAGGCGGTACTCGTTTTCGCTTGCAATGAATGGCGGTATAGGGTGAGCCAACCTTGTGTGAGCCATCAGAAGAGTAAGGAGTCCTCGTGATGGTCCAAGTAAACTGGCAAACTCACCAGGCAGACGGCGAAAGATGGGGCAAGAAGCCGCCCATGATAATCAAAGGAAACTGCGGGATATTATTTGTTTTTCAGGGCACCATACGAAGCATGGTGAGCGCTGAAACACACGCTCACACGTCCTTGTCGCCGAAAGGATAATTTTCAGTCCTTCTCTGACTGTACAGTGTATAAGTAAGTACATGGCGCCGAAAGGATAAGCCCCCCACACCCATTCTAAACACACGCTCACCACGCGTCCTGGTGAGCGCGCGCGTGTGTGTGTGTGTCGGGTGGGGGGCTTATCCTTTCGTCGCCCAGTACTTGTACACTGTACAGATAGGTAGGTAAGCAACTTTATTGATTCCCGAGAGAATCATGCGAGGTGGGGGGAACGGGAAAAGGGTAGCAGGACGGCGATGAGCCCTCTGGCCACTCTAGGTGGCCGGGCACTTTTGTGCTTCGGCGACCCTTCTTGCCCAGCCCACTGCCCGAAGCTGTAGCTCCGGTTGCGAGCTGTGGAGAGCAGCCTCCCATCGCTCCTGATGTTGTGACCCATGCCACGGGGGCTTGGGCTTGTTAGGGCAGTTTAGAAAAAATGTGATTGAAGTCGGCTCTGGTGCTAAGACACAAGTTGCAGTGCGGAGAGGTTTCACCATTCAGAGAAGGACTGAAAATTATCTTGCAGCCTGCGCGAAAAAGACGGATATGCACTGAGCATCATATGCCAAAAGGTCAAGTGATGAGTTGATGCAAGAAAGCAAATCACATTTTCTTCTGCTTTTTTTTTTTTTTTTTTTTTTTAGAAAATGCGACGCGCCCTCGTTCAATGTTCGCCATTTCGTCACTGGGAGTTCCGGTCTGACATAAAGCGACCGCAACTATATGGCGCATCTGGTGAGCTGACTTTCTACGCCATTAAACTTCGCCTGTCGTTACTCTACTGCAGGGCAACATACCAGGGGCAGTCGTAGTTATTTACCTCCAAGCATTTCCTTTGGTCTTCGCTCTCTCTCCGCTGCAACAGAAGGGCGGGAAGCATTTTCGTGTATACTCCTTAAAAAAAAAGAAAGAAAAAGAAAGAAACATGGACCGCGGCTACCTCATGGGACCTGCTAGAAGCATGTTGTTCGCAATCAAATACCGGGAGGTCTTCCCCGTGGTCTGTCACCTCGCTTACCACTACCCCTTCCCTCCACTCAGACCCTATCCGGTTCTCGCAGACAGCGGCGCACCGGCAGTATTCAAATGTGCCCGCGAGGACGACGCGTTCGATCTGGTCGGCTGCCGAGAGGGTAGGACCACCCGAAGATTGAAACGCAGAGTTTGGCTTTCAAAGCTATATTACACGTGTATTTCTCGATGCGTGATGCGTGCACAAAGTGGGGGCATTTTACGCTGTTTTCGAGCACATACATATGCAAAAGTTTGCAGATAAAAAATTCAAGCTACTTCCACGCCGATAACGGAACACGAAGGTGTTCCGTTATCGGCAAGGGTGCCCGAGCGGTGTCCACAAGGCTGCAGGGGTCGACCCAGCAACTTCGAGCTAAAATGTTTCTACGCATTGTGACACATTGGCCTTCGGATAAATACTATCATGTAGCAATGGGCTGCGGGCAGAGTGGGTCCCCTTGTGCCTCCTGCGTGAGAAGCACTACGACAACCCGCGCACGCCAGAGGCTCACAGGCTCGGCCCTTGTTAAAGAGAGAAAGGTCAGTTATGAACAGACAGACACTTACGAGGAAATTAATGCTAAAGCATGCCATAAATGTAACTCACCGGCAAATACCGCTGATATATGCTGCGTGGAAGACTTATTAGATGGTTGTTCAATGCACATGTCTTATGCACTGCAGGTTTTGTGATGTTATATGCGAATGCTGTGATGCACAGGCGTAGGTTCAAACAGTTGCTTTGGGAATGCTCACTCGATAAACGGCCATCCGTGCAAACGGGAGAGGATATTTGGTACGCTACAAGTCGGGTCAAAATTGATTTCTTTTCTATACCTCTGCTTATCTTCTAATGAACGGTGGCTTCTACGCAGATGCAGATCCACTATTTATTTGCATTAACTCCAGAGCTACTATCTTCCTTAAACATGCTTCCAGTTAGGTTCGCCTTGAAGACTGAGTGGTCCCCTCAAGCCCTCGCTTCTTGTCATCTGTTTATGTGCTTTAAAATATAGCACAGCTTTTGTTCCAGGATAATGCCAAGGAACTAGGCAGGGTAACCTCGCAGGCAAGTGTCAATTTCGAGCATGTCGTCCTCATTATGGTAAATAACCAGTAATAATTAGCGGTGTGGCGCGCAGTTTCAGCCGAAGCAGACTGAACACCGTCTTGACGATTTAAGCGACATCCTGACTTGTGTTACGTTTTCTTTTCTTCTTCACCTCGGACGCTATTGCATTTATTTTTCGAGCTGTCAACGAGCGAAAGTCTACCATAGGTGACCGCTGGTCGTGACCGCTACTTTACCTGTCACGAAACCAAAAACAAATTCACCGCGGTTCCGCGCTCGTCTGTCACAATCCTGTCAAGGTTCGTTCGGGTGGTGATTTGAAGCCGCCGCTCATAAAAAAGGGATGGTCACTAAATCACTTATGGCGGCAGCTATATATCTCAGCGGCGGCAGACTGAGAACTCAGGAACACCGGCGGCTCAAAAACAACAACAAAAAGTCGTCTCGCTTCTCCCTTAACAGTATACTATTTTTCAACGCAAGGTGCAGACCGCTGCTTTAAGGAACTTTATGGCTCTGCGCGAAGTTTCCCAACTGGGGGCCCCTCCTTCCACCGTACGACCCCGCCGTCCACATACCGCCGCCAACACCGCTAAGAGAGCGTTTACAGCACAGCACACGATGGTGTATGTGGTATACTCGCGACACACCGGTGCGGCAGGAGATGATCCCTGACCGACACTGGAACGACGACGTCTTGGGCGCGAGGGTAGTAAAGTTTTAAGCACCTCCTCTTGTGTTTGTCCCGTTCTTCATTCTTCGTCGCCCCTTTTTTGTATCTTATTTTTTCTTTCAATGCCGTCCGCTCGGCTTCTGTCCATTTTTTTCCGTGCTGGAAGCCTCGAGCACGTTGCTCGTCGTCGAAGCGTCCCGAAGATGGTGGGCGGCTGCGGTCTGCTCCGAAACGGAAACGACGTGCGTACGCTGCACGAGCGCGTGTATAACGCGTACAGAAAGAAAGAAAGAAAGAAAGAAAGAAAGAAAGAAAGAAAGAAAGAAAGAAAGAAAGAAAGAAAGAAAGAAAGAAAGAAAGAAAGAAAGAAAGAAAGAAAGAAAGATGCTTTACGACGTTGCCTTCCGTGGGTGGCCGTACTCGGAGAAGGAGCAAGGCGTCGCGTGAACCGGGTGCCGTATACGCTGCCGCCACGTTTTCATCGTGTACGACCTCGTCGCGTCTTCGTCGTAGTCGTAGTCCCGTCATCTCTGTCTCACGTTCTTTTACGTCGTTCAGGTGCCTCGGACGGCGTCGAGGCGCGGTGGCCTTCTCGACGACTGGCAGTGCTGCGTGTTATACAGGCACGCGTGGGAAGACGATTTGAGGAACCCCTTTCTGCTATACGTTTGAGCGAAGCGGCCGTGCTGCGTGGTCCGCTTGTGTGTAAAGCCGTAAATTTTATTCTCCTTGAAAAGTTTGGGCACATAACGACGCACGTGGCGACCGTCGCGAGTTGACTGACGTCCGATCGTTATGCGTATCTGGCATTTGTGACTTCTTGGTGTTCGTCTCTGCTTTTTTATTTTGAATTTGCATGGCCAATATTATTGGTTTTACAAGGAAGAATGTGTTTACGACGGACGTCGGCGTGGAAGGCAGACTGGACGCGATAGTGGCCCGATGCTGGCAGTTTTGAAGTATGCAACGAAGCAGGACCACGCGGCCCGATATTCCTGTTAACAATCGTCGCTAACGTAGCTGCCCTGCTTGCTTCGATCCTTCTCGAATTTCTCTTTTGATACAGAGTGATGAGACAGGACAACCTTTCCAATGCAAATTATGCAACGCAGGAAATATATATCCTTTTAGGAGGCTTTCAACTGCCAGATGATTCGTGGCTTGTCCTGATCGTAAAGTATACCCTATTTTCTGGGCGTCGGAAAAGCGAAGGCTTGACAGAGCGGATTATGTCACATCTCTTATTTGACCGGTGCTTGGCAGCAGTGCGCAACTACCCGATTTTACGATTAAGATTGCGATATTTATATGACATTATAGATGTGTACAGTACACGTTTTCCATACATGCTGACTGGGTGCGTAACCCACCGCGTCAAACAGTTTCTTGGTAAATCCATTGTGTTTTGAACACCAATGTAAATTCCCGGTAGGGGAAAAGTGGCAAGAGTGAGCACGGTCCTCGATTATCACTATAGGTGTCTTTGGCGTGCCATCCAACAGCATACCCGCTTTTAGACAGTGTGCAGCAAAGTTTAAGGCACGTAACAGATAATATCAGAAAGCTTCAGCACGCAAGACGGCCAAATAAATTCACCATCGAAGCTAGAAGGACACGTACGCACGTTAGTACGAAAAGCCCATTGTTAAAGATCCAATCAATCATGATTATCGAAGTATGCGATAAGGTTTGCTAATGTTACAGCAAACATTAGCACCCGATATCGAAATATGTACGGCATGCGTCTACATTTCGCACCAATATACACAAAGGCGTTGAAGACAAGACGCGCAAAAGCATCACGGCGAAAGTTGTAAAGGCGTCCCGCTTAAATGCCTTGGACTGAGCTGTAGCCCTTAGCGTTTGGTGACCTTTTGGCTGACTGAGGTGGAGCACTCGTTGGCTGAGGTGTAATTGAGGTTAACCTGAAGTGGAATGGCTCATACTCGCATGTCTAGTGTGGGGCACCGTCTAGTGTGGGGCACCTCAAGTAATTTTTCTTTCTTTCTCTCTTTCTTTCTTTCTTTCTTTCTTTCTTTCTTTCTTTCTTTCTTTCTTTCTTTCTTTCTTTCTTACGCGTGGTTCATACCTGCATCTACAACGCTGCGTGCATTTGCCTCTATGTAATTAATTCTCATCAAATACGCTGATGATTACAACACTCTTCTGCGCAAAACTTATGTTGTGATGTCGTATCTTCCTCAAACAACACTGAACTTAATGTTTTAAATTAGATTTTCTATTGTCTTGGTATTCTTTTATATTTTTCGTAGTAACCACCACCCGAAAGATACCTCACACAACTCTGAACATGATTATTTTATTGTGATTTTACATCTCTTCAGTTTTATATTTCTTTTTCCTTTTCGTGACAACTCCTTCCAAGGTGTGAAGCGGAGAGAGGCACTACTGAGCAAGAAGCATAATGTCGCGAAGTATGCAAACGCCATAAAATTCGCGTCTGTACTCACACGCTACAGTTTCCACAACTATCGTGAAGTCACACGCGCAAAAGGACGTCTTCTTCACCCTAATCTGGCGGGCAGCACAATGCAATGCGTATGTATATGTACCCGCGCGGGACCCTGAGAAAACGATGTGCGGGAAATCGTCGTCGCTAAGCCGGTCCGGGACTTCTTCCGAGTGCTTTCTTTGGCCCGTTGTCTCCGCACATCTCGCCGTCCCTGACAGCGGTGGCCCACTCATCGGTGAATAGTGTATAAGCGACGGGAGCCAGATACACACACAAACGGAACGGGCTTAAACCAACTGATGAGAGTGCACACCGTCCCTCTTTTGAATGGGAAGATGGTCCCGCTGAAAGGCAGATAGACGTAAAAGCGTTTTTCAATTGGTTCGCCGTCGCCGTTCCGATTCGGAGCGGGACGCTGTCTCTCTCTTTTTTTTTCCGTCCCGTCATGCACCGACCTCTCGCGCTTGGTGCACCTTTTGTACAACCCTCGACTGAGGTTCAGTGTGAAAGGCGATGCACGGGCACACTTTTCCTTTTTTTCTTTTCTTTTAGTTTCCGGAAGTTTCCACGGTGTACAAATGGTCCCTTTACGTTTGCGCATTTCTCGTAGTTTTCATTTCGCTTCTGTATTGCTACACCATCTTGTACGTTCTAACATATGCTTGCTTGTCGTGGCTTTCTTTTTGTTTTTGATTTTTATTTCCTTGTTACAGGGAATTGTGGTTTGATTTTCCGTTCTCCACGCCTCACTGCCGCGCAGTAAGAGCTGACATCTGGATTTGTGGAATCGTAGAGTGAACTTGGAACCAAAGTTTTATTTTTGCTCGAATTCTCTTATCAGCTTGTTACGCGTACTTCTTCTTTTTCTTTCTTTTCTTTTGCGTTTGTGCTGCGTTTGTTCTGAGGCTTCTATTTTTTTCTCTTACATTGTCCACTCCTAACATTCACTTAGATTCGCAATGTGTATTCACTGTCGACTTCTTATCCGCCACCCCCCCTTTCCCCCGTTTCTCCTACTTTCTCACGACCCAGGCCGAGGTTTTTGTGAAAACTTCACTTTGAAACGACTTTTCTTCCTTTGATGAGCAGGCCAGGTCACTGGTATGACGGGGTTGACGGAGCGAAGAACGACTAGGAAAGACATTATTAAAAGGCCTCCAGACACATCCTAGCACGCAAAGATAGGACTTGAACACAAACAGTGGTTTTGATTTCGCCGTGCTAGCTCTCATGTGATACGATGCACGAGACAGTGTTCGCCATGGCAGCCAGGCACATAGAAATATAAACACCTGCTTCGCGCGTCGCCGATTTCAACTGGTCTTATACCTAACATTACGAGTTGGTCTTCTCTGATCAGATAGAATCTGACGTGTGTCGGCGGCATTTTTTTTTAGTTTTCCCGATTTTCCTGTGCATGTTTTCTTGGGAAGTTGTCTAGCTGCCGTCAGGTCTAGGTCTCCGTTACTGCAGTTTTCCCTTTTATCATCTCTTCACTTACCTTAGTTGGCTTGGTACGAACGTTTGTGACAGTCCTCTTGAGAACTTGTGAAACTCACAGAACTGTTTGATTGCTTGATTTGTGGGGTTTAACGTCACGAAACCAGCTCGGATTACATGAGGCGCCGTAGTGGAGGTCTCCGGAAATTTCGACCACCTGGGGTTCGTTAACGTGCACTGACATTGTACAGCACTGGGGCCTCAACATTTCGCCTCCATCGAAATGCAGCCGCCGCGGGCAGGATTCGATCCTGCGACCTTCGGATCTCACAGAACTGTAGATGGTTAAGAATGTGCACTCAATGCATTTACGATGTTCTGCAGACCTGTCAGAACGCGTACTTGGCTATTACACTGCGATGAAGTATAATTTAGAAGTAGTTTCCTTTATCTTTTCTTTTTCTGCGTCGGTGTCTGTTCAGTGTGCGGCCGTTGTATGCCCGGAGAGTGTGGCAACCGCCTTCTTAGCTGAAGTTTTCTCAACATGTGTCTCCCTGAGTCAAAGCCCACGGCTTTCTCGCTTTAAGGCCTTTGCTCTGAATGTGACGCCTCAGCGCTCTCGAAAAGGCTCAACAGTGCCACAGCATAGACATGACGCAACGAGACAGCGCCGTAAACATCACATCCCGTGGTGACGACATCGTCGCTTCACTTCTAAATCATACTCGTTCGTTCTCTCGGGTTCCTGTCTCGGAGCTCCGCTACAAGCATGCATATGCACTAAACTAAACCTCGTCCCTGGTACAACGCGTCTGTGTAAAACTTTCTTTCGGTACTAAAGCCTGGAGGACACGGTACACGAAGCGACCGCGCTGTGCATATCTCTGCTCGACAGACCTGAACACGTCGCAGACGCTTTGGCATCGCCAGCGCACGTGTGTCGCAATGCCGTAGCTGCAGCATCGCGAGATTGCTCTGGGTGAGCAAAAAACTGGAGTCGCGAGCACAGCGGCAATCCGTACCGCAGTGAGAGATCGGATAGACGAGGAAAGGCTGAAGGACGAATATGGAATTAAAAAAAAAGATAAAGAAGTGGACGTGTACGAGGTATGAGTGAACTAATAAAGAAAACAAGAGCACAGCTAGGTTGGAGCGAGCACGGTGTAAACGGATGGAAGGCATTGCCGCTAATGGCGTCGGAGCTGTGGTGGTCGGTGTCCTTGGTGCTTCTCGAAAATACCGCATTTGATACCATATACTGTGTGCGTTCTTATCTTGCAGATACACGTTCGCCCACAATAAGATAACCGAGGCAATGTCGCACGCGAAGTTTCTGACACCTGTCCAGGAGTCATTAAAATTCGCCTTATCAGTAATGAAATGGCAGAGCTTATGTCTTACAACACAACTTCTGTTGCAAGTTTGCCAAGTAACCTGCTTCGTAACACGACAGTAACTAAACAAAGAAACTATAAGGACAAAAAAAAAAAAAAACGACTGCCAACGGTATAGTAAAACGGCTAAACGGAAATTTCACGTAACGTGAAAGATTCGGGGCTTCTGTGTGTCATTTATTTGTAATCTAGAAGCTTTCAGTTCTCAAGGTCATTGCCATATATGCCACAATACTCGCGCGCAAGGACAACAACTCGCACTCCAATAACGTTGTAGGACACTGCTGTTCGTGGCCTGTCCACACTTACAGCAGGGTGCAAACGTGGTCATGTATTCTAATAAACATGAATATTTTGAAACCGGTGCTATCGCAGAAAATGAACTGGTAGTCCTTCACTGCTCGACTACCCTTGGCAGCAAAGTGTGCTATACACTGTAACAAAATTTCATCGAATCATTGTCCAGAGGATCCGTTGCAACGATACCTATGCTTAAGAAACCAATAAGGATTCTCCTGCATATATAATTTCTCATCGTTTATACTCTTTACATCAACGACAGCGGCACAGCATGAAGTCAAGTGGTTATATTTGGCCAATTCGGGTCTAACCCGTGCATCGGTGGTCCCAAGGTAAAGAAAAAAAAATGGCTTGATGTTGGTTTTAATACGTCTAGCTGAGCTACCTGGCGGTCATTCCTCGGCTATTTTAAATGTTTTAAATACGAAGCGCTTTACGTTCATTGACTTCAGGCCTAGAAGACTTCGTATCTGACAATTTTTGTCAACCTAGCATAAGCTGGCGCAGAATAAAAGGGAAACCAAAAGGCATGTACGCAGTGAAATCCCCAAGTAAATAGAGCTCGGTGGACATTCTAGGACATTTCGCCAAGTGCGGCTTATGACCTAGTTAGCTTTCCTACAGAGCCGAAGTGCGTCTCGTCTTCATTTAATTAGCCAAACGTTGCGAGTCTTGACCTCTCACATCCACAATGCAACTACGAAGCGCAGAACAGTACAAAACAAAGTGCGCCTCCAGAAGCCACTGCTCATCACGGTCGCGTTCCCTCGACGTTAGTACACCCTTAACGACTTCCCACGATTTTAAAATTAATTTCGGTCCCATTAGTTCACGCATGGGTTATACGCAACCTCAACGCGCTTTGGTTCGTGCTTCAGCGAACGTTAATGAGCGTCATCACCCTTTGTCGTCTCGCTTTCTTGGGTCGTTTGTTCTCTGTATATACGGCCCTCCTCCTTACAATAATAATACGTACCTTTTAGCTTTCAGGAAGCGGGCAACGGCCCCGTATATAAATGTATATAAGACTCTGAGATCGCTTCGCTAATTGACTTCGTGACTATTCTTTGCCGCCACTCGCGTCTCTGTATACAGCGTGGTCTGCCCATGTGTGCGGGTGCCGTGTATGTTACCCTAGAAACGCCGACAGGCAACGCAGCTATAGACGCTCACGGCAGCCCGCCGGCGCCAACGCGTCGTCGCCGCCCGCGGGCAGAGTTGTCCTTCGTTCTCGAAGACGTCTTCCAGGGGCGAACGGCGGGCGAGCGCGCGCCCGGGCAGATTGTCTCTCCACTACGTCGACAAGACCCGCAGATGAGAGAGCACGCTCGCCGAACCACGCAGCGGCTCATGGGAAGAAGGCTGCTGCATCACCTCGCCGTGGTCCCAGATATACTATATACCTGTAGTATAGTGGTATAGTATATATACTATACACACTCTATGGCCTGCATGGACCGCATGTCCGCGCTTTCGTCTGTCTGTCTGTCTGTCTGTGGTGAGAAGCATGCTGGCGCTCCGTGGCTTCGGCGGCTGCGGCGACTGCTGGCCGCTTGTGCGAGATGTGAGCTTCGGATAAGAAAGGCCGTTCCTGGCAGTGACGGATGTGGTAAGGAGGAGGGGTACCCCCCCCCCACCCCTTCTTTCGCCTGCTCAGCGCGTGAAGAAACCTGTGGCTCTTACCTGTTTTATTTCTTTGAGTGGCCCCCTTTGGCGCTTTTGCGTCTTGCTCTTTTTCCTCTTGCGGACTTTCTCTTTATTTCTTGTCTTTCTTCTCTCCTTCTTTTGTTTTACCTCTGCGGTTACTCGGTATTTTACTTTCTTTTTTCGCCTTTCGCCCCGCGGGGTAGCGGCGGCGACGAAGCGGCGGATATTTCTCTTCTTGCCAAAGCGATCGGCCACTTCGATAAACGCGCCGTTCTCTCGCGTGGCTTCGTGTCCTTCCTGAGCGCTTGGCACCGGAGCAGCAGGACCGTGTCGCTCGCGGTATCGCCGTGCTTTCGTTTCGCAGCCCTTTTAAGACGGAAAGACGTCCTCCTCCTTCATTCGAAGCCTCCGCTGCGTGCGCGTCTGGCTGGCGTCGTTGTAAGCGAGAAGACATCGAGGCACTCGAAGCCGAGCCATACATCGACGAAGACGGGAAAGAAAAGGGAGGCATATCAGAAATCTTGAGTGCGAAACAAAGTTCTCTCGCGACGAAGTGGTCGGCCGCACACACACGTTGTGTATTGTATGAACCTGTGGGACGGGGTGTGGGACCTTGGAAAGATTCAAGGGCAGAAGTGAATACCACGCCCTTGGCGTTGACTTGGTACGCACCAGAATACGAGTGTCGTGAGCTCAACTGCGTGGTGGTACGCTTATACGTATACTGCATGCTGCCTGGAGTTTCGGTGATACATATCCGTCCGATGAAATGCCGGAAATTGTGTGGAGATAAAAAAAAAAAGAAAACACCGATCAACTGATATCGAGAGCGTGGTGCATTGGTGGTGGAAGATCAACGAGATTACATACTTGGCGTATTTAGGATACAGCAAATTAAGGTCACAGCCTTCAATTCGGCGTGCACGTACGCTGTCTGTTGTCTCTGCAAGAATCTCCAATAACATCGTCGAGCCTGGTGCTTCCACGGAAAAGGAACGACGTCTCGGCACTTGCGGACGGGGCAAGCGTAATTGCGCGCAAGCGTGCGTGCCTTTGCATCGTAATTACATAAATATTCTCAAGCACATGCCTTAAATGAAGGCGCATCTATTCTCTTGTTGCATATATGCTGCGTTCTGGTTTCCGGATGATAAACTGATCAGCGGTGTTTCGGTGCTCCTGGCGGTCCTTTGTACACCACAAATTGACCTAGGTTCGCGGTTAAAGCAATAAAGAAATTTGGGAACGCTCGAAAACTGTGATTCTTGTACAATGCGTGTCATGTTAAGAAACGGAAAATAAGAACAGGAGGAAAGCTAGAAAGGTTAACTAAACCGCAAAGTATGGCGCTGCTGGGAAGGGACCTCTTGAAGGCGGTTTCTCGCCACACGGACACGAAGTCATTACATTTTGTAGCAACTAGCAGGCTTAGCCGTAAGCTTTGCTTTTTGTCCTAATGGATCTGCGGGGCGACTCTCAGCCCTAGGCGACCGTGCCACCGCGCCACCTTATCGTACAAGACGGCACCTCTCTGTGGACGACACGCAACAGGTGAGGCTGCGGGGACGGTGCCGTCAGAGTAGTTGGATGAGCAACCACAGCAGCCCGAACGTTGATTTTTATTAACGCTTATAGTGCTCGAATTAGGCGGGTCAAGTCTTGGGAAGTTAAAGAGCAACTCCGGCGGTTTTTTCACCACGTTCTGATATCGATGTTTTCCAATCGTACTGATAGTTCTGTATCAGCCAGGATGGTTCAGTGTGCTCAGAAACGCACCAATAATTTTAAATAACCGAGTGAAAGGCGTGTTCAAACCGAAACCGAAACGGGTAGACACTTCGTGCAGTGTATGCGATGACGTCATAACCTTCCCGCCATCAGAAATATGGATCTGGTGCCAGAAAAATGATAGTGGCGAGGTCACCCGACGATGTATTGAGTTATGCCAGCATTTCTGAACTTGACAGTGACGATTTTAACGCTGAAGTATGGTATTTTTGCTTTTGACGGGGCCCGCTGTCCCGGATAGGCAGCGTGGAAGGTGATGACGTAAAAAACACAGGGTGGCCCCCGTGGCAATCCGCTAAAAATTTCTAGAATTCGTTTCCAGGAAAACTAAATAACTTGCACCCACGTGGCTCGGCATATATTATTACAGAACCGAGGAAAATATATTGTGTAAATTTCATTGAGATCTGTGGACACTGAAAAATCGCCGGAGTTGCCCCTTGAGCCGCGTCCCTTCTCACAGGAGTTCGCCCGAAAGGAATTATTTTACTGGATTTTATGTTATATCAGTGGTTGGAGACCAGCCGAGCTCTTCCGATGCAGCTCCCGTAACTGTTAATGATTTACGGCTACTAAACTTACGAAGAGGCCTTAAAAACGCCTTTTTAGTATGGATTGAAGGGAAGGGGGGGAGGGGGGGGGGCGTAAGTTTCGCGCACCACCAAAATAACTTCGCAGACCGATCCCCAGATCCCCGTTTGAGTACCACCATGTTGGCCGAACGCGACGTCGAACATAATAACTGGGGTTCCAGGCTAGAGAGGGAATAAACATGTTTATTTGAATTTACACCAGACCATCTTGGTCTGTAAGCTCCAGGAGGCCTCCCTTCCAGGATGCTTTGTGTGCTTGAGTGTGGGCGGCTTCAAGAGCCCTTTCAACCAGGCCAAGCTAGCCGTCCAGGCTGATGAAGAAAACTTGAGGAAAAGTTATTCTGAAACGGCGCTATGATTCGATTATAGGTTACAAAAGGCGTCATTTTCAAAATTATGTTTGACGTATAGTTATGCAGTACATCTGGGACATTCTGCAAATGTTAAAATTAATCTGTTCTGTTCACAAAGTTATAACCCTCCCAGACAGGTTCCCAGCGAGATACCAGTCAGCATCCCAAATGCTGATTGGTATATCTGACTGGACATTCCCCAGAGCCACCATCTGGTATCTCGCAGACAGGCGTTACAGCACGCGAGAAAATCCCGAGAGTGCAGTAACACGGCGGTTGAGAGGAAGGCCCCCGACAAAACCCTGTCACGTCTTGTTACCTGGTTGACGTGCCAATTGTTTAACTTCCCGGTAACTATGGCAGCGTGTCGGTACCGCCTACTTCTGAAAGGACAGCTCTCGCCCAGTGAGGTGGCCGATCACGCAAGCGTGACCCTGTGCTTCGCACTTCGAACGTGTTGTACACTTGCAGACAGCAGCAGTGCGCACAACGCACCACTTATATACACGACATCGCGTGACCAGCCGCTTCATCCACGCGCGAAGCGCGGCGGGAGGCTCGAATCGCATGAGCGGACGTCCTGAGCAGGGCAACACCACGAACACAAGAAGCACTTGCAGTAGTCCAAAGGAAGGCATCACCGAGACACGTGGACATACACGAAACCGTTTTGCTTGATTCTGAAGGCGCTGGCCTCGTGAGGGTGGGTTCCTCTAGTCGGCGAGCATTGTACCTCAAATGTGCTTCGCGCAGAAATAACTAACCGGAGAGGAGGGTTGGCAGACGGTGGTCGTCGGTCGGGCGTATGTCACTCGCATCAGAGGCAGTGGTAGCTTTCTGTGGCTGCCTCCCGGGCTTGGCGCGAGTGCCACCGCTTTACTGTACCCTTAGAAGCAGGTACTTGTATGCCCCCCCCCCCCACCTCCCCCCGCTGCCATGCACAACTCAGTGGGGGTAAGGGAAGGAGGGGGGGTGCTTCCACAGCTTGTTGCGAAGGCAAGGTGGGTTGGTCGGACACGATCTGGTGAGCAGCGCCCGGGGAGCCCTCGGCCAGCCGACGGAAGGCCTGCGCGGCGTTCCGCGCCACCCCACCCCAACAGCCCCCCTCTTACCGCGAGTCAACGGCGAGGCAGTGACCCTCCTGCCTTGGCCTGAGCAGCCGAGCCAGGAGCCGCTTTGGTGGTGTGTGGCCGGCGATGTATGTGCGGTGTCGGAAGACGGACTGCTTCCTCCGCCGTTCATCCCCGCCTCTTGCTTTCGGGGGCTACGCACCGCTTGACGTCGACGTCGTCTTCGTTGCGCCGCTTGCGCGCACTCTTTTTTTTTTCTGTCTCGTTTTGTTCTGCTGCTCATCACCGCGGCTTCGCAAAATGCGCTGGAGCATATTGTGGTTATTTTACTCAGTTCTTTTTGTTTATTCTTTTTGACGGACAATGTGGTACGATTTGTCTGCCCGTTTCGCATCACTCAGTCGGACCTTGTTCTGGAATGGCCGAATAAGCTGCGTCCCTAGTTAAGCCGTAATGGACGGCTCGCCACTCGGAGAGCGCTGCAAAGAAGTCCGCAGGAGAAGGCGCACTGTCTCGAAAGGCTGGGCCTTACTTAGCCATCGCAATTTCGGTAGGAGCCTGCCCGACAGAGCGTCGTGGCGGTAATGATCTGAGCAGCGTGCTAATGCTGTCAATGCACCCGTCATGTGAGCATTATATAAGTCACTGACTCTCTGAACGAACACCTCAGCCATGGCAGTAGCCTTGCTAGTCTGTCTTGTAGAAGGCGCATGCGCTTCTACGTTTTCGTCTCAATAATGACGGGAAGCGTGCATGAGGCTTATAGTGCATCGTTTATTGTTCTTGTCGTTATCTTACATCACTGTACGACTGCTTGCCGCAAACAAACCAGCTTTGCTGGACGCCATCACTCATTTTTCTCTTTCTTTAATACTTCCTTAGCCATGTGCATCAGCCACTTCACTAAAAAAAAAAAAAGATCGTTCAATGATATTGCATAAACCCACTTAATTCGTAAACGTCTACGGTGCCAGCTGCCCGGAGCGTCCCCGGCGTGGCGTATAAGACAGCCGTCATAATAACTGCTTCCATAATTGATATTTGATTCTAATTAACTCCCCGACCCTCGCCGTTGTAACGGTGGCCGGCTTCCTACAACCGAGCCCACGCCAGACACCTCATTTGCAAGTACCCGAACACGATACTCGGGGTGACCGACACATATACACCACATATACATATACACTTTTTATACGCATCGACGCCTATGCAGCGGACCTCACGTGAATGAAATAGTAACAGCCCTCGCTCTATCTATCTCTCTAGTTGAGTCTTTCCGTAGAGACCACACACAAACTAAACCCGCGACTGTCTTGCTGCCCATCGGCGGTGCGATGGCTGGGCCAAGATATGCCATTTTTTTCCCCCGCCCGATTCCGATGAAGGAGCGAAGAGCAAAAGAGAAGGAAGGGGGGTGCCTACGGCACCGCCGCCGCCGTCCGCTTACGTATTCATGTATACAAATTAAATTCACCGGGCATTATGAATTAGCCTTGAATAACGCGTGCCGTCGCTGCCGAGACGGAGGCATAGAGAGAGTGCGAGGTTTGTGTAGTAATAGAAGGGGGGGTTCCGGTATTCGTCGCACGGTTTGGAAAGCGAGAGTGAGTAGCTCTCCGTATCGTTCATTCGCTCGCGCGCGCGCGGAATCGCTCAGCAAGCGCCACTTCTGCATGTGCCTCCGCCGGGTCGCGATCCCTTGTGAGTGAGTGCACGGCCATCTACATGCAGCGTGGCTGTCGCGAGGCACGTGTGTTTTTGTTTGTGTCAGCTGGTTTCGTGTAATACCATAGTTCTTCAGCAACCCGATGAACTTCCGCGGTGCCTCGGTTAACCGTTTTGTCTCGTGACGTCATGCGACTATACACGACGATCAAAACAGGAAGGAGAGAAGAGGGCACTCTCTTCGCGCCGTTTCGGCGGTGGCGAGAAGAGAAGGTGAGGAGACATGGGTTGGGTCTTCGACCGCCTTAATGCCGCGTGCGAGCCCGATTATGCAGCACGTATGCCGACTCTTCATTATTTCTTCTTGTCTTCTTCGGTTGCCTTGGCAGTTGTTTTGTTCTTTCAGCGACCGCTTCAATCGCCGTCCTCACTTCGCACAGCGCGTCGTCGCCGTTATTTGGGATGCTAATGCGCGTACGCACGCACGCCGCGATGCCGGGCTTTTATATTTGACTCTCGTCTGTGGGCCACTGGGTTGCCAAGGTCAGCGACCCCGGCTGATCCGGCGCTTCGTCGCGGAGCGAGAGAGTTGAAAGAAGAAAGGGGTGCTATAATAGGCCGCGTTTTATCGGTTACCTCGAACGACATCGCGTCGCCCCCTTCCTTTCGCACTGATCTCTCTCTCTATCTCTCGCTCGTGTTCGGCGTTGCATACGCAAGCAGGCCGTGGCGGCATGCCACGTACGTTGCTTTAGGTAAATATCTACGCATAGTGCAATGCGGAAACGCTTAAAATGCGCATAATTTTAGGCACGCGAACGGTGGGAGGGGGGGAAGGAAAACGTAGATGGGCTAATGCGCGCTCGTGCTGAGGTTTTTTCACTGCACGGTCAAGGTCGCCTCTAATCGCTTAAGTGAGGCGCGGATGTTGGATACTGATGTGTGCGTGTGTTATGTAACGGGGCGCCAAGGCGTACGCGCTCAGGGAAGTTGTGAAAAAGGAAGAAAAAAGAAACGTCAGTGGGAGTGTCTTGTGAAGTCAGATTACGTTTACTCCTTGCCGCGTATGCAGGGAGGACAACGGCACTATAGGCTGCGTATATAAAGCGGGGGAGATGTGAATGAAAGGTTATACAGACGTGGATCAGTTCCAACACTGCGCGGATGTAGAGTGAGCATTTTTTGTCTCTGTCCGTAATAGTTTCGATAAATAAACCAGACACTACATTCAAGGACGTGCTATTATGTCGGTAAAATGTATATCTTGCTCTTTTCTCTTTCCCACACTTTCCGGCAGCGTGTATTCCAAGTGAGTGTGAGGGACTGAGAAGTTTGTGATTTGAGGACATGCACATATTGAAAATCTTCATACATTTGTATGGTCCCTTTATACGACTTTAACAGCGATGTGTGATGCCACGTACCATGCAGGTGCCACTGACTCTGACAATGTGCTATATGTGCACCCTCTCTCTCTCTCTTCCTCTTTCCTTTCACCTTTCAATCTCCCCCATCCCCTTCCCCTCGTGCAGGGTAGCATACCGGTTGTCCTACACTGGTTAACCTCCCTGCCTTTCCCTCTCTATTTTTTCCTTCCTTCCTGTATAGTAACGTTATTTCAGCACCATACGTCTAGTACAGTAGAGGAATTGGCCCTCATCTGAAAAACATAGCTTGTAAGACCCTTCCTCGTCACCTCCACAAAACCGGGGGGGGGGGGGGGGGGGGCGAGAAGAGCCTTCTCAGAACTGTACTTCCCGAGAACGTTTGCCACCTGATTCTGTACACTCCACTACTTCCTACAATTCCCTCGTTTTTCTTTTTTTCTTTTTTTTTTTTTTTTTACGGAGCTTGTATCGTTCTTGTGTTTCAAACGTTACTGCACCTGCGGACGGTCTCGCGTGCCGTGGCGGGGAATGATACCCTTCTTTTCTTCTTCTTTTTTATTTTTTTTTGGTTCATTTTCCTTATCATCCTCGTGTCACGAAATATTGAGCTTTTCGAGCGAGAGAAAGCGGTCACGTCACACCGAGACCGGGCTCTGGCCGTATTCGCCCTCTATCAACGCACACAGCACAAACACGCCAACGTTCAACAGCAAAAGGCACGTCCGTGAACGTTCAGCGGGATACGCTCTCGCAGTCACGCATATTACACCAATCTCCGTACACTTCTCACCCACACCCTCCAATATCTTCGACCCATCTCTTCACGGGCCGCCCTGCTATTGTCTTTCTATACGCTCTTTTCATTTCTTCGTCGAACGCCAGCTGATAGGCACACCATCGTTTCATCGCCATCTCCAGCGAAAGAGACGAAAAGTGCCGGGTTCGGCGAGAGAGTGGCTACACCACCGCGGCACGGGGTGGAGAAGAAGAAGCGTGATATTCTGGATAGAAAGGAACAAAGAAAAAATTTTGTTTTTTGAAAGTCGTAGAAGGGATAGAAGCAACGATGAAACATCAAAGCACGCAGCAACCACACAGTAGAGCCTACATCCTCTCCACGACTTCTGGTAGTCCGCTTCGAACGTGCCGTGTGCTCACGAGCACACAAGGTGATTCGAGCCGTTACACGATCAAGAACGCGCCGAAAAGCTAAAACAATGAAGCGTATCGTCGCCATCACGGGAGTTGTTGAAGTGGCTCCTGCTTTCGTGGTGACGGGAAAGTGTGACAGCTGTCACGGACGTGTGGACCGCAGTTATATACGGTACGCCAAGCTCAGCGCGAAGTTTTGAGCAGCAGAAAGAATGAAAGCAGGAAGAGCCGGGAGAGTGGAATGTGACGTCTATACGGGTGTTGGCGCGAACACGCCCTGTATAGCTTCAACGCCAAACCGGCCTCAAGCGTTGTGTATACTGACGTTACGCTGTCGGATACACGTGCGCGTGCACACTTTGAGCGGGCTACGCAGCCCTGACGATGGTGGTTGCGGTGTTGCCCGTACTGTACGCCTTACCTGCCAACGGAGGCCCAGGCGGGAAGTGGAAGAAGCTACTTACCCTGTCCGCCCCTTTGTCAGCCCCGCTGCGCCCGGTAGTCATATATAGAGCCGACTGCCAACCGCCCGTACATCGCGCGCCGTCAGTCATTGCTTCACGCGAACGTTTGCTTTCGTTCGCGGTATTTCTGGCTTTGCTTTATCATTACACTGGGCTTGGTTGAGTACGCATCATCTCTAAATCCACATATAACGAGAGAGAGAGAGAGAGAGATTCTTTAATTGATGTTAGTTATGCTTATCCGACAGTTGTCAATCGTTCCTCCAGAGGAAAATGTGTAACAGCTACACCGTACGAGTACTAAGATGCGAGGGCAGAAACCTGGTGGCTCACAAGGAGGGTTCAGCTTAAGTTGAGGACGACGCAGCGAGCCATGGAAAGGAAAATAATAGAAGTAAGAGGGTCAAGAAAGGGAACAAACTCATGTTAATTACATCTCAGGGGAAATCAGAAGACATGACAGGGCATGCAGTGAGAAGGCAAGATAACTGAGTTCCCTATAGGGGTATAACACACTGCATTCCTTGAGAATGCAAGTGCGACAGGGACCGGCAGAACGTTAGGTGGGCAGATGAGGTCAAGAAATGTGCGAGGATAATGTGACCGCAGTTAGCACGGGGTGGTTGGTCTCAATCGGAGATATAGGAGAGGTCCTCGCCTGCATTAGGCATACACAAGAAAAAGGAGAAGATGGTGATGGTGATGATGCATGTCGGAGGGAGTTAAACACGTTTATTGAAAATCTGAGTGGTTAGCAAACGTACATTCGCTTCCTTTCCAATTTAAGATCAATGCGATGGAGTGGGAAAAAAGGCCCTGAAGGCTGTAGGGTGAATGTGGGTAGAAGTATGCGTAACATACGAAAAGAAATACAGGTCTTGTGACTTAACGGCAGCACAGTGCGTCGGTACACACATAGCGTATATCATCGTATACGCAACATGCAGAAAGGGCATACAGTGTGAGCCAGGCTATCTTAAAAAGAGCGTAACACATTTCATCAGTTTCAAGCAAATCATAAGCTGCGTTGCCTTGACCTGCAAGTGTATACATGACACAGTTCTAAGGAATTACCGCGTTTAGTTTAAGGAAGGCTCCAGGACACCTGCATATTTCGTGTATCCTGATACACTGACGTGGTTCAATTAGTGTACCGGGAGATATGCCGACATAAGAAGCAGGTCGAATGAAGCTGAAATGCGCGACTCCTGCGGTAAACTGGTTTAGATATAATACAAGTGCTTAGGGTAGAGCTGTTAACTTTGTCGCGAGCGAGCTATATGGTCAGCGTTTCTGTACAGCTCGCCATATCAGCAATATTATTGCGACGGCAGCGAGCAAGAGCTCGCACATCGATGCTAAATGCAACAGACCACAAAAGCACTGCACTATTTCATAAGGCTATACACACGACTGGTCGGCTATGTGTGACTGTAGAGCACAGGGAGGTGACTTCATCGGTGGTATCGACAATAATCTTTCTCTTCCGCTGTTAACATTTTCCTCGCTTTTCCCAAAGCACGGTAACCAACCACGTTCGCTCCTCGCTCAACTCGGTGAGCTTCGTATTATCGTTCTCTCTCTGTCTCTCTCTCTCTGTCTCTCTCTCTCTCTCTCTCTCTAGCATGTTTTCATTGAGAACTACGCGAGCCGCCTATCGACAGCTTTAGGATAATGTCGATACTGTACATAGAGGTCTTAGTCTTCTCAATATCTGAAGAACCGCCCAGATACAGCAGCTCTCTCATAGCGCCGGTGATGTAGTGCCTCCTATGATGGATCGCTCTCTGGGCTACATTCTGTCCAAAGGAGCACGGTTCGTAGGCATGTGCCAATAAAATGTGAAGTTTGCATTCTTTCTGCGAGAGCGCCCACACACAGGCTGTATCTCAGTAAATTTATCTGCGGAGGCGGCATAGACAGGTCTGAACTTTTACGGTCCGTCCAAGGTTGTTACAGACCTAAAGCGAACGTGTGACCTTGTTTGCTTGTGGGCGCACTTAACGTTGGATCAACTAAGTTCAGGTGATAATCAAGAACTTCATCTTCATTTTGTTTAAGCGAAACTTAATGGAAGCCTATCAACGGCGGTAGGACGTGGCTGTCCATCTCGGGATCTATTGTTGCTTTGTCGGGAGGATATATATATATATATATATATATATATATATATATATATATATATATATATATATATATATATATATATATATATATATATGAGTGCTTGGATGTACATACTTCCAGCAAACGGGCTACGTCTCTTGTTCCCAGTAAGAGAGGGAGAGTGACTTAAAGTTTACATATATAATATCGCCTCCCAGCATTTATTGCTCACACTGACCTCCTCATAAAAATGCTGATTATATCAAACGTTAATATTCCTAATATTATTCAGCTACCTGGTATGCGTCACAGCGTGTGCGCCCGTCCTTGGTTGATCATCCAGAGTTCCGGAATGGCGTCATTGTAAGACAAGAGCTACGTACTCCTTACATGCAATGCGTCGTAACCTTCTGTATATATACCTGTCACTTCGGTTTTATGTACCGTCGACGTGCGCGTTCTTCTGTCACATCGCTGCCTTACGGCTGTGTACCTACCATCTGTGGTATTTTCATTATGGCATATTTTTCGGATGGTGGGCTGTGCAAACCTAGATGCTGCAGCTGTGAAACTTGGGGAGAAGAAAAAAAAACATAGACTTCATATTATAGGCAACATGATCCGTAGTATCAGCGTATCAACTGTACGTCTTGACGTTAGTTCTACGTTATTTAGTACACGCTGCTTGACTGTAGGATCCGTTCACATGTATTTCAACTTGTGTGTCAGACATGCGCAATGCCAGAAGTCGCCACATTGGAGCACTCATACGCCGTGAACTCCTCACCCTGGAGATTTTTTGATTATTTATGTTGGCGGTACCTGTCCGGACCACCTCGTCCGAAATCTTTTGATCAGTTGCGTCTAACTGATGCCAAGCCACAAAGGCCGTGCAACACGCTCTCGCCTACAACTTTTCACTTTCCGAGGAGAAGTTTTCTGAAAAGAGCTCTAGCAAAGTGTCTCCATCCTCACAGAACCCGTTTACCCTTGTTCCTTGTCCCTGAACTTCTTTCGCACCCTGCCCCGCCACGGTGGTCTAGTGGCTAAGGTACTCGGCTGCTGATCCGAGGGTCGCGGGATCGAATCCCGGCCGCGGCGGCTGCATTTCGATGGAGGCGAAATGTTGAGGCCCGTGTGCTGTGCGATGTCAGTGCACGTTAAAGAACCCCAGGTGGTCGAAATTTCCGGAGCCCTCCACTACGGCGTCTCTCATAGTCATAGGGGTGTGTTCCAATACTCACGGTAGACGGCTAAATAGACGGCTACGTAACAGCAGCCATCTTAAGTCCCATTCCATTTCTCACGTAGACGGCAAAATAGACAGCTTCACGAAGACGGCATAAGAAGACAAAAACGATGCAGGGTACTTTGCTGTCCAAACAAGATGGCGGCTGCGAGGATTGCTTGAATATCCACTAACCTCGCCGGAGCGGTCGTCTGCTCGCAAATAGGCGCTTTCTTACGCAATTTATATGAGCTTAATTGAGTTTTTCGTAGATTGGAACACGAAATAAGCAAAATTAACGAAAATTGTGAGCGTTTTTTTAGCTTTCTTTTGTCGACGCGAGATGACGCCTCGTCGCGCAAACGTCATCCGGACGTGTTCCATTACTCGGACGACAAGGACGCGGAGCTGTCTTTGAAGCTGCCAAGGTAGGCTGTCTACGATGCTGTCCAGAATTGGAACACAGCCATAGTGTGGTTTCGGGACGTTATACCCCAGAAATCAGCTTCTTTCGCTATAGAGACCAGCCAACAGCTGTAAGAACTGTCACATATGTTTACATATATTTTTTATGTCTAAAACTCTGCCGTTAGGATGTCGACACAGCACTTGTCCCAGGGGCTGTTAACAACGAGAAAATTTCACTCGGGAAACGTTCTCTCTTTTCGTGGTGTAATGCATCCCGCTTAGCTTCGCTAGTTTTATATATACACGCCTCAGAAAAGGATTCACATTAGCTGACTGCTCTGTCTGATCAGTCCTCCAGCGTCCTGTGTGTTTTCGGTGTCGGCTTTCGCCAACGCCTCCTGCGAACCGTAGATCCGTACAACGCCGTAGAACGTGGTCTGTAGTTGGGCGGCTTGCAGTTCGAAGATCACGTCCTTCACCCTACCGTGTTAATAGGACGACGCGTCTATCATGCCCTCAGCCGGCCTCACCGTTGGCCATCTATTCGCTGCTTGAATCTGCACAAGATGCTTTCTTCTTCTTCGTCAAGTTTCTCTTTCGTTCGATCTCAAGGGAAGGAAAGTCGACCACCTTCAGCGACGAAACAACGATAGAAAGAAAGAAAAAAAAAAGACAGACAATCGTGATTACGGGGCGAGTCTCGTGATGGAAGCGAGCGTGGCTGTCTTCGCGTACGGGACGTCCCGAACGAGGCGCACGTCCGTTGGGGCCACTCACGCAGCGGGAGTGCTTGTCAGCCCCCACGGCGCCTGCGCGCACTGCAGCCTTCGCGGGATTCGTTATTTCTGAGTTGTTGCTGCTGCCATTTCTCTGAGCGCACGCGTTCGTATCGCCGCGAATTTCTTCTCCGCCAGTCAACTTTCGCTTCGCAGCTGGACACCGGTTGCCGGATTTTGGCTGGCGTCCGTACGAAACATTCCATGTCGGGAGACACTTCCGTCCGAAGAGAGAAAGAAACAACAACAAGAAAAATATTTTAGGTAGCGTTTTTCCCGATGTTGCATTCCCAACATTGTTCAATTAAGGTGTTCGTTTCTCGTTGCAATGCTATCCTACCCTTTGAGTACCCAGGTTCTTTGTTATTTTCGTTAGCAGATCTCTTTTCCAAATCTATCTATCTATCTATCTATCTATCTATCTATCTATCTATCTATCTATCTATCTATCTATCTATCTATCTATCTATCTATCTATCTATCTATCTATCTATCTATCTAGGTACGTATGTGGAGGTCAGAAGATCTTTTATTGACTGCAGTAATGTGCACACAAATTAAGCAACATGAGAGAAAGGGGTAAGAAAAATGTTAATATAAGTGAACGTGTTTTTTGGTTTGTGAACTACGGGGCTGACAGTATTTTGTTAATTGGGAGACTCTAGTGCTTCATACACGACGTGGTGCGAAAAGCGAGGCAATACAAGAAAGGAAAAATTTGTAGTGCGTGTGACATGTACATCAACTACTCAGAATCAACTGCATTCACTCCCGGCCGCGGCGGCTGCATTTCTATGGAGGCGAAATGTTGAGGCCCGTGTGCTGTGCGATGTCAGTGCACGTTAAAGAACCTCAGGTGGTCGAAATTTCCGGAGACCTCCACTACGGCGTCTCTCATAATCAGAGCTGGTTTTGGGACGTTAAACCCCACAAATCAATGAATCAATCAACTGCATTCACTGCATGCTAGGTCCATAGTTTTGCGCAAGTTGTATGTGCTGATGTGCTTTGCGCTGATTCTCCCCTCGTGCAAAAGCGCATACATGTATACAAGCATCTCTTGTTAAGCACTGTCGTAGTCATGTCATTGCATTCAGTGAAGACGCCTTTCAATAAATTAATTAACGTCATAGACATCATGGTGGATGCACTATATTTGCGATAGCTTGCACACCGATCCATTGAAGCTAAGAAAGCGCTGGGTTGTGATCTCCGCAATCAATGTCACCCTAAAAACTTTCTAAAAACCTTATTTCTTAATACGTCGTCCTCGTTCACAGATTTCGACATACAGCGCGACACGAGCAATTGTGTCTGATAAGAATCGCATCCACTCGGAAAATGGCGCTCATTGCTCCGACGGACAGCTCCAAGTGCGCTATAGATATTATCAAGTACCCAATCAGAGTTACAGGAGTAATGTTGTCCTCGCAGTCTTAGCGCAGCAATTTCCTCCGCAAAAAAAAAAAAATAAAAATAAAAAAATCTAGTAATTGAACGGGCGATATTGGTGCACCCCTATGCTGGGTATTGCGACAGTGCTATAGTCCTAAATGTGCTAGCACTCCGCACGCCAAAGTGAATTCCTTGCTCTTTCTTTACTTTTTTTCCCGCACTCCAAAGTTTCAGGGCCCCTTAGATGCCCGTGTGGAGCGACGTAGGCCGGCGGGTTTTCATGCCTACGTATGTGCGTACGCCAGGGACAGCCTTGGGCAGGGGCGCCCGCTAAGGAACACCAGCGCAGGCAATGGAACGAGGCACTACCAGTGTCCTCGACAGAGAGGGCCTGGAAGACCTTCCTTTCTCCCTCTCTTCCGCCGCCCGCAGCCATAAAGACTGCTGTTCTAGGGCTCTCACGTCGTCAAGGGACGAGGAAGCGATGTTCGCCGAACGCCACCAGCGGTGTATACGTACGGCCGCCCGGAGCGGAGCAAAAAACGTTCCACGGCGCGCAGGACCTCAACCTACATAAGCCCGCTATCCGTCTATAACGAACGCGCACCGCCCCTGACACTCGCTCTTCGCCTGTGCCTGCCTTTTGCTCTCCTCGTGGTCGTCGTGTTTTGTGCGCCCCTAGTGAAAACATATAAGTCCAGCTGACCTTCCCTGCGGGTGACAGCCGTAATTGGAACAGCATGCGTGCCATTGAGCCGCTGTTTCGGAAGACAAATAATTAATACTGTATACTTTTGCTGTTCCTTTCTCTGTGCTCTTGTCGAAGATTTCGATCTACAATGTAGCGGTCAGGCTGGAATCGATATGCGTCTAGCCGTGAAACAATTAACCTCGTCCTTCCATTTGCGTATGCGTGTATACGAGTGTTCATATGGATCCTCCCATTCAGAACTGTCTTTTCTTTAATATTTCGCGTTCTCTATTACGCGACCTCCTACGTGATACTGGTCGCTCTGTCACAGAGTTCGGGAAGTTGTCGCTGAAATTACGACGACAGCTGGATGCGCACTGAGCGTGCGTCGTATGACAGTTGCTTTCTATTACTACACTGTTATCCGTGCGATGTGAAATATGACACGTTATAGTGAGCGTTTATTGAAGAAAAATTTCGAATGTGAAATGTCAGTAAGAAGTAAGTGGCGGAAAATAGGTGAAGAGACGCACCACTAAGCTAAACTACACTTCGGCTTATACCAATCTATATATTCGAAGGCTATGGCGCTCAAGAACGTTATTTGCGACGAGCATTTGCGTGATAATCATTGCGATTGGTGTATTAGGCAGAGGCGAAAGATGCTCTTCAAAATTCAGGTAACAAGTAGATAAACGAAGACGTTAGCGCGTTTTCTACATGATATCATCAAAGCGTCAGTAAGTGCGTCCGTCTGTCCTCTATAGTGACGCGTTTGTATTTTGTATTTTCTAGAATAACATTAGGACATACCATATGTTTTTGTTTCTTTGTAATTAGTTCGAAGGTATTGTACGTGCCATTGTTCTGGTACTACATTGCGTGAATTGAAGGTAAAAAATAACCGCCCCACTACACCAGGAGACCTAAATTTAATGAACACCTCGTCCGGATAAGGAAATCCTTATCCGTTGACTATACCGGAATCATTCCGTGTATCGCAACCGCCGAGTCATCTTCCAAGCTTATCTCGTAATCATCGTCGTAATTATAGTCGTTGTCGACATCGTCATCACTGCCGTTATTATATTAGCCTAATTGGCAATCATATCAAAATCGCACCTGCCAAGGTGACTATATACGAGCTGCGCTGTTCTTGGAATGGCGGTCTCTCTTAATATTTACTTTGAGAAGCAGCCGCTCGTGTCGAAATTTTGCTTTTGTTCAATCGTGCTTCCTTTTCGCCAATGTGTCTCCTTGAATTCCTATCGTCGACACTGGCCGCCTTCGGGTGCAGCCTTGACGAAGGCTTCATAAACGCCTCTTAGCGAGAAGCCGGAGCGCTTGGGATCCCTTATCGTCGATGTTGCTCCGGAACGCGGAATACGTTGCTCAATGACCGCATTTAGAGTTTTATCGAATGTCTTGGCAACAGTGTGACAGGAACTGGAATACGAAGGCTCTTCATGGAAGTTCGCTGTGCTCAATCATCTGCGACTCCTTTCAAATACGCAGATAAACCCGTCGCTGTGCGCAGCGGAGTGCGCGGTTGCCGTGCGTTGGATGCCGTCTTTCTTTTTCTTGCTCCATTTCGTTAATTTTTTTTCTTCTGTCTTTCGTCCACCCCATAGGTCTGTAATGCATTGTGAAGCCACTGTTTACGGCTCCCAACGCGCCTCCTACGTAAACGATAACGGAATGGTTCATCTGTATTTGAATTTCACCTGTCGACATCCTGACGAAGACAAGTCCACTTCTGGAAACGTTGGCTCCTGCGACATTCCCTGTTCGACATCATTTTTAGCGATCTGTTCATTGGTTCACCTGAAGGAATATTTGAATTCATGACGCATTCACTTTGTAAAAAAGAAATGCAAGCATTTATTTGCTAAGTGTTTCGTAATAAAGAGAGGGATCCCAAGATCCTATAAGCTCATGCGGGCGCCTTCCTAGAACTCCACTGGTAATAAGGCAAGGTGTCTGAGACTCTGCCAAGCTTTCCCTTTTTTTTTTAGGTAGGAAGCTAGTTAAGCTAGATCACGAAATGTGATTTTGAGACGACCTTGCCTAGCAGCCAAGCAACGCTACGTCTACCAGCATAACCTTGTATGGCCTCGACATCATGCTATATCAAGCAGTATGACGTCGCAACTACACGTGACCAGAAGATGAAGAAGTTGACGAATATGAAGGGGATGATAATGATGAAGTTGGGGATGAAGCTGATGACGATGAAGCCCAATGATGAATATGAGGGAGAGGATGAACATAATGTGGATGATGAAGTTGAAGAAGACGATGATTATGATGAAGGTGCAGATTATGATGGAGGTGACGACGAAGGAGAAGTTGATGATGATAATGATGATGATGATGAAGGAGAGGATGAGGATACTGCTGATGATTATGACGGTGATGTGGATGAAGGTGAGAGTGACGCATATGTAGATGATGATTATGAATATGATGATGATAAAGTTACGTAACGCAATGCCACGTTATATGTTCCAAAAATATCACGTGTCACGTGACATGTTCTCATAAAAATCAAGTGACATGCTCGTGCCAAAATTCACGGAACGCAATGTCATGTGACATCTTCCAGTATTCGTAAACTATCGGCCAGCTTCGATGCGATCTGGCCTTGCGAGACCAAGCGGAAGCTCTGTTTTTTTTTTTCTTGCATCTACGAACATTTGCCGTTGGTTGCAAGTTATTTTTTCTTAGATTAATTGCACTCCCTTCTTGTTATTTGTTGTTGCGTAGGCAGGGTAAGTTCACTGTGTGAACAGGTGCGACGCGACGGTCTATGGGACTATAATCCAAACGCCAATATACCAATGGCCCATGGCCGAAGGCACATTTTCACGACGTCTATTAAGGCCCTGTAACATACAGAGCAACGCCATTCTTCAGAATTGGATTTTACTGTGATGTTCTCCAGTCCGCCGCGATTGCCACTTGCTCAACGACATACCGGTCTGCCCCATTCAGAACATTATAATTTCCAGGGACAAAGCAAAGGCTCGCGTTATCACGAGGTCTTTTCCTGAAGTGCACAGAGGTCCAGCACATACTGTACAGCCACGATCCTTTCACGATTGTATATACATACATAAACTCACTCTAGCCACTCGCGAGGGCATCGCCTTCCGCAACCGCTTTAGCCATTTTCTTTTCTTTCCCGCTGCGCCAGCCATAAGGGCCCCCACGGCGGGCCCCGGGCTTTCCCCTTTCAGGGCGTCTGGTCTGGGTCAGCGACGGACGGACAGACTCGGTGTTGTGGCACCGTTGCTACTCCGGTCACGGCGTCTCCGTCGACGTGTGCTGGGCAGCTAAGAAGGAGCCCGTATACAGTAAGCACGGACGTAGTATAGACGACGAACACGAAGGGAGAGTGCCTCCTCCGCGCTGAGTACCCGGCCAGCCGTGGATCCATCGCGCCCT
Organism: Hyalomma asiaticum; assembly: GCA_013339685.2. NCBI lineage: Eukaryota > Metazoa > Arthropoda > Arachnida > Ixodida > Ixodidae > Hyalomma > Hyalomma asiaticum. The sequence goes on along the minus strand of CM023486.1, from coordinate 67,140,619 downwards.
GCGCTCGCCAGTTGGATGCAGCGAAGCAGGGTCGTACTTCTCGAGAACAGAAGCCGAATTGCTCGCTTCCGAGACGAGAAATAGTTCTTCACACGTGGCTTCCGAAACGCTGGCATTTCCGACGCGTAACTCATTTGGGTGGCCGGTTTTGTGTGATTCTTGAGTACAGGGGCTTCCGGTTCCAGCATACAGTCATTACATGTCCTGCTGTTATTGACGTTGTCATTCTGTAAGCGTAGTAACGCACGTTTCCCGGCGTTCTCTTCATCCTCTAAACGATAAAGAAGCGTTGCTGCCCGTTGCGAGCGTACTGCTCCAAATTGTATAGTTGGCGCTACAACGTGTTGTTGCCGTAGCGTCGCGAATTCTTCTTCCTCTTCTCTATACAGGAAAGAAAGAGTGTAGCTATGGAACGCGTGTGAAAGAGAAATAGAAAGAATTGGTGTACGAGTGGAGCATTTAGAGAAGGAACGCAAAAAAGGAAACGAAGAGAAGACACGTCGTCCGCGGGCCTCTGCTACAGCAACGGCAGCAGCCCGCGGAACGATAGCGCCAGAATCCAACGTCGAGCATTGGAAGCGAGAGCTGGCGGTGGTACAACGGGTCCCGTGCACGGAGCTCCGCTGGCGCGTCGGTCCTCAAGTGGAAGAAACTCACGGACCGTGTACGCGCGCGCGCCCGCTCCAGCGGAAAACGACCCAAAACGTTGGCTCGTCCTCCCAAAACATCCCCGCCACTCTCTCTGCCGACATGGCCTCCAATACTTCGTCCGGTGCTGATGTATATACCGCCAGGCCTTGAGGAGCCCATGGCATCTGAAAAAACGTATATAAAAAACGGGCGCTGGCATTCTCTCGCTCGCAAGAGTGACGACGAACGAAAGATGAAAGGAAGGGGAGAAAGAGGGAGAGTTGGAAAGACGTACGGTGGACGGCGCGGAAGAGGGCAAAAACGGCTGCGGCGGACAATAGGGAACACCGGTCACGATTTCAATTAGTACTTTCCATCTCGCGAAAGTCCCTGCCTCGGATCCCCGTGGCACGGTGAGGACCTTCCCGATTTTTCTTTTCCTCAACTTTATTTCTTATTTATACGCGTCTTTCTTTCTTTCTTTCTTTCTTTCTTTCTTTCTTTCTTTCTTTCTTTCTTTCTTTCTTTCTTTCTTTCTTTCTTTCTTCACTCACGAAGAGCTCAGACAGGCGAGAAAGAGAAAGTCGAGAGGGCACGAACAATCGAAAGGAATCAAGAGGGAAGTCCTGACGAGCGACCGAGAATGTTTGCCTTGGACTCGAAAATGTGCACCGCCGCGTTTCTTGCGGAGTCCGAAAGAGAGAATAGATCATGCTCCGGCTCGACGATGGTTCTGCAGTGCGGCAATTGGCTTGGAACTCTCGCAGGTGCCTTCGTATGATAGGTACACTCGGATCTCCTCTTCCGTGGTTGAATTGAGGGGTCGTGCGCGGACGATACGAACATGCACGTATGCATGATCTCGGCGCCAGGGCGTCTCAAGCCTGAAATCATCGACGACAAGTTCACGTGACAGAAAAGAGAATCAAGCTAATTTTCGGAACTTAGCCATACGCCCGTACGGTCTGCTACTCCGCACTGGGGAATAGGAATGAAGACGAATAAAAAATAATTATACACTGGAAGAGAGGGAGAGAAAGGGCAGTAATCGCGCTTGAACTTGGAGGAACATTTCTATTCTACGAGTGGTCGTTTATATGTGGTGACGTCAACTGTGCTCGCAGCACCTTTCTGGCCTACTTAGCCATCGGCACAAGCGGTCATCATCCAAGAACACTGACTTTTGAAAACAGTCTCGAGCTCAGTTGGTTCAGTCGTGCCCAGGCCACGACATGCAGTTGTGTGCCTCACGTGATCTTGCGCGGGGCCCGAGCGCCTGCTCTACATTTGGAACTACATTTAAAAATAATCGGCTCTCGTATATATGGCGTTGAGAACGCGTGTACTTTCTCACTGAGCCTCTCTAAGGTTTGCGAACGTCTTGCTCCAACATGCAATTTAAAAAAAAAAAAGAGAACTATGACTTGATGGACATCTTACTTAATGCATCATCAAACGTGCAGCAGCCTTTCGCCTTCAAGCGTTACACTTGCACAACACAAGACGTTTATTTCTCACTGTGTGCATTGTCTTGTGCTGTATCTTTGTGTCTACGGGGTCCTTTCTGCGCATGGGCTTTCCTTGGTTTCCATTGGTATTTTCAGGTTCCCATCTTCTGGAGCAGCCCCGCCACGGTGGTCTAGTGGCTGTGGTACGCGGCTACTGATCCGAGGGTCGCGGGATCGAATGCCGGTCGCGGCGGCTGCATTTCGATGGAGGCGAAATGTTGAGGCCCGTGTGCTGTGCGATGTCAGTGCACGTTAAAGAACCCCAGGTGGTCGAAATTGCCGGGGACCTCCACTACGGCGTCTCTCATAATCAGAGCTGGTTTTGGGACGTTAAACCCCAAAAAACAACAACAACATCTTCTGGAGCAGTCTACTGAAGTGCGGCGGCGGATATGCGGGTCGTGCGAATGATTTCGAGGCACCGCGGTGTCTGCCGGAAGGGACGCCCTTCTCCCCTTTCGCGGTCTTGCCGCCGACGGCTGTGTGGCAGTGTGCGGGAAAGCGTGCGTGACGGCTGACAAATTGGGCCTCCTAATCGGTCCCGAGTGGCGCCGATGGCGGGCACCTCATGAGCGGTGTCTCTCACCGTTGTGCATGTGTGTGTGGTGCGTCCGTTAACGGCCCCTGCGCGGTCTTGTTTTTTTCGCCTAGAACTGCGAGGCCGACGAATGCACCGGTTGCGGTTAATTTAGGGCCATTTCGGCCTCATTTTGCTGCCCTCCCTGCCCGAATTTTGTATTTGCTTGCGCGCGTGCATTCTTTCGTTCACGGCGCCGAACGTTTCAAGAAGGCGTGGCTTAAATGGCAAGTCACCGTGGCTTCTTGTTGCGCCGTAAAGATACGGTTGGACATGGTGCCTTGTGCGCAGTTATGAAGCTGACTGTTTCGGTTCCTGCCCGTATTGTATGCCTTGAAGCTCCGTCGTTTTTGAGGAAGGTTTTTTTTTTTTTCTTTTTGAGTACAACTCAGTTCGTTGCTTGTGTGCAGAGCTGGCAACAGAGTGGCCGTCTTTCAATTTGAATTCTTTCAATATATTTCGCGTAGTAGAGAAGCTATTCATAATGCTGCGACAGCCTTTGGCGTGTCGGACTTCATGGTCACTGTCGTGAGTCCTCCGTTCCAACTTCAAGCATTTAGAAGACAACATACAGGGAACCCTATTGTCGTTAACTTCGTAATTTTTGGTTCGGTGTTAGAAGAGAAAAAGCGTGTAAAAGCTCTACATTTTCAACTTCGCGCTGAAACAGAACGTTTTGACTTCAGAAAGTTCACTTATGCTTTCTGCGCGCAAATAAACGATTCCACTGCGTCGAAAACTGCAGCCGAGTGTCTCTGGTCTCGCCGCTCAATTTGATTCGCCCGCACCGAGAAGAGGACTTGACGTCACGATTTCGCCGGCCGACACTATACGTACAATGAGCTCCACGGCCGTAATGTGTAGCAGGAACTGTGTTTACTGCATGTTTATTTATTGTCAAAGCCTACATACCTCATTTTTCGTTTACAACCTGTAGCAGTAATCGAGTACGCAAAAAGAGATTTGCTGACGTCCTTTTAAAAAGGCACCCACAGAGCGGGATAGGTGTTGCCACTGTAATTTATCAATTTCTTAATTTTTTTCCCCCGCTTACAACTGTACCGTTCAAGCCTGGAATGGCGAACTCGTTATCACGCAATCCTAATCACTTCAATATTCATTAAGTTGAGGTTTGTCTTTAGCGTCTGTAAGTGAAATAACAATTACTTAGCAGCCGCAGCAGTGCCCAAGTGTAAACCACCGGAAATGTTTCGTGTCGCTGACACTGACCATTTGTGTTCCCGCGTTTGTCCAAATGTAATCTCCACGGCTACTCCGTGCCCGTCGCACTCGTGTCCAACCCTTCCCTTTGCGGATTACATTTTGTGAAACGGTCATTCTTACCTTTTTTTTCTCCGTCTTTCCTTTAGTCCTCAAAGCAGTCGCCCACCCACTATACAATTTTGTTCCTCTCTTCTCCTGGCTTCCGCCCTCTCACATTTTCTTCGTATTCACCTTCCTGCGTCGTTCGTTAACGCCCACTTCCACCACGTCACGCGCTGCGATATAGACAGCCACTTCTCTGAAGACGTCTGCGCGTTCTTCTTTCAACCCAAGCGTGCGAACGTAATGCGCTAAAGACTGCAGCGCTGCAAGAGCGGAAGAGGTGGTCTAAGAGAGGTGACGGGGGGTTGTATTGGGTGGAGAGCACTCGGCGGCGGGCGGGCGGCCGGGCGGAAGGGAGGTGGTCCTCCAATTCGCGATGCGGCTATGTGATCTCTTCTTGTTTTACTTCTTCGTTTCCTTCTTTCCTTTTTTTTTTTTACGTCGACTTCGCCTGTAGTACGAGGAAAAGAAAAAAGTGCGCGCATCCTGCCACGACTTTGTGACAGATGACTGTTATATTTGGCGCGCGCGCCGAAGAGCTGTGCCTTTATTTCTCCGCACTACACGTCGTGCATGCGGTCTCGTTGGAGTGATTACGCACTCACGCGTTAGATTGAGTTTTGCGTGTTGCAGGGCGGCCGTCCGCAAACGCCGGCACAGGCATCCTCGCGAGTGCGCGCTTTCTTCCGCTTTGAACCGGATTTTGCGCGCGCTTTCGGCGACCCGCACCGGGCCCTACTTCGGAGTGCACCTTCGCCGTCGTGCCGTTTTACTGAGCGAGTGCTTTCTCGATCGTAAAAAGGAGCGGTTTCGCCTGTTTCCGCTATGTAAGGATCGCATGCATATACCCAGTACATCTTTCTTTCCGCGCAATGACAGGTGATTAGTGTAGGGCCATCAGTATGCTTCAAAATGCAGTTTGTTTTGCTCAGTGCCAATCATGACGTGTGAAACGTAGCTAACGGGAAGACAGTAGGTGATGATGCAAACAGAGGGCTCGACGCATATACTGCAAGCTTGCTTAAGGGACCTCTCGCCCACCACGAAATCGAAAATTTGATATGCGGTGGCAGTTATGTACGCCCGTCTGCAGGAACACGACGCTGCAATAACCCTTTCCGACGATGCCGTAGTAGTGGAGTAGCAGGCCTTTAATAATCGACAAGGCAAGCTGCCTCTAGCTCTTCCTGAGGCTCTCTCAGCCCAGCCTGTCCCCTCGCCGCACTCCTCTGAGCGTCACATATCAGCGTAACGTCACGAGGAGCGCTCCGCGCCACGTCACTAATAACGTCATGTCCGGCGCGGCGAATGAGCACCGCCGTGCTCGCCTCGCAGCTAACAGTGCGTAGACGTACGTAAGCGCACTGACCGTCTGCGTCATCTCCTTACGTCCTTATGCTCTGCACCTGCGAGAAAGGTAAACGGCGTTTTGGAATTTCAGCTGTTTCCGCGTAGCGACTATTGTTATTTGATATGAGTATGTAAAGGGGGGCGCAGGAAGAAAAGAAATTTAGAAACAATGAAATAAGGAGCAAACTGACATCTACCCCTGGGTGGGGTACAACGGCTGCCTGCTCTTTCAAGAGGGGAGAACCAGGGGCCGAACTTGCAAAACTTCCCTTTCGGGAGTGTTCCTTGCGATTCACAGGATAGCTTCGGTAATGATACGTCCAGCATCAGGATTCAGTGAATTTCTTATGAGCTTTTTGTCGTAAGATGTTTTTGTGAATACGCGCCCTCTAGAGGAAGTGAAGATAGGAGGAGAGAGAGAGAGGAGCCGAAAAATAGAAAGAAAAGCACAAAGCAGGAATGAACGCGGACAAGATAATGTAGAAAACAATAACAACGAACGTACGTCTATAAACCAGAGGCCAAGTCAGTGCTATTCCGAAAGGTTAGCCCTTCACGTCCAAATTATGTTTATTGTGAAAGACAACCTGTATGCTAAAATAAGTCGTACAGAAGAGCTGTTCGTGAGATGAACATTTAGCCAATCCTGATGCTGCATATACAACGAAGACGGCTTACATTGGTAACAACACAAGGTCCAGTCCCTGCGTGTTCCTGGCCCCGAGGAATGAGATTCGGTGAGCGCACACCAGATCTCAGTCATACGCCTTTCATCAAAACTTGTTTCTTCTCTCCTGGCTGAGAAAGGAAAGCAAAACTAAGTGCGTTCCTTCAATGTCCAAAGCGCTCGCGCAGCCAGGAGCCTTTTCACACTGAGTGCGCACTCGTGATAGTACGAACGCTTTATTTTCGTGCCTCGCAATCTGCGCTACAATACGGTCTATGCTAGCACGTGCCTTACGGGCTGCGCCCAGCTTATGAGCGAGGCTGAGGGCGCCGCTGCATTAGGCCGCCTTCGTGTACGCTACGCGTACGAGCCACGTAGCCGCAGTTGCGGCGCGGAAGACGACCACGGCGGCCCCGCAGGGATGGATGGTTGCGCCGAGGGTGCGGCTGTGGCGGCGATGGGTTGCCACTGCTGCTTATTTCTATCTTGTTTCTTCCAACTGAGGTACGCTGCCGACGTTGCCTATGGAGTGTGGTGCAGCTATGTGCGAACGCGTACCACCAGTTCCGTACAGCACCGCAAGAGGCAGTGGCGTCAGTGCAGCGCGTAGGTGGGCCGTGCGGTGACAGTTTTATGGCGTGAAACAAACTTTCACGTCTATATATGCAGAGTGCACAAACACGCGAATGTGATGCACATGGGCACACGAACAGATTGGCTGAAGTATAGCGTATAGTATAGAGCATACGGTATGCATGGCGTGCTATGCAGGACCTACACTAGCAACCCAGTCCGCCATAAGCTGAAGACGAATGGTTCTGCGTTCTGCGAACTTTCAGCTTAAGCCACATGTATTCGGTCTCGTAAAAATTTCGGTACCACCAACGGTGCCCGTTACATCGATGTACCCGTATATACTAAACTCTGCTAGATGGAACGTAGGGTCTTCTGCTGGACTTCTTGGTTCTGAAGTCACCACGTACCACTTTAGTTGCAGTTTGCATATACATTCTACCGTGCTGTATGCTTTTGCCGTATCGTTATTGTGCTTCGTGGAGCTACTGCTACGCACTGGACTTCGTAAAATAACGTGTAATATATACCTAGTACCTCGGGGAGACCACGACAGGTACTTCAAGTCAGTACGCCCGACTGTCGCTGCACGCCACTTTCAGCCAGGTTTTATATGCTCAATACACTCATGTTGAAACGGCACCAGAATCGAAATTAAAGTAAAAAGAAATAATGGATGGTCTGTACACGGCTTCCACCAAGCTAGTTCATCGCCCCCATAGTGTAAGCGTGAACTCTTCTTGGGATCTGTAGGAGGCTTTCTGCGGTAAACATCGCCTTTGTGCGACAAACTAGAGCAAGTTACTGACTGCTCTACTGGGTTCAAGTCGCTGGACGCAGGTTCTATTGCACGGGCTCTATCGTAGTTGCAGCCTTTGGGAACGGTGCACAGAACTTGAGCGTCGGGCTGAGGCGTAGGTCTGTTGGAGAGCATCCGCAAGCGGGCGTGCGACGGGGCGACGTCCCGTCGGCAATCCGTTCAGGCGTCCGACCGACCTCCCGTTGGGTCAGCCCGCGATGAACACACGCCTTCATCGCACGGGATGCTTCTTCCTCTCGCCACTTGCGCCGTAGTTGCGTAGTGCTGCCGGCTGGCTTTAGTTGGGATCCCTACGACGCCTTATCTCGGTGTTCCTTTTATTCTTTTATTTTCTTTAGCTGGGCCCGGAAACAATAATGTGACGCCGACTTGTGGCATCCGCGCACGCCATTGGACACCACCTTTCGGTGGCGCCAGAGCAAGTTAACCCAACCTGAGCCTGTAATCGGAGTGGAGTTACTGAACGTTACCATATAGTTACGAAGTTCTTAGTTACGAAATCAGGAACTTAATTCAAGAATATCGCAAAGAAGCATTCAAAATACGAGTTAGCTATAGGCTCGATTGTATGCTTGCTGAGTACACTTCACTGGTAAAGTTGAGTAAAGAGATAACGTAATAGGAAATGAACATATATTAAAGCTAAAAGAAAGACGTTCGAATAAACACTCTTGGCCACTGGAGGATCAAGACGGATGTCCACATGACTGGGGCCGCTCCCAACGCAGTCGCTTGGAGCCATGCATGAGGGACACCGTGAGAAGAAAACTTGAGTGTTTTCCTGGTTTTCTCACGGCGCAACTTTCGCAACATAAAATGTGAATTAAGCGAAGCCAGTGAGATTTCAAGTGAATCAAAGGCTCATAAAGTGACTGTAACGTCGATTTGATGTTAACGCAGTGGGAATTGAGCGAATTAAATGTTAATCAGAATGATTCGAATGTGCCCCAAATGAACCAAACGTATAACGCATGTAATTAAGCTGCATTTGGCTAGGCTCTGAGCAAACGGTTTCCGTCTATCGAGTTGCAATGACAGAGAATTTTACATCGTTGGGATAATTTCACCAGCACAGCTTTGGTGGTCATCCTTATTCACAGAGCGCAGAGGCACTCAATGGTTGTCTCGCTAATCTGTGGGCTTGGGAGTCGTGGTTTCAAACATATACGCTGACGTTGGATAGTATGTGGGGCTCCAGATGTTTTCGCCCCCATCGATGTGCGACCGCGGCGGCCGAGATCGAACCCTAGCGTTTCTGGTCCGCAGACAAGTGTTCCTGCTCTCACTCAACTGGATATTTTCTTTTCCGGTTAACCTCCCTGCCTTCCGCCCATCATCTCTCACTCTCTCTCTCTCTCTCTCTTGTATTCTATTGCAGGGACAGCTGTAACAGTTTCCCCACAGTGTATGATCGTGTAAGGTCCAATTGCCTTAAATCGTTCACACTTGTTCTCAACACACGTTCTACGTCTGTACAGTGATGGGAAGGAAGTATATGCGTGCGCTATATTCTAACCCGACCCAATGACGTGCGACATGTCTCAGTCTTCTTTTTTCGTCCAAGATATCAATGGTAGGCCTGTACACCGTTTGTGACCGTAAGAATCAGGGACATGAAATGCACAGAACGTGTGTAGTCGTCGTCCGTCTGTTTTCACGTGCTTATAAAAGCAAGCTCCATTCTGCTGCTAAGCAAAAGCTTAAAAAGCGAAGTAGGATGAACATCTGAATTGACAGCCTCAATAACAAAAAAAAAAAAAAAACAAAGAGAGACGCGTGTGTCCAAGGGCTCGAGGCCGTCACCAAGGCTGGGGTGCTTGCGGCCCCACCCCGACCAAATCTCCGGACCTATTTGTTGAATAAATTTTCTCTCTCTCTCTATCTCTCTCTGTGAGGCACTTGTAGTATGATTCCACATTTGCACAACCCGAGCTTCATGATACGAGTAAGTAGGAGATTTTCAATTCGCAAAATTTCAGTTCGACGTGGACAAAATTACATACCAGAGTTAGTAAGCGATTTAGAAGTAGAGTGTGAAACATGGATGACGAACGCATCATCCCAGTCGGTTGCTGCTAGGCCTGTCGGCGCACATTGCCATTTCTCCATCGCAACGTACAATTATGGCTACCTTGCAGACTAAAACGATCTTATATTGAGGGTCATTGTAATCGTGCCTTTGTCAACCATATGTAACCACTGTGATCGCCCTCACTTGCACTATTTATTTATTTATTTATTTATTTATTTATTTATTTATTTATTTATTTATTTATTTATTTATTTATTATTTATTATATTTATTTATTTATTTATTTATTTATTATTTATTTATTTATTTATATTTACTTATTTATTTATTTATTTATTTATTTATTATACCCTCAGCGTGTACAGATATTTAAATTTGAGGAGTAAATGCAGGAACAAGGTGAGAACTGCAAAGAAGCAGCGTATAGAATGCTCCTAGTTATGCAATGATATTTATAAAGATGCAGAATACAAGAAGGTGCAGCAACGTAAAGTTACACATGTGTATAAAAAGCACGGTGACATGTTTAGTTCTACAACAACACACCTATTAACGTATTGATAATCAAAATACAACAAGATATTCAAAAACGCTGGTTCGAAATTCCAGAACACCTTAGCAATCGCTTTGAAGCATAAAGGCGAGTGCCAATACTTCTGGTAGTCGAACCCGGAACCTATGGCAGTCCACCATCACGTGACTGTAAGTTAGCAAAAACTGTAAAGGTTAACTTTCAGTCATTTGTGACTCATGGCAGCATACTCCTGGCCCATACCCGCGTATCCGATGCTGGTATGAGCCACACGGGATTTTATTATGGTTGACCACCGTGACGCAACTGACGAGCATGTCACGTTATTGATGCCACGACCTCTCAGTAATGTTAGCCATACATTGTATCCTTCCATGCCAGCTTTGGTATACACTGAGCAACACCACACGGCAGCTTCGGCATGCACCGAGATTTTCGTACCACATTTAACTATCGCCTTTATTTTTTAAAAAATGTGTCTTGGCATCAGACATAGAAGGCTTTCTTCTATGTACTTCGTGATGTGAAGTTGTTGCCGCGAGATTGCGCCATGGCCTGCATGGTCAGCCTCTTTCGCACGGAACCACTATTCGGTTGTTGCCGTCTGTCATCCAATGCGTGCAGGCTAGCCAATTCTCTTACTGCATGATCGGTACTTGTGCATCAACTAGCCCACCAAATACTTTATTAAACGTTTCCTCTCTCCCGATTTTCTCTGACAAGGTTCGCACCCATATAAACTTATCAACCATGTCCTCTGTACTTTCTTAACCTGCCACTGCACCCATGCTCTGTAACGTTGTGTAATGACATCACTCATCGATAGCACAGAAAGCGCCAATAATGCAGCCGATCTAACCCTTCCCGCTGTATCGCGAGCCCGTCATTCGCACGCGTTTCCCTTCCTGCAGAGCACCACGTGACTCCGCGCGCGACCGGCTTTCGTCCGCAGACCCCTATGCACCTGCCTCCCTGCGGCATTTTCTTCCTTCGCTTTCGACACCTGGACCGTGTAACGAGCAAAAGATTCGGCCATTACGTGCCGCGGCTGGCCGTTCACATACTGCGAGCGGAGGTGCACCTCGGTCGCGGCATCGTTCACACACCGGCGTCTCTTCTTCTTGAGAGCGCGCGAGAGACGCGATGAAAAATGGACGGGATGCCGTTGATGGATCGCGGCGCGCCGCCCTCTTTTTTATGCATGCCCGGGGAGAATGAGCGAGCAGCGAGCGGTCATTCGGATGCAGAAGCGGCCATACGAGAAGATTTGTCGGCGGCGGCGGCACCTTGCATATGGGACGAGGATGTCGAGCCATCATATAATGGGCCTCGTATAGGCGCGTGGCGTGCTCGCCTCAAACGTGCGGGTGCGACTGCGAATGCGTCGGACGAACGAACGGTATTTTCGAGAATCGGTTCCGCATTTTAGCGACAGCTTCGTGAGCGAGCTCCTTGAACAACGTACGCAACTGATCGCTTCCTTGCTGTTCAGTGAAAAAACGCGCGTATTCACTAACCTATTGCGCAATCCGTAAGAAAGGTGGATAGTTAGCTGATGACACTAACTAGGAGCTTTGATTTCCTGAACTGGAGGCTGTGTGAAGACTTCGAATTGATGCTTCAGGGAATGACAGTACGTGCACTTCGGCGTGCTTTTGATATCGCGCATGCGTAATGAACTTCGTGACGGTCGATCACCCTACGTTTGTTCGTTTGTCTCCCTCTTTTCAAACCCCCTCCCCAGTGTAGGGTAGCAAACCGGGGGCTGTATCCTGCAGCTCTCTGCCTTCCTCTTCATTCCGTTTTCATTTCTCTCTCTCCTTCCCTTAATATGCCAGGTGATTAGCTCTATAGGCGCGTCACTTTAGATTTATCGGGTAAGAAATCTCAAGTACACAGCGAACAAGGAAACGCAAAAAGGCCGCTGTGATACCCCAATTCAAGCGTACTATATACGGATACACTAAAAGTCTTCTCAAAGACGAGCTAGGTAATCTATTTAAAAATATAATTAGCATGTGTTGAGTCCTTAAGTGCACCAAGCATGCAGGCAGCTTTTCCAACGTACCTAGTACGTCTCACAGTTCAAGTCTACGGTGCGGAAGGTCTTTATGATATGCAAACTTTGCTTCGTCATTTAATATTGAACTCCACCTCTTGGCCACTCGGTTACGCTCTTGTTTACTTTGCTTATTTAGTGTGTAGTTTGTTCATTAAACTCATTTATAGCTGCTCTGCATAAAGAGCTACGTCAGATTGACTAAACCGCTGGGGCCGCACATGACCGCAATGCATATTCTATCTTCAGCTTTGCTAAGCAGCCGAAAAAAAAAAGAAATAAGGGAAGGGGAAGGTGTTACACATAGTCTCCTGTCATCAAGGTGCCGCATGTTTCGCCACTTACACGTCTCGTACAGCAGTTTAAACGTGTACACCGGTGTGTTTACGTAGCCACTTAGTATTCTCTCCGACGCGCCTGCATGCAAGCACGTGATGGAAGACCCGGGGAAAGCCCGTCGTTCGGCCGCTTCCGGCACAAAATGGCCAGTGGCCGCTGTCGCGCGCTGTTGCAAGCCCATTGGTTTGCCTGCTGAGCGGGGCAGCATGGGATTTCAACGAGACGATGCGAGCATTACTTAGCATGCGCAGGAATGCGGCACGACCTTTTAAAGCGGAACATCGTTGTTGCGCCGCCGAAGATGTAGATGCCTGCCCTTCCAAGCCGGTATTGGCAAATGGGTTTTGGGGGATGAGAATGGAGGAATAAATTTGTTTGATCACAATAATGAAGCAAGTGGGATGATATCTGAGTTTCCATTAGAGACCTTAAATTGGGAGCTCGTTAAGAATTTCGTAAGGTGAAAATTCCATGCGAGCAAAAAATTCAAAAATGCCGCAGGAGCGTGCCAAGAGGACGAAGCGTCATATAGTAATTGCGACGTGGGAGACGGCGATACGATGTGCTAATTATTACATTACGAATATTAAGTTGCAGTGAAGGTGATAGTATTGCTACAAACGTCATCGTAGTTTTCCTATCATGGCATATCATCTTCCTCCTCGTGTCGCCGACTTGGCTATTAAATGAGTTTGAGGTATTTGACATGGTATTGGCATGACCTTCGCGAAAACAAGGCGCTGAAGTATAACCGGAGCACAAAAAGGATGGAGCTTTAAGTATTACACAGGGAAGCGTGCTTGCGTTAAGCAACCAAAGCCCCATGCTTGCTTCGTTCTTGCTTGCCTTCTTTAGTACTTCTTTGCTGTCGTTTCTTGTACACCCTCTTGCTTTTACTACGCGCGTACAAAATCTCGTTGTACAGTGTGGCATGGATCCAAGTGAAAATTTTGCAACCAGTCGTACGTTACGAAGCAGTAAAGGAATGGGTAAAAGTGTCTAAAAATGCGACCAGGTATGAAATTTATTTCCCGTCGAATGAGCGGTGCATTCTCTTTAAAGGTGTACATCATGCAGATGATCTCCGTCTACGCAAATGCCTCGTTGAAAGTTTCTTGAAGTTGTACACGCGCTTCCGTGGAGTACTTCTAAATGACTGATACTTCATCACCAATGGCGTGCTGGAATTCTCGAATGCTCCTGATATGCCTCTATAACGCACGTTGTTTTAGAACCGTCCCTACGAAAAAGCGTGCTGCACGGGCTTCGCCGAAACGAAAGATGAACAGTTACGACCATTTTACAACTCCACATGCCACCATACTGTTTCGCGCACTGTGCGCTCCAGACCACTAGAAAAGAGTCCCCTCTACAACCCCTCTCCCTTTCCGTCTACTACTCCAAACACTAGATACCGCGGCGGCGTGCTATTCGCTTTTGAAACGTGTTAGTTGGCTCTTCGCCACTTTGTATATGTTACCGCAAGAGTGTTCAGACCCACAGAAACACCTCAATTTTTCTCCAATGTTTTGGGTTAACAGGCATGCGATACTTGCGAACGCCTGATCAGATGAGCCAGCTGCGAGCTCCTCACACATTCTACCCAGACTTCCAGACGTTGCCTGTATGTGGTTCTGAGAATTAACTATCGCGCAGCTTGAGCTCACAAAGAGCGTCTCCTGTCCTGCGTCACTAATTGTGCTCATGTTTACATGATCTTGTCCTCGTAGATTAGTGCAATGTCATTACTTACTAGGTCTCTCTCGTCACCTGTTGTCTACTCACATGCGTAGCGATGGCGCGCTAGCTTCGAGTTCCCATAGAGCGTCGAGCACACAGCGAAACGCCTGCAAGATTTCCCGTCCTAGCTTCCTGCGCGATCTATCACTACGTGCATTTTTTCCGCCCTGAACTTTCCCCGCCCGCCTAGCCCACAACTACGCGTGTCCGCATCACAAGGCTATGACGCGTCACGCGTTTCCGTGTAGGATTTCGGTTAGCTCCCAAGGTTAGCGGTTCGATATGGAGGATGATCACCGGAAGATCACCTGGCATCAACGCTTAGCGCTCGGACCACTGCACCGGCACCCTTGGCTGGGCCTCCCCTTTCTTTGCTGCTGCTCGTCGCTACAAGCACGATTTGCGAGCCAACGGGAGGAGAACGGCGACTTCGAGCACACACCGGCCAGGCTGTGCGCGCACGCTGAGGATGTGTAGGCATAAGAGTTTAAAAAGTATCTAAAACAAACTGGTTGGCCAGGTGAGAGAGAAGAGGGGGGCGGAGAGAAAGCAGAGCAGATGAAAGAAAAAAAAATGTGGCCAAGTCTCTCCGTGGCCAGAGAAAAGGAGCTTGAGGTGGCCCTGGTCTGATGGATTGCCCCAGCGCAATCATGCATCTCTGTCAGGGTGGCAAGTTCCCACCGGAGCTGAGCTGCGCCGGGCAGGCATGACATCCGTTGCGCACACGCGCGCTCACACACACATACACGGGGACCTGGAAAGTGAGGGTAAAAGATAAGGAAAAAAGTGAATCCACCAACGGGGCCAAGAAAAAGACGGACAAAGAAGAGAGCGAGACCCTTCACGGAGCAGAAAAAGAAAAGCACTGTCGTGAATAATTTTTTATTTTCTCGGCCGGCCGCCTGTGTCCGTGCCTTTCGCAACAGGTATCAGCCTTGGTCAGCCTCCTCCAACTACGAATCTGGCGAGCGTCTTGGAAGGTAGTACTTGTTGCCCGCGTGATCGGTTACCCAGATGAGATGGCTCTAGACACAGTGTGGGCGTGGCAGCAGCAGAACCCGGGGCTACCATTATGGCATCTGCAAAAACCGCAATCAATCAATCAATCAATCAATCAATCAATCAATCAATCAATCAATCAATCAATCAATTATCAAATACGCTAGCCCTTTCCTATCATTTTCAGCAATGTAACCACGGGACCTGAGAAGCCCCTGCAAGTCATCTGCATGTGTGCTATGGTTATGACATCTATAGCACCACCGTCTCCTTTCAGTACGGCATTTGGACTAAAGACCGTTTACAGGAGCCAAGGTTCTTTGACCATGACGATCTGCGTCGACGGGGCAGAAATCAACGAAGGAGCTGCATTTGTATCTGATATCAACACGCCGTAGCTTGTCTGCATAGACATTATAGTCGCCTTCAAGCGCACACGAGATTGCGGCTATCTGCTTTTTATGCTTTCTTTACGTCCCTTTACCCCATCCTCTACTGCGTTGTAGCCTACTGGACATAAACTTGGAGAGAGAGAGAAATAACATTTATTTACACATCCGGCGTGTGGGAAGTCCCCGGCCTCGCAGGGTGCGGATGTTCCCTATCTTAAGATTACGGCTATTAGTCCGATAATCTCAGAGCCTAGACCTCGAGGATGGTGTGCTCCAACTAGGCGACAATCTACTTACCTTTGTATTTGCCCCTCGATACAATTCACGTCCCAGATACAGTGTGCATAATTCCAAAGTGCTACCTGCACAGCCGTATGGTGTTTGGTTCAAAAATACGTCTTGTTACCGCATGTCGTGAGGAGAAAGCCGTAGCGAACAAGTAAAACAACCGTTCCGCATTGTTTCGAAACCTATAGCGAGGCGATCGGTTGCGTTGCTTCGCATCGCTTCGAAGTTCCTTTTTTCTAAGCGCCGATTCTGTTCGCTACCCACGAGTGAGTTCGCTGCCCACGATTCGTCGTGCGCCCAGTTCCGCTGATCCTTCTTCGCGGCCCTATCTCACGCCTCGTCATGAGGGCAGCGTTGTCGTGACTGGGTATATATACTCTGCCTACGCGTTCTTTTGTATGTTTTCGCTTTATAGGTTACTCTTGTGTAACTCTTACTCCTCTGTAAGGCCAAGCCTGTCTTACTTAGTCGGTGGATCTAGCCGTACCTCACGTGGGAACAGAGGTTGGCGACATGCATGCCTTGTACTTTTTGGGTTACGAGGACCGATTCCTGAGATGGTTTGACAACGTCGTGGTGCTGCCGGATCAGCATTCTTCAACACACCTGCTACTTAATTTCTTTGCACAGTTCAAAGTCTTACGCAGTATGGCCGCTTGGACTTCTAACCATTGACGACAAACGTTAAAAATGAAATAACGCATTTGTCGCAGTAGATGATATTGTAGGTCCCGCAATTTAGTTATGGGGAACTAAACTGACGTCGCCCTTCCTGCACAGAACACCCCGTTCTCAGCTCCTCCGAGCTCCCACTATAATTTTAATCGAACCCTCCCACCACTTCCCCTCACAGGGTCGAGGGGGCTGTAGGCCTAAACTGAGCCAACTTATTGTTCTGGGCCAACCCCAATATACGTTCCTATCCACCTCACACCCTATCCCTCTCACTGTATACGTATTTATTTATGCCCCGCCACGGTGGTCTAGTGGTTATGGCACTCGGCGGCAGATCCGAAGGTCGCGGGATCGAATCCCGGCCGCGGCAGCTGCATTTAGATGGAGGCGAAATGTTGAGGCCTGTGTACTGTGCGATGTCAGCTCACGTTAAAGAACCCCAGGTGGTCGAAATTACCGGAGACCTCCACTACGGCGTCTCTCATAATCAGAGCTGGTTTTGGGACGTTAAACCCCACAAATCAGTCAAATCATCATGTATACGTATTTATTATAAGCGTGGTTGTAGTTATACGTGAGCGTATAACTACACCAGGGACAACATAAGATGAGAAACTACTACCCGTGATTTTGCAATACAAACAGAAGGAAGACAGGCAGTGCTGTGGTGTCCACGAAAGGTTAACGTGGTCTTGAAAAGTCTTTGGAGGTACGCGGGTACAATATTCACTGCTTCAATAAGGTTTTGACACGCTGTTTCCGAAGTGTGTCGGCGCAATATTCAGTGTTGCATTTAATAATGCCCGTTTGAAATCCTGGCTTTCTTGCGCTCCCGAAACCACGATGTGGCACTACAGGCCGGCACTGGCATTAATCAGCGACGCTTCAGCGATATCAACTGAAGACATTTAGAAACGTACGCTTATTGATAGCTCTCGTTCGCTGTAAAGTAATAGATTTGTACGAAAGCTATAAAGTAAGAAAATAGTTCCCGTACGGAGGCTGAGCTGGAGCGCGGTTTATTTTCCCGTGGCCTCCGAGGGCACGCCAATCTCGGAGGCGATTGTGGCAACTATGGTAACGTCAGCTGCAGAGTTGAGGGGGACAAGCGCCGGGAAATCGAAACTGCAGTGCTTTTATCGCTCTAAATCAACTCACACGATGCAGCGAAACAACGTATATTGTAGAGTGGAGGGCCAGGGTTTCGAAGGCCCACAACCTTCAAAATTTTTCAGAAAACGTTCCGTTTAAGTGTGGCGGTCTAGGAAGCCTTGCAAATGACGAGTACTAAACTTATCTGCCTGAAACTTGTGCTATGGCCTTAGGTACGGATCTGTGACGTCGAAAACCAATCTTATTGGGCAAAATACTGCATTACAGTATGTACTGTATAGAAAGCGAGCAAACCGAGACGCATTTGACGTGTCTTGCAGTCGCCACAATCACCTCCGCCGCATGTAACAAGCAGAAGAGCGACCTTCAAATTGTTTCCAGAGGGCGTTCTCATCCGAGACGCGATTCGCTCTTCTCACTTTGTTCGTTGACACTAGCATGCGACGAACCACTCTCCATTGATCATTGATATGGCCGCACCACTTGAAATAGGGCATATTATTGAACTCTATCCACACAATTCAGATATCATCTCACTAGTTAAAACTATAGCGTTTCTCTCACTTTCGCTCAAGGAATTAAGGTACGCTGTAAGCACATACGGCATTATTGCACTGTGCATCGCTATATATGAATAGAGACCGGAACTTCAGGCAAAATGCCTATTTTTTCCTGGAGTCCGTTTCGAGCCTATTTGACATATAAGCACGAACTAAGGGAAGGGAAACGTTTTAATCAAACATTTATTGTGCCTATAAGTGCCTATTTCGAGCTTCGTGCCTATATCAGCTTTTCAGCGCCTAAAAATGCCTTTTCGCGTTCGTCGAGTACACGTTTTAATTAAATGAGCTGTTCATACGGAGGAAAACAAGAAGCACTTAGTGTGGCGATATTAACTTCAACAGTCGCATAGCGCGCTAGTTATGTTTCTTTTTTTCCGTTCACGTTTTAGCTCCTGTCAAGGCGCGATTACAGTGCGGCTTAGGGTAGACGCGCGCATGCGCTTCGTCACGTCGCCGAATACAGACCATAGTTCGACGCACTGCCACAGCCAACGCCTAACTGGACTCGGCCGATGTGCTCCGACGCATGTGACGCTCGCCAACGCGCCGATAACGTCGGACTATCAACACGCCTTTACGTGAGCGGGGCTAGAGTGTATCCCAGCGAGGTAAAGCGAGGCTAACCTAGCGCTAGTGGGCCCCCCCTAAAAGATCTCCGTCGCTTGGTTCGAGAAGCACGGCGGTTGCGTGAGCGAGGCTAGAGTGTACTGTAGCGAGGGGAAGCGAGGCTAGGCTGGCGCTAGTGTTCCCTCCCTCTCCCCCTTGAAGATCTCCGTCGCTTGGTTCGAGAGTAGTGCACCTCGGCGGTTGCGTGAGGGAGGCTAGAGCCTACTCTAGCAAGTCAAAGCTAAGCTACGCTTGCGCTGCAGCCTACAGCCTACGCGTCAGTTTCGGTGGCATTTGTGTTCTTCATAACGGCACCTGTCGGTAGTCTGCCGAGCAATGCCGAAGAAAAAGACGCCGAAAAGTGTCCTTTTCAGGCAATGGACCAGTGGATTGCAGTGCTACTCCGTCGATGGAGAAACGGTATTTTGCCATCCATGTGGAAAGCAGGTGAGAAGACATTGCAAAGGTCGCGTTTGACATCCACTCTGACACACGCATTGGCATAAAGCACCCAACATTGCTTAGGCAACTGCCAATTCGAATAACCCCTGAACCTGCGCAAATAAGATGCATTTTTTGGTGGCATTAACAGCTTTGCAGCGGACGAGAGCATCACCGTGAGAAGAGCCCAGACTGTTCTACACCACGATACACTTGAATCTGACTTGGCCTATTTGTGTGCTCATTTTACTTTCCTTGCAGAAAGCACAAAGAAACTTGAAAGTTCGGGCGCCGCTCTGACTCAAAGTGTTGAGCTAATGTTGGACGTGCAGGGAAGGTTCGCCACCGTCCCCAATGGGCCTGTTGCTGACAGGGTCACCGCGAAGCTTAAAGCTGTCTTGGACAAGAATCCCGGATTTTATGTGCTAAAACAAGTGTCTAATGTTCTGAGCGGTACCGATTCGAAGATTCCAGGTGATATTAGAGCATCGAAAGTGCCGGACTACAAGTACGCTCCACTAACTTCAGTGGACGTCGAGCGTTCTTTTTCCGCATACAAACAAATACTGACGGAAAGAAGGCACAACTTCAAGCCCGAAAACCTTGAGATGGTGCTGGTTTGCCACTGCTTTCATAGCCTTTCTCACAGTGTCCAGTCACAGCTTTTACCTAAATCTGTTCAAATGGTTATTCTTCACCTAATTCTTTTCATGAAAAAAATAAAATTAACTTTCCCTAAGCACAGGATTTGCCTGCTGTGTTTGTTAGAAGGAAGATTTGTCCTGAAACACGCTGCTGAAGTAATTAGGAATTGTGCCTATATATGCCTAAACGATAATTTTTAACGCCTATATATGCCTAAATGACAGCATTTAGGGCCTATTATAGGCGCCTAAAACTTTGCTTTTTCGTGCCTGAACTTCCGGTCTCTATATATGAACATATTCCACGTGCACAATATCCGACGATGAAAATCGTTTTGTGCCTATCGCCCCCCCCCCCCCCCCCTCCTCGAATCCATGAAACTCGATTTCGTACCGGTTTATATAAATAGGTACGTGACCAAGAATATTACACATCTCGCCACCCCACCTGTCCCAGTGTTCCTTCTTCCACCCGCACTGCAGTGAATCAGCGATGTGTATAAGCTCATACACGTGTTGAGCACGTTACCTCGCCGCCGCGCACTGACGCCCTCTACGTGGCGTTCATATACGGGGAGGCAGGCGGCTCACGCTGTGTAGCTGACAAATTCCTAGGCGGAACCCCGTGTGTACGACGGGCTCGCGTTCCAAGGCTTTCAAACGACGAGGGAGGGGAAGCTCGTTAACACTTGCCTGACTACGCACAATAGAGCGAAACCCCCCGCATCTCGCCGTGACACCGTTTTCCATCACTCGACGTTCGCATGCTTGCGAGCGTGTTGGCCCCTGCAGCCAACACGTAGATCTCTACATCCCCTCTCGCCTTCACTTTCACTTAGCGCCTGCGGCTGAACACTGCAAGATTTTTGAATATCTTTTTTAAAGAAAGAAAGAAATGAAGATGTGAAGCAGCACCGTGCACATCGTGCTTCACAAGTTTTGTTGGTTATACTGATTTTCTCAAACCGCGGGAAAGTGAAGTGGGTATTCGAGGATTTTGGAGGGTTGTGAGGTAAGCAATTGGCCTCCTTCGTCACGAAGGCATGCCGCTGTTCCCGAACGCTGGGAGCCACTAGGGGCAAGGACAAAGATCCTGGTCTGTGTAGCGTCGAGGGCTGCTCAGTGGTGGCGTAGCCGGAGCGACCGATAGGAAACGGCGTTGAGCCCAAGAACGTTCGTGATCGCGATCGGAATACAAAAGTTAAAAAGAGGAAGCTCGCGAAGGGGGAAAAGTGCCTTCTTGACCTCGTTCGTAAAAAGAAAAGTTTGAGAAGAGTAGCCGAGCGGAAACGTGGCTGCAGCAGAGGCGACCAGGGTTCGTCCCAGAGAGAGAGAGAGAGAGAGGAATCACGGACGAAGAGAAAAAAAGGAAAGTACGGATATTGCGTAGCATTTTCTGTGTGATGGATCACGTGGGCCTACAAAAGAGGGACCGCTTAACTAGCCCGCTATGCTGCGCGGACCCATCTTTGATCAAGTGAGCGATCGACAGAGCCGGTGAACTTCAAGATAAGCGGAACAACGAGCGGCCTTGAGCAGCCTTAACAACGGTGCGTGAGGCGCAATTTCGGGTTGATAGAAGCCACTTCTTGGTCTAAGAATCTATGTCGTGCAGACAATCTTGCTTCCGAATTTCGCCTTTTATTTTGTTGTTGTGTGGGGTTTTAACGTCCAAAAACCGGGTCTGATTATGAGAGACGCCGTAGTGGAGGGCTCCGGAAATTTTGACCGCCTGGGGTTCTTTAACGTTGTGACGAGGTAACGTCGCGTTTCTCTCAAACGTGCAGGTTCTTTTGTCTTTGAAGGTATCCGAAGCGTCGCTTCAAGACACTTAAAGAGTGATGAGACCGTTTGCACACAACGTTTCATATACACACTAAAAACACACAACGCAAGCACACACCGAAAGACACATTATAGATTCAAAACTGAAAGGTTTTACAAGATTGCACAGAACGGCTTAAGTTAAATGAAGGTTTGCCCCAGGCTCTCAGTACCTAATGATGCCTTGCCGACAGGCTCAACTATATCTATAAAATTGCCTGTGTATCATTAAACTAGCTGGGAAAGATGGGAATCTTGACGTGGTCACATGGTACGCAGGACACACAGCCGGTGGTCAGTGAGAAGTTAGAGTAACAGGTAGGGTACATGTCAAGAGGTCGGAGACGCTGCCGATGGCAACAAAGAGTTAAAGTGATGATATACAGAAGTTCGCTGGCCTAAAATGGAATCGGCTCGCGCAGGGGGAGGGGGGGGGGGGGGTAGTTTGGAAACCATTAAGATAGGTCTGCGTCCTGCAGTGCGTGTGGTTCAGCGCCTGGCCCTTACCTTGTTCGAGATGTGCATTTCCATGTTTCAGCTCCTTATGGTGAGCACGTCAGAATGCTTGAATCTATCAGGTTTCTGCCTTAATGAAGAGAAGTACCTCGGGTGTCTAATGTGTTCGAAGCGTCGTTTCTTTTTAATATTTTCGGGAGTGAGGGAGGAAGAGCAATTGTAAGCAGAGGGCGTAGTGAGAGGCAGGGTAGGGGTAGCAATAGGCACCACATGTACGACATGCAAAACGGTTAGGATAAGCTTGAGGTCGCACAAAACAGCCATCTCTCCTTCTCGTCCCCCTCCTCTACTTTTCCTAACTAGGGGTAGCAATAGGCACCACATGTACGACATGCAAAACGGTTAGGATAAGCTTGAGGTCGCACAAAACAGCCATCTCTCCTTCTCGTCCCTCTCCTCTACTTTTCCTTCTTCTTCTTCTTCATCTTCTTGTTCTTCTTCTTCTTGTTCTTCGTCTTCTTCTTGTTCTTCGCACTCATTCCGTTCTCGTTCGACAGTGCCGAATCCGGAACTCGCGCCCCTCTGCCAAAGGTCATCGGCGAGGTGGCCGCCTTGTTAGGGTCGTGTCGTGTGGGGCCGCGGTCGACAACGCGCCGCTTGTTGCTGTTACGCTGCAAGGCCCCGCTGACTCGGCCCCGCTTGCGGGTCCCGCAGCGTGTCTTGTTTATCCCGAGTGTGTGATCCTTTTGTGACCGGTTGCGGTGGCGACCGGGCGCACGCCGCGAGAAGCGGATATTGCACCGGCCACAGCCAGAGCCGCGTAGCCGGCGGCACGATTGGTCAACGGATCAGGGCCGGTCAGTGTAAACAGCTCGCCTATACCGTGCCCCTTTTGTGTGACCCCTGACCGCTTGGGGAGCTTGGAGAACGGCAAACATTGAACTGTTTGTTTTGTTAGTTCAGCGTCCTCAGGTGCTGTGAAGAGACTGAAGTACATTGTATACATCAAGGCTGAAAAAAAAGCAAGGAAAATGCACTGAAACGATAAGAAAGCGTAATTGGCAACATCGTAACTGAACGTTCACATAATGCCTACTGATGGTAAAGCTATCTTGCGCGCCCTTAAGAACGAAGGACACAGCGAAACGACAGGTAACAGGGCAAACATTCGACTGGGTTTTTATGCCAAGATGGACGAAGCTTTTATACACACCGAGGATGACGTTGGAACAAACGTGACATTATGCCGGAGTACTTAATCACAATGACAAAAAAAGAAACAAAGCACAATCACCATACAGTGCGTAGTCAGCAACACCAAGGTTATTAAAATACGTAGAAAAGGCCTTCAAAATATGATCACATACATGCATTAATTACCTTGCATTATTGTACACGGCCTTATTGTGGCCTACTCATTTGTCCTTGCCACTAGCCGGATTGTATGCACAGACTTCTCAGTGTAGTACTTACCCACTGGTTCGATGGGCGTCCACGTGCTAAATGCATGGCCTATAACTCCGAAAACGTGTCATAACTTCGAATTTTCGTCAGCAGTACAAAGCATAAGTGCTGATTTTGTTAGTCTTTTGCTCAAATTTAGAGAGAGAAATAGAAAAATAATGTTTTTTGATGATTAGAGGAAATTTTAGCCCATCTGAAGCCCTTGCCCGTGGATAACTGTAAAGCAAAAGTCTCTTTGGAGCCGTGAACATTGCTTTAGCCTCTCACTCAAGGCTAATGACAGAACCGTCTCCTTCTTCGCGTACAGTTAGTTATCGCTCGTTTACAAGTTCACTCTCACGAATAAACACATTTTCAAACGCCATTATTTCACTTTGGATGATCTGTTGGCATTGCGGGAACATTGTGCGCTGCCCACCAGTAATTTGAACAATATTCCACTCCTCAAAGCGTCGAGTTCTTTCGCTTCGTAGTCAACCACAAGCAGCACCACGCGCAATGTTCCGTATTGTCCATGTCCTTTGAGCGCGCATCGCTCCTGAGTTTTTATATCACTCTGTGATGCTCTGTGATTCAAGTCATCTCTTACTACCATCGCCTCCTCAATTAATCAACACGTCTCCCAACATAGAAATCAGCAGGGCTCCCAAAATGGAAAAACTCGTCACACCGGACGACAAGTCGCATCGATCCTTATTGCCCTGTCTGTCTGTGCTTCGGCTTTAGGAGGCATAATCACGAAATGGAAATTTGTATATACAAGAAGCATCAAAAGCGATTTCTTAGTTTCATGAGCCTCACTTCACCGTGTGAGTTTCTGCAGAATTGACTTGGAATGGACGTAACTGGTATTACACATCTCAATACAAGACGAATGAGTATCAATTAGTGAGGCCCCTCGCATTTGTCATTTTCTTGTTTGGTCATTTTATTAAGTGAAGGCATAGCAAAGGCAAACGACTTTCGGACACTGATGGAGCAGCATGCAGTCATGCACAAGAAAATATTTTTAGACGTTGCACTACTTATATCTAGGGTAGTGTGTTAAAGCTTTTCTGCAATGTACAAAGGCTGAAGTATTCTGGTCACCTTAACCATAGCGAATGGATAGGTTGTCCGGGGTATCCCCTATCATCTTGCAGTTAACCAATCCCTCAACTCTCCCGGACTCGCTGGCCATAACCGGCAATCACGCGGCCAGATTATGATACAACGGCGGAGCACTTAATATATGACAGCCAATGTGTTTCTTTGTTCCGCCTCACGCAAGCCTTTATAGCTTTATACCCCGGCCCAACGGTGAATTTTCGGCAGTTAAACTTTCCAAGCCTATATCTCCCTTCCTGATGCGATGGAAGATTGCAGCCGCGGTTTATCCTCGGCGGTGCAAAACGCGGGCGAGCGTCCAATTTTATACGGATCTCGATGGCCCGGTACTCAAGAAGATATAGCAATATGCGGCAGTTCGCAGTACCTGGATGATACGTGCTTTCATAACACCTTATACCTCGAACAAGACATGAGCACTTGACGCACCATGCGCAAATTGGCGCCGCTGAGCTCCAAGCTGCAGCCCTTCAAACGACTGACTCTCTCACCCACCTCTCTCTCTCTCACACACACACAGGCGCATGCACGCACACAAGGAGGCTTAGTCAGTGCTTCGCCTTGTAATCACAGCTTGGAGTGTTGTGGCTTTCTCTCTGTGTAGAGGCGTTCCTCAGCCGTCCGCCCCGCCACGCCGCCCCCGAACAACTTTATTTCGCGGGAACATATATATATTTTTTCCCACGACGCTGCGGGTTACGAGATATCGCGCGAGACGACGTCCTTCAACGCGCTGCAGCGATAATCGACGCGCTGCTGCGGCGTGGCGCTCGTTTCCGAAGCCGAGCGAAGCCAAGCCCGTACGCCCACGTATCAAAGGGATGAAAGTGAAAAATGGCGGGTACTCCTCCAACGACCGCGTCTACGCCCATCGCAATACCGTGCACTACTTGTTGGAAAGCGTTCTCGGGCAACGCGCATGCGAGGCCATTATACATCTATCCTTATATACCTTGTATACTGTACCCTTCCTCAATCAAGCCTAGCCTTAGAAACTTTATTTCTTCATGAAGCCTTTCATCTTGCCTTCAGAGCGAATGGATTGTTATGGCCCGTTGTTCGCTCGTTAGAATGCGGATAGCGCCTCTCGTCTTATTAAATTGCACGCGCATTCCTGGGCGCTCTTGGTTGTACGTTCGTATGTATACGCTGTGAGGATATTGATTGGTGGTTTGTTGCTGTGTGGGAGTGGAGGAAGCGAGTATTTCAGGCTCGACTTCCTCAATGGATTCGTAGTCGCCTTACCTTTCTCCTATATGCAGTGTGTATGGTCTTCCTGCATAGCACAACGATGGCTCAGCGGTTGCGCTGCGGTGCAGTATATTCCTTCGAAGATGCCTAACGCGCTGAAATCCTGATACTTCAGAGGGTATTGAAGCAGCTTTTTGAGCTGCTTCGCGAGCATAATTTTGGTGCGTGATACGATTACAATGCAGAAAACCTTAGCTGTAAACTTCAAGCCTTGGTATGTTTCCATTTCTTGATGCCGGCTTTCAGGTATGTTGAATTAATAGCCTGCTGTGTGAGTTGAGTCTATAAGAAAGGCAACCGATCATGCATGACCCCGCATAGTGATTTGGAACCCTGAAACCGTACGTAGAGATTATAAGCAATGGGTGGCGATGTGCTCGAGGATGTGCGTTGTCCTAATTTTTGTGTAGTAACTTAACGTGAATGAGGAACATCCTGCACTATACGCATATATAGGTGATGAAAGTTGAAACACAAATGTGCTGAGGTTCACAGTACGAAGGCACGAGTCCGATGCCGGCCAAATTTTCATTCCTCGCGCATAACTATAGGGCTATTTTGCACTTGAAACCCTTAGAATGGAATTTAATATTTGGTGCGCAGGCGTAGTGACCAGAGCACTTGACCACATAACATGAACCACGTCAGACAGCAATGGAAAGATACCTTTTGCCAACAAAATAAATGACGGTTGACGCCACGGCTAGCGTTTTCCCCCTCCCCGTCTCGCCCTTTCATTCACTTCCTTAGGGGTATTAGCATAAACCTTACAACACAAGCAGGAAAGGGAATTTTGTTCTCGAGCCCAAGTCCATCACGATCCTTTAATTGAAATTAAGGCGAGAGAGTCCGTCGATATGAGATACGAAAGAGACTGGAAGCTTTGGAGCGCACTTATCTCACGACGTCCGATTCTAGCGTCCCCTCTCGCCCCAACTTTCGACGCAACGGTCACGCATAAACGCGCGCAACTGCTGCCAGCACGTAACTGCTGAGCGTGCCAGATGGCTGTTCGGCGGGTCGCCACTTCTTCCCTAGCGCACCTCCACCCCCCCCCCCTTAGCGTTTTCCTTCGGCTGTGCTCTTGGCAACCCGGCGGGCAAATGCCAGCCCTCCCCTCCTTCTGCAGTTTGCCGGCGTTGCGCTGCGCATTACATCCTATACGGCTCGAGCCGCCATGATATTTTGTTTTGCCGGTGGTGTGTAGTGAGTGCGCGCACAGCTTTGAATCAGGGGCCCACGATTTATCGTGATCTGGCGGGGCCGGCTAGGCCGCAGAGATCGCGGCTCTCGGCTAATGGGCGCCCCACGAAACCGTCATTGTTCTATCACGTGGTGAACCACTTCGTAATAGGGGGAACACACCTCCCGGCGCAGCCGCGCCGCCACTTGTGTCTGTACAAACTTCCTCCCCCTTCTGCTCTATCCCGTAGCGTTCTTGCATGCGCAAGTCCGCCATGATGTATGGGGCTACGTTCGGGTCGGATCTCGGCCACTTGTATCCGTATCTCGCCACTAGGTCACGTTGTTTGTACCACGTGATGGGATCTGTTAGACCGGAGGCTATCCTGAAGTGCCGGCGCTTCTTTCAAATTTCGTCCAATTTGGGGCAGACGGGTAGGGGGAGTTAGGGAGCTGTAGGAGCGAGCTTGATCCGCCAGTGAACAACCTTAATGGAGGGGACATTAGGTCAAATGAAGCGAAGTGCAGCGAGCGGGCGGGCAGGTGAACGCAAGTCTTCTACATTACACAAAAAACAAATGGTATTAGAAAACTAGGAGGCTTTCTTTAGACGCTTATACATAGCTTCCGGCGCAGCAATCACGCAGAACACCTGTTCGCCTCGCTGCTAGATGATCTGGGCGTAACTAGGAGGATTTCTTCGAGGCCGGTATCATTTTCCCATTTCTTTTCTCACAATTTCATATACCGCTTTATGCTTTTCCTTGAGTAAGTTTGTAACTCCTTTTTATTTACGCATCGATTAAATTCAAAAGTGATATTTCAGTGTCTTGAATCTTCGCATGTCGTGACGGTTACACAGAGGGTATTGCGTAAGAGTCTGTCTGGGTTAAGTAGGCGAGGCGTTCGGGTATGGTGAGGGTGGTGTAGCGGGTATTGCGTACGAACTTGTTCCTTGGTTCAGTAGGCGACTGGGCATTCAGCATCAGTTAACATCTCTCAGCTGAAAGAATTTCCAAGATATTGCTCTGTAGTTACGGATTGCATTGTATGCCTAATATCATTCCATAATAAGATACAAATTACCTGGTGTCGAGAAAGCGTGTTCTTCCACACTCTAACCTCATTGCTCTTGGGAATGAACGAAGCGTTTCTCTCTCTCTTGTGACACATCAGCCGGGCCTATACTACGCGTGTTACCGACCTGCGTCAAGCCAGCATCCTTTTTGCCATTCGCCTATATAGACAAATGCCTGTAATGGATTCCCATGCGATCAAGAGCCCGAGCAAACAAGCAACACTGTTTTGTATTTGAAAAATTCACCGTCATGCTAGTGCCCACAGCATCCGGCAACGGCTGGGAAGGAGCCGACTTCCTGGAACGAACAACTAAAAACTAGACTGAAAGGTCGAGGTGCCTTATTCCAGCTGTCAGTCCAAGCAGAGCAGCTGCATAGCACAAACACGGGAATGCATGATACGACGCCCAGCAAGCCACAAGAGACTATACTGATGACAGCTGCGGGTTATGCACTGAATGCGACATACATATATATAATATATGTATACAAAAGTCTGAATGGGAGCTCCAATGTCCCTACATTATCATGGGACCTTAATTCCAAGGGGCACGTCTTGCTTCGCTTGTATACGCAATAAGCGAACAGTTGGTGTATCATAAGACTGAATTGTTGCCCTCTATAGACCATATACCTGTGTTTAGTACACTCGCGGACAGAGTTAAATTTTTTTCATGTTTCATGCGTGCATGTACCATGTATCACAGAGCCTATGACAGACGCAGCCAGTATGACATGTGCAATCCAATTCGTTGTCATCACTGGGCTCCTCAAAAAACATGTACTAAGCATTTGAGCCTGCGTTCACAATAAAAGCATATATATGCGCCTACGCACGTACACGATCAAAGGAAGACATGTTTCGCGACAAAACATCACGACCTCTGCTACTGTGCTGTATGCATAATCTAAAATTTGGTGAGCGTCTCACATCCTTGTACGCGCTGACGCCAGTGGGAGTGGTTGAAGCGCCGTTCGCTATATAAGTCGATGTCCCATACAGGCATGCACCGCAATACTGCACCGTGTATCAGGAAGCAATTGTAGCTTACAAATTACCCTTCCTGCTGTCGACAACACCTGCCAATATAACACAATCCGCAACGAAACAACTGCCTTAAATGACTTTGCCTACATTCCGCAAGTACCGCAAAAGAAACAAAAAATGAAAGCAAAGGTGAGGCGGGGTGTATACATAAAAGGGAACAGAAAGGGGGGGAGAGGCCGATTCGTGTAGTATATACTAATGCTCGTAAATGTAGTCAGCAGATTAGAGAGACGTATAATAGCTGCCTGCGTCGCACCAAGAAAAGCCGTCCCGTTATACACTCGCCTGCTCGGCGCATTGCAAATGACGCGCTCATTAACGCGGTCGTTCCCTCGGCGGCAGCCGCTGGCGTCAAAACAAGAGAGTTCGCTGGGGACACCCCTCTCCCGGCTTCGTCTGGCTCGCGCAGACGGGCGAAAATTGCCCCGCCGTGAACCCATCGGGTGAGAACTGAATGCACAAGGAGCCGACACAACACACACGCACACACACCACTCACGCTTAAAGCGATGCATCGGTTTGACTTCTCTTTGACATCCCAATTTCAATCACGTCGTGCACGCGCTCGCTTTCGCCACCCGCTTCGCGCGACCGCTTTCCTCTCTACATCATTGGGCTTCCCCCGTAAGTGTGTCTGTGTGTTCTCTTTCTCTCTCTCTCTGTTATATATATACATACACACATAGTTATACCGTTTTAGTAGCAGCCCGCGCGAGGCTTTAAATTAGCTCGTCAACCGCATGCATAAACGAACACGGGAAGCGCCGCCGGACTGGTTCACTCATCGTAATCTCGAAACACCTCCCCTTCCCCCCGCATCTTTCCATTTCTTTGTATGTTTTGCCTCCTTTCCTGGTTCGTTATGTACTAGACTCACTAACTCCCTCCCTTCTCCTTTCATCTCATCTTCTTCTTCTTGCCTTCAGTGATTTAAAATAAGAGAGATGAGCGGCGGCGCCTCGACGCAATTCCGATGCATTATTCAGTAGACCACGGCTGCGTCCGTTTCGTTCGTCTGTGTCGTCTCCCGTGTACGGGCTGGCGTGTCGGGAAGACCCTTCGCGGGTCGTATGCACGTGTCGGAGTATAGTTAAAAAAAGAGATGCTCGCGCAGAGGGGAGGAGCAGTGCGCTAGTCTTAATACGCTTCCGCAAAGACGTGTGTCAGTGCGCCCGCGCGTACGTCTCGATCTCCTCACTGCTGCTGTCTCTCTCTTTCTGAGCAACGTTTCTGCTCTTTATCCACCTTTCTCAGCTCACATGTATGCGCAGAAAAAAGTAATAAGAAGGTCGCCAACGTTTCTTATGCGGACGCACTTAATCTGTCTCCTCTCACTCTATGGTCGCAAACGGGACTCCTGCTGTTGACCCTCCCCTCCTCCCCCTTCCCTTCCATGTGACTCTCCTCCTTTCCGCCCTTTGCCCTTTCTCGAAAGCGGCGAGTACGAGGAGAGCTTCATTTGCATGGCCCCGTCATATTATTCCGGCCGAGTTTTGCATGCGCGCGCGTGCACCAAGAACTTAAAAACGGTCCCGCGAGTGGAAAGGCAGTAGAAGCCAGGGAGAGGGGAGGAAGATGTCGAAGCGCGCTGCATGGCGAAATGTGTTTGTGCCCGCTTGCTGTGCCACTGGCATGCAAAGAAGGAAGTACGCTTGAAAATGTGATGAGATTACACTGCCTCTTACCCATGCTTCTGCGTGTTCCCCTCTGCCAAACCGAAAGCCACTGTTCTACTCTGCCTGTGAGGCCCCTTGGTCCCTCTCTCTCCCTCTCTCGCACACACTCGATCCTCCCTTCTTTCCTCAGCGTTTCGCCCGCCCGAAAAGCAAAGGCTCGCCGGCTGCTGCAGCAGCAACAGCGCGATGGTGGTCCCGTGTAAAGCGTATGCGGACGGTTTCGTGGCTTTTATTTTCGAGTCTTCCTTCCCCCCCACCCAGCTACCATCACCGGCGCCGCTTTCGTCTAGTTTTCCCCCTCGCCATTGGCCCGATTAGCATTTCAGCTCGGACTCTATTTGCAGCGAAGCGCTGATCAGTTGTTATGGGGACGCGCGATGGAGCGGTCGGTCGCCGGTTCCTTCTTGGCGACCGCCTGTGATGGCCTGTGCACGGTGCGTCGTTCGGAATATGCCGGCTGCACCATCGTCCGTACTCTTTCCCTGCTGGCAACGTAGCAGCGCAGTGTCTCAAGCCTCTTTAAAGCTGGCGTCTGAGGATACGTGCGTGGTGTGAGCCTGTGCAGGCGAGACCGATGACCCTACGTCGTGTTGCCGCGAGAGAGAATACGAAGAGGAGTGAAGGATCGTCGACCATGGTTCATGTCCATGAACTGCGAAGCAAATGCTGTGCTCTTGGTGTACGCTGGTCTTGTAGACGCAGCTCCCTGTACTTCCCCAATTCTCTCCCTGTCTCCCTCACTCGACGGCAGCAGCATGGACACTCATCCCATTGGCGCCTGGAAAGCCACGCGACAATGTTGCTTTTCAAGACGCCCCCTGACGTGGATGCCTGAAACCAGATAAGGGATACTGAAAGGAAATGTGGGGCGGTGAAATATCTCCATAACAACTTCACTGTAAGGATTGGTCGACGTGTCCAGGAGTCATGTACTCCGCAACCATTCACCTATACGTGACATGACTATGCTCGCGTGGTGTGCTGTTTCTCGATATTTCCTTTTCTTTTTTGTTTTGTTTTAGCTGACGGCAGTGCCTGGTTTCGACGACGCTTCATTGCCAGCCACATGATTCCTGTGACCATGTTTCTGCGCGCTCGCATTTCCTTCTCCCATTGTCATTGACGTTCAGCACGTGTGGTGCGTTTGGGACAGTATTTCCGTGATACAAAACAAAGAAAATTGCTGCCAGTGACGCACGGCCACATCATCCTCATGATCTCTGCCGAGGGTCCGCCGAACAGGATGCTTGCTCTCTTCAAGCCCGTCGCGGTCTACAGAAACGTCAGAGGCGGCTGTCCTTGCTCACCGAAGTCAGCTCTCTGGTTGTGTCCCCGGCGCGCACGTTCTTTTCTCTTATTTTTTTCAGCCGTTCTCGCCACCGCACCTTCGTTCGTGCGTGCGAGTTGCGGCGCGGCCTCTTGTCTCAAGCTGCCTGCTGCTGCTGCTGGCTCGCGGGATGTGCAGGAATGTGGTCGCCGTTCCGTCCGGTCTTTGTGGCGGTGGCTGTGGTCGACAGAGGTTGCTGCGTTGGCCGGGGCCTCGGCGCGCCTTGCCAGGGGTAGATAAGAGCTGCCCGGGGATTTCAGTGCGTATGTGTGTGTGCGCGCGATAGAGTGGCCGTGGTGTTGGTGGTGCGGTGTGGTGGTGGTTGCCTCCGCGGCCTTCCTCCTCGCGATTCCCTTTCACCTGTGCGTGGTGAAGGCTCTTCGCTCGCCCGCTGGCGTGCTTGCTTGCTCGTTCACTTGGCGCCTGCTGTCTTGCTTGCGCGGCGTGAGCCTCTTTCCAGTTTTTAAGGTTTCCGTTCAAGGACGCGTCGGGAACCGATGTGTCGGTGGTGCGAGTGGGCGAGGTCCCAGGAGCAGGCCGGCAGGCAGACCTCGCTTCTTCTGCGCTCCTTCTAACCGGGTTCTTTCGTTCGTTCGTTTTTTTTTCTTTCTCAATTGTACCTGCTAGATGTGCTCTCTTGGAGTCTTTCTGCCTCGTGTATCTGTCTATTTTCATTTTCATATTTTTTTTGTACGCCCAGCGGTCAGATTTATGAGCTCTCTGAAAGGTGCGCTCTGCAATACGTTCCCTTGGCTTCGCTTGCGCATGCTCGCGGACTTCGTGTGGTTAGACTCCCCCACACCAGTTTTCTGTCGCTTGTCGCGGAGGGAAGAAATGGAGATGCCGGTTGGCGCTTGAGCTGACACATGATTTCCATGCGGCGCATTAAGGCACCTGCGACTCGTGTGTATACATCATTCTTATAGGGGCAATCAACAGGCTCAAAGTTCATGAAAGAACGACGCTGTACCAGAAAGCCACGCACCAATTCGTTTACAGTTAATGCCACATAGACGGTTAGGTAAGCATAGGACCGCGTAATGGAGACACTGAGGCACACCTACTGGAAAGTCCAAGCACGCTTGCTATAGTTGCGATGACTGTAAAACAACGTGGAATTGGAACTAGGTGTCGGCATCACCGCCAACCTCCAGGCAACTGCTCTCCTTACGGACCTAAGTTATGTATAATCTCGCATCAACACAATAACGGTATCTACAGATCAAACTACGTAATCGAAGAAGCTACGTGGCTTAATGAGATATTTTTTTTTAGCCCGATTATCAACAGAAGTGTCGGTTGGTACTCAGTGACCAGTGACCAACCAGGTTATTTGCTGTGTGACAGCGTGTCCACTCCAACTCCTTTGTTTCATTTTATTTTTCTACAATACTTTTCAGTAAAACATGCGCACAGTTCTACGGAGAGCAAGGCATAAGAAAACGGGGCAGTTCAACTAGCTGAAAACCCACTTCACCGTGAGATAAAACAAAAAAAATTTTGATCTAGGTCAATGATTACAGAGCCATCTACTTTTTTTTTGCTATTGTTCTGCTATATTTAATTCTTTGGTCTGGCCGGAGCTGCCCTCCTTACGTTGGCACTGCAGTTGCGCGTTGGCCCGTACTTTGCGCAGCCTGTTCCGATAAGGTTGTCTCTGCGAGCATCTCGCGCGCACCGACTAATGATGCGCAATACGAGCTTACGCGCAATTCTGCGCAGATACGTGTTTCGTACACTTGCCGCAAGAGGCTCGGAAACGTTGTTCCAAGGTAAGCGAAGGTAAGTTGGCCGAGAAACGTTTCCGCCGACTTGACGAGCCATAAATCATCTCCCGTACCAGCGCAGCGTGTAATCAGAGCAACGTAACCGCTCCTTACGCGTAATCTTCACTCGCATACACCACAGGCCTTGCGCTCTCTCTACGTGAGCGAGTGTCTCAGAGTGACCCGGATTTCGTCGTCGTTCCCGAAGTCGGAAGATCAGCTCGCTTCCGCGGTATATCGTCGCGTTCCGAATCTCGCCCTCTTTCAACTTTCATCTCCAGGAAGCTAGAGCACTTTTTGCCGCACCCCTTATGGGAGGTCTTCCGCAAAGGTTTCGTAGATGATTTCTTTTTTTCTGTCTTCCTTAAGCTCTTCCTTTCGTCCGTATGGCAAGCAACACACGAACATCTATTTCCGGTCGTCATGAGCACAGTTCGACTGGTAAACTATTAATAGTCAAGTGGAACAGAATGAGAAGCTTGTCTCTGAATGCCCATAAGGATGAGGCCGAGAGATAAGCGCGCAAGAAAACAGGCCCGACATCAGTGCCCTGTTCATAGCCAGTGGTATTGTAGATAATCAGTGTTTTTCGTTTTAGGCATCTAGATCTTCTCAGCACTCAAAAGGGCGGGGGCGGGGGGGGGGGGGGTGAAAATCGGGCATTGTGTCTGAAGGTGATAACCGGAAAGAGATCTGGTTTCCTTTTTGTCGAACGGATCTTAATTTCGGGTTTTCCGGATATAAATTTGCCTATTTAAATGTACAAATGACAGTCGTGTAAAGTACATACTGCTTGCATGCAGTTTGTTAAGTGAACCATACGTAACTTGTGTTCACTTAAGCCGGCGGAATGTAATTTTGTTGTCCCTGGTTAGCTAGCGCATGTGCACGGCAACCTCCGTCCAGCTTAAAAAAACAAGTCGATCGGTACGTGGTACTAAAAATTCGGGGAGAAGTCAGTATTAACCCGATTTTCCTTCAATATATTCGGGGTGCCCCGCCACGGTGGTCTAGTGGCTATGGTACTCGGCTGTTGATCCGAGGGTCGTGGGTTCGAATCCCGGCTGCGGTGGCTGCATTTCGATGGAGGCGAAATCTTGAGGCCCGTGTGCTGTGCGATGTCAGTGCACGTTAAAGAACGCCAGGTGGTCAAAATTTCCGGAGCCCTCCACTACGGCGTCTCATAATCAGGGCTGGTTTTGGGACGTTAAACCCCACGTAACAACATATTCGGGGTGTAGGAAACGGATAAAATTGGGTTTTGCTCGAAAATGAACAGCACAGTGGATGAACGAGAACGAATGCTTCAAGGTAGAGATGCAGGCCGCTTGAGGTGGCGGATGTAAATGAGATAGCTTTTGCATCCAATCCAAAAAGTCTAGGCGGGAAACGTGAGGGCGCACGTCAAGTTATTCCAAGAGATTGGAAATTATCATAAAAGCCTAGGTCACAAGGGAGCCCAAGCAAGTTGTCTAAATTTCTAGGTGCTGAGCGGTCAGTCAGTGAGAGAGAGAGAGAACGAAAAGCTGGGAACTGGGTCAGTAAATGGGGAGTGAAAGGACGGTGACCGAGTGGAAGAGGCTAATGCATGTGAATCTATTTCTCAACTATGTTCCTTTAATATGGCTGCATATGAATTCCTAGACACAAATGTCAACGAGTAATAGCTCCATCAATTCATGCGTTGTTACGAGAAGTTTGTAGACGTGTCGAAAATGTTGCGGAATGCGTATGCCCCAAGTGAATGTATGTACGCAGTTGTCCCCGAAACACCATGATACTCTTTTTAAGGTTCTTGAAATAAGTGCTTTTATTTAGAGCAATGACATGAAAATATCTAAAGTTCGTGTCAGTACTCCCTTAAGTCAGGCATTCATTCGTACAATCCTGCGCAAATCAACACGCCGTACCGCAGTAGGCAAGGCAAAAGCCAACACAAAAAGAAATAAGGATGAAGTTTGGCCAGAGGTTCTCGCTGCTTATACTAGAGTATACTTAGGCTCAGATGACTGCATTATGATTACCGCGTGCGCTTGCGTGATGGGCAACCTTCTATATATGCTCCCGTTTATCGAAGTGCCGTTTCCATATATCGCGCACGTTTCACGAAGTTCCGATTTCATACACACCACAGCGTTTTTCCATTTTGTCGACACCTTTCGAGTTGTCTTTCAGATACCTCGAACAATTGGTGGGAGAGATTAAACAAAGGACACGTGAAGAGGTTAACCAAGGCAGATACAAGGTTTTCTATCCTTGGTGGTGAAGGAGGGAGCCAGAGAAATAACGATGAAACCAAGGTATCCTATTGGTGCGCTTAAACATGCTCTGGCGTATCGGATACCATTGTGAACGGAAATTTGCCAGTCCACAGGCTTGCAGTACAGCGCTGCGGGAAGTCAGTAAGGATGTCTCTGTATGATAAGCTTCCTGGTTGAAGAAAAGTCGTCGTGCTCCGGGATTCGAGCCCGGGACCCACGCCTTTCCAGAGTGGTCGCTCTATAGCACAGAGGCTAGCCAGAAGGCTAGCAGTTGTGAGCGTGAGGGCGAATCAATCAAAGTGTGGACAGTGAATATGACAAATGAGTTCTGCACATTCCTGCAAGCTGGAGGAAGGGTCGTAAAGGAAAAATCGACATCCACCTGATTTCTCATCAGAAACTCTTCAAGTTAGATTTCTTCAACGGCATCACGAATAGTGGAAGAGCACCTGCTTTGAGCGAACTGGGGGATGACCCTTATAAATGATCACGAGCTTTTGTTATCTGGCATAGCGGCGTATGCCACGATTTCAAGTCGGCGAAAAGCAAGCTGTGACATCTTCTTTCATAAGTATAACCGTACAAACACGTAACACGAACACCAGGAAGACACAGCGAACAGGGCTGACTTAAGCCAACACTTCAATTAAACCTGTGTCTATAATTAAGAAGCCACGCATCACCAACTAGCCTGCCAACAATCGTTATCTGAAGAGCATCTTGCTGCTACCCCGCAATTTGCGCTCCAGCACTGCCTGAATGCTTTCTCGCTGTTTCTTCTTTTCAGGCAATATGTGGCGTCAGCCGCATCGCCAGTTGAGGGATGCAGTCAACACTTGCATAACCACAGTATGTGGTCGCTGTGCATGCTATATAGCCGCAGGGCCTACGAAACTCGACAGGCAAGACCCCCTCTGGTCGTCGCACATAAAGCGCCGAGGTGAAGGCGTTTCTTTACTCTTATTATACGAAGCAAGGGGTACAGCGGTGTCAAGCGCATAAGGGTACACCGTTGCTGCGTATACACACAGTTTGGCCACAAAAACGTGTCCCACGCGCGAGCCCGCGGCGGCGGACACGGTTTGCGTGCTGTGGTTTTCCCTTGGCTAAGACAAATGGACGTCCGTCAGAGGGCGCACGTGCGCCCGTTTAAGCTCCATTAAGGGAGACATTTTACGCCCGCAACCGCTGCACGCCGCCACTGTAGCTGCGCAACGTGAGCGCCGTTTCGTTATTTATCCCTGGGGCACTCACGCGCGATGCACGTGTGTTTATATATAAACTTAAGCATGCTGGGCCAATTTTTCTCTTTTTACGCTCGTGAAAGAAAAATGCCGGAAAGAAAACTACAAAAGCGAGGCAACGGGTTCGGAGCTTAATTAAAAAGGCATCTCCAACGTCTGGCACTTAGTATAGGCCCGACAGTATCTGCTGTTCATCTATACATTTTTGTATCGCTGATAGTTCTGGGCGCGATGCGTGACCCAGGTTCCTTTTTTTAACCGCTTCGTCGACGACTCGAGGTTAACCTGGCGCCGTTGTTGCTGTAGTGGGTCATGAGTTGTGCGAGCGCTTTTTTTTTCACGGCTCTACGTGTATACAAGCACGCGTTTTCAGCGGCCGTGCAGAAAAGGACACAACTGACGAGGGTCGGGATCGCGGAAAAGCCGGCTTCGGAGATGAACAGCGCGCGCGGCGAGCTGCTCGTTAAGCGCCGGCCGTAATGAGGCAAGCCACGCGGCGGCTTCTGTCGCGTAGCTACGCTGCGCTGACGCCGTCTTTCGCCGTGTCTCGGCTGCGTGAGCTTGGCCGTGGTTTGGCCGTGGATTTTGGTGACGACAAGAGAGGTGGAAGGGGGGGGGGGGGGGGGGGGATAGCAACGGCGTGGTTTGCCTGGTTCACTATGTACAGCGTGCGTGTTGGTGTATGTCTTTTGTAGGTGTTTGTTGGCACTTGGAGGCTGTGGAGTGTTGTGCAATGACCGCGGGCGACGCTGTAAGGCTGCGCGGTGCGGCCTTGCTCGCTGTTTTTCCAAGAGAGTTGGGCCGTGACTGTACAACGGCGTGCTTCGGGGAAAAGCCACAGCTGCAGTAGCAGGGTGATGCGTACTTGCATTTATTTATTTATTTTTTTGCCTCTGTGTATGTGTTTATATTTTCTTACGAAGGAGTGCACGCGCAACGTGTGAGCGTATGAAATGATAAAGCGCGCATATATGGAATTTACTTCACAGTGAAGCCTGGGGCTTTCAGCTAAACTTCCAGCATGACATCTCAAACTTGTTCGCGTAAGCGATGTTGATGGCTGAATATTTAGCTTGTCAAAAGCAAAGCTTGGTCCCCTTCGTGAAACAGATTTTGTTGGCCCAAAAGAAAAAGAAAAGAGGAATTGATCTTAACTTGCTCATGTGGATTGAACACAATGCCCACGCACCAAGAACACAAAGCCCGAGCACCCTCGCAGTCCACTTGCATTGTCACGTCTTTGTATTGGAATCGGACGTACAATTGTCCTTCGCCGCAGAAGGTGTTAATCTGAGCTGCCAACTGTATCCGTGCAGCGAATCACTTCGGTGGGTGCGTTGTTTTCACAAGTCTAACGCGTAGGCCCACCCCAGCGGTGACTCTTAAAGTTGAAAACATTCAAGATGCCTCTATGAAGGACGCGTTGTTATATTTTCCATTCGTAGCTGCGCCAGAAAACTGTTTGCATGGAAGTGCGACATAAATACAACTAATCTCGAGTGTTTAGAGTATTTGGGAAAAGAACCTCCTCTGTGAAAACCAAGCGGTCCTTTTTATTTATTTATTTATTTCCGAATACTGTTGGCCGTCATGGCCGTTACAAGGTGGGTACAATGAATTTACACATGACATAAAAATAAAATACGGTATAGTGAAAACAAAACAGCAAAAAATACATATTTTCAAAGACAAAATACGAAGCTGTACAAGAAAAGAGAGAAATAAACATACATACAGACATTTCGACAGTGTTATAATATGCAATATGAGTAACTACAGCATGAACTTTCGAACATCTTGAAGAGTGTACATACAACACTAGCAATAATCAATTTTATAATATATTTTTAATGCGCTCTTCAAAACTTCCAATGATCGTTCCACTCTTTTATCGTTCGGGGAAAAAAGGAGTACGCGTACACATCAAGATAGGATTTTGGAACCGTGTACAAAATTGATTGCGTGATCTGATGTTGCTGGGTTGCCTCGGAACAAGATAAGTTCTGGTTTCAATATTAAGATGGCCTTTTGATAACAAGAAAAGAAATTTAAGTCTAGCGAGTTTCAGGCGTTGAGCCAGCGTTGGTAATTCAAGCAACCGAAGCATTTCGGAAACGGAGTCATCTCGAGAGTACCGAGATAAAATAAAACTTGCGGCTTTTCTCTGAATCTTTTCAACACTATTTATCAACCCCGATTGGAGAATGAATCATTGCTTGCTACAAAATGTCACATAACCGACGTGCCCTGCTGACTACGGCTTGCCTGATGATATTTCTCTTTTGGCAGGTAAAACCCTACAATTTATATTTCCAATTAATCCTGGTCACCCTTGGTTCTTTGGCGGGCACATAAACCTCATTACGCAGGCACACCTTCTCTCATTGCACATCCGCCTAACTGTAATCGCCACATTCCAGGAGAATCGAACCCTCGACCATTGGCTCTGCCCCAAGAAATAGTAGTGGATGATGATATTTGTAACGCACATGCTAGAATTCTAGCACACTAGTCGCTGTATAGAGTCGTGCCAAACAGCGAGACACTGACGGCCTATTGTATATTCACAATGAAAGCTGGGTCTACTTCGACGTTCTCCGGGACACAAGCCAATGTCACTTGTGGTGCCCGTAATTCAAGACCCCCGCAGTACTCAGCCCAGTGAAGCGGTCGTTCGCTTCGCGACTTAGGGAGTGCGTTAGAGAATCATGCACGCCTATGACGACTTGGCACTGTCACCTGTACGCGCCCGAAGCCAAGAGGCTGCAGGTACGGGGCCGCCTGCAAGTCATAAGGGACCACGGCTTGTCTTGGCTGCGTGGGGCAGTTTTGCGAGCCGTTTTTATAGCCACGCTGTCCTATTGACCGGCGTGCCGCTCGTCCTCGTGCTGCGTCGACGCGTAAAATTTGACACGAAGCTTTACGAGGCCCTCGTGCGAAGAGCTCCACCTTTTGTAGGCGCTGTTCATTTTTTTTTTCTTCCAGAGCTTTTAAACAACGACGAGACGACGTGCTCAGGGGACCGCTTTTGTGCGACGACAGCGGGCGACGTCGCGGTAGACGCGCTAACGTTCGCCCAAGCTTCGTGGGCGCTAGCCAGTGATGGTTAGGTTAGTCTGCAATCAGTTTTGCCTGCAAGCAATCATCAGGGCGAATTGCCGAGTCTGTTGTACGAAAACCAAGACTGAAGCGACGTGCCAGCATTAGTGAGCTTCAGCAATCAAAAGGGTGAAGCGAGCTATAGCCGGTTGCTGGATGCAGCATTCATACTATAGGTGCCGACTTGAAGTGCAATTCCACGAAGGAAGGCACACAGACTGGACGAGCATTTCTAGAAATGCCATGATACTACTGATAGAAACAGTTATTGGCTTATATTGATAGGTGGAAGCAGAACCTGGTTGCTGCACACGCGCGCTGCGGCCGACGCGGTTTTTTTTTTTTTTTTTTTTTTTGGTGTTTCTCTTAGTCACTTTCTCTAAGTTTTCGAAGACAAAACGCGAAGAAGACCATGTGAGAAAACTTGAGTACACGTTAATGAAGACGTCACTGGAATATTATGTGCTGCTCAAAACGCACGTGCGCTATGTTCCAGCACTGAAACGCGTATGCATGAATATATGAAGCTC
This sequence comes from Hyalomma asiaticum, assembly GCA_013339685.2. Classification (NCBI taxonomy): domain Eukaryota; kingdom Metazoa; phylum Arthropoda; class Arachnida; order Ixodida; family Ixodidae; genus Hyalomma; species Hyalomma asiaticum. The sequence goes on along the minus strand of CM023486.1, from coordinate 67,099,431 downwards.
AACATCTCATTATTAAGTCGAATCTCTCAAGTCAATTTCGGTCATGCTTGTCTCGATTGGATCTCTATTATTATATACAGCAGGCTTCCAAAGCGGCCCGGCCGATATCAACCATGAAAGGCTGCGGCGTAGTCGACGTTGCCTCCAGGATGGTAGAAATGACTCAATGTTTCCTGTGAAATAATCTTTCTAGGCAAATATCGCGCCCAATTCGCCATTCCTCAGGCGATGCTGATGAGCGGCAAAATCGGCGCCACATTTGCCGGAGAAAGTTATCGGCTCAGCCGACGTGGGCTCTAAGGTGGCGTACTTGGCACAGTGTTGCCGATAAATGGCATCGGCCAGCCCATATTGTCTGTAGAAAGGCAAAATCGGCGCCATAGTTGCCGTTGACAGCCATCGCCTCAGCCGATGTCGGCAGTAACATCGAAAAACACACATACACAAAGAAATGGACCCAGAGACGGCATAGGTGTTCCCTACTTCGTGTCTGTGTTTTTCGCGGGAAATCAATGTCTCACGGTAAGCACCAACCAAGCTTACAAGCATTCTTGTCTACTTTAGCGAAGCACTGGAGGTTAACGTTATTATGGCCTTTCTTATAAGCCGCTGCTTTGTTTTTGGATGCGTGCCCGTGAGTTATTATCTGTAGTTGATGGGCATTAAACGATTTGCTTACTTAGGGCAAGTGTGAAACTAACCGATAAGGTGTGTTGGTAAAAACAGTTGATCCCGTTTCATAAAACTGTCTACGTTTCCTCTCTCCCTCTCTGCATGACCAAAGTGACGTCAAGGGCTTCCGGTATTCAACAACTTCTTGTGGCGTGTGTTCTTCGCCTGTCCTTGTAGGCTGTTTTGACTCAGTATTGAAACATCTGCGGTCGCTTTGCTGAAAAGGTAGTGGCTATAGGTTCTACATTGAAACCCTTAAAAAATATCTTAGGACGAAGTGTCGCACAGTTCTCCCAAGAATTTTTTTGAGAACGTAGCATTTGATTTGAGGTGAATGTTGGGGAGGACATGCACGGATGCTCTTGTGGGGTTTTCTGCATCATGGGCAGGAAATGATTGTCGTTTGAAGAACAATTCTCTAAGCTTAAGGTATACAGAGTTTGTCACAGTAATAGAGGGTAATGGGGCTCAACCGTCTATGTTTCTTAGGGACTTCGAGGCTTGTGTTGGCTGGAGCGTTGAACGAAGCTCGCACGAAAACGTGGATACAGCTGCATAAATAAAGCTTTCATAAAACAAAGTCTTCATAAGCAGATCTTACTATAACGTATTACATTTTATAATAAAGGATTCGTCGCCTTCGATCCACAATGAAGCGGCGAAGAGAAGAAGGCGGCAAACTACCGCGGAGTGAGCGCTGCTTGGAGTCGTTGTCTGTCTCCCAACCTTAACAGCTGGTCGGCACTTTTTACATTTCACAAAACTCCAAGCAGCATGATTCCTCAAAACTAAATAAAGCCCGTTCCTGTGTAATGCCAAGAAAGAATGTGGTTCATGACTTGCGGCATCTGTACAAAAGTGTGAAGATTGTACAAAATGGTAGAAGTGCACGCTGCTACGAAACGAAGGCTTCCAGCCAGGCGCGTAGTTTTGTAGTGTCAGGCCTCTCAAACGACGCCAATGAAGGTTTTGAACCCGGCCATCCCATCCCAGCATTACCATGCAAGCAACAGCTTCGAATCGCCATATTTACATCCATAGGTAAGGCCCTCTATGGCTTATATATCTTGAGCATGCAGCATACAAGAATTGCCGCACTGTGGACAGTCAAGGTGGTATAGCATCATTAACCGCTTGCTATGTACGCAAAGTCAGTTATCGTAATCTTTACCATCTTCGTCACCACCTCTGCTTATGCACTATATTATTTTCTGCAACATTTTTACTCCTGTTTTGGACGTCACAGAAATTTCGCGTTAAAATATTATAGTATGCAAACCCTTCCTTACCGGGTGCCCGCTTTCCAGGGGTGTCTTCATCCTTGAGCCGGTGGCGGCTGCTCCTACGGCCGTAAATACAGGTAACGAACTTTCTCACGCAGTGCTCGAAGTTAGTAGTTTAGGCAAACCTTGCTACCGGCGAGGAAACACCCGCGTGTGCTGATAGCCCGAGAGATATGAGTAACACGGCGGTAGCCGCAGCAATAGGTTTGTGACAGCTGTGCACGCGCTACACATAAAAAATGAACTGTCAGATCACGTCCGCCTGCCATTAAAAATTTGCGTGCTTCCGCGGGTACGAATCGTATCGACGACCTTGTGTGTACTACACATGCATACACCACAGGCAACATTTTCGCGATGTTACCTTTGCACGCGAGATAAGGGCCATTATCTGCATGCCCGAGGTCGCTATAGATAATGAGGAAAACACTTGTTGCGAAGGCTCGCGCAAAGAAAAAGAAAAGAGCGAGATAAAAAGACTGAGTGCGCGATCGGCCAGTTTTAAATGTGCCTCTCGGCCCCGCATTTGCTCGAAGCCGCGTTTGTACCTCAGCTGAAATTGCGACCTTATCGCGGCGAAAATTACACGTTCGACCGGCTCGTTATCTGGCATTTTTTTCCCCCTGGCTCGCAGTGCGTAAGTGAATTATGCCTTAGTGTACAAACAACGTTCCCCGTGAAAGTCCTTGCGAGGCGCGTTCTTCTGTCCACGTCCTTTGACACGACGCTATAGGCGAGTTGGTGAAGCTGTGCTGTGTGTAAGTATATATGCACAGTGAGGACGTTTACGGAATATGGAAATGGTCGTTCCGTACTTTATAGCCTGCTGTTATTGCTGTGATTTTGTATGGACATTATGGGACACCAAATTGGCGCTATTTGTGAATATATCTAGTTCTCTTAAGTAAAAAATGCGAGCACATTTTTTTTTTTCATATACGTCTACTAGGTATAGCTTGTATCTTAAGGGCACGGGATGCTCGCATGCCCTGTTGTTGTTGCGAACAAAAAAGCAAGAAAAATGAAAACACAACGGGATGCAGAGAAGGATACTCCTCAAGTGGCATAGGTACAACGCACGCCAAGGATACGTAAAACACTTCACACTGTCTAGAAATACAATTCAGAGTGAGTTAATACCAGCGGGACTGAGGGAAAGTCAATGTACCTTCGTTGCGCAAAATGAGTAGGCAACACTATCCCACCGGAAAGAGGACATCGGGCATCATTTTATATTACGCCTATACTTTCAAGACTCGGAGGCATTACAGGAAGAAGTGGCATAACGAATCATAACAACTGAACTAAGGACAAAACGTACAACAATTTTGAAATTGTTATTGCTGATGACGAGTGCGACGGAGGCGAGGAGGTGACTAAAGTCACTGCTTATCATAGAAATTGAATGTTTACGTGATAAAAGAATTACAAAACAATGAACCATGCCCGCCTTAATTGCAACACTATTGCGACTGTTAATGTCGACCGGGATCGAGCATTACCAGGTTCATATTTAGCAATCGCTATAGGCTCCTTTCTTCAAGCCACGCAAGACGGTCAATTGCAATGGAGGAATTTATCGGCTGACCATTTCGATTCGCCTCTATCGGTAAACGGTAGAAATCGTAAAATACTACTATTAGAGATTAGTATAGCGGACATAACAGTAGCAACAACAGAACGCTTTAAATGCCAGTGAGTCACGTATTTGCATCTTTCAAAGAAGATACTTAAATCAAGCAATCTATAAACTTAAATCAAGCAATAGTGTAGAAGAATGAAGCGAGAATGTTCCGTTTAATAGGGGACGCTTTAATCTGAACCGCATCTAAGTGGAACTAAAGGGATCACAGTATATCTATAGAACGCGAGTAAGGAGGCAGGGTCATTTGCTGTAATACTGTAAAGTCCGAAAGGTCACGAGAATCTGAACTAAAAGAACGCCGTAGTCCTGTGATGACGCGTCCTCCAAATTGTGGCAACACACTTATAAGCCAGAATCTGAAAGAGCAATCATTGTCGCCACTGTTCTTCCCAAAAGCGCCAACTGTCACACCTTTTTCTGTGTACACCGGCGTTGCAGCCGTAAATCGCTTCGAAGACGGATGTCGTGGTGCATGGAGCACAGCATTCGAGGTTACTACACGGCATACGAGTACGAGCAATTACCGGCTCCGCTGTTTTCCTTTTTTATTGTTCTCGTAATGCGCGCGCGCGCGCGCGCGAAAATTGCCCGCGATGACTTTCACGATAAGGCGCGCAAGGAAACGAGTCTCACTTTTGCCGCGACGGTCGTAATTAATGCCGCGCGGTTTTGTCTTCCCCGAGATAGCGGTAGCCGTTTTGTTTTTCATTTTTTCGTTGTCCTTTTACTTGTTCTTCTTTTTTTTTTTCGGCTTTCCTTTCCGCTTCGAAACACACGCTGCCAGCGGCACCTGTCTGCAGGCACACGAGTCACGTTGCGTGTATACTGTCCTTGACAGAAACAGGTTGCGGCTTTGCACTCCGCTTTCTCTTTTTCCCCCACTTTTGATGTTTTTCTGTTCCTCTTAAAAGTTCTCAATTTATCTCTTTTCAGTAAGTTTCCTGCTTGACACGTGCCTAAGCGTTACAGTGGGTATTGTTTAACAAAACTTCGACATTATGTCGCTCACGTTGTCTTCAGTTGTTTCCTGTCATCATTGTTACCTTATTCTTCTACTTAATCATCATTATTGCCATTATAATAATCATCATTATGCTCACCATCATGGTCATCTGCACTGAAAGCTAGGCTAGCCATTCACAAGGATAATTTTGTCTTCTTCACAAAGGTGCCGTCGGACCTCCTCCTCCTTGGTTGCGCGGTTCCCATATGTCTCTCTGTATGTTTTTGGTTATGCTCCAGATTTTCTACCTTTGAATTTTTCTTAATAGTATAATTTCCTTCTTATCATTTGCTATAATTCACGACGACAAACACGTGAGACCGTTCCATCTCCACTGCGACGAAACTATTTTGCGAAGTGCTTGCTCTCACAGGATCGGAAATCTAGAATAAATGCGAATACTTTCCATCCATCAAACAAAGGGAAACCTGAAATTTTACCCAGAGCTCCCAGACGCACCCTTCAAAACATTCCAGAACCCCCAGCGACATCTACAGCGTCAGACGTAACGTCGCTGGATCCCCTGCAAGCCAACTTCCTTGCACCAGCTCCCCTCGCTCTTTTTCTTTTTTTTTTCCCATCGCGTTCTCTCTTTCTGCATTGCTTTCTCTTGACCCGTCGGGGTCAAAAGCCTCCATTATATTAGCAGTGTCAGTCAATCGCACGTAGGCCTCTTCGATGCGCGAGTCCAGCGTTTGTTCGCTCGTCTCCCCTTGACGCCCTTCGCCATTGCGCGCTTCTGTGATCATGTGAGTGACATTGAGTCGCTGCGGTGGGTCTCCGGAGCGCAGCGGCGGCGGCTTTTGTGCCTGCCGACGGTGGCAACAAAGGGGGCCTCTTTAGGCGCACCCGCGCAGCCAGCGGACCTTCGCGGTGTCCGGAGCAGCGGAGGCCATCGCGCAGATCCGGCGGCCGTCTTCTGACCCGCGACGTCCGCAGCCGTCGGTCGCTGTCGCAGCGGCCAATATGTGAACGCGGTGTGACTCCGTGTGCGGGCGAGACGGCGCGACTCGCGAGAAGAAAGGTGATTCGATTTCGTGGACGCGAGGTGACGTGCGGGGCGACCCGGAGGAGAAGCGCGGTGGGTCGTTTCGTGTGCGTACTTGCGTCGTTTCAGAGAGCCATTTTTGATGGATGTCTTCCGGGTATGGTTCGGCTTCTTTCTGTCAGCTTGTCTTCAGATTCATTTTTGGCCCAACAAGGATACACTTCTGAGAGTTACGGAAACGGAGGAATACGTGTGACCTGACGTATTTGAGTTCGTTGCCATGTGCTCGGTCAGCTCAACTCAGGTCTGCTCAGCTCAGCTCAGCTCAGCTCAGCTCGCTCGCTCGCTCACTCACTCACTCACTCACTCACTCACTCACTCACTCACTCACTCACTCACTCACTCACTCACTCACTCACTCACTCACTCACTCACTCACTCAAATAAATTCGTCCATCTCAGTTCGCTCCTCATCACTAACTCAACCGTAAACGCCAGCTCCTTGCTCCGCTTGCATGCTAGCTCACTACGTGAAATTATAGTTTGTGGAAACAGCTTTATACAATGTAGAGGAGACTTTTATAACGTGTTTATGAACTGTGCATCTGAGTCACGCCCTTTTCAGCTACTTACTTCGTGACCAAGATATAACCAATGCACATCTAAAGAGGAATAAATTAATAGACAGGTTATCCATGCGTAGCCGATATGGCTACTCTGCTTCGAAGAAGTGTAAAAGACAAGGTTGAAAGAGAGAGAAAGAGAGGAAACGAAAGGTTCATGCACACTGCATGTCACTTGCACAACGATAATTCTTAGCGCATAAACACTTGTCCTTTATGACGTCAGCGGCACTGCGATGAACTTCTTTTTTCGTTCTCCTGTCTGTCTCAACTTCTCCTTCCCCAGTGCAGAGCAGCCAAGGGGTCTAGCCCAGGTTAACCTTTCTGGCCTTCTTTATCTTTCTCTTCGTTCCTTCCTTCGTTCCTTCCTTCTTTCCTTCCTTTGTGTGTGTATGTGTGCGTCCTTGGCTATCTCTCTCCTTTATTTCTTTCTCACCTTTCTGTCTCCCCTTACTCCTTCCTCAGTGCAGGGTAGCAAACGAATATCTTTTTTCACTGGCTTACCTCCCTGCCAGATAGGCGCTCAATCCAGTGAACTTCAAGACTCTTACAATGCTACTAAAGTCACCTAGTACTCGATTTGCGGCCCTCACTTTCAGTGCCCTGGCAATAGCTTGTGACACCCCGCCACAGTGGTCTAGTGGCTAAGGTACTCGGCTGCAGATCCGAGGGTCGCGGGATCGAATCCCGGCCCCGGCAGCTGTATTTCGATGGAGGCGAAATGTTGAGGCCCGTGTGCTGTGCGATGTCGGTGCACGTAAGAACCCCAGGTGGTCGAAATTACCGGAGCCCTCCACTACGGCGTCTATCATATTCACAGCTGGTTTTGGACGTTAAAAATCAGAAATCAATCAATCAATAGCTTGTGACTCTGAAAAAAAATAGTAAAATGGAAGCTGCAGTAAGCAGGTGGTTACATCTTATTTATACTGTGACTTCAGCCAGCTTCAATGGTATAAGCTTAGCCCGTACGGCTGCTTTACCTTCTCCGGTATTCCGAAACTCGGACGAAAATTGGCTTTCTTCGAGAGCTACCTTCAGTGAGCGCGAAGCCTGCAGCCGCATCCGTCCTGCGTGATTTACCGCCGCTCGCAGCCCACCAGTGATCACCCGCCGAGCAGCTCATTGCCGCTGAGGCGATAAAAAACAGCCGCAGCAGGCGTGGGCGTAAATAGAGCTACACAATCAAGACGTCATCCCCGTGTTGTCTTTGTCCGCCGACGTATTTACGACTTTCCTCCTCGGCCAACTTGTTCCGCTGGGAAGGTGTCCGCACGTCTTCCTCTGATTTAACCCTCTGTGCTTCTGGCGTTTTTGTTTGTTTATCTTTTTTTTTCCCTGTGTGATATGCGCCGCTTTCGGCGCACAGCGACGATGCAGTGCTGCCATTCGTTTTCCCTTCAAGTTTCTTTCGTTTGCGGTCAACACCCGTCCCGGACTATCTAGCACGACTGCCCTGCAGCGCATGCGCCGTGGCTGGCGTCAATCTACACAGTGACAGACAGAGCGACAAGAAAGTGCTGCGTACAGACTCGGGAATTATATTTGTTCGGCCTCTCGCGCTCGTAAGAGGCCAAAGGTTTCACCTGTGCTATGGGACTGTACCGGGTTGGTGTCGCTATTTCCTTTGTTTTTTTGGATGGTTCTTTAGATAGTTATAGTTTTCGTTAACTTTCTTGCTTTTTTTTCATTTCTACTGTCTCTCTCGTGCAAGCGTTCCATGCGCGATAACGTGAACATCAATAAGTAAACCTGTATGTTATTGGTATGAGCTCGAAGAGGCAATGTGTAGCGCGATGTCCTGCGTGTCTCATTGGTTTGAGAGAAGTTGAGAATATTTAGCGTACAAGGACTTCATTGCCGTGGAGCATAACTGTAAACCTCCTCGAACGGGACTCTTCGTAAATTCCAGCGGTTTAGGCGAGGGATAAGTTCGATTGATGACGCGAACAGCAGTAAACATAGCTTAGCTCTCCGTTGTTTTGCAATAAGGGACAAGTTCTCGCCGCGTATACCTTCCAATACAAGGGGCACGTTGAGGTTAAACGTGATCGTGTATAACAAGTCACGCTGACGGCGGCGCTGGCCTATCCAGTGGTTGATGGTGGAATTAATGGAGAGGTGTACCTGTTTGAAAGGAGTGCGAAGCCCTCCAGTTGTATTCTGTGTATGCCAGAGAGACAAATAAATGAATGTGAATATGCAGTGTACACCATACAAGTAAAGCTATATACATTGGAGCTTGAATGGCAGATAATTCGATCAAAAATTATTTTTTAACAGAGGAGGGCAGGGGGGCGGGGAGACGGAGGAAGCGGGTTCGTTTTTACACACGTCTGTTGACATCCTAAGTCTGCGTTGCTTTTTACGAGAATTGTTTTTATGACAGACGAAACGTTTCCCTCTTTCAAAGCTAACCTTAGACACAATGAGGTCTGAGAAAGCGCATGAAATTGCTGTAATTGCGTAAATTTTTAGCCGATTCCGGCCTTTCCTTCAAAAGACAATGAACGAAGAGTGCGGCTAATTACACACAATTGTCAACGCCTTCTCTCTTTCCCTATCGTGACGTGCGCGACTTACGGGACTCGCGTGGGTCAAGCGCACTTTAACCCAGCGGGACGCACTTACCTCTTTCGTACGTGTCTAAACGCGCACTCGGTAACGCACGCGAAGAGGCAATTCCCTATTGTTTCAGGCCCTCAAACGTGATAAAGAAAAGTGGACTGAGAGAGGCTGCTGGAAAAGCAGGATGCGACAATCACTTCAGATCGCCAAGCGACGACGGTGCGAGTCTGTACGCTCGAATGACACCGCAATCTTGCTACGCGATCATTGCTGCAGTGTGATGCGGAATTTCGAAAGGACAGTCTACTGGACTAGTTGGCATAACATAGTTATTGCGTACATCACAGTAATTGCATGGGCATAGGAGTTTAGGAACGACGGTTTTCTTTCTTCTTTCTTTCTTTCTTTCTTTCTTTCTTTCTTTCTTTCTTTCTTTCTTTCTTTCTTTCTTTCTTTCTTTCTTTCTTTCTTTCTTTCTAATTGAAGGAACCTTGTCTATCTCCTTAAAACCGTATAGCACTAGCATACTGGCCACAATTCGAGCGTCCTGTACAATCGATTACACAAGCATTTTATCAAATCGCCCTTGGTTTCCCCTTGTAAATACATGTTATGCGAAGACGTCATGACGACACGACCGAGAATCAAGGTCTCCAGCAGTTTGTGGGTTCTACACAAACGGGACGGAGTTGAAGCTTCCTTGTTATGTACCATACCTTTATAGTAAGCTTCGTATTTAGATAGGCCCGCCGTTGGAGAGAGGGAAAACATAAGGTAACTTCAATAGCCTCTTTTAGTGTACACTGTGCCGAGATCCCGCAGCGAAGACCGTTCTGAGTAATTACAGCGTCGCATGCAAATTATACTTGTACTTCTATCGCTCTCTGCTTATGTTGTTTCTAAACCTATACTGACGTAACAAAAAAAAAAGTTAATACGTTGTAGGACAGAAGATGAGGTAAGTATTCTTGCCTGAGGGTTTTCTGTGCATCCTAACAGACAGACAGACAGACAGACAGACAGACAGACAGACAACGACGTACATATACCTACGTCATAATGTAGTCTACCTAACTATATCAAGTAGGCGTCCAGTGTCAAACATGTGAAACGCAGCCTCCATTTTACATTTCATGTTGCCGCTAAGCGATGCCTTTGTTGTCCTTCTTGAACAACGCACGCGACCATTCATTTTCATGTGGTCCTCCTCTTTCATTTCTTCAAATGTCGTTGAAGCAGCCCGCCGGCACTACGCATCGCGTGCAGCCGGCCGCTTATTTCACGTGTCTGGGTGCCTGCCCAACATTTTAAGATGCGTTTGACGTCATGCGAACTGCCGCGTCACAGGGGCTTGCTCTGTAGTCCCACTCCTCCACTACTGCGAACCTTCCATGGAAACGAAAAAAAGGAAAAAAAAAATTCGGTGGTCCTGCTCCCAACTCCACGTTGACTTTCATTTCGTCAATACTTGCAGCCTCTATAGTTCGGCTTTGTGCCTGTATCACGTATACGGTTATTCCATTCTTTTTCACTCGTGCTTGTTTGTTCAATTCCATCTCACGCTCCCGCCCTCTGTTACTAGGGGTCCTCGGTCTTCTCGCGAGCTCGAAATCAATCGTTGCACGCGGTGCCAGTCGGCAGCGACGTTGCGGCGCTTATGCAAATTAGATTTCGCGGCACGCGCGTCACCCATCCATCTTGTTGTCACCGCGCGTGGTGGCGGCGTCGCCTACGCGACTCCGCATGCCGGCTGCCCCATAGCCCAGTAGCGCACCGCGGGGTTTTACTGGCGAGGCGCGAGGACACCGTGTTTTATGCTGTATAGCCACTACACGCTGACCATTTGGAAGATATAGCTTCCGTACAACGTGCGTTCATCGCAGTCACCAATACCTAAAGAAAAGAAATTGCTCGGCCATGTGCCAGGCGCCCTGTTAGGATCCATTTAATGTGGTAGTCCCCCGCACGTTCGCCTTTCAACCAATGCTCAGGTGCGACCGACGCGAAGTGCCCTCTTGTGACTCTTCCAAAAATTATCGCTAACTGGATGTGATCCCAATGTAGAAGCTCATTTATGACCTAACTAGTCTAAGAGGCAGTAAGACAGGGGCAGCTTTCGTCACGAAGATATTGAGAAACTCAAAATAGTGAATAGCCACAGCCCCTATACCCCCGCTTTCCCGAGGCTTTGCAGTGGCTTAGTGGCCTGCATGAGGACAGGTGCGGGTTCGATTTCCTCTCATGGCGCCCGCACGTTGGTGCGGGCGAAATGCTTAAAATGATTCAGTATAAAACCTTACATGTCTTCCATATATGTAATGCCCTACGGGCGTTAAGGATCGGTAAGTAACAGGGAAAGAGATTGTTCCTTGACTAGAGCATGCTTCTTATATGGATGAAGAAATGGTACAAGCTTGGAGTTCTGTTTTAGTAACGTGCGAACGAAAAAGAACAGAACAGCCGGATCTGATAGCGATGTGTGTAATTATGCATAGGAAATTAAACAAAAATAATAAAACTGAGTGATTACTACACGCGGAGGCTTTGGTACAAACGGCGACGCTTGCGTAAAAGCACATGCCGTTTGGCGTTCTTCTTTTTTTCTGCTGGAGCTGCTGGTGCTGCTAGTTCTGTAACTTTCGAAGGGTACTTTTTCTTTCGCCGTGTGTATTTTCTGGGCGTGACAAGAGATGGGTCGATTGCGCTTCTTTCATTGCGTCACTATAATCGATGCGTCGCACGGCTGTTCCATCTTATACCACTTTTCTGCAAGACAGATCACGCATGCTAAACCGTGTCCGTTTTATACAACTACCAAAGTGATGCTTTATTCAACTTCTTTTCGTCACCTATGCAACTTGAACGTCTCCGGAGGTGCGAAAAAGAGGAACGATGCAATCATTAGGAAGATCGTTGCTCGAACACTTTTCAGTTTTAACGATAAGTTTTCAAATTCGAAGCATTTCTCGGCATACATAAGTCACTTTGACCGTATCTATCTATCTATCTATCTATCTATCTATCTATCTATCTATCTATCTATCTATCTATCTATCTATCTATCTATCTATCTATCTATCTATCTATCTATCTATCTATCTATCTATCTATCTATCTATCTATCTATCTATGTCTCGGTGCTCTCCTAGTCGCCTCGTTTACGTGTATAACCAAATATTTCGGAGGTAGGTTATAAGTGTACGAAGAACATGAATGACTGATCTTTACATCACTAGCATGATATACTCGTCATGTACGTCACCATTAACAATACTGCAATCACGAGTAGTTTTTCTTCACCTCACACGGTGCACCGCTTCCAGAATCGGCTCATGCGACCATCGTAGCCGGCTTGATGAGCTCCGCTCTTAAAACAAGGAGAACGGTTCTGTCCTCGCTTGCGATTGAAATGTAGGCATAGCAAGCTACACAGACACACATGCAACTTATCAAGCACCAAGGGGGTGTATCAAGCAGTCAAGTGAAGCAGGCGATGAGCCCAAGCAGAAGTGCCGAAAAAATCGTCAGGACTATTTCGTGACTTGTAATCATAATGTGTATTCTATACCGTTACCGTGCAACAACGACTATGTCAAGCAAAGCGGCAGATGCACGAATGAGCGTCTGATAGAACACAGGTACAATGTAGAAAGTGCTGTCACAGGGCATCTGGGAATTCATTCGCTGGATTGGGGATGCCGGCCATTTTTTAATCAGGCACGTGTAGCCGCGAGAAACAAAAATAAGACCGCACGAGTAATAATAGAAGCCCAAGAAATCATGCAACGTGATGACAAGTGTGTTAGTACGGCTTTTTCGATTGCTCTTCCCGAGAAAGAGTGTGAATTTCTGGTGATATAGAAGGTTGGTTCCCTTCCGCTGATTCACATCCTGTGCCTCATTGCTGCATTTCCTCCCTGTTTCCTTGTGAAATGCGCATATATGTCTGTGTGTGCAAAAGGAATAAAGTCAGTTGCAAGTCAACGCACTGTGTGTCATTATACGTTCGCACATGTGCCTTCTGCACTGTGAAACTTTAAATAATGTTGCACCAATTAGCCCAACCGTCAACCTAGCTGTAAGGAGCGTTCAGAAATGCACTACCAATTAGCAGATTCTACCGTACAATCGAAAACACGTGTCATAAGGAGCTGCAAATTAGTTCCAAACAGTTATGATGCCGAGGTACTGCCACCTCACTTTCCATGGTATTAGTTGGAAATATTGGCACGGGAATTTTATTATAAGCAGTGCTTACACATTTGCAGTGCGCTTGTCTCTGTCTCGCTCTCTCCCGTCGTGTTTATAATTGCGTGCTTATTTGCGTCATACTTTCTCACTCAATGATCATTACTCCTCTATTATGATGCAGAATGCGAAGCATATAGCTACGCAGACCTGTCCATTGACGATACAAATTGCTCCTCCATACATATGTCATCAGTAGAGACCGGAACTTCAGGCAAAATGCCTATTTTTTCCTGGAGTTCGTTTCGAGCCTATTTAACATATAAGCACGAACTAAGGGAAGGGAAACATTTTAATCAAACATTTATTGTGCCTATAAGTGCCTATTTCGAGCTTCGCGCCTATATCAGCTTTTCAGCGCCTAAAAATGCCTTTTCGCGTTCGTCGAGTACACGTTTTGCTTAAATGGGCAGTTCATACGGAGGAAAACAAGAAGCACTTAGTGTGGCGATATTAACTTCAACAGTCGCATAGCGCGCTAGTTATGTTTTTTTTTTTTCGTTCACGTTTTTAGCTCCTGTTAAGGCGCGATTACAGGCGCTGTTTAGGGTAGACGCGCGCATGCGCTTCGTCACGTCGGCGAAAACAGACCATAGTTCGACGCACTGTCACAGCCAACTTATAACTGGACTCGGCCGATGTGCTCCGACGCATGTGACGCTCGCCAACGCGCCGATAACGTCGGACTATCAACGCGCCTTTACGTGAGCGGGGCTACAGTGTATCCCAGCGAGGTAAAGCGAGGCTAACCTAGCGCTAGTGGGCCCCCCTAAAAGATCTCCGTCGCTTGGTTCGAGAAGCACGGCGGTTGCGTGAGCGAGGCTAGGGTGTACTCTAGTGAGGGGAAGCGAGGCTAGGCTAGCGCTAGTGTTCCCTCCCTCTCCCCCTTGAAGATCTCCGTCGCTTGGTTCGAGAGTAGTGCACCTCGGCGGTTGCGTGAGGGAGGCTAGAGTCTACTCTAGCAAGTCAAAGCTAAGCCACGCTTGCGCTGCAGCCTACAGCCTACGCGTCAGTTTCGGTGGCATTTGTGTTCTTCATAACGGCAGCTGTCGGTAGTCTGCCGAGCAATGCCGAAGAAAAAGACGCCGAAAAGTGTCCTTGTCAGGCAATGGACCAGTGGATCGCAGTGCTACTCCGTCGATGGAGAAAGGGTATTTTGCCATCCATGTGGAAAGCAGGTGAGAAGACATTGCAAAGGTCAACAATATGTTGCGTTTGACGTCCACTCTGAAACACGCATTGGCATAAAGCTCCCAACATTGCTTACGCAACTGCCAATTCAAATAACCCCTGAACCTGCGCAAATAAGATGCATTTTTTGGTGACTTCACGGGCACTCAGATTCATTGTTTTGTTATTTTTATATCCGCATCTGTGAACTCGCATGCAACAGGAAATGTGCGGAGCATTCTCGGTCGGATACAGGTATGAGCATTTCGATTTTAAAATGCACGCTCGGGCTCGTGTTATCTAACTTCGCCATTTCCTCAGAGTTTTTTAACAGCCGCAAGGAAAAAAGTACAAGCGCAAGTGCACTAAAGAAGTTCCACGTATCCAACGCACCTTCCTAGTGCAATTCGCGCTTTTATTCTCGTAGGTACCGTGTGAAAAAATAGTGTCATCTGGAGCAGCACGAGAAAACAACGTTGCATCAAGCCAACGCTCTGCGCAACCAACCATCAACGTCGAGGCAGTCGTTCTTGTCTGAAGCTTTGCTGAAGGAAAGAGAAGTGAATTCAGCGCAGACTTATGCGAAGCATTGGTCGCTGCTAACATCCCTTGGGCGAAGATCGAACATTCAAGAATTTTTTGCAAAAGTACTGCAACCAGAATATACCATCAGAGTCCACTCTTCGCAAGCAGTACCTGCGGCCAATGTACGAGGACACGTTAGCAAAAATCAGACGAGAACTCAGTGAATCATACATATGGATTTCAGTGGACGAGACAACAGATGCGACCGGACAATTACTTGGATATTTTGTAGTTGGAAAGCTGGATGCAAAAGAGAAAACAACACATTTCTTGGTATGCTCGAAACAACTGGAAAAAACGAGCGGTGATACCATCGCCTACTTTGTGAACTCGTCCTTGAGGGTACTGTACCCCTCCGGATCCCACGACGACCGAGTACTGCTGCTCTACACAGATGCAGCAGCTTATATGCTCAAGGCTGGTGCACTTCTCAAGGTCTTTTATCCAGAATTATTGCATGTCACTTGTCTTGCCCATGGGCTTCATCGGGTCTGTGAAGAGCTGAGAAAGTCGTTCAGTTCTGTTAACGAACTAATAGCCGCAGGCAAGGCAGTGTTCCTTAAGGTGCCTTCGCGCGTTCGTGCCTTTAAAGAGCAGTTGCCGGATGTGCCTCTTCCACCGGAGCCCGTTGTTACCCGCTGGGGAACTTGGCTGAAGGCAGTGGACTACTACAACAAACACTTCGCTGGTGTTAAGGCTGTTATTAACAGCTTTGCAGCGGATGAGAGCATCGCCGTGAGAAGAGCCCAGACTGTTCTACACCACGATACACTTGAATCTGACTAGGCGTATTTGTGTGCTCATTTTACTTTCCTTGCAGAAAGGATACAGAAACTTGAAAGTTCGGGCGCCGCTCTGACTCAGAATGTTGAGCTAATTTTGGACGTGCAGGAAAGGTTCGCCACCGTCACCAATGGGCCTGTTGCTGACAGGGTCACCTCGAAGCTTAAAGCTGTCTTGGACAAGAATCCCGGATTTTATGTGCTAAAACAAGTGTCTAATGTTCTGAGCGGTGCCGATTCGAAGATTCCAGGTGAAATTAGGGCATCGAAAGTGCCGGACTACAAGTACGCTCCACTAACTTCAGTGGACGTCGAGCGTTCTTTTTCCGCATACAAACAAATACTGACTGAAAGAAGGCACAACTTCAAGCCCGAAAACCTTGAGATGGTGCTGGTTTGCCACTGCTTTCATAGCCTTTCTCACAGTGTCCAGTCACCGTAGCTTTTACCTAAATCTGTTCAAATGGTTATTCTTCACCTAATTCTTTTCATGAAAAAAAATAAAATTAACTTTCCCAAAGCACAGGATTTGCCTGCGGTGTTTGTTAGAAGGAAGATTTGTCCTGAAACACGCTGCTGAAGGAATTATGAATTGTACCTATATATGCCTAAATTACAGTATTTAGGACCTATATATGCCTAAATGACAGTATTTAGGGCCTATTATAGGCGCCTAAAACATTGTTTTTTCTTGCCTGAACTTCCGGTCTCTAGTCATCAGAAGTTGAGATTTACGTTAGAGGAGTGATGCACTGCTAGCAGCGAGGCGATTTCGAAGTTACTGCTAAGTCTATGCGCACAGATGAAACGCCGGAGTCGCACGCGTACAGGCTGTTTAACGCTTTGGGAGCTGTGGCCAAGCTACAAGATCAGCTGAGTAAGGCAACGTCACACGAAGAGCATTAGCAAAGCCCTTCATTAAAACAACGTTGTCGCTACACTGTAAACAAAAATTAGCCGAGATGGGAGTAAATGGACCTGTCCTCTAGCGCATTCCCCGATAAGAGTTTTGATATAATCCGGTCATGCGGAGTAAAAGATTTACTCCGCTTGACCGGAGCTATATTTACATCCATCGAGGAGCTTTTGCGGGTAGCTATGGGAGTATGTGTTTACATCGATCGCGGAGCTCTTGCGGGTACCTATATGGGAGTTTATGTTTACATCCATGTAGGAGCTTTTGCTGAAGCCAGCTAAGCCCAGGCGTGGTTCGGGACAATTTCTTGCATAATTTTATTAATATTCGATCTACCTGGGTAAATTTGGTATCCTTTTGGTCCTTTCTCCTTCCGGTCGATAGTCTTGACGTTTGCTTTCCGATAATCCTGGTTTGTCCGCATAGAATCTTGATAATTTCAGAAGCCTAAAACCACGTCAACACTCGCTGGGTGATGGTGCCCCAGCCACTTCATAACAAAATATTTCCGATTCGCGCATCACTGTGGTGGTCTGGTCGATGTGCGGCATTCGTCTTCTGGCTGGAGGAGCAGAGCGGTCACCAGCGGAAAGAGCCTTGACACGTTTACACAGAACACTGATCGGCCGTTGCAAACTCACTGCGCACTCAAGACTCGTTAAAAAAAAAAAACGAAGTGGTGCTTCACTTGGACGCACTAAGCACACGTGCGAGCACGCACAGATACAACTCCTACCGACGTTTGGTCGAACCAACCAATGCACTGGAGCATCACACGGAAGCACTAAACACGCGCGAGCGCGAGCGCGCATACACGCACACATCACACCGCCGCAAGAGCGTCGCAACCGAAGATGGCTGTTAAAAACTCCCATGTGGAGGTTGGGACCACGTGAACTGAAACTCTGTGTGGGTAGTATAATAAGGTCATGTCGTTTTTATACTCCGTCACTTAGCAAAGGTGGTAAAATGATGTCATGTGCCGAATTCACTCCGCTATGACGGAGTAAATGGTTGGGGCATGAGAGCTTTTTCGGTTGACACGCTGGTAAAAGCTCCCATCTCGGCTAATTTTTACTTACAGTGTATACATATAGAGCAGGACAGAAATAGTTATACTTCTGAGAAGGTACGTCGGATTATATATATATTTGAATCTCTACAGGTATGGGGCATATCAGCACGTGCATAATTCAAGTTGGCCGACTCATTGTTTGGTATACTGACGAGTGGTGGGTCGCACTTAAAGGCTAATTTTCCTACTAATATTCTAAACATCACGGAAATTAGAATCTCGACCCACTTCGTAGGTATAAATACCATATATGTAATATTATTACTCAAGTTTTCATGTACATTCGCGTCTGTGGGCGTCTCCTCGTCCATCCTCCTTTCTTCATCCCTGTCGTTTTATTATTTTTTTTTTCATTCCCTTACGCACGCTGCTCCTTGAGCATCCATGTGCGCACGTCGGATCGGAGAACTACGTCACGCCGAGACGAAACTCGTTAATCGCTCGCACGCGAGGAAGGGAATGAACGTACAAAAATAAAAAGTAAAAACACACAAGAACAAACAAACGAAAGAAAAGTTCCTCCCGTAGTAGGTGCGAAGCGAAGCAATGAAGACTCAATCATGCGTGGTCAAACTCGGCTCCCCAATAAACGGGCAAACGAAAACGCACACGGGCTTCGGGCGTGCTCGAAGCCAGCTGACTTCTCCTATTTGTATGTTCGTCTTCGTCGCTTCCTTTCCGTGTTCCACCGCCTAGTAAATAGCGTCAACTTCGCGGCAGTCGATCGGGGCATGCGGCGGTGAACGCGTTTGCGTTGAAAACGCCGTACAGGTCAACCCCACGGGGTCTGCGGTCTCGGGCAGTGCGCGCCTAAATCGCGAGACGCATTCGTCGGCACGATCGGGCGCTTTTGGTTCCGGTGCGGGATGGTGTTTGTGCGTTTGTTGCGGAGCGTGTGTGTACAGTTCCTACGCGCACACATCCTCACGAAGGGTACATGTGCGCTGGTGTGCCTTTTGACTGTGTGAAGCTCAGCTAGGAAGGCTGATATAGAGCTAGCTGGTGGGAAGAGAGCCGACACCGCAACCGCGTGTCGAAGCGCTGGCGCGAAGAGTTTCCCATGGCCCAGTCCGAAGCTTAATCGCAACCCCCCCCCCCCCTTCCGCCCTCCTCGTGTCTTTGACAGCGATGTTCGTTGGATCTTTGTAGCGTCTGTTGCGCCTTGTTTTTGCTTGAGTGTGCCCGTTTTGTTCTCTCCCTGCGCACTTTCTGCTTCAAAACGTGACGAACATGTGAGCCTCTGCAAATAAGTGTCTGGCGGTGTCTGTTCGCCTTGCAGTCCGTGACGCAGCTACAGTGTGGCTTCCCGAAGAGATTGCGAATAAGGACCGCAAGGTGACAGATGTATCATATATTGTAGCTACTGTACGCTCGTAGTCTGCGCAAAAATGTTTTCAAGCACCGTAGAACAATTGAAGAAATCGAAAAAGCGAAGTACGAAGCTCGTTGTCTCGGCCGAACAACTCAAACGGACCCGCTGATCGATGCGACAATCATTTAACCCTGAAAAGCTCAATCGTCATTAGAGACAAAAAATTATTGAATTAGTAGAAGGAAATCACAGAAGGAAATCGCAGTGTAAGCGTTTAAATGTCAATGAAACTTGGACAGAATTATGTATTGAAGCGCGATTAGTTTTGCAGCGAATATTCAGTGAAGCAATATTCCAATTCATTTCATAAGTTTGACCAAACTAACGACTCAGTCCGGCATATGAAAGCTGTTACTATCGGCATTGCGCTGTTTCCCTCACTTACGTCAACATCAAAGGCCTCTCTGGATGTCATCGATCTAACAGAATCCGGAGAATTGATTGGACTGCGTTCAAGGCGAACGTCGAAGACGCTTGTAGCAGCGGCCTCCCGTCAGGTCTAGAGCAAGCTATAAAGGAAGCAGTACAGACGGCGATGCGCACACTGACATGCTCCCCGAAGCGCTCGGAAACGGACGTAGAGTTGGAACGACTACGTACGATTCGTCGACGTGCCGAGCGAAGATATAGACGGACAAAGTCCGTACACGATCTAAGGACAGCAAGGCGCATACAAAAGAAGATACAGCATCGCATAGATAAACTTGAGTCTCAACGGTGGGTAAGGTTCTGTGAGTCTCTGGACCCCCGGAAACCTTTATCGCAAATATGGAGAACAGTGCGAGGTCTGCGTACGCTTCCTGAGCAGCGGTTTCCGTTCAAAGCTTTAGCGCTTTACCAAGGTCGACGGGATATCGAGGTAGCCGAAGATTTTTGTATGAAGATTGTCGGCAACGCAGCTTGCACAGGAGTACCTGCTACACAGAACACTCCACAGTCACTGGACTCACGCATGGACCTGCCCTTTACCACTGAGGAGCTGGATGCGGCCCTTGTGTTGTGCAATCGTTCGTCATCACCTGGCCCAGATGGCATCTCCTACAGGATCTTATGCAACCTGGGTGAGCAGGCGCGGAAAGCCTTGTTGGAAACATTCAACGACTCATGGCGAGATGGACATGTCCCCCAAGAATGGAAAACGAGCCGATTGGTTCCGCTCCTAAAACCTGGAAAATCACCTTTAGAGCTCTCGTCATACCGCCCAATAGCACTAGCTAGCTGTGTAGGGAAGCTGATGGAGCGCATGATCCTCGCCAGGCTGGAGTGGTTCCTAGAGCGCTACGAGGTCTATCCAAGTGTCATGGCCGGTTTTCGACGCGTTCGTTGCTCTATCGACAACGTTGTTGACCTCGTAACGTACGTCCAGCACCAGAAATTGAGCAGGCGATTAACCGCGGCACTATTTTTAGACATAAAAGGAGCTTACGACAACGTTTCTCACGAGGCCATACTCGACGCCCTTGAGTCCGTCGGTCTTGGTGGCCGAGCGTACCGCTGGATTCGTGCCTACCTACAGATGAGATCCTTCTTTGTGCAAACCGACGATGGGCCGACATCTCTGCACTACACACACCGTGGAGTTCCTCAAGGGGGCGTCTTGAGTCCCACATTATTCAATTTGGTTATGATTGGTCTCGTGGAACGCGTACCAGGTTGTGTACAGATATCGATTTATGCTGACGACATCTGTGTTTGGACGTCAGGCGTAACACGTCCTCAGATACGTGCGAGGCTCCAAAAAGCCGCGACTTCGATATCGACATACCTCAATGAACAAGGTCTTGAAATTTCGCCTGCAAAATCGGCGCTGGTCGCTTTCACGCGAAAGCCAATGACAGCATATGCCATATCTATTAAGGGACAAAATATTTGTTACGCTAGGACGCACAGGTTCCTGGGAGTAACCATCGATCGGGACCTCTGCTGGAGTCCCCATGTGGCCGGTCTCAAGAAGCGCCTAACAGCCACCTCACAAGTTTTCCACTTCCTCGGAGGGAAAACGTGGGGTACGTCAGTGAACGCCGTGTTACACCTATACCGGACGCTCTTTCTCGGGTACTTGAGATACAGCTTACCGGTGCTGACTGATACCTGTAAAAGTAACCTACGCACACTCGAGAGCGCGCAGGGCCAGGCACTCAAAATCTGCCTCGGATTGCCACGCTGCACCTCAACAGCGGAAACTATAGCGATTGCCAAAGACCTTCCGGCCACCACTCACATCACTTTGGAGGTGCTTCGGACACACATTCGACACCTTGCTCGTGCTCCTGCCCACCACCTCGCCTCGCTTCCAGAAGACCGACCCGGTGCCTCTTTTTGTAAGAGGCTATCGGCATACCGCGAGTGCCTCCCAAAAAATTATACTCCTGCTGAGAGACTTCCGACGCCTCCTTGGTGTTTGGCCCGTCCAAAGGTCCGGCTGACAGTGCCAGGGATTCGGACGAAAGCGGAACTCTCACCGCCGGCCTTAAAGCAGCTGTCTTTGCTAATGCTACATAAGGACTACAGGAATCATCTTCAGGTTTACACTGATGGCTCAACAACAGCAGGCAGATCTGCAGGAGCTGTGACCTTCCCTGCCAAAGCAGTAGATGTACTGTTCAAGACGTCTCATGGCACAACATCGACTGCCGTGGAGCTTGAGGCACTACGCACCGCACTTTGCGTGATCGATGGGGAGCCACCACAGAAATGGGCCATCTTTACAGATTCCAAGTCAGCCCTTCAGTGCCTTTTATCGGTCTTACGTAGCGGGCCGCAAGACCAATTAGCGCTTCAAACACGACAGCTCTATCACCAATTAACCGACAAACGCCATGACATCACGTTTCAGTGGCTACCAGGCCACTCTGGAATAATCGGGAATGAGCACGCAGATCATGCTGCGAAACGTGCCCACGAAATTGGAGTGCTGCAAGCCATCCCACTGTCAAGAACGGATGCAGCAAGAAAACTACGCTCGCTTGCGCGTGATATGACGATAGCGCTGTGGAACACTCCTGGCCTTCTACATACCCGTCTACACCGCCTCGACCCATCACTGCAACTTCGAGTTCCGCATGGGCTTACCCGCTGTGAAACGACCGTACTTTGCCGACTGTGGCTAGGCACGTCATTCACGAGAAGTTTCGGCTATCGCATTGGACTGGAAGACAGTGCTGCCTGTGTTCACTGCGGAAGCGAGGAAACGATTGCACACGTCCTCTGCGATTGCCCTGGGTACTGCTCCCAGCGACAGACTCTCGCCGCAGACTTATCACGCCTTGATGGTCAACCGCTGTCCGAGCAAACCATATTGGAATGCCGGAACGATAGTGTCTCGCAGCGGAAAGCCACGAAGGCTGTGCTCAAGTTTTTGCGCGCAACGGGCCTCATGAACCGTCTCTGACACATGCCGTGCTTGTGTGTGTGCGCGAGTTGACCTCTCTCTTTCTCGCTTTCTTCTTTTCTTCCATTCCTTTCCTGTCTCCCTTCACCCCTTCCCCAGTGCAGGGTAGCAAACTGGATATCTTCCTTCCGGCTAACCTCCCTGCCTTCCGCCCATCATCTCTCTCTCTCTCTCTTCCCTCACTTAAATAAGAAATCTCACGTGTAAAAATTCAGCGATACAAAACTGATAGTTTAAAAGTCGGCGGCTCATTCGGCCCTTGCAAGAACTGCTGTCCTCTTCCCAGTCGAATAAAGACGAACCCCTGTACAATTGTTATGAATTTTACCCTGCAGAAATGTTAAATTACATGCGCCATCTCGTCAGTTTTTATACATTATCCCTACAATGAGAGTGAGCTAAGTATAATTAAGGTCCCTAAATTCTCCATAGCTGAAACGCGCCATGTTAGGGGGAAAGAAATGCAGTGACACAGTATAGACATTGTGGAATAATTATACATGTCCGATATTGACAAACGATCCCCTCCGAAGGTATAGACGAGCATATCTCGCAATCATTTTTTGCCCCACGATTTAAAATTAGCGCAGCAAACTGTCGACTATGTCCACAGTCAACGAGTCGACGAAGACTAACCTGACAGAAGCTGCCCTTTATGAGAGAGAAAAAAGAAAAACACCATGCAACACCATGCATCATAACAGCAGGCAATTTTTGTTGACCTACAAGGCTTCTTTTTCTTGCAGAATAAAATTGCGACCGTCTTTCCAAGATGTTCTCAAGCCTGAGAATTTTTTGTCCATCCTAATGCTGAACATGTTATCAAGAGAGGGGGCCGACCGATGGTAAAAAGCAAGCTAAATTGAAAAGCCTTAGGAATTTGGCTCCTGAAAGTTATTTGCCCATTAACTGCGCACACCCTGAACAAAGGTGCGTGCGTATTTCATCTATATTTGCCCATGTAGCATTCATTTCTGTCGCGCGAATATAGAGCGATCTATTTACCAGGGTTAATTGCGGGGATTGCGTGGTTGTTCTCGTGTAGCGAAACATTGATTTAACTTCCAAAATATCATCGAGGCTTTTCCGTTAGTACATGCTAACTGATCGATTGACTGATTGATTTCTTAGGTTTTACGTACAAAAGCCACGATATGATTATGAGAGACGCCGTAAAGGAGGGCTCCGTGAGTTTCGAACATATGGAGTTTTTTAACGTGCACTTACACCGCACAGTACGCGGGCGTCAACATTTCGCCTCCATAGAGATGCAGCCCTCGCGGCCGGGATTCGATCCCGCTACTTTCGGATCAGCAGTCGAGTACCATAGCCACTAGACCACCGTGGCGGGGCGACCATGCTAATTGCCGTTCGTGCAACCGCCATTCGTTAGAATGTGACACCTCGGTACTGTGTTCGTCCCAGGTGTCACACCTCGGTTCGTTTTGTTAATTCCTGCGAAGAATTCATGCCACAAGAGGCTTTTCGAAAATAAGGGCCAACCTTCTTTTCGTTGCGATTTTTTTGCGGAACGTCCATGAGCCCTTCGGCTTACTAATTTACTCGGATTATCTAAAATTCACATCTAGCGTTGTTGCATAATCATTTCAATATACCTTCTGTGTAGTCTTTCTTATATAAGGCGTGACAAATTTTGATGTCTCTGTGGTCAGGGCGCTACAAGAACGCTCGTAAATTGAGGAGGCTTAATTTTTTTCCCCATATTATATGCTCACCTTTTCATTTTCATATTTCTGCGAGCTTCAGCGAAATTTCTTCTTGAGACAGCTAACGAAACCTCGCTGATTGGCAACACCCAGTGTCCGGCGTACCATTTGTCACACGCCTGGACAGACGAGCGGTTCTGGCGAGTAAGTTGCACTCTGCAACTCAAAAAGCAAAATAGAAATAAAGAAATCAGTTTTCGGTGCTCGACTGCGAGCGACATCTCTTCTCGCTTTTCTTTTTAAATCTGTTTTCTTTTTTGTCGTCATTCCAACGCGCAACCCCATTCGCAGAGGTTAACCGGTTGAGGTGGCCGTCAGCCTTGAGTCGAGAGCACAGATGCCCGGGTCCCTTCTTACGTCGCACCCGAACGCCGACGCAGAATTGATAGAAAAAAACAAAAAGACTGATCGGGGATTAAAAAAAATAGAAAAGGAGGCGACGGCTAGCGCAGTGACAACGCGCCAGGGCAGTTTGGTCTGCCCAGCTGGTCGCGGCAGAGCGCCAACTCGAAGGGTTGTAAAATGTATTAAAAAATTAAGAAAATACAAGAATTGTATAAGAGCGTAGGGACAGAAGAGAGTGAGAGAGAGAGAGCTCGCGACAACCGCAGGAGACGTTGAAACTGGGCGCATCCAAGTCAAAAGATCGATATCTCTGACGCACGCCGGAGCGGACAGCCCTGCTCTCCTAGAACACGCTCGCGCCTCCGGCCGACTCGGGCGTCCTTGTAGGCGTATTTACTGGACCCCTGCCTAGAAAAAAAGAAAGAAAAAAAGAAATTGCGTGCGTCTCCGGCTGGCGAAGTTGTACACGTACGGAAAGACCACGCGACGGACGGTGGATCCGTCGTAGTCACCAGGAGCTCGCCACAGGCGGTTCGCCCCCTTCATTGGTCCGCATTTCTTCGTAATTTATTTCGACATCGTCTTATTATCTCCTATAAAAGAAGGAAAAGGCTCCAAAGATCTCTGGCAGGTTGGGTACGCTTTAGCTGTTTTTTTTTAGATTATGTAACGCACTGCACTGCGCAGTGTCCCTGGCCACGTGGAAGAAAATACTGAGCCTTCCGGTTGCTCACGCCCTTCTCTCTCTCTCTCTCTCTCTATATATATATATATATATAATATATATATATATATATATGGTCATTAACCGTTTATTTAGACAATGTCAGCGCGAGGTGGTTGGCTGGAAGCCCATTTGGGCCACTGAAAAACAGGCTGGTGTGACTTTATGCTAAAGAGTCTGCGTCACTATCACGTGGTGCCTGTACAGTTGTAGGTATACACCGCTAGCGACGTGGTAGCGTGAGAGTGCTAGAGCCAAATGCGGGACATGGGCATTCAAACGCGTCGAATGAAACGATCGCGATATTTTTCATACAACAGAGAGAGACAGAGATAAGATGGGCGGAAGGCAGGGAGGTTAACTGGAAGGAAAGATATTCATACAACATTATTCATATAACAAAACATTCACATAGCATTATATTTATATAACACTAGTCATATTCATATAATATTATGGGATACTCCTATACGACACGACACGATGAACCCGCAGCCTTTATAACGAATGTTTAGGGAGATCCTGCGTTGGCGTGTAATTGGCACACCATCGTTTATGACCTGGTACGTTGGCAGAGACTATCGAGAAAACTCGCATAAAATTTCGCATAGTTGTACTTTCGTAAACTGCTTGCATATTTCGCCTATTGTCTACATTGCCGAAAGACGCGGAACGTGCACACATCGCAATTATAGCAGCAATGACATACGCGGCAGAAGCGCGGCTCCACGCGCATGTCTCCAAATGAGAGCAAATTATCGTCACTGTTGTGGCGCTAGCACTTAACCACGTTTAAGTTTCTTGTTCCTTGCCTATACTCTTGGCCTCAGGATGCGTGTACTAAAAGCGAAATAAAAAAAGCATAAACTCTGCAAAAATGAAATCATGCGAAAAACTTTTAGAGTTTTATCAGGTGGTTGGGATATTAGAACAAAAGTTTAGTACATTAAACCGCCATTTAACCATAAGAATAATTAACTAAAATTGACTGTATGGTGCAAGCTACGTAGAAAGAAAGAAAAACACGTGATAAGAAAGAATGAAAGAAATCACGTGTTGCACATACCCGCATTGGCAGGGCCTATGTGCCTAAAGTTAACTCGTCGGCCGCAGAGGGTTTTTTTTTCTCATCTTTATTTTTGTGTATTGGTTTGATCAGAACTATGTCCTTGCTTTTATTTTCTCTTTCATTTAGTTTTGGCTTCTTTAAAAATTTCCTTTCGTTCATATGTGTCATTGCCTGCAGTGTGGCTAATCCCCCTTGCGGTTATGTGCCAGTTATAGTGGCCGCAACAGCAACAAAGTTAGCCTAATGATAACCCACTCGTAGTCTGTTCCCTCAGTGTAAACGAATAGCGTCGCCTTTTGTGTATGGGCTGCTGTGGTGAATAAGCTTGAGGCGGCAGTCCTTGTGAGATTGGTGAAGCGCATCAAAAAGCTCGAAAAATGTGCGCTAGCATGAATTGGCAGTTTTCTGTGAGTGTTCGTCAAAGCTGGCTTCACCACACTGCCATCCTTTATGAGGAGAAGCGTTCAAAGTGTTCATGTGAGGAGGAGGGAGGAGGAGCTGCGTGAGTTCGGGCGTAGAGATTACTATACCGTGGATTAGAAGCGCCTTTATATACTGCCAACTAATGGTACACACGTAGGGGAAGCCTGAGGAAGCTCTTCACGTGCTCTTCGACTAATGTGACGCTGCATGGGAATATTCATGAAATTTCGTTTCTCAGCAATAGGAAGCTTTCTGACGAGAAGTCTGCACACAGTGTATAAAGAAGGGGGGGGACATCAATGCATGCATTTCTGCGAGAGAGAGGAAGTGAGTGAGTGAGTGAGTGAGTGAGTGAGTGAGTGAGTGAGTGAGTGAGTGAGTGAGTGAGTGAGTGAGTGAGTGTGTGTGCGTGCATGCGTGCGTGAGCACATGGCAACCATTTTTCTCGCGGAAATTCTGATAGAAAAGAATAATAAACGTCCTGAAAATTGAAATAGTGCAATAATTTTTTCCTGCTGCAGTTCACACATCCCTCTGTAATGGCAGCGACAGTCACGTAAGCCGTTTCGCCTGTGCATGCCATGTAACCGGTGTATCCTTCACTAAATTTACCTGTCGCTGAGGTCAATCAGTCGTATTTGAGTCCGTAATCATGTAGCTTGTGATGCACCCCCGCTGGAACTCTAAGGCGACGGTGGAGAGACGTACCATTGTATATATTTGTTTTCCTTCCTAACAAGCATCATAATCTTTTTCATTTTATTCTGCAACAATTATTTTTACATAGTGCAGAACACAAGATTCTCGGTCATCAGTAATCGCTACTGTACAAAGGCTAAGCAACGCGACCCACCGAGGACTGTCACGAAGTGCGTGGATCTATTTTCCGTCTTTCTCAGCGCTATTTTTAGTGCGATGCTTTCACCATGCTATCTTTCATATCGTACGAATACGCCAGCCCATTATCACTTCATCACAACATATCATTCCCATGTCCCTCGCATCCGCTCCTCCTGTGGTAGATAAGTCATCTCCTTTAGCTTTCCCCTTTCTCTTTGTACATCTGTCTATTAGTCTCCTAACCAACGCATCCCGTCACACATGCATCGCATCGTCAGAACCAACTCAAGCCGATCGATTACGTACAGACACCTCAATGCATTACGTGACCCGTAACTGACCCGTAGCTGATGGAGCGTCAGCGCGCCGTCCTGGGCGCGTAACATATGGCCTCTCTATCGCTGCGCTACATACAGGAAACACAAAAATAGATGCTGCTGTGCGATCACAGCTCCCGATAGGTATACTGGCCTCTGAGAGCCACTCCGGGTGCATGGTTTCATATCCTGATGACCCATCTGATGTCTCTGTACTGATGGAATTTTGATTGACTGTGCTTTCAGTCATCTCACGTGCGTTTGACGAACATCTGTGTCTGAGAGGGCGTTGAGACAGTGACGTCGATGACCCTGCAGTATAGTACCTAGGAAGTCATATATACCATTCCTCTGGTGGCAGTGGGGGTGGTTCTTTTTGTTTGTTTGTTTTTGCACCAGACCGTCGTGGTCGCACAGTGGTTGTAGTGCTCGGTTAATGACCTGAAGGAAGGGGATTCGATCCCGAACGCAAAGGTCGCATTTTTGATGGAGGCGAATATGCTAGAGGTCCGCGTGCACTATTATTGCGCACCTGAAAGGCCAACTGTGCTGATTTTTTGAACCATGTCATAGTAATGACAAACCTATGATCCTGAGACGCTCCCGTCACGCGCCTGACAGGAGCAAAGCAAATTCGAAGACAACATAATTTTTTTTTATTGAGCGAAAAAGTGCCAAACAGCAGAGATCCAAGCGAGATGCTGTCTTCTCACGAAGTCAGACTAGTTGATCCGCTTTTGCGAAGGCGCATGCGCCCTTCCCCTGGTGGTAAGGTCGCTAGGCATTTGGTGTGATTGCCTTCAGGATTGGGCGTGCCGGCAGGGAGCGCGCACATTCGAAGGCCGTGGCATATTACCTGTGCGTTTCCGTCACTTTGCCTACGATGACGTCAGCCACTTGTTACAACGTACAATTTCCTTACTTCGGCTGGATGATTCCTTCAGCAAATAAAAAGCCAAATAATAAGTATACCTGCAGGGTGATGATGACGATTTCTCCTTAGTTTTACACAAGGCTGCGACTATTCGGTTAGGCGTTATTCCTACAGTAACGTAAATGTTCGCGGCCATGCATGTGTGTACGTCAATATGGGTGAAAGGCATAATACTGCAGAGCGCGATTCCTAGTAATTTAGTCGTAACGCGGTAAGCTAACCGACTTCTTGTGCAATATTTGCGTTTCCTCTCGTTCTACTGTCCATCATGGTTAATGTAAAGAATGAATGAATGAATGAATGAATGAATGAATGAATGAATGAATGAATGAATGAATGAATGAATGAGCAAATAACTGCACGATTTTAACTATTAAGCTAGTATTTATACTGCGCAAGTGACCCCGTCAAAGTGTAAAGAAACAGGACGTTAGCAAAACGGGATCTAAGAACCGCACTAATGGACATACGAGTCTGAAAAGACACACCATTTTTCGCGCTTTCTACTACAAGGGGCAAGTGGGCAGTCGGAATGATGACGGCCGCCCCATTATTGGAGCATCTCCCGCACTCCCCGCTTCCTATCTGCAGGCCGCTTGCCACGCGAAGCAAGTCGTAGGGTCCGGTGAATTGGCGTCTTGCTTAGCGCGTGCGACCTTGTATCACTTGTCCCGCAGGAATCCCTGGCATCCCCCATCCACCGGCACATACGTCTTTATCGCTGCCGCGGTAAGGATCGCTGTACAGCTGCGGCAGAGACCGGGAGCTGGGGATACTTACACCGTGGTGTTCGTGGTATGGGGACGGCAGTAAAAGGATAAGGATGGGAGGAGAGGAAGGGATGGTGCAGCACATCATGATGGCGCGAAAGAAACACACGAGAAGGAAAACAAGAACGTATGGCGAGCAAGGTATTAAGAGGGAGACGGGCAGTTAGAGAGGTGAGTGGGGATGCAGCCCTAATAGAAAGAAAGAAAGAAAGAAAGAAAGAAAGAAAGAAAGAAAGAAAGAAAGAAAGAAAGAAAGAAGGAAAGAAAGAAAGAAAGAAAGAAAAGGACTAATAGCCAAAGAGAAGGGGTCCCCAAAGATATCAGAATATAAACCCTCACTGCCAGGTTCTCCACATCTATTAATACGTGGCGCTTTGCTTAACACCACATCTTAGCTTTTTACCCTTTCACATGATCGTCCATAACGAGTACAAATGATCGCTATTTCAATAATCTGCTGCAGAAGTACATTCTGCTCATTCTGCACGCTAAACTCTTAGTTCTTCGCGGTTCATTCTTAAACTGTGAAGTGTCAACCCTGAACCGAGCGCATTCCGGGCTGTGCCATTCCATTTCATCCATAGTCTCGCTGCTAATCATTAACACGCACATTGTAACACACTCGAAAAATTGGAGGCACAACAAGAAGCAAGGACAATTAGACGGACAGGACGACTGACAGGCTCTCGTCCTGTCCGTCTTGTCCTTGTTTCTTGTTGTGCCTCCAATTTTTCGAGACAATACGCGCATTTTACGCTTGACCAAGCAATCTACGGTACCTTCGTTCTTCCTCCTTATATCTACACCTTTCCTTTTGTAATCTTCGTCGTGGTCTACGTATCTGCATTCTCTTCGTCATATAGTTATCCGTTTCATAACCACAAGTACGTAACCCAAAGCATCCTACACTTTTCTTTCTTTCTTTCTTTCTTTCTTTCTTTCTTTCTTTCTTTCTTTCTTTCTTTCTTTCTTTCTTTCTTTCTTTCTTTCTTTCTTTCTTTCTTTCTTTCTTTCTTTCTTCTACGAACACTGTGTCCACTAAACCTCAAGCATGGAGCATAACTCATCTTTACCACGGCCGTTGCAAGTGCGGTCCACGGCATCGCCGCGTCGTTTTCCTCTTCAGCAATCGATGGACGACCACGAAGCTGCACAGACCGCGCCAAACCACGCGCTCCACTCTTGACACTTTCTATCTTTCCCCACTAAACCGTCCGGCGCCCACCCCGGGGAGGCTTTTGTTTCGGCCAAGGCGTTCGTGCGTGGCCGCAGCCGGCGCGCGTGCTGCTGCCCAGCAGAGACGCTGCGCGCACCTCCAGGCGTCGCACGCCACACTCGGATCCACCGCAGAGACCGTCGCTGAAAGGGCCGTTGGGACAGTCTGGCCGGGAAAGAAAGAAGAGAAAGCGTGGCCAGAACAGTTAGGCACACAAACTCCCGCTATATGTAATACGCACGCACAGGATGCCGAGGAAGAGAGAGAGAGAACCATACAGTAGAAGTGCGAGGCAAAAGGAGATTGAGGAGGAAGGTATAGAACAAACGCACCGGCGTCAGCGGCGAGAAATGAACCCCGCGCCGACCGCAGAGCCACTCGTGCACGTATGGATTCGTCGTATTATCGCCGATCAATCAAATGGCATTCGCCGCCGCCACCGCCACGTCGTCGTCTACCTCCCCCGCGATATTTGCCCCGAAAAGACGGGAGGAAACGTGTGGCTGTATGGGGAGAATGGCGAGCCCGGGCGCGTCCGTGACTGCCTATATAAGCCATGGGCCGGTGCGACTGCCAGCGAGATGCCTGGTGGCTTCCCTGCGAGGCGCGAGGCTTTGATGGGGGAAGATCGACCAGTGTTGCCTACGTTTCTGTTTGTGTGAGTGTCGCTTTGCTTTTGTCATTGCTGGCCGGCGCTCGAAGCTGACCACGAGGCGCATCCAGCTGTAGCTGCGGACCCCTCTGTGGGAAACTGATGTGCGATCGCGTATATATAACCGGCCCGCTATAAAGGACAGCTCGGAGATCATCACTTACCCACCGTTTGGCGAGTACTGCGGTGGAAGTTTCTTGAGCTTTGTGCTAAGCGTTTGACGTTCCGCGATGCCGAGATCTGTCTTTGGCGTCTCTAACAGCCGCGAGGCGTAGAACGTAAGGAATTGTTTGGCTCAAGAAAAAAAAAACTGCAGGTGATGGTCTTTGGACGATGGTGGCAACAATAGTTGTTGACATGGAGCAATATGATGATGAAACGCATCCGCAGTCTCGCATGAAAATTTCGGAGGAAACTTGACTCGTTCACTCGAATGCCCCATATCAGCTACTTCTGTAGCCATCACTACTTCCGATGTCTTGTGATCTCACGATGGCTATGTTCCAGAGTTGTCAGCTGTACAGAGCTAGCGGGCCTCTCACTGGAGAAAAGCACGACACCCTCCGTGATTATTAGGGGCGAAGCTCCTTATGGCATCACCTGGGCGGTTCTCGGTTGTGGATGCATCCTGCGTAGCCAGTAGCGTCTCCCTTAGCATACAATAGCATACAATAGATGGCGCTGTCCCATAGAGATGCATGCAAACTGCAGTTGGGTGACGATACACTAATGGCGCTGTACGCATTCTGTGTCGTCATCTCCATTTCTCATCTCGTTTCCGAGAGAGCGCTGTCCCATAGACATGCGTACAATACGGCGGTTGGGTGAAGGTATGCTAGCACCACGATGACAGCAAATATCCAACATTAACGAAAGACTGCGCGTTACGGCCTGTGTAAGAAGCTGGTGTAAGACGCTGTGGCCTCTCCGCCTTATACTCTCTCAGCAGTCATGTGATGGCGTCGGCAAACGCGGTGCGCGTTCCGGCCTGTGTAAGGGGCTGCATAAGACGTCTTTACATGATGATCGACTGGGCGAATTACACGGAAGGTTCACGGTTTACCGATGAATCCCTCCGGAGCTTCGCCCACTCATCATCATTCACCCCGTGGATATGCTGTGATTTTTTCATTGAGACGATCTCAGTGGAGGTGTCAGTCTCACACGCCAAATGAATGCTGAACTCACAGCCCACCATCTTACTTTTGCGAATGGAATCGTCGTTGGTACTCGACTGTCCGCTAACCACAGAGCCGAGAACAATCGAACATGTCCGTCACGCTTTCATCTCTTCTAGACACTGTTATCCCTTCTGTTTGCGCATAGCCACCATAAGCGTTTTGGGTCCCCATAGAGCGCACGCCTTTCGGCGCGAACTATGCCTGAAGCCGTTCCAAACCATCAGTATTCCAAGCCTGTCCCACACGGTATACCAGCTGAAACAGAAAAACGTTTATCCCGTAACCAAGTGTGATAGAACGCTGCGAACGCCGAGAGTATCAATTGGAGACGAAGAAATTTTTCGAGTGCGTGTGTACACGCTACACTACACAGGCGTTCGCGTGGCCCCTTGCTGCTTCGTTGCTTGTCGCTGGTGCTGTTTGCTTGTCCAAGGACAACATGGCCGGCGGGGCAGCAACCAACCATACTCTTATCTCTCTTGTCTTTCCTTTTCTTTTTGCGTCTAGATATATGTTTTCCCCCTTTCTTCGTTGAGTCTCCGTGATGTCGAGCTCTTGACGTTGGTAGGAAAAAGAAAAAAGAAAATAAAAGAAAGAACTACATGAAGAAACAAAGAAAGAAAGCGAACGCGCGAGGTACGGCCGGCGGCGGATCCGTCGTTCCGTGGCCCACCTTCCCCGGCATCGCGGAATGGGCCAAGCTGCCTCCGGGTGTACGTGACCAGGTTGGCCAACGAGATCTCGCTGTCGCGAAGAGCTGTCGCCGTCTGCCGCTGGAAATTTGTGCGAGCAAGGAGATCCCTTTCTTCTTCACTTACGACTCTCCCACCTCCCTGCCGGAATTTTATATTTTTGCCCTTTTTACACGTACACCTTGTTTTTCTTTATACTCTTACGTTTAGATTGAAGAAAACTGAGCGAAGTAGGCATAGCGTCCATCATGTCGCTTTCGCTGTGCCGTGTTATTATTATCATTACTATTTTGCGAGAGTGTTCTTGGGAAGTGTGTTCTGTGGCATACACGGCATGCGGTACGGTACGGGCCGCACTATTAAAGTAAGGAAATATTCGAGGCGACCTTCCATGCAAGCCTGAGTTGTGAGGAAAACCCGAAAAGCGAGGATTGTGAAGGCAAACCAGGCAACAAGAACAACGAAACTTGAGTACTAAGATAAGCTGCCCGAAATACAAATTCGCGATTTGCTTCCGTTTCACGTGCTTCAAGGTTGCGTCGTCTATTACGTAATGTATGTAGGCTACAGCCGTAAGCCTCCAGATTTAATGAAGCATAATTTAATCCATGTGAATATAGTTTTCCGTACTTGAGAACCCCTGTAGGTTCGTTATATCATCTCCCTGACATTAGTTATGTACTGAAGATTGCTCTCGAAGCTCCCTGTGCCTTTCATGGCGGCTTTCCTGATGTGATAAACGTTACCCCTTCGATGCCCCACGCAGTGCTCGAGTGCTGCTGCTTTTAAAATAAAAATATTCTTTCTTAGTCAGTCACATTGCTGTTTTAGAGCGCTTGAAGACAAATTAGTGTAGCTAAACTCGGATGCCTGTTCACTTCCTGGTCCCGATGGCCGCATCTTTAGGGTGAGTAAATGTGAAAATGCACATGTACAATGCATGAGCTTCACGTTATAAGGGACTCTCCGGGAGGACAAGATTATTCCAGACTAGCGCTTCACGATGTGCTTCCTTATCACATCATGGGTTTTGCCACTATAACACCTATACGTCCTTCATTAAAAAAAATTAATACCGGTTAAGAGAGCATCAATCAAGGTTACCGCCAGTAACAATGAGCCAGATTCCAGCGCGCCGTACGAGCTCTAGTATAAAAAATGCGATTATTTTATTTATTTCCTCCTAAATCATAACCACCGCGTTTTCGCCCCACATTTCGCTCTCGCTTACGGGTGGTAATTGTTTCTGCGGCTGCCCGGCTTGACACGTCATTTATTACAATGCTCGCGCACCTGCAGAGGAACTCTATAGCAGGCCGTCGCGTACAACCGGTATGCTGCAACCGAACTCTCGTGGGAATTGTTCGTTATAAGGCAGGGCAAGGCATGCAGGGCGCGACGCTCCTCCTGTCTGGGTCACTCTTTATTTCCCTAAACACCCTACCCTCGTCTGAGCGTTACTAATGACCGACGCATTGCCTCGCGGCGCAGTTATAAGGCGATTCAAATGGCTCGAAGATTAATAAGGGTGTCGGCGGAAGTACGTGTGAACTTTGCCGCGGGCGCCCGCAAATTCATCACCGAAGGTGTTCGCGCCGCAAGAAATCGCAGCGCGTTGAATATGAATGACTTCCTCTCGCCTTTTTCCTCCGTTCCTCTTTCTTTTCCTTTCGTTTTTTATTTTTAAAAGCGCGGCGGAAGGATCTTGTATTGCTCATGCGAATACGCGCCGCCGCGGCAGGCGGCGCCATCTTTCGGCACGCGCTGCCAACACTTTACGTTCTCTTTATTTTTATGGAAATTAATTTGATTATTGCAAACCAGTTACGGGAATTGCCGTAAGGTGGCGTAATGGTTATGAGAGCGAACAGCGGCAAGCACGCGTTTGTGGCACAAGGCTACAAGCAAATCCGTACGGGTCTCATAGAAGATAAAAAAGAAAGAAACCGTACCTATTGTCACGAAATTCGTCATGACCCAGGAATCGAACCGGCAACCAACGCCGCTTCAGAGGCGCTCGCTCAGCGGCTCGCATTATTGATTCAGGCAGCCAGGAAGGAAGAAAATGGCAATGCAAGGACGAATTGATGAACAACTCGAAGCACTTGGACGCCTAATCTTGCTGCTATTAGGAAAGCTTTCTTTCTTTGGAATCTGTACAAATTTAATAGCCTTTTTCTATACAAACAGTTGGTCGTCAAGTTTCCGTTTTATATTTGCCGCTATATCCCGTTGACTACATGAGCTAATGAACGACCTCGAAACTGATGTTCTAAATTTTCTTTTCTGCTCAAGGCACCACCGAAAGGTAATCGAGAAATTACTGTAGAGAAATCGATTAATTTTTACGTTACTTTTAATACAACCTTTTGATTATGGTAGCACATATGTACACGTATAGGAGATCCAGCGTGCTCTTTAGTGGTGCAGGCTGCCTGGTCAGATTTCAATGCGCAGCTTGAAATTGGACGCGGAAGTTCGTGGTATGCACATACAGGTTCTTTTTAATGTTGCAGATAATTACAGGGAAGAAAGTAATTGCATTACAATTACGAAAAGGAAAATTAGTATCCGTAGCTTTGTAGCACAGAGCTACGAGCAGATCCATGCGGACGCTTCAGAAGTGAAAGTTCCTTTGCTGACGAAAAATTCATCCTACTCAGGTGTACGAACGCGGGACCAACGCATGTTTGGGCACTCGCTCTGCCAACTTTTCCATAACCAGGAGGCTAGCAAATGGTAGCGAGACGAAAAATTCATCAACAATACATGGACATGAATTTATCGAATGAATTCTGTGGAAGCCCGCCAGGTGCAGTAACGTTTATGAAAGGGCAAGTTGTATAGCTTATCGCAGTCTACAGTGCATTTTAGTGGACCGACACGGTATAATAATATGCAATGTCCATTGCAATTGAGGAATTGTGGTGTTCCAGGGCTCGGCCGAGGCGTACGAAAACTGCAAATTGGTGCCCACTGTTACGGGTCCGCAATACAAAATACAATTCTCTGCAATACAAACGAAAGAGAGTTCAACATGAGTATAGACTAAACTGAAACTTTCAAATGAAACAATAGAGCTTGCTGTAAGTGGTGTCGTAATTAAAACGGTGAGCTGAATGAATGAGATCACCCCTGTGTGTAGCGCGTCCTGTCGTATAAGAGAATACATACCGCAGAATCTTAGACAAAGAAAAAATGAAATGAAGACATGACAAATAACGCAATAAATACATCTCTACCAGTTTACATGCACGAAGGAAGGGCTTCCCATCGTAAAAGCGTATAGACCGGAGAAGCTTAGACGAAAAGAAAAATTGAAATTTAACAGATGACAAATCGCACAGTAAATACATCTTTACCAGTTTACCTGCATCAAAGAAGGGGGGCTATTGAACCCGGCACTAAAGCGGTTCACACAGTGCCCAAGTAAGTGTGCACGATTAAGCAACCGCGCGCACCGTAACTGCGGCCACCGTTTCGTAGCCGCAGGTCGGCCATCATGCTCGGCGCGGCTCCGTAGGACACGACCACCCGCGCCTCCACCTTCCAAGTGCGGTTCCGGCCTCGGGAAGCATTAGCGGCGATTAGGCCGAACGAAATCGGTCGCGCGCACACACACACGAGCATACACTACGCACGCATTGCCCACTGGAGGCCAGCCACGCTTGAGTGTTCGTGTATAGGTGCAACGATTGGAGCGCCCGTTAGGTCCTCCCAGCCGCATTGGTCATGGCAAGCCACGTTGTGCACGCCCGTGGCCCGCTTCTTATACTGCACACTGTGCGCAGCCCAGCCGTGAGTTGCGACCGTGAACCATTCGCGCAAGGTGCAATCGTCGAGATAACCGCGGGCCGCGCCCCCTACCAATTGCATTCCTCTGTGCACATGTGCGCGTGCGCTCTCGCGCGCGTACACAAAACACACACGCAGGCATTACACGTACAAGTAAGGATCGTTCGCACAGGTTTGAGCTATAGTACACTGACGTCCGCGCACCTCGCACTTAGATACGGTTGCTACCTCACTATACTTGTCATTGCTTGCTGCGGTCGGTGAGATATCGGCTTATAGTACAAGCGTAAGTGAGCCTGTTGTGGTGGATTAGCGCCTACAGCCTTGCGATATAAATCTCAGGTCAAGACATACCACAATGCCTACCACGGCCCCTGGAGGTCCTGTACCGCCGGCTTCTACTAAGCATGGCGTACACGGAGAGCACATTTACCGCTATGGCCGGACCGAAAAGAAGCCTATCTTGTGACGACTGTGGTGCCGTGCAGTCCGCCATGCACATTTTTCGTATGTGCCCATATACAGAACACGAAGGCGAGCGCCAAGGACATCAGGAGAGCCTCTGAGAGCTCGATGAATGCCCATTAACTTTGGCGTGGATATAGGATCCCTGGCCTCGCCCACTGAAACCGCGCAAAGCCCTGAACTTCCTTTTTAGGCATCCATAACCTATACGTTTTCTCTGCGAAGTTTGATCCTGCCATCAAGTGAACGGCAGCGGCCCTCAAGTGTGTGCTTGGGTTATGCTGGTAAACTTGGGTCTGGGCTGATGCACTTGCGCCAGCTGATGAACCTTTTAAGGCATTTGGCCGTAGTGCGAGTGGACGCTTAGATGTTGAGTGAAGTACTTGTCGAGTAACTGTTATCTTTATGATGGACCTCGTGACTATCAATTAACCATTCAAACCACTAGTTAGCAGCAGTTCATTTGACCACCATGGAACACAAGATGCACAAAGTTATCTCTGCCCAAATTTCTCGTCAGCGATGAATAGACGGCTGCATCCAGTACAGTGTTTTTTTGTTTTTTTTATCGCCGTATTGCTTGTCCAGGAAAATAAGCAATCATTCGGCAGTTCTTTGGGCATCATGGTGGACTCTCACTTTTCAGGTGGTTTAAAGACAGAAACCGACCGGAATATTTAGCGCTACTTTTTAATCGCTTTATGGTGACGCCTTTCCCTGGAACTTCGTTTGTTATTACACGCTGTCTCCACAACGAAAAGACTGTAGGTGCCCTTGAGGCCGTGGAGTAATGCGTGTTATTGTACATTTTTTTCTCGCACTTTCCTTTCATATACTGTGAACGTTCGCACGTGCTTCTAGAGATAGCTCAATTATACGCTACACGGGCGTTACTGCGCGGACCAACTCGACACTGGGGTAAAGCCGAGAGTCCCTTGCGTACACAGACTACTCATTGTGTTAGGAGTGCGGCTACCTCAGAGTACTTTCCGGGTACTTTTGACACGCGAATGTCAGCCGCTGCGAGAGTTCTTTTTCGTTTTATCGTTTTACTTTTTGTTTGCCCTTTGATGATGCGGACTGAGGCAGAGGGGGAGGGGGGGGATGATTTACGTCTTACACCAGCCGTTCTTTTGTATAGACAGAAACCATCTGAGAAATTGGCCGTTGAGTGGCTTGTGAAATTACTTTAATCGCACGAACCGTAGTTTCGTGATTGCTCTTTCGGTCATGTGGTCTTCTCGTCGCGTTCTGACGTGACGCAGGAAGGCGTGGAGAGTGGTTGCTTCCCGAGTCCACCAAACCTAACTGCACATGCGTAAAATTAGTCCAATTCAAAACAAAGTATCCACTAACGGAGACTGCGGAAGAGACTGTTTGCTTCATTCTAAGCCAAAAGATCCTTAAAAAACCCTGAACGCTGGTAAAGATTAAAGCTGACGGCTGTTCTGCAGTGTTACTGTGCGAAGAGGCTTCAGAGAGGACACGTAATGACCTGCTTGCTCGTTGTTGTAGCTTTCGTGACCAAGGCAACATACATATTGGTTTTGAATGTGGGAGATCTCTGTGCAGCCGAGATGGAGCTGGAGTACTTATGAATGTCCGCCGCGCCTTTACTGCGGTTACGGTGCTCGGCTGCTGACCAGAATGTCTCGGGTTCGATTCCGGATGATGTGTTCGTATTTTTGATGAACGCCGAAATTCTAGAAGCCCGTCTACCGTGCGTTTTCAGTACATGTTAATCTCGCCTCATCGTGCGAGAGCACGTGCTGCTGTGTAACGTGAGGCTTGGCTCTGTCCTGGTGCGCGAACGCTTACACCGTCAAGGCCGTGTGGACAGCCCATCACGCCCATTCTGTGGATCCTGTGAGACACCTGGACATCTTAATTTAGAGTGTCGTGCGTACGTTACGCAGCGTACATCGTTAATTAAGGAATATGGAGGCCTTTGTTTGCAGTGCGCGACCGTTGACGATTACCTGTTCCCAACCTCCTAGCTCCTAGCTCTTGTGCTCAAGGGCTTCGCTGAAGCACTAGTGCTCGTGTAATGCAGTTTTTAATACTCCATCTGCCTTATTTTATCTGCATTCATTTTAATAGATCTATATTTTACGCCTTTTACAGCGACTTTTTAGGCCACTATACAGCCATGTCACATTCACCATACGAACAGCTTTTATCGACATCAGTAACCTCTCGACTAGGGTCATGGCGCTCTTTGGCCAAAGCTGGCCCTTGCCCCAAAAAACACCACTCATCATCATCATCATCAACGGGAGTGGTGCTCGACGGGACCACGCTTATCGAGCGCTATTAGCGTTTCTGGAAGCTACCGGCCTGGCGTCTCGTTTATAGGCATATTTTGTTTTTGTTGTGTTTTGTATTTACATTTTACTTTTGTATTTACATTTTGTTTTTACTTTACATTTTGTTTTCTCCCTCTTCCCTGTCTTCATCTCTATTTATTTCCTTGTCCCAAAAGACTAGACGGACACTGTGCCCCTATCGGTGGCAGTTGTGAGCCTGCTCTATTTCCATTATGTCCTTGTGTGTACATGTTTACATGCCAAATAGTAGTAATAATACCAAGAAACCCGTGCGGCCAAAATTTTCGGAGCGCTCCAATACGGTATACACCATGATCATATCTTGGTTTTGGCTAGTAAAAACCCTGAAATTACTATTAATCCTTATGAATCGCATCTATTAGTGAGCTCTGATACAGCTGGGAAATGCATTTGGGCAGGACTACGCTGATCGAACGGGAAAAAAATATCTCTTGTAAACTTACTTCAGTTACCATTTTTAGCGTTGAAATAACGAAAGGAAGGGATGGGTCAAGGGCTCGCTTTATTTGCTACAAACAACCTAATCTGTCTGTTGGCTTCATTAAGTCACTTCTAGCTTTCCTTGTTTAAGAAGAACTCTCCCTTTGTTCCATGAGCGACAGTTTATTTAGCGCACTTGTTTATGCGTCAGTTATCCATGTCCTTGCATGAAGACGCTATTTTGACATTTAATGCTCGTTTGGCGTCGCGATTCTCGCCTTGTTATGTCATGCTTAAATGCAAGGGTGTTATATCGTCAAACACTGACACGCATACTCGGAAGACTGATGGCGGCACTTAACTGACAGTTCCCAAACAGCGTATAATAACCCTTGCGTGATCTGTACGCCTACGAAAAGCGCGGACAGTTGCGTAACTCCGCGAAGCGAGTCACGGAATCGCATTCATTTATGTCCCACGTAAACAGATCCTTAGGTCATTGCAGCACCAGTCAGTCAAAACAGTTCTTGAAGGAAATCCAAACTACAGCCGAGAGTTCAAGAGAAGACGCAGGGCTGGAGTGGAGATAAATATTTTATTGGGGAATATAGCTGGATCCATCTCTTCGACAGGATGACTTGCCTCCGCCAGAGCATTGTTTCGGTTAATGACCTCTTTCTTCTGCTTTTATTTTTCTCTTTTTTTTTCTCTAAGAAAGCTGCTTCCTGGGCGTAACGACGGTTCTCACTCGTTCACAACATGGAGACTATTGTCCTTAACCGCTGCTGTGACTTATAGCTTATGCGGCAGCTACGCGGATCAAATGCTAGTGCCGTCATATTTGCCCACTGTCTTTTCAGTTGACGTTTGACGGTGACGTTCACTTGATGTTGACGGGTGGATGCTAATTTCCCATTTCACAAATGTTACTCCACCTTGCGGGTTTCCGCAGGACTCATTTGCCATATTCATGCCTTAAGAGAACTTTTTGCTGGGCTTGTTGGCATGCATTCAGCCTTAAAGCTAAAATATATTCATGCCCACGTGCTTCGAGTTGTCGATGGATTCGCCTTCGCGCTGTCACTCGATATC
Organism: Hyalomma asiaticum; assembly: GCA_013339685.2. NCBI lineage: Eukaryota > Metazoa > Arthropoda > Arachnida > Ixodida > Ixodidae > Hyalomma > Hyalomma asiaticum. The sequence continues at coordinate 67,058,100 of CM023486.1, read as the reverse complement.
GTCTTGGTTAGCTCGATTGGCATAGCGAGCGCCCCGGACTGGCATTGGTCCCGGGTTCGAACCCCGGACCAGGATGATATTTTTCGACAACTTTGAGGTTTTTCATTTCTGAGGAATCCGTATGGATTACGTTGTAGCTTTGTGCTACAAACTGGTAGATCCTAATTATTCATTTTAGTGGTGTGTTATCGATTAATGACAACACAGTCACGGGTAGCGCAATTTTGCATTCCTCGGCCACGATATATGTGCAGGTAGGAGCCACATGTGATTGAATATTAACCTTTACAGCCTGTGCCAAATTACGTTCTCGCGATGTCAAGTAAATATGGAGATAAAAATGTGCAAACTACGTCAAAGAAACTTTATGACAATGTGATAATAGCTTTCGCTGTGAAGTCGTCTTAAGGGACGGTGAACATTTGAGAGAGGAGGCGGTGAACAGCTGGGACTTAGTGCTGGGAGTGCTTTGCGTACGGATCGCCGCCCAGGTTTTCTAGTCCTTGAGGCAGATGTTCGACACTTCGCTGAAGCCATATGACAATCGTTGAAACCGACAGTCGTGTATATCACGGTTATTTTTTTTTCTATTATGTGAGTACAAGCATGTGACCTGCCCTTGTCCAAATTGTGTGAATACGGTGCTTTAGCTCTGCTTTCCGTAACGGCGCACTTCTTTTCTGTGCGCACCTGCTAACTGGGGCTGTATTTTGTAATGTGTCGCTAAAAGCAATAGGATCGTTTTGGTGACGTGTCTCCTTCGGTGTCTCCTGCGGTAGTGATTGGCTGTTTGAACAAACCGTAAACACGCACTCACTTTTCCGGTTTCTTCAACCAGCGGCCCTATATTGTACCATCGAATACGGAGAGTATTCCATGCTGATCCTTCCTGATTGGTCAGTTTTGACTATGATGGGCGGATTCACCAATTATAAATTGAGTATTTGTCATGGATTGGTCTGTTCTGCTTGCCAAGGTCGAATTGACCAATCCGGTAGGACCAACACGGAACAGTATTCTTATTCAGCCACTCACCACCGCAGGAGACACGAGAGGAGACACTTACGTGACCAAAGCGATACTTTAGCGACACATCTCAGACTACGGCCCCAGTTTCACGCAGGACGCCTGCACCTTCGGGACAGAAGCGTTGGTTCCCGACTGCGAACACAAGGGCGTGAAGCAACGCTGCCTTAAAGCAGCTGACGGTTTTAGGAACCTACACGACGAGGCACGGGGCTACAGCAGCGGTGGCATACTGGCATCTCGGCGATACAAGATGGATCACACGCGGCCGCCTCGTAAGAGCCAGACGCTCTCGTTCGGCTCCGATTCGCCACGCCGCGTCAAAAGCGACACTTGATGCGGAGGTGGCCACAGCAACAAAGAAACCGCTCACGCACCGTGCACTTCCTTCGCTTATGTTCTTCTTGGTTGTTTGGTTCTTTTTTGAAGAGGCTGCGAGGGGCTTCCATGGGAGTTGCCTCTGATGCAACGACGTTTAGCGCCGGTCGCCCATCTTAACCTTCCTCCTGCGTCCATAGTTCACGTTGATCCGCAGAGGCAGGCGCGGAATATACGCGCTGTTGCTTCCAGAAATCCGGGAGCACCGCATTGTTTTGATGCAATCTGGAACGGCCTTGCGATAACGTACAATGCACTTCGTTCCGTAACTCCTGAGGGAAATAAATTTTTCTTAGCTGATTTTATAGGAGAGACCATCTTTGTTGTCGTTGCTGCCGTTGTTGTTGTTCGCAGTATATACACGAACTACGCACAAGATCACACTGCACAGAAGATCACACTGCACATGAGCACAATGATCATGACTTCTTCATCACCAGCAGCAGCATCATCACCATTGTCGCAGTAGTCGTCGTCATCGTCTTCTACACAATCATTATTCTATTTTATGCCGACTGCAGGATGAAGGTCTCTTCCAATGATCTCCAATTTGCCCCGTCTTGAGAAAGCTGATTTTCTAGAAACTTATACGTAACAGAGCTAGCAGACCACCACAAGAAGGGAGACACAGACACACAGGCGCTGTTTTGGTGAAGCTTTGATGAAGATGATTTTATTTTATGGCTACGAGTCTTTCAACTTCATCGCACCGACAAACTTCCTGCCTTACTAGGCTGCTTGTTGCTTAATTCTCTTGGTACCTTGGCATTCATCTTTCGGAATGCATATCCGCTAGTCGTATAGCATTTTCAAAACTTTTTTAATAGATCCCTCCTTCAGCTATACAAAATTTGTCGCAGTGCAGGAGGGTAACAAAATAGCTTAATTTGAAGCATAGACTTTAACGCACAGGAGATGCTCAGCATGACGTATGAAGGGCTTTACCTCGCGCATCGCACATCGTGACATTTCGTCGTACTAAACTTATCTCTTTGTCAACATGATTTCAGGTCAATCATATAAACTTTACACACTTCTCAGAGGCACTCGTAACTTCGAGCTCTGACGAAAATCGAAAACAAACGTAAAACGCGAACACATCTCTCTGAGGCTCTCGTGTCATAGCACGTCCTTTACATTTCGTGCCGTGTGTTACTGCACTGTGCTGTCTTCAACGTGGCGGCCATCATGCGCGCGCATATGTATGAATGCGCGCCTACAGAAACTCGCTAACTGCGCACGGCACGGCGCAACTAAACTGCTGATACGCGACAAACTTCAACTGACGCGTCGCTGGGCGGGCTGTCGCATCGTGCTTCTTGCATGCCATCTTAGCTTCGTGCCACGTTTGTTGCTTGCCTGTTATTTTACTGTCACCCTATGGCAAAGTTGTGTTGCATGAAACTTGAGGGGGGGAAAATACAACTTTTTTTGAAAGCGAAGCGCGCACGAAGAGATTACGTTTGCGATTTTCACACCGTTGTCGCTGCTTTTAACACGCCCCCGCATATCCAGCCCGTATACGGCGTTTCTTGTTCTGTCCTCAGACGTCACGCTCGTTTCATGTCACCGACGGGCAACCGTGTGCGAAGTTGTACGAAACCTGACAGCGCCGCGACATGCACACGCTCGCGCCACATCGAAGGAATCCTGGTAGCGGTGCGTGCGCTGTCTCAACATATTTTTTCTTCCCCCTGATTTCTCGGTTTTGTTTTTATTTGTTATTCCAAACTTTCCGCGCTACTATATGCCTGCAGAAAGTAATGCCGGCAGACACTGCGCCTTAGGGCTAGCTTCGCGTTTTTCTCGGGAAATCGACGAGACATTTTTTTTTTATTTTTGCCCTATTTGCATGAAACGCGCCCCGAAAGATTTGCCTCGTGGGCGTCTTCTGCGCGTCATGCGCGACTTAGGCGAGTAAACACAAAATAAAAAAAGGATAAAAGTAGCAAAGCGCACGCATGTAGACGAGGTGGTCTGGAGTTACCGCATGCAACCGTGAAAGTGTGCATATCTCTGCTCGCGCAGCTAGCGCCCGGTGATATGCCGTCTGAAGCTGCCTGTGCCTACGGTTGCTGCAATGTCTCTCTTTTTCGTGTTTTGGATGTGCTAAGCAAGGATATGGCGATGCGACGCATGTCTGTTATTTCTTTTTCTTTTTTCAGGGCAGGTGAACGAAGATGTACTTATCTGAGGCAAACTACGTACGTTCCTGACTGTCACAAACTTCACTCGGTACGTGTACTCTACAGTTCCACACTTTCAGAAAAGTATAATTAAACATTCAAACTAAGCATTTCGCCTCTAACCAGGTAGGGGTACAGACTCTTCGACGTCAAAAATCCTTGGCAAGTCGACGTTGCTATACTCGAACTGGTCAGGTTGGGTTAATAACTATGGAACGATGTTATGCTGCCGGTTTAAGAAAGAGACCGTATGTTCGTGTGATTTGCCTGACGCATCTGTCAGGTTCAGTTTCAGCATTAAAACGCTGTACCCTTAAATGACATACTTGGCAAAGCATGCTAATACATAAACTGTTTTACCACTGCAGCTAATGTCACACTAGCCTAGTTTTAATCTTCATGGCGTGCTGACTTCATGTAAGAGGTATACGAGATATATAGTTATAAAGAAATCATTGAACGGGAAATACCGTTAGATCTGACGTTTCAACATGACATCGTGAGGGGAAGAATAACAAGTTCACTTGGTGGAACCTGCCGCAATACAGCGCAAAGGCTAGGGTGTTGGCTTGCTAACGTAGAGGTCGTGGGTTCGTTTCCCGACCACGGCGGCCATATTTAGATGGAGTAGAAATGAAAAAAAAATACCCGCGTACCTATAGATTTAGGTCCGTTTTAAGGAAGTCCAAATGGTAAAAAGTAATACGGAGTCCTCCATAATCAAATCGTGATTTTGGCAAGTAATGTCCAAGCAGTTATTATTACATCTGTAATTATTATTATTATTATTATTATCCATACTTTCATACTTGATAAAACGTTGGTTCTAGCGACATTCTCTGTTTCAAGATTTCTTCATCGCTTCAAGCCCCCATCTTCTCTTCAGCTTGTGTTCTTGTTTGGACAATAGATAGTCGGAATGAGCCATGAAGAATCGCGTCATTTATAGCGTTGAATCTTGGCAAACACAGTTCACTACCGAGCAATCGTTTCATCTCGGTCTTGTGTACATCCAGCAATATACACGGATTACCGCGAACGTTAGCGGTCCAGTGTTTAGTGAACGATTACGTCAACTCAGAGCAATTCAGCCTGGTTTTCTTGGAGGATAAGCAGTCGCCTGCAAGAGCAAGTGACAAGCGGTGCTGTCCTAGGTCAACCATGGGAGTCGTATATTCGCTGAGAGTCTTCTGGGTTGACCAACAAATATGATGACGCGTGGCGATAAGGATTCTTTATATATATTGGTAAGGCACTTTTTGACGGATCGGGGGTATCGAAATACCTTCCGTGATTAATCAAAATATACCTCACTAACAGATGCGTCACTTCAACTACTCAGAATGGTTACCACGCTTTTGTGGTGGATGTTGCTTCGAGTTATAGTACATTTTCCCTTTCTTTTTTTTTTTTTTTGCCATGCCAATACATTTTTCCTCGGTGCTATCATTAGCGGAGCGCTGTGACTCTAAACAGTGGACAATATATAACACTTGAAACGCAGTTTTGTACTGTAACACGAGGCAATAACGATTCCAGTTTGCCCACAACCCTCACTACCGTATCAGAAGTAATAAAGAAAAAAATGGCAAACAATGAGGCAACGTGCACCTTCACTGCTCCACTTCCAGGAGCCGCAAAGGCAGGTGTGCGTACAGGGCAATCCACCGAGGCCAGTAATGTTTCCTTCCCTCCGACTTTTCGCCCAGTCACCGGCTCAGACTTCACGGGGCCAGTAGAACCTAGAAGATCCTAATCGCGGGACATTAAGGCGACCTCGCAATTTCGTCCAACGCGCCGTTTCGCCTGGCGGATCAAATCAGCCATCGGACCGGGAGCAAGACAAAGCGAAAGGAAGGCGTTGAGCGCCGCACACGTTCACTCACGCACACAGGCACGCACTAAAGACAACGCAGAAGAAGTGCCCCATAGCGTATAGACTTGGACGAACGATACCTTTTCCTAACGACTGAACTGATGGCCCGGTGAAAATCGTCGCCCCAGAGAGGGAGTTCCTCATTTGAGTCTCACCCCGTTTTTCCTGCTTGCTCTATAATCACACAGGGGACCCCGCTGTTGCGTAGGTTAGCTCCTAAATGAAAAAAAAAGAGAGAAAAACTCACATCAGCGTCTCAGCTAGGCCTCAGTACACCCGTGAAATGCGAAGAATAGCGTAGTCTCCGCATTGCAAAAGCAAGGACGCCGACCTACGGGCGTGTTCAGACGGTGGAGGGTCGAGCAATAACGAGAGTGCAGAAGGGCCTATAGAGGTACGGCCCGTAAAACAACACCCCTTTATAATTGCATCACCAGGTGGACCAGCGCCGCTCTATGGCAAAGCTCTGTCGAACGTTTTGCGTCAACGTGTGTAGATCCTGCCTCTCCTTCCTCCTCGCACAGTGTGTCATTTGGGACGTACACTTTGGTGCCTGTTCGTCAGGGTAGCGAACTCGTGAACCTCTCTTCATCCTTTCTGCCACAACCGCTGTCTCGCGCAGTCTCCGGGCATACTTCGCAACGTGCAGTGTTTTTCATCTAGGAAAGAACAAACGTCTCCAGCGTAGTTTATCCCGGAGCGAGGGGCCACTCCCATCTGAACAAAAAGGGAGGGGGAAGAGGCGGGATAGGCGTGTTATCTTATTTGGCCCCCTGGCCAAAGCAGACCAGCTATAACTTGAGACCGAAGCGAACTGCAAGAAGCGAGTCACACTTGGAGAGACCGGCAGCGAGAAATGTCTTCCCCAAGCTTTGCCTCTCGAGATTTTTGTCAGTACCAGTCGTAGCGGTCGTTATAAGTGCTATGGAGTGAAGCTCTTGTTGTGTCCGCCTCGAGTGCGTACGTCTGTAAGGGAGAAGGGTGGGAAGAGGGCTGATTCTGGGAGGACACAGCCAATTTGGGCCCACCGTGCGTACAGGTCTTATCCTGAAGAGGGGTTCGAACTTTGGACAGTTTAGTTCTTTCTATGGTCGGGTGGACAGTGAGCAAAGCACGAACTGTAGAATGAAGAAGAAGAAGAAGAAAAAGAAAATAGTTGAGGAGGGTTGGGGGGGTATGGACTGCGTGCAGCAAATAGCGCGCGTCCCATGCGCTCACAACCTGCCATTTTGGGAGCAGCGAAAGCAGTTGTCATTGCCGAGCGACGGCGCGCTGGTAATGCGCTCGTCATTAGTGCAAGAGGGGAGGTTCCGAGCTTTCAGCGCGCAGGCTAAAAGAACGGCTTTGCATGGTAGGAGGGACAAAATTAGCAGGCATGTGCGGTGCGGCAAGACGGTCACACACCACGCAGAAGGCGCGCCCGTCGTCTCTCTTTTTATTTTTTTATTTATTTGTTGTTTTTTTATTGCGTGTGTTCGAAGCTATGGTTCGGAGGAGCTGTACGCTTCGACCCTCCGTGGAACGTCGCTTTGCAGTTGGAATCCGAAGGTGCGGACGGAACGAAGACGCGATGTCGCTCCTTTCTTCGTTTTCGTCTGTATCTTCCTCGTATATAGGCAATTTTCTACTGACGACTTTCGTGACCGCTGGTAGGGGCCTGAAGAAACGCGGCGATCGACTGATGTGTTGTCTTGTTAGGGGCGCCTGCTCTGGAAATTCCTTCGCTGCTGTACGAAGGGAGTGGAATTCCGGGTTCACATTCCTAGCCGTAAGAAAAGTCGAAACATTAGCGATTGGTAGTTCGACTGGACCGCTTCCAACAGTATCCAGCAAGCACGCACATTTAAGAGTACCCGCACGCACTGGCAGTGTTGTATAGATCTTCGCTCTGTCAGTCGGAAAGTTACCACTGGAATAGAAAAAAAAAATAAATGCATTGTGGTTCTCATGGTGAAACGATTCGAGGCAGGTGTCTTTCAGTGAAGTAACGTTTCACTCTTAAAAAGAAAGTTAGTAAAAGGTTAGTAACTGCAGGCTGTAACTGCAGCTGTTACTACCTTTCTTGGTTGGTTAAGAACTTTTCTCTACTTCTTTATTGACGACACTAGCAAGCAGTTACTGACTGCATGCAGAACGGTAATAACTACAGCCGTTACTACCTGTCTCGAACCGTTACTAACTTTTGTTACTACCTGTCTCGAACCGTTACTGACTTTTTGCTACCTTTTTACTACTTACGGAATTGTCGTTATTAGCTAACCTGCTAAGGGAAATCGTCTCGATTAAAATATCACTTTCCAATGAAACCCGACGAAGAAACTGTTCATTGGATCAAGTAGAGAAGAACAATATTTTCTTTATAGTTAAGAAAAGCAACCGCAACACTGCCAAAGCACCCCTCCGCAAAAATGTAATCACATATGTTACATTATTTTGCGAAACATAAACAAATGCAATTATTCTTGGATATGTTACATTATTTTGCGAAATTTAAACAAATGCAATTATTCTTGGATATGTTACATTATTTTGCGAAATTTAAACAAATGGAATTATTCTTGGATATGTTGGAATAACGGTCTTGTGCTAGCCAATGACATAGGTACATACAAGCAGAAAGCATAAGAATCTCGGCCCAGAACATCGATTGTGCATCTATATTCACGTTTGCTCACCGCAGCCCAACTTCCGCTGCAAGTGCCAAGTTTAGGTCGCAAACTTTGAAGGCAACACCCAGCTTTATTCACGCTCCTCTGTCCGTGCAGTCCGTCTTTCGCTTTCAGTAAACCGTGTTATACAATAAATACCAATCAGTCTGAGACTTCCACCTTGGTCACAGCAGTCGTCCACCAGCGCGTCGTTCCGGTGAGCGATCGTGGAATTCATGCTTCGGTCACAAGCGAAGAACTTAGTACTCCCTGGGTTCTGTTGGCTTTGACCGTATAAGGGCAAACATCCACAGTGATCCGTGAACGCCTGGATCTTCGAAGTTTCTTAGTAATTGCGTGCCTCTCTAAGATACATAGCATATACGTGCTGGGACGTTCTGAAGTCAGGATCGCTCATGCACAATGCTGCACCGCTTGAGGGCTCGCGCAGAGGCCATAATACACGCCGGTGAAAAATAATGACCCGTCGCGCGCGGTGCTCGGCATGCCGCATGACAGAGGTTGCTCCCTGCCTGGCGTCCAGCCTCCGATCGAGAGACGACCGAGCTTGCTGCCGGTGCTACATGTTTTTCTTTGTTTCCGACCGTCGCTGCCCGGCCCACGCCGTTCACAGTAATTAGCCGCGCTAAGCCTTAATTGTAATTAGGGGTTGCACGAATTCGGCCACCCCGGCCCTTCTTCTTCCTCTTCGTATCGGGTCGCATATAAAGGCTACCCTTCTAATTACAGACTGCGTGACCAACACACCTTCCCGTGCAGCCGCCGCTGGATGCTCCGTATCGCCGCTCGCTCCCACCGCGGCGGTGGATGCCCGAGCTCCGGAGTTTCGCCGCAGTTGAGGGGTGCAGGGCTGGCAAAGCCTTCGCGCAGTCTCGCCTATCTGAAATTCTTTATAGCCTACCATAGATTCTTTGTGTTGGCTACACCTCCAAAGCGGTGCACTGTGCTTTACACCTCCGTGCAGGTATGTATACGCCTGGAAAATTCCGTGTTTTCCTGCAGAAAGGTACCAGTGGTCGGTCAAGGATTCAAGCAGCAAAATCTTCGACCACACATCTCAGCTGTCTTCGCGGTGACTTGCAAGGCAGTGGTCAGAGTCAGTGGTATTAGCAAGTGCGTAAGCTGTCGCAGTGGCATGCAACAGCGCCGTTAGGGGGTGTAGTGTGCACAAGCATTATATACATGTGTGCCGACACTGTTGTACTAAACGGGCAACATCGGTAAGGCATGCGTAGTGTTTCGCGTATTCCTGCACCCTTTCTTCTTTAAATGGGAAAACTGCTATCTACCTGTGGACCTGACTTTACGGCAGTTTCTGGTTCAGGAACACGTGCTGGACAGATAAGGAATGGCAACGTGCAATGTCCACTCTTGGACATTTCGGACTTTTCTCCGAAATGTTCTCGATTCAGACACTGTCATCGCGCTAGTACTTATGGTTTAGTGTACATATTAGTCACACCGTGGGAAACACTATATACACTTGTCAGGTCTACAGTTTCTGTAACCGTTCGAAGACACCGCTCCAGTGTCGCCATCAATGATCAAGCGAACATCAACGCAGAACTGCGGTACACTGCACTTCTGTGTGATCCCTTGCATACCTGGAAGACAAGCCACATAAGACCCATGCAAACAAAGGAAACGTCATCGTTCACGATACACATGCTTGAAAAGCCGACCAGGGAAGCCGGGGTGCCGCCGGCGATCATGCTGCACCCCATTCGCACGTGACAGGCGTGCAAGGTTTTTATGCGCTCCATCTCGCACACCTCGCACACGTTGCAGCGACCCGCGAGAGGCTGTGATGATGCACAACAACAAAACAATGGCGTAATTCCACGTTGTCGGCGGGAGGCCGTTCGTCGTGCCTCCGCAGACGTTGCGTCGCCGCCGCGTACACACGCCGCTATCTTTGCCCGACGTACGGAAGCGAGAGGACCTTTCATTGCGGGGTGTCGAAAGAGACCGCCCACTCGATCCATCCATCATCAGATGCGCGCCCCTCGAACCCATCCGCCCACGAGGACACTAGGGGAGGACACGAAGGGTAAGAAGAGGGATTGGCCGTGGACGCTTTATGTGCCTTCACTTCTTCAGCAGCGTGCCCTCTGCAAGTTCCAGACGTCTAGCCTTAGGGCATGGAGTACGTGCATGCCCAGTCTCTCGTCGTCGTTGCCGTTCTCTCTTCCCCTCTTCTTCACGCTCCTCTCGTCTCTGAACTTGAACCCTCGGCAGCTGCCGCAGTGTGTACCTGCACCATGATGCCGGTGAGACCGCGTTCCCGAGCACTCTCGAGGCATCCCGCTACCTACCTGTGCGGCCGGCAGCAACAACAGGCCGGCCTTTTGTCTACGGCGAGAGCGGCTCAGCCTGACAATTTGTAGCAGGCCAGCGGGATGATAGCATAGTGTCCGCGCAGTGTGATGGATACAGTGAGCGTTCCAGGTCGCGTCGCCATGCAGCGGGCGCATACCGGGGTGCTCCGTTTTAAAAATACAGCAAGAAAAAAACGATGAATGAAGAAGATGAAGGACAAGAAAGGGCCTTCGCTACACGGGACGTTTGAAACCCGAAGGGCAAGGAACTGCGACTATAAATCTTGCGTCCCCCCGTAGCATCGTGCCACCCCCCTCACTTTGTGCCATCGGTGGTTCCTCGGGCCAGCCAGGGCGGGACAGTCCCGAGCCCACCGCGGCCAAAGCTGAGGCGAGGTCCGAGATCGGGCGACCGGGTATTGTCACGCCCTTTGGATCTTCGTCGAGGCCGGTGATTATAACCGGCCGTGTCTGGTCCGGGGCGCGTGGCTTTGCTGAGACGGAGTCACCCGGAGTGTTTGGGACGGTGTGCCCGGCTGCCGCCTTCTGGCTCCATGGCTCAAGGATTCGATGCAAGCGTATAAGGCCTGTCCCTTTTAATTATAGACTAGGCTGAAGTGGCTGATAAGCATGGTTCCTGCAGGGCCCCCTCCTCTTTCCGCTCACTTCCGTCCTGTTCGTGCATTACTCCCTATACTGTGTCTTTTTTGTCATTTTTGTCTCGGATGGCAGCTGCCTTCAGAAAATCCAGGATAGCCAGATGTCCATTCTGTGCATTAAACGACTTGCGCTGCTCTCTTTCTGTCTCTCTCTCTTTCTGCCTGTGTGTGTGTGTGTGTGTGTGTGTGTGTGTGTGTGTGTGTGTGTGTGTGTGTGTGTGTGTGTGTGTGTGTGTGTGTGTGTGTGTGTGTGTGTGTGTGGTGGGGCTTCACTGAAGTGTGGCAACAATGCGTTCGCAACCCAAGAAATCTTTCGTGTTCCCGCACTCTGGCAATCACGGTTGTCAACAAAAGATCAGCACGTCGAATCGATGCGTTCAAATACCAGCAACACAACTTGTATATAGCTTTCTCGTGCTTTTTTTTTTAATAACACATTCGTACAACGACGTTGTAACGAGTAGTAGTGTGCATATCAATCTTTAGCCTCAGAAAATTTATATGGAAGCTGGTCTCAATCGCAATCGAAAGTGACCATGCGATTCTTATACTAACTGCTTCCTATAGTGACATAAGCGAATGTAGAAGAGAGTTGCCATACGTCTGGCTCACAAACATGATTTCTATTAAGCAATGACTCACGAAGAAAAACATTCGAAGCGTAGGGCTGTTTATGAAAAAAAAAGAGAGATAAAGTAACACCCTCTCTTAGCCTGATTACACCGCGTACAGCTGAGACAATACGTACTGTGCATAAGGTGCAACGACGTCAATTAGTGAGCTTGCTATCCAGTCCTACGACGAGCTATTTAGGTATACCCAGCGGCTGGTTGAAAGCAATTCTGATTTATCTGTTGAGATTACACTTCAAGATATCTATGCGAACTTGACAACAAAAATCCAGAAAATTGAAGTCATGCAACGACTTCCTACAGGCGAATACCGTACAATTACGGAAATCTCGATAATTAACCACTTATAGGAGTCGCAAAATGTCTGTTCTTTCTTGCTCTCCTCCAAATTTACATTCAGCATATTTACTAAAAGGCTGCATCATTGCTTTATCTGTCTTCAATTATGTTTTAAACGTTCGGACATTTACGAACTCGCCCAAGTTTCCGCGCTTAATGAAGTTGTTTAATTCGCTACGTATACAGCACCCTATGACGGACATTAGGGCACCGGAAAATGCGCAAATGCCAACACAGATAGTCGATAATGAGAAAGAAATACACCGAATGTCCAATTCATTGCAATAATATGCGTTGAATTTGTCAGTACAAAATTTGCGGCCAGCTTGGCACTAGCGGTGCCAAGTGTGAAAAAAATTACAGCATATCCACGGAGTGAATGATGATGAGTGGGTGAAGCTCGGGAGGTTCATCTTAGATCGTGCCGAGTTCCGGATTAATTTAGTCAACGCGCACGCTACGAATGCTTATGGTTCAACTATGCACAAGTGAAATCTCCCACCGGCACTTCATTGCAAGATCCAGTACATGGGTGGCCGGTGAACGGTTCTCCAACGCGAGCAGTCGGTATTTCTCAATCAAGAAACTCGCTAGGAGACGCTGCCTGCGCCAACGTTCTCTCGCGGGTGAGGGCGCGTTCTCCTTCTTTGCCAGCTGATAGAGCGTTCATCTAAGAAAGAGCGTTTCCATAGTGAACGCGCGCCTTTCGCTCTCTCTCTCTCTGTCTCTCTCTCTCTCACAAGACAGCAGATGGAAGAGTGAGAGAGAAGCACGCGCCGGGAGGCACGCGCCGAGGGCGAGCGCGTGCCTCCCGGCACGCCGGTTACGCCTGACGCCTGACGCAGGACAAGCTTAGACTAAGAGGAGCTTCGCCCCTAAAAACAGTGAAACTGTGAAACAGTGAAACCCCAGACTGGATTCCGTCAAACCCTGGACTTCATTAGCTTAAGTTTGTTTTGCATGGATGGGCTATTACAGGGGATGATAGGCTCAGGCTAGCAGCTGAATTAAGATAAGGTGAGCTAAGGAAGCCGCCCAGCCTCGCCGTTTCTTCCGAGTTGCTTGGCTTGGTTCACTCTTTCTCGATATTCCGGCTCAGCCAGGCGACGTCGCCTATCCACGGCTTCCATGGCAAGGACAGATGGATCGGCATGAACGCGGCGTTTCTTTTCTCTATCGGCTCTGCGGCTTCTCTCGCGTTTAGCTGCTTTTCCTTTCGGCTTCAAGTTACGCTTTGGTCTTGCCATGTCTCGGTAGAGCAGCGCAGCTGCAAGTCGTGCCTGCTTGTGGACATGCATGCGAGCGTGCGTTTCCGTCAGCGCGCGCTCTCTACTTGATCGATTGATTGATTTATTTGTGGGGTTTAACGTCTCAAAACCAGCTCCGATTATGAGAGACGCCGTAGTGGAGGTCTCCGGTAATTTCGACCACCTGGGGTTCTTTAACGTGCACTGACATCGCGCAGCACACGGGCCGCAACATTTCGATTCCATCGAAATGCAGCCGCCGCAGCCGGGATTTGATCCCACGAACCTCGGATCAGCAGCCGAGTACCATAGCCACTAGACCACCATGGCGAGGCTCTCTACTTGATTCAGTTGCACGATTATGACCCTGGACGCATCATCACCTTATTGTTTGAGGTAAGTCTAGATAATTCCAGCGGCACGACAATGCTGCACACGCCTCTGATTCCATCCTCAATGCGCTTTGATAGCACTAAAGTTCCATCTTTGTGCGGGCGCCTTCCGGTATAAGAACAGAAACTGTGACGTGCCGTACAGGAAGTCTGCCGTGCAGTTAGAGCTTCCGAGGCGAAAGGGGTTGAAAGCGGATGCAAACAAAGGCAATGCAAGAAGCAGCCGTTTCTGCTTTTGGTCACGCGCTGGAGCCATTATTAACTTGGCGAGCGCAAACAAGCCGCTTGTCCCGACGTGTCACCGCTCGGCGTTCCTGTCGGAGGTATCGATCTCGGAGGCCCGGCATACGTGCCCGTCCGCGGAACCTGCCTTCTTTCAAGCCACTGCTGTTCGTGCTGCTGTTCCGCGGCAATGGTGAAACCAATTACGCAAGCACGACTAATTGCTCTTTTGTACGCTCCCTTGCGTTTACGCCCATCCGCTTTAGCGCTTGTCGTCTTTTTAAAAATATTTATCTGTTTGTTTGGCGCTGCTGGCGCTGAGGAATACAACCCGTCTGCTCGCGCTCCACGTAAGCTCGCTTTTGCAATAAAACTGAAAAATCGAAGACCGTCTAGAAATAAAAAAAAAGTGTTTTTTTTTTCTTACTGCCTTATCCACCATTTCTACGAGGGGCCTCTTTCAAATGCCACTCTTGCATTTTTGCTGGTTCGCACGTCATGAGTTTCGTGAAAAGCTCGCTGCTTGGAGCGCGGCTCGTTGTGGAACACTGCTGCTGCCAGCGCCTGCTTTGTGCGAACCGACCGCGCCTGACACGGTGGTTAACCGCTTCTCTCTTTTAAGGTGTCACATAAACAGAGTGGCTGAGTGGAAAAAAAAACGGAAGAACAAGATAAAAAGAAAGTCTCCTTGTCCCTAATTCGTTCTTTCTTCTTCCTTTTCCTTTATCTCTCTCCTTTTCTGAATGATCCCAAACGATGAATGGACGGGCTGTCTTGGAGTTCACGCGTCCATGTCAAGCTAGAGTGAACGAACTAAAGAATAAAAAAGCAAGCAAGCAAGCAAATGAATGAATGAATGAATGAATGAATGAATGAATGAATGAATGAATGAATGAATGAATGAATGAATGCGTTGTTAATGGTAAGCGGCTTCGTATAGGAAAGCCTCAAGTAAGAATTTCTTTGTTGGACTGTTCCAGACACTTCAGTGGACAGTTCAAGCTCTTTAATTTGAGTGGGCGAGAAGTATTGAAAATTACGGACTATTTTGTTAATCTATTAAGTGAAATACGAGTAGTTATGGCTGCATCAGATGTATGATAGCGCCAGCGTGCACCGTGGTGCGCGAAATGTAGCTTTCACAATTATCTTCACTATGCGCACAGGCATCATAGTTTGCTTTGAGAATCCCTTTGTACAATACCATTCTAATGGGTCTCATGTGCATAACATGTATTCTGCAACAGTTGTAGGCGAGTGTTGGAGGTACGAACCGCAGCACATCCACACCAGAGGCTCACAGAGGCTCACGCATACTTCGGCGAAACCTGCATTTCGAATGGCAGTGGTGCTCAGTGATCCCTCGTTGTGGAAGCTGTCGCGCCATATGTAACAATCCCTGATTCGGATATAATGCTACAATTACTACAAAAACGCAACGATGAGGAGCTACGTTTTAAATGGGATATCTCGAACAAGTCTCACCGCTTTATAGCGTTTGGTTTCTTGTTCGAAGCGGTACTTTACACTGTGAACGGGACGTATGCCTGACACCTCTTCATCGCTGCACATCCTGATAGCAAGTACATATCGGTTTCATTTGCATGAATGATCATCAGTTGAACGGCTCAACCTACGTCGTCGTAGCTCGAGCTAGGCTGCCATAAAAAGTGGTTCCTGTATATATGGTTTGCTAAGTGCTGGGACAAAGTAATGGCGGGTGCGATGTGGTCGGGATCTGTTTCTTTCACAATACATGGAAAACCTTATTTTCATCACTCATCTCTTTCTCTCTCTCAATTGCCATTGTGTGTTTGTTTCTAAGGTTATCGACCTGACACGGACGCACGTAATTGTTTTTCCTGTCGTCAGAAAACTATATGCTTTTTACCGGGATCACTCGGCCCATTTAATGACACCATACGGGTTCAGGCCGTATACCTGTCGCTGAAAGCGATACAACACCACGCGCACGATCCGAGGCGCTGGACGGTGTGTCATATCGTGGGTCACATTACCAAGCTTAGTGCCTTTAATTACATGCAGCACCGTCTAGCAACCAGGCCTCGGGTCATTCAAGCAAGAAGGGGCGTCTGCCTACACCGAGCCGTGGGCGCGGGATGGCATAGCCTTCAGGCACCCAAGAGGACCCCCATTGTAGGCCAGTGTCACTTTACGAAGAGAATCAGTGATCTGTTCCATGTATGGAAGCCATACGGAGGAGTAATTAGAACACCATAAGGCGAGCGTCGGTTGTTGCGTGCATAGCCTTGTGCGCAGTGACTACCATATAGCTGTAGCCATGGTCGTT
This sequence comes from Hyalomma asiaticum, assembly GCA_013339685.2. Taxonomy (NCBI): domain Eukaryota; kingdom Metazoa; phylum Arthropoda; class Arachnida; order Ixodida; family Ixodidae; genus Hyalomma; species Hyalomma asiaticum. The sequence continues at coordinate 67,041,845 of CM023486.1, read as the reverse complement.
TGTGAACGGGGAATGTTCGGCTCCCATACCTGTGCGCCATCGTAAACATGAATATTTTGTACAGCTGGCGTTGTCAGTACCATATTACCGGATATTCTTTCTAAAACATTTGTTCTGACATCATCGTCTTGTGCTTTCTAGTAGCATGAACCTCGCTTTCTTAGTCGTCGTCGTGAGGACATCGAGAACGGTCAGTCTTAATTCGAATATTTCTCACAAATTCTGCTTAGCTGTGCTGTGGGGAGTCCATATTGTTCTCTACGCTGGCCTGGACCTGCTAATTGAGGCAGGCTATTTCTTCTGAAGCATGTTCTTGACATCAAGAATCGAAGCCATGTAACTGACACTTGAACAAACACACTGATCTGTCATTCACCCAAGTTAGTAGTAGCATATATTCGGTGTTATGGAAGAAGACCGATCTAGCTTCGATAAGTCAATTTGCGTTTGCGCTTTGAGTGTGTGCTTATCGAGGGCCGCATTCCAAGATTTGCTAGGGCGTTCCAAGTCGTAGAGCGTCTGTGCTGGAAGTACTGAGTTTGACTGCCACACGGCCAGCCACCAGTCGTTCCAAAAAAGAAGATAACTATACCCCTACCTGGCAATCGGTAATGTGGTGTGGCTCGCGATCGCCATCAGGTAAGCAATTATCAGGACTTCAGGGAGAGGTAGAGAAAAGGAGCCGGAGATGATTATAAGGAAGTTTATTTGCGTGACTTCGGTATAGCGTTTTTGGCTTAAGTGTCTTTCGACTAACTTTCAGGCGCAGTCTCTTTCCCGAGGCGGTTCTATCACATATGAAGGACCCTTGCACGCGTCACGGAGATCCGGTAGGCGACCCGCAGAAGTGAGAATGGAACCCATTATTTCTTACAGATAGGTACTCCTCTCCAGAAGGAGAACTGTCCACTCCCTCCTCCCGTCCCTCACCTTTCTACTTCTCCTTCCTCGCTCTCTGCGATTCTGCGCCGTGTTCCCACATGGTTTGCAAGAACCATGTGGGAACTTCCCCAGTATGCTCCAGTATGCTCTGTCTGCCCCAGTATACTGGGGCAGTGCATACTGGGACAGAGCATAATGGGGCAGTAACTGCTCCAGTATGCTCTGTCTGCGCTCCTTCGGTGATTTGGTTCGTCGTTTCAATCCACATTTATCTAGGCAGCAATGTGGCAACTTCGCGCGAGAGAATGGCAAAGGTCCTTGAAATCGCGTGTCCGATAGATAGGCTGGCGTGAACGTTAAATAAAATGGCAGTGTGGTGGCATCGGGTAAGTGGCAATTGAGCTATAGCGTTGCTAATAAACTGCAGAAAGCGAAATAAAAAGAAATAGCCCCCGTGTCATTGCGGCCCCGATGACGTCAGTACTTCCATCTTACTGCATATACAATGCTGCCCGGTAATAAGCGGACGGGGTACGTATATCGCGGCGTGTTCGCTGACAAGGTGCCGTGTCCTTCGTTGAACGGGACCGTGCGTGTTCACACGTTTGCAGAAATGATGGGCGTGAGACCCGAAGCACGTCGTCTCATGCACGCCTGGCACGTGAATTTCGCTCGCATTGCCTTCAAAGGTGCCGGCCGTGTTCTTTTCTCTACCTCTTTTGTCTATGATATCACGAAAGCATTTTTACAAGCGACAATTAAACGGTTATTTGAACGCAGTGTTGCTCTTTGTTACTGAACGCTCCAGCAAACAACTGTCAAGCAAGAGAGGAGTAGAAAAATTTTATTTTTAATTAACCACAAAAGCAGGCTCAGAAAGCGCTTTCACAAAGTTTTTCGTGTGGCCTGTGGCAAGATGCATGGCGCTCGCAAAATCATCACTCTGTAGAGTCATATTCTTATTCTGTTTTGCCTAACTTTTCTCTTTTCTCTTATTTTTTTTTCAGGTGCACGTTAAATCGATTTACGTAATCAAAATTAATCAAGAGTCACCTCGCTACGATGCGCGTCACAGTTATATCGAAGTTTTGGAACGTCAGCCCCAGAATTTATTACGTTTCCTTTGTATAACGTTGCTGGTCGGAATGTTTGTGCATAACTTCCGTATTACGCTGCCATACCTGCTGTTGCTGGGAAGTTAAAGGTAAGATAAAGTATGCTAAATAGTCAAGTAATTAAAGCATGGCAACATGCAGCGAGATAATTAATGCAGCGTGCAAGAAGTGCTTCTAGCTCTCTGCTGTTGTTTTTATTTAACTGGGTCATTTGCTAGAAGCTAAACACAGGAGAAAAAAAAGGAATACCATGTAGTCAAATTAATCAATGCAGCCCTGTGTCCTGTAGTAATAAAGTTAGCGAATTTCTTCTCCGTCGCACAATTTGCTGCTGCCGTTCAGTCGACTGATTACTTCAGTCAATTGACTGAGCGGCAGCAGCAAATTGTACGGCGGAGAAGGAATGTGAGTGACATTAAAACTGCGAAGAACCTTTCAGCGAACTGTAGAAAGCTGGGCCTCTAACGCGGCTGACGTGTCTAATACAACAAACTGTCACCACTTTTCAAGGGTATGGCAGGCTAACACTTTTCAGCAACGCGTTGTCAACACGTTCATGTCGTCAGTGAATGAAGAAGACATTTTTTTCTTTTCTTTTTTCCTATTGTAGAAAGGCCTCTTTGTTCACTGCGAAGCATTTAAACTATGCAAATGAGCGACACCCAGCGAGTGAAACAAACGTGTGCAGTATACTCTATATGCTATGCATGTTATCTTCACCTATTTATCTCACGAGCGTCATCCAGCAAAATGATACATGCCTATGTCGCATCTGAATTAGCCACGGTGTCTGATCATTTGTTTTCATAGCTTGTATTGAATTTGTGCATATGCAGCAGGTTGCATACACGCCCCGACGTATGAGGTTGAGTCTAACGCCTCCGAGATCGTTTTGTTTGAGGCACCGCTACGTTGACTGCTTTCATCATTCTGCATCTTCCGTCACTATAAGCGACGTTACCGATAATAAGTCAACACAAACGTAGCCTTCTTGTGCGGGCATCTTCGCTTCACAATATAGCGTAGTGTAAAATACGCTGTAGGATCAAATATTGTTTTTGTCGCACCATTACGAGCGGATGTTATCCAAAATATCGCCGGTGTAGTTACCTGGTAAAATAAGTTCTAATTTAAATTTCAAATAAAAGAAATTTGTCGTCTTGGTTTGCTAAGAGTGCTTGCAGCAATAGAGAAAAAGAGAGAGCAAAGACAGGCCCGTATGTTAAACCAAAGCTACCTCCTGTAAGGGGCATACTGTTGACCAGGTGGAAAATTCCGGTTTGTCAAGTTGTAAATGCAGTGTAATCACCGTGAATAACATAACCGAAGAGCGTTTTCAAAACACAGCGACTCCGTGCACACACACAAGCAAAGCCACAGCTTAAGATGCAAAGAAAGCTCCCGTCTCGCTTCGTGTACAAGCACCAGGTTTATTTCTTGTTAAAAGTACCAGGTTAAAAAAAAGCAAAAAAAAAGCATGATGGCTACACGGATGCACGTACGCGAAAAGTGGCGAGTGACAAGGGATGACAGGCGAACCGCCCAGCTTTCGAAGAGCCCCGGCTGATTGCTGTGAGAATGTTGCACGTAAGTACTCACCGCTGGCATATTGTTCGACGCTTCGAGGTGATTGCCGGCATATACAACAACCACGCTTTCACCTCGTGATCATACGCTTCTTCTCTTTTCGCTCGAGAATCACCGGCAGCTGCGAGGCGCGTAGGAAGCGTACATTTGAGATGCACGCCATGTAATGACTGGTTGTCACTCCGGCCAGCGGGATGACGGACGACGATACGTATACGTGATCGCGATTTGTCACTCAATTAGGTTAATCGTCGTTGCCCCGAGGGGGCCTTAGCCGACTGTGATCGTTTATGGCGAGGAAGGAGGGGTCAGCGCCTACGTGGTACGCAAGAAACAAGAAACAAATTAGATCAAGTCCTCTTGTCACTTCTTTTGTTTTCTTTATTTAATTTAGTCATCCCGTGAGTACTTATTCAACAAAGCGCTTCCGGAAAATATGTGAATGCATAGTGTCTTAAGAAGATTATGCTACAATAAAATTTTCACACACACACACACACACACACACACACACACACACACACACACAACACAAACACAACACACAAACACACACACACACACACACACACACACACACACACACACACACACACACAGACATGACGACTTCGCACCTTTCAACTGTGAGTTTCGATCACGAGCCATGGGATTTCTGTGCAAATGTAAATGTGTTAAAGGTTATGAACAAACAACTAATGGCACGTTTTTCATTTGTCCTTTAACTTACGTAACTTCTGTGTTCACCTTTCTGAAATGCCTCGTTCATGCAGATCTACGGCACATTTTAAAGGACTTTCAGGGGCTGCAGTTGTGGTCCATAATCAACGGGCTAGACCGTCCTGTAATTTACGCCAGCTACTGTAGTTGCCGGTTAGGTGAACAAACAAGCAAGCAAGTCAACGAAAGCAAAGGGAAGCCAAGGCAAGACAACAAAGAAAGCTAGCAAGCCTCGACCACTCGTATAAACGAGCAAACAAACGAATCAAATGAGCAGACATATCAATCCACCGAATAAGCAAACAACTCAAACGTTTGAGCAATCTCACTTGAACTCGCGCGGTGCAAATTCTTCCCGAAGGCAGCAAGTGTTGTTACGTGAATCACGCAATTCGGGCTCGTCACAAACCTGCCTGTCAGCCGGTGCTTCGGCCATAAACACGGACACGCCGACTGACGGATGCCCATTTCTTGCTCGCACACCCTGGTGCGATGGGATCGTGCCAAAGCGTTCCGCACACTTGCACGTGGCAGTTCTCGAATTGCGTGCGCGCTTTTTCTCGCTTCGGGCGTGACCACGCCGACCGTAAATAGCGGCAAACGAGGGAACCAGACGAAGTTCGAGGTTTCCAGTCACTTTGGACGCGTACCATGCCAACCGCAGATGAGTTTGCGGCTAGCAGTGACGTTCAGATGTTTGCGCCTGCTCGCTCGCGAAGCGTTTGCTCTGTTCAACAGGCGACTAATGTGTTGCTGTCGGTAAAAATGGGAACCGTAATTACGTTGCTTGTCTGCGTAAACACGTTCGAGCTACCGTGTTCTTAAATTGCTCGCTTCTGTAAAGATATGCCTTCCTTCGTGAAGGCGACTCGCAACCAAAGCCGACAGGGAAGTGCTGATGGAGATCGTGCTGAGAGAGGTCGGAGCTGCAGGGAAGGTTTGAGTTCACGCAGCCTCGTTTGCCTCAACATTGGTGAGTTCCACTCCATCAGCGAAGGACTGCGTGCGAGGTGTCAATTCTAGTGGGAGTTGGCGCGCAACAGGGACACGGACCAAAGGAAGAGTCGTACACGTACTAGCGCTGGTGAGCGCGCTCTGCAAGCAGTCGTGGCAAGGAAGGCTACAGTGGGGCTAGGATCTTGAAATACATGTAAGAAAGGGCCTGATGAACGAGAGATGAATTCGACGAGGGTGGCGATGCAGGGTTCTTGATTGTTCATTCTAGTGCGAGTTTAGCGCGCAAAAGCGACACGGAATAAAGGAAGAGACGTACACCTCTTCCTTTTGTCCGTGTACGCACATGCCAGAAATCAAATCACTCAGAGATAAATAAAGTATGAGAGAAAGACAGAAAGAAATGAAAAAGAGTGGCGCAGAAGGGAAAAGTGTATCCGGGCTTCACCTCGACCCATGCACTACCCACATCCTTGCCCTCAGCCCGCTGAGACGCAATAGTGATAGCGATATGGTATAGTGCTCAGTGCTGCATGGTAGTGATAGGGAACTTGACGTCCTTGCCGCATCTTAGCTGCTTACTCAGACTCACTGGGGTGGAAATGGCTTTACTTCATCTTTAATGTGATTCATCAAAAGTTATCGCAATAAGAAAAGCATAAATTGCACCACCCCCTGCGCACACTTTGGGAATATAGATGATAACAAGTTAGTGCGACAAAACCTAGAACATGCGATGTGGCTGTGTTAGTAACAGAAACAAGTCGGTGGGAAGAAGGGGTGGGAAGTAGGGAAGCGGGCTTTCCTTTGCCAGAAAGTCCGCTTGTTGAAGCGCTGGCCCTATATATACCGAGGAAATTTCCTGTTCAGTGACTTTTTTACCACTGAACAGGGAATGTCCTCGATATATATAGGAACAGCGCTTCAACAAGCGAACTTTCTGGCAAAGGAAAGCCCGCTTGCAACATTTATTGTTTAATAACACTTTTGTATTAGTAACGGTTAGCGCGTTTTGAATCCATAATAATAAACGGACACTAGAGTAAACTGCCACATAACGAACTAGCGCGTAAATAATTATGCGTGAAAATTTTATTTGTTCTTCATCGAAATTATCGAGAATCTAAGCCAGATCCATTGCAGTGAAAGCTGCATGAACTGCGGAACAGCGATTGGACTGTTTCGCTAGTGTTTTCCCTGATGAGATCTTAGGAAACTACCACTTAATGAGATCTCATTATTCAATTAATTACGCTTAATGTTCATTTTTTGTTATACGAATCTGGTTTATTTTAACCACGCTTAATCTCCATCCATGTAATTTATTTTTAACTATTATTAAAGGGTTTTATGGGAATTCATCGATGTATATAATACCCCTGTCACACAGGGCAGTTTAATGCCATCCGAATGCAATGATATTCGCACATAATGACATTATATTCCACTGCTAGCCGACGATATTTAATGTCATTCGGGTCTAACGACTTCTGAAAGCAAAGTATTTCGAGGAACTCATTCGCATTCGCACTCGAACCTTACGTACGCTCTCTCCTTCTAGAAGCAAAGTGTGGCTTTGAGTATTATTATTTATTTGTTTCACAACTGTCAGTCTCTATGTCGAGACCATAGCATGTGGGGATACAGGTACAATGCAAGCGTACATACATCGTATATTATAGAACATGTACATATAAAACCATGAAAGAGGCAAAGCGCGACATGTATCAAGTAGTACACTATGAAAAGCACAAAAGAAAAGTTAGAGAAAAAAGTGTGAGCTCTAATGGAATGTAACTATTTACAAACAACCTACAAATGTATAACTTTATATAATCTAACATAAGAGAACAGATTGGTAAAAAAAATGTGAGAACTAGCTTAGGTAAGCATAAGAAATTGTTTTAGCATTTATTCCTTACTGTTTTCTATCATCTTACAGAAAGGTGAAGATGATTCTAAATCCGTTATTGATGAATACAGGTGGTTCCACTCTCTAATAGCAGTAGAGAAAAATGAATACCTAAACATGTCCGTTTTGCAAAAGTACTCAACTAATGCTTTATTATTCTTGTGTCATGTAATCCGGGACGTAGAGCAAGTAATATATTTTGAAAAATCTATGTTTAAGCGGTCGTGTATCAGGTTATGTATGAATTTTAAACGCGCTTGCTGTGCTCTGATTGCCAGTGTGTCTATTACAGACGACGCCAAAAGTTCTGTTGGCGAGCCAGTGCTTCTGCATTTGCTGTGAATAAACCGCATTGATTTTCTTTGAACCTTTTCTAATCCAGCTATGTTGATCTTTGCGTGAGGAAACCAGACCGAGTTAGCGTACTCTAGTACTGGCCACACGAAGGTTTTGTAACACATAAGTTTGACATGGCTGGAAGATGACCTCAGGGACCTCTTCAGGAAGAATAGCTTACGTGTGGCTGTTGAGGTGCTCTTCGCAATGTGCTATTCCACTTCAGGGCGGGCGCTAGGGTTAGTCCTAAGTACTTGTGTTACTGAACTTTGGACAGAGCAGCATCATTGAGGAAGTACGTGAATTCTGATGTAGTATTCTTACCATCGACGCACCGATTTCTTGGTGTTAATAGTCATTTGCCATTGCTCACACCAGGCATTCATCACGTTAAGGCATCTGTTCAAGGTAAGGTGGTCTTCGTAGCTTTTTATTTCTTTACATATGATGCAATCATCTGTGAAATGTTTATGTGAATGTACTATTACATTTTCTTGCGTTTCATAATATCCATAATTTTAACCAGAAAACAGCGTGGTAGGCTGTCACAAAATGTTTTCCTGTAGACTTCAGTGGCGTGTGGTCGGTGCCGCCATTCCGCCGCAGGGTGACACATGCGAACGCCGTTTGCTTGGACGGGCTGCTCATAGTGCATTTTGATTTAGCGTCTATTTGACGATTATTGATCGTGGTTCGGTTGAGGAAAGGACGATAATTTCTCCCGCCCATGTCGCGAGCACGGCTAAGAGTCCGTAGGGAAAGGGGAAAGGGACTGAAAGAGACAGAAGACAAAGGCCGTATGGTTGAGGGCTCCTGAAATTTTGACCACCCGGGGTTCTTTAACGTGAACTGACAACGCACTCCCGTATCACCCGAAAATCGACGTTTTCTGCGCGTCTTTATTCTACGAAGCAAGTCCGTGCATTCATTTTAAACTAAACAGGATGAGTGACTCTGCACTTAAGCTCTGCAACTATAGTGTACTATAATATGTCACACTCCTGGCCGCGTTCCTTAGCCCTATGGTCATTGACATCAAAAGCGAAAGACTTAACTGTTCGTGTGCAGCACCACAAGGGATCGAATGGCATTTGTTACATCAGACTCCCTCCCTATATAATGACATTAAAACACCTAATGTAATAAAGGTATAAGCTAGTGTTGCTGCGGAGCGGGAATTCGCCCGTGTTTTCATTGCGTTCCTCTTGTGTTTAACGACGGAGTTCTCGAATTATTTTCGCATAATTTAATCTCACTATGCAGTTAATTACCCGTAATCTGTATCTTTTATATTATAATACTAACCTATTTCGTTTTAATCATTCTTGATGTGGATTGATGCAGTTCATTTTTTCATTGTTGTATGCCTTACGTAGACTTGTGTTTTCGCACGCGTGACGACCAACGAGGGACGACAGCCCAGGCGCCTAAAGTGCTCCACACTTAAGAGAAAATGGCTGTTGGGAGAAGAAGTGAATGTGTAGCTGTAGCAGTCGGGATTTATACTCACTCCGAGATTCCAGTGACGTTACTGGCTAAAGACAACGTGCGCACGTCACGCAACCGAGACAACACACACACACACACACACACACACACACACACACACACCACACACACACACACACACACACACACACACACACACACACACACACACAAAGCAACAGAAATGCTTAGTTTTATTTCTTGCGTTCTTTCAGTTAGCGAGACCGGTGTACGTTTTCTTCGACCATGCATGTTATTTGCTTATTTCCTCCCTAGACACGCTTTCGTCTCACATTGACTCATAGTAACGCCAATGCTACCCCACACGTCCCAGTTCACCGCACTTTTGGGCATTCTGGTGCAGCGAATGTTTGCGGAACTTGCGAATATGAATATATTGCATTTTCTGTTTTGAGACATTGTAATTATCTGTTAAGTCTTAAAAGTAGTGATCATATAAGCTATATCTCTCAAGCTCCGCTAGAGATTATTACTTCATCATGTTGTTTGGTCTTAGGCCCACTGTTCGGCTTTTCTGATTTGCTATGGGGTACAAGGAGGATATGTGGTAGTAACCAACTTTATTTTTTGTCTACAATATGGGGTTCAGGGATTGTCGGAGTTGGAGGTCCAGTCCTCTTCGTCCTCAGTCGGCGGCCGGTCCTTCTACTCTGGCAGCGTCTTTGGCCATCTCGACGACCTGAAGTGGGAAACTAAACATTAGGCTGGATGACAAAAGCTAGAGGTGTCTATATACTATATCATCGTGAGTGTTCGTGTTGAACAAAACACATTTAACGCCTTTAACATTTAACAAAGCACACTTAATCCAGTAATATGGCATAGGAGTCTACCTCAAAGTATTCTTTTTTTTTTACGCGCCTTTCAAAAAGGAAAGAAACGTTTGAAAACGTAACGACTTGCTGTGCGACAGGACATATAATTGTTACTTATAGCTTTAAAACTCGAACATGTGCAAGAACAAGAAAGCGAGGCATCTGCCGCCGGAAGGGACGTGGCGGTTATTCATACCTGTCAGAAAGGCGGTCGCAGGAACAAAAAAGCGCAAAACAGGAAGAGAAGGACACAAAATTTATGCAACTATCTTATGCACTTTTTGCAAGTCGGCTTCGTTCGGTTTCTGTGGAATTGCTTTATTCCAGTTGCAGTCGATCCACCGCTTTTGCATGCGTGATATCGTTCTGGGGGGCTGCGCGAGGTGTCCTAGCCTGATTTTAACCAAGCCTGAGGAAAATACAACAACAACAACAACGACGACGGCGACGACGACAACGACAGCAGCAGCGACGACAACGACAACAAGAACAAAAGAAAGCTTACACAGCCCACGGTTATCAGACACATAACATGTTTGGCATCCAATATACAGAACCTCAGGGGAATGTGGAAGCTTGAGTTGATGAAGAAATGGTTAAAAACGATGAAGAACAGTGTCGCGGGAGCCAACGAAGACAAGTACATTTGTCAAAATGTTGGCTCCAGCGACATTCCTTGTTCTTCATAATTTTGAAAGATCTCTTCTTCGTATACAACGTGTGATCATCTTACCACTTTCGCCTAGAAGATAGTGATTGTGTGTAGTGTAATACTGGCGCAAGTGCAGATATGACGAAGAAGAAGAAGAAAGCATTTAATGAAAGGAAAGGAGGAGATGTCGGCCTGGAGGGTGAGTCTCTGGCCTGCTACTCGTCACAGGGGTAAAGGGAAAAGGGATAAATAGAGATAGAGGGAGGTATGAGAGGTGACGATGGTAAAGTACAATGAGTCCAACAATGACGAAAGAACCACACCATGCATACGTGTGGTGATCACCAACTGGGTTCTACTCTGTTTCTACGCCCCGCCACGGTAGTCTGGTGTATATGGCACTCGGCTGATGATCCGAATGTCTCGGGATCGAATCTCGGGGTTAAAGAACCTTCGGGGTTGAAGAAGCCCAGGTGATCGAAATTCCTGGGGCACTAAACTACGGCGTTTCTCATAATAGCTGGTTTTGGGACGTAAAACCCGATAAATCAATCAACTCTGTTTCTGCATTACTGAATTGGCTGTCCATGAAAAGCTATCGCTACGAAATAATATGGCTACCGCCATGGCTGCTTTTGGCTGGGACGTCCTTATTCGCTTACATAAGTGTACGTTTTCAGCATTAGCGAATTGTTTTCTTTTCACACGAAACGCATACCTGAGCCTCCTTGTTCAAAAACGCGGATTCACTGACTCATACAGCTCACAAGTCACAAGGGCGTAGGCTTGTAGAATTTCCTTAGAGCAGATTTAGGGCGCGAAGAGACAAAGAGCGCAGTGTATAGTCTTTTTTTTTGTTTTTGTGTCTTCGCGCTGTAAATGATGATGAAGATGATGATCCTTCATATTTGGCATCTACCCACTTGGGGATTAGCTGTAAATCTGCTGTGACGCTGCAAGGACCGTAACGCCTTTCTTTTTTTTTGTTCCTTTTCTTTTTTCAAGGCATACAATTCCTTCGGTCGGTTTTGTGTATCAAACTGAATGAATAAATAAATAAATAAATAAATAAATAAATAAATAAAACGCAACAACTTGAGCTTACGCTCCTGCCATGGAAGAGCGGACAAAACGTTCTGTAATGACATAATAGTTATTCGCAGCCTTGCCCACAGCCTTAGTGCATGCGCCATACGAGGATGCATCCACAAGTTTAGTCACGCCGCTTATTACCTCTGAACATGTCGATAGAAAGAAAAAAAAGGGGCATGCAACCGCCCACGGAGAGCAAATCGCATCGTAATGAAACGCTTGTCACTGGTATCATACTAGCTCAAATTAATCGCTTCGGACACAACGGGCACCGGCATGTACACCGGACAGCTATGACGCATGATGATTGTATATCCGAGAATGAGGAACATGGCTGCTGACTCCTATATCATTGATGTGCAATTCGCACCCGAACACGGCCTATGAAGGACCGCCAGATCTCTGCGAGATCTCTACAACTGCGTTGTCCATGTCAGTGAGAGAGAGAGCGAGCGCGTCGCTTCGCTCTGTGTTATTGAGTGGCCGCTGTGATTATCGGCACGAGACGCCTCTTGTGCGACAATGTGGCCGTGGGGGTTCTACAAGCACGATTAGAGGTTCCACTTCCCTCGCGCTGTCCTCAGGGCAGCTGCAGTGCATGCACTACCTTCTTACCTGCGGAAGCATATTCTCCGAACGGCCGAGACCGAATGAAAAGGGAACATCTGCGGCCATAAAAGTGATTTGTGTGCCAAGGAAATTGCATGTTCCCCGCACCGGCGCGTATGCGCACACATTGCCCCCTTCCTTTCTCGATGTCTGAGCACTATCGGTGGTATCCGCGTTACAGTTTCTCCTCGCTTGCGTATTTTCCTCTTCTTCTTTTGTCGTGTTCCTCTAGGCGAGTTCATGAGCCGCCTGCTCGCACCGACGACGTCTTTCCTACCCGGGTGTCTCGTGGTGTCCTTGGGAGGAAATTCCGTGCCGTAGATCAAACTATCACACCGAACAGCACTTGACCACTGGCCTCCGGAAGACGCATAGCCTGGTCAATTGGCGGCTTTGGACCATTGAGAGGCTCTCCTGTACATTGGCCAGACGCGTAGTACCACGTAGTTAGCGTTTGCGCGCCCATAGCTGTGCCTAGTAGTTAAGCTGAGGGCAAAACGTTCTGATACGCTTAGACCTTTCGACCGCTCACGGGCGATCAAGACCACCCTAGCTCTTTTTACTTTTTCTGGGATCATCCGCAAAGTGCGAAAGGATTTCGTTGATGAGGCCCTCCTAGTTGCCCTACGGTCAACATGTGCAATCACGACTACGCTGTTTTGGCTGTGCAAGTGCAATGAATGTTTCATGGTCATCAGACAGTACGATGAGGTCATAGACTATAGTTACAAACTGCAAGGTTGTCCTTTAGTGTCATTTTTTATATCCAAGGTGTCCCTATCAGCATCATCCAGTTGGACTCCCTTCGTACAAGCTATTACACTACGGTGTCTTACGTCGTGCTGAAAAGAAAGCATGAAGTAGAGATTTCATACAGAGCCACTTCGACTGCGTTTTGGCTGCGGAATATTAAAAGGATACTCATCCGCGCAGTTGTCTGGTGGTGTCTCAGAATCCCTCTTTTGGGCCACAGTTAAACTGTAGTTAAGAGTTAATGGGTGACTCGATGAGACAAACACCTCAGTGCACTTCATGCTTCATGTTTTCATGCTTCATGACTCACCAGGAAAACCAAAAGACTAACGCTGCCTTCACTGGAGGAGCAGCTTGACTCCTCCAGTGAGGGCAGTGTCTCAGAGTGGTTACAAGCTTTCTCTCTTCGTCTCTCTCTCTCCTTCTCTTTTCAGCCAACGAACGTAGCAGTACTCCTGCAGAGAGTTGGGGCTATTTCATACCGTTTCATTTCATAAATATTATTTCCTGCTCTGAAAAGGCAGCTTGTGAGAGGGACCATTGGTACTTAGCACAAAATTACCTAGGAATGCTCTAGTGAAATGCTTGCGCATCTTGGAGAGTCATCATTGTAGTCGCGCCTTCCTTCTGACGCCACCATTAGCTGTCTCGGCAGAGTGCCACACACACACACACACACACACACACACACACACACACACACACACACACACACACACACACACACACACACACACACACACACACACACACACACACACACACACACACACACACACCGCATCCGCGCAATGCTGCAAATGTTCATCCAAGTCGGAACGGTTCCGCGCACTATCTCGCAAGAAGAATGCACTGGGAGTGGCCGTCCGACCGTGATCTCCAAAAAACAGTGGCAACGTATTCGTGGCTCCAGCAGCGTTGTGTACCGTACTCCACAGTTCCTATACTATACAGGGTGCGTTCCCTAAAGGAGAGCAGGTCTGAACGTTGAGGAGGTGCTAGGCTTCTCACTCACCGAGGACCCTCACTTCTACGAAGAGGAGGAAGGAAGACCCATAACGTCCTGGTATACGAAATCCGAATCTGACACATGGACGTCATGAAGCCCACGATACTCTCACTCTATTGCGAGCCGCGAGGCAGCGTTCACGTTCATGCTGTTTCGGGTCGCACTTTTCTTCTTCTTCATTTGTTTCTTCGAGACTCGCGTCTCGTTGAAGCCTGCCTTCTCGCGACTTCTTTTCGCCTCGTGCTGGTCATGATCGCTGCAAAGCGCGGTCGGCAAGGCCGGTGGCTCTTGTAGGGCGAACAGGAATCCGGTCTTCGACTCTCGGCTTCCACGGGTTCCCGCTGCGCGTCCGCGGGTGGAGAAAGTAAGGCGCCCTCTGAGGTGCGCGCGCTCAGAAGGGAGGGCATCCGTCTTGCCTGTGGTGCGCGGCTCACGACTCCGATGGAGCCCGCCGAAAGCGAGTCCTCACGACCGCGATCGCCGCTCTCGTGCGTCAGCCTGGTTCGCAGAATGTTGGCCGCTGCCGCCCCGCCGCGGGCATGCTGACAAGGCTGCGCTTGCCTGATAGCGGCGGCGGTTGCTCGCGAAGGTCCGCCACGACGGGGTGCCGTCTATGGCACCGCCCGTAGACCATACAACATCCCCCTTTTAGCCTCTGCCTGTTTGTATCTTTCGCCAGACGCGTGCGTGCACTGATCGCTGCTGTCGGAGGACGTCGGTGATGCGGTCAAGGACGAAATCTTTGACGCAGTGCAGCTGGGTGCCCGAAGTTAGTCAGTGGATTTGTTTCTTCTAGTTCCGATTAACTTTGTTGACTAATGTCGCTTTATTCTATTTAGAAGTTAAATCGAGTGGGAGGAAAGGAGTCTTGCAAGAGCATGCAGCTGGTGTCCCCGTATATTCATACATTGTGGCTGTTTGCGTGACATCATACCCATATCACCCATAGAAACCAATAAGTATAATATGCCAAGGACTACCCAATTCTCGCTTTGCAGCTTATCAACTGTCATCGGTTATTCCTTATTTCATGTGCATCGGAAACGTGCAGAAATAGGCTTTGCTATAGGTTCTTCTTTTCTTGGGAAGGGGACGGGGGGATGGCTTCCAGCGTTGATGTGGGCTTTCATTACGAGAAAGCGCCTCCTCTCCACAGCACCACGTTGTCGTCTTCAGCCTGCGATTGCTAAGTCGCACCTGCCTTCCACACCGGCAACTCGGCGGCGAGTCTTCCTCCTTGGCCATGCAATTGATGTCGGTTTGCTAAATCCTGCTGTTGGTTTGTTGGATTTATTTTGCCGACACAACGATCAAAGACATGTGATTACATCACGAATATGCAAGATCAGTCAGGTGACAAGTAAATTAAATTGAGAGCAAGGGCTGTTCGGCAGGCCAAGAAGCACTGTACCAACCACCGAAACACGGTGGCGCAAGAAGACATAAATGGCCAGCCACTCTATAAGAACACGCTATTTCGCTAATATTTGTGACACTTTCGCTCTTGAATATGCTTTAAAAACCGGACCGACGTCTACTTAGTCAGTGTTTTTTCCGTCGTAGTTGTTAAATATACTACGTTAGGGTTGCATTGCGGAGTCATTCAAGGCTACTGCATGTTACCGCTGACTACTTCTGTAAGTTCGTTGTTCGGCCAAGATGCTGCCAAACAGATCGGGAATTGCTTGCTACAGACAGAGATGGCTTTGGGGGTGTATCAGCATGGTGCGTGTGTACATAAGCAGAGTCCTTTTCGTCATCGTCGGCACCCATCATGCTTCTTGCTTCTCCTTTCTATTACCCACGAAAATATAGCGGGCTGGAGCGAACTAAAGTTCAGGCTGACATGTGCACCAAGCACTTCGAATATTCGCGTATTTCCCCTCTGTTCCAGGGAAAAAGAAAGGCATTTGTGCCGCCCTTGATAACAAGCAGTAATAACTTAGTAATGGACTATTCACTCAAAGAGGAAAACCAGAAAGAAGGAAACAGAAGAATCATAAGAAGGCCCTGTCATTCTTCTTTCTTGCAGCGCGAGCTAATTGGCGACTACGCAGTGCGTCCCGATCTCTTCCTGCCTGTTTTCTCTCCCAGTAATATTTTGGCACACTGCCTCTAGTATGCCTTTCTTATTTAGAAATACCGTTATCGTTTTCGCCCAAGTTCCTCGCTTACACTCCCTCTCGAGCGCTACCTACGTGGTGGCCCTACAGCCGGGTGCTCGCTGTCTTCTTGACACACGCCAGCGTACCAAGTGAAGTCACGCCCACTGATAGGATCCCCGCCTTGGCAGCGCCTTATCAGGGGGCACCCGACGAACCATCGGCGGCGTCGGCGCAGCGGCAGAGCTCGCGAAACCCCGTAATTCTCGCAGCCCGAGGTCTCAATCCGTCTTGGCGGGACGGAGCGTCCAATCACCGCCCCGTCCTCGACAACACCGCAACCGACGAGCGCTCGCACGCCTTTATCTCTGCCCGTACGTCGTCAGCTTCGCTCGCTCATGACGAAGGAAGGCGGATAGAACGTCTTGGAGCGAGTGTAGCGGGAAGTCACCCACAAGGACTCCGGGCCAGCCGAGGAAAAGAAGTGTAGGGTATCAGGGGTCGGAGGGGTCGTCGGACAGTCCGAGGGACCAGACGCAGCTCGGGGCGTCGCGGTCGGTTTCATCCATCATGTGTGCGCGGCTCGGTCACTGCAATGATTTCCAGATCGCGCCCCCTTCATTGCGATAAACTCCTATGGGTCGGCTACGGCACGCACGTGCGCGGCGACGTTCAGGTGCCTTCACGGCGATCTCCGTTAGAGTTGCATGCGTGCTCGCCTGCAAGCGGTGCGACTTTCCAAGCATGGGCAGGCAGCATACGTTCTGAGCCCCGAAGGCACGGCGCGGCACTGTGCGTCGATATACGGTCGTCCCTCGGAACTGCTGTTGGAATACAAAGCACCGTTAACTAATTGTTCGAAGGGGGAGGGAACTGAGCTCAGGGGGCGTGCGGTGACCCGCTAGGTGCCCGATCGTTTCCTGCGCTTTAGTCTTTCGGCAGCGGCGGCAGGGGATCGAAGATAGTGTCGTCGGCGTTGCGCTTTCTGGCTTGCGCGCGGCAAGGTAACGATTATGGGCCAAGCCTGCAGCCGTTGACGGATGCGGATTTAATGGCCACGTCGGCTCGTTTTTTCCGTCACCAGGGGTGCCCATCACCGCTCCGCGGTCAATGTCTATATTTCTTCTCGGGGCGCCGTATGGGTCGTCGACTCAGCCGCATGTAGGAGGAATGGCATGCTCTTTACGGGAGTTCTTCGGGCACGGAAGCTTTGCGACTTAGCCTAAGCAGTGGTGACGTGAGGGAAAAGCGTCTCCATGGAGTGGAAAGAAGTAGGTGCAGGTGCGACCGTCAGCGAGTGATTGAGTGATAATCGTCTTGAGGGTGCGCAGCCTCACAGCGTCTGTCAGTAAGGAAACAAAGAAACCGTGTTCCAGCTGTGCATAGTTTCACTGGGGTGGCATAATAAAATCGGGTACGTAAATTAATATAAGGAAACCTTAATGCGCGTATTGAGCATTCAGTGAAGACAATCACCACCTGTGCCGTAGGGCGACTTCAGCCCTTGGACAAACGAATCTTCTTGCCTCAGGCAGAGAAAAAGCACGTCGACAGTACCTTAGGCAGAGCGGGTCTTCACGCAGACAAATTATTGTTGTCATAAATGAACTTTAAGGTGCTAAAGCCTATACAAATCGACTCTAAAGCAAAGGCATTGAAATTTAAGGAAGGAAGTTTAAACGACACCGTTGATGTTGAACCTAGTTGAAAGCCTTTTCGATTCCCAAAGAGGCGGTAGCAACTACAACGTTTACATCAATGTTAGAGCTTATGTCGTTAAAGGCGACGCTGATCGTGGATCGAAAGTTAAGTTACACCTCTGCTGAAACCGTGCTAATTATGAGCGAGAACGCTTATAGAAAATAAAAAATTAACATTGTGTGAGTCGCTAGATCACTGAAAGACAAAGTGTTACGTCCCTCTTTGATACACTATTATTTTGTCTGCGGGGGAATGCAATGAATGTACAGAATCACGGCACTGTTCTTGTTAATGCTCGCCCTAGCTGCATCCATTGGCTATTTTCTTGTGCATGAAATATTGTGCGAAAAGTCAACATTTTGTGCGATACACAAAAGAGCAGAATTCGAAAGAACACCAGTGTACAGGAGTTAAGGCACCCATTGAAGAACCTCCGGTTATCGGAAAAATTTCGGATCGCCCTAGTCAGATCGCATCGCAGTCATCACGTCAAGCGTAATTTTTCTTTAAAAAATTTAGCCACACTCTTAGTGATTCATGAGCATATATGCAGCTCACGCCATGTATTCGGGGATCTCAAGAGTGTGCTTGGAATAAAAATTTGCTGTTTTAACTTTAGTTTGTGACCGGTGCAATGCGCAAGCGTAAAAAGTCATACAAATGTGTCCGATTAGTATTGTTACATTTGCGCTGGACATACTTAAACGTTGCTGAAGTTACACGCTGCTTGCGAAGAAATCAGGTGCCATCGTAGTTGTGTAAACACTGTCAAGCAGCATTCTAATACGATCGCTAAAATTGACCTCATCATATGTCGCTGCTCACAGCCACCCGAAAAACCAAGGCACATCATTAGTTTTATGTGAAGCAAATCTACATCCGCTGAAAACATTGTGCAAAGAAAGGGCGTACCAAACACGGAACACAATAGGGAAGAGGAGTGGACAACACGAACACCGAATATCAGCTAAACAAAAGCAGTGAGGCAACTGTTAACACATTCTATCTATTCTCTGTTCAAGCTAATCGACGGCTGACTTACGCACGTGCTTCCACTACTGTTGGCATGCCAGGCCTCGACCACTAAACCTGTACAGAATCGCGCATTTGTCCAACTTGAGAAAAAATAGACCTCCTCTTCCTTCCTCTATCTTATCTATTATTCCCCTCTCCCTTTCCCCAAGTTTAGGGTAGCCAACCGAGCACGCACTGGGTCAACCTCCCTGCCTTTCCTCTTCATTTCTCTCTCTCTCTCTCTCTGTCTAACTTGGGCGTGCAATAACAGTTCCGGCAGTGCAGCGTTGTGCTGCCAGGATAGATTAGACGGCGTTCAGCTGAAACCGTTAGTTAAACTGAAAAGGCGCACTATAAGGCCTCAGACAACTATTTTAATAGCTGGAGGGCTTAGCCTGCGTCGCTTTATCCGAATCAAATAACAAAGCCCTAAAAATGAATCCAGGCGCGCTCCTTTGCGCCATACGCGTGTGAACCAGTTTTGTACTTGGGCCATTCGCCCGTTCAGTCGTCTGCACACTGCCTCTCGATTCCACGTACGCGTTTCTGCTTTCTTCTTTCGTGCCACAGAACACAGGAATTCACAGCGAGATAAGAGCTGTGACTCGTTGCATGCAAAAACCGCGTTCCGTTCCCGTATGTGAGTTCGCCTGTACCAATTACGTTTTACGAACCGTTCTATATCAGTCTTTAGACATCCCTTGATACGTTTAAAGTGTAACCCTTCTCTGTTCGTGTTCGTTCTCGTGTTTTCCTGTATGCAAATCACTCGCGTTGGAAGCGTTCCGTATCGCGCGAGCATCTACGCGTTTATGTCTCTGCCCCGTAATAGTCTGTATGTGAGTACCACAAAGCCGTGTGTACACGGCTTTGTGGTACTCGAACGATCGTTGGCCTCAGATAATATCTTCCGATAACAGAGTACGCGCAGCCGCATATAAGTATAGTGCACTGAGAGGCCGTTTGAAGTTGTGCGGAAACACGAGAGTAGGGAGAAGTGCGCTATTGTGAACCCGGCAGGCGGAAGCACTGTCATTTTCTTGATCAGTTCGTCCGTCCGGTTCGCGAGAGACGATGCCGTGATGACCAAACGAAAATATGAGCCTGGTTCCGCGCGCTTGGGTTCACAACTTCGCGCGTTACAATGAACTTCTCGCAGGATGTATGTGCAGTCGAAATTGCGCGCCCTGCCACTGTGATTAAGTCACGAAATATGTAGTTTCTGTTTAAGGAAAAAAAGGAAAAGGTCGCAGTTGTTTTTATGTGGAAGGACGGCCCTCTCCTGTAGCTATAAATTGGTAGGCGTTTGTCTGCGGGGAAGTTGATTTTAATCTTTGATCGTGCTTGAAGATGTAAAGCGGCGAGAGTATATATATCATAGCGCACCAGAATTTCTCATCGCTGCTTTTAGAACGGCAGAATTTTCACATCTGAGATTGACTGTGCAGCATGTTGCTTAACATGAGAGCAGTAAAAAACAGTTACAATCAGCGATGGTGAGCTGCGGCCTCGGGTTTTTAGTTCTGAAGCTCCGTACGTTCAAATTTCCTAGGCATCTTCGCAAAACGCGATATTCTTACCTCTTTGTAGCTTTATACTTCTATCATTGGTCATGAGTTTCTGAGGTAAATGGTCAGAAATGCTTCACACATTTTCAAATGGAAAGATCCAGACTCATTAAGCGGTAAGGCATTCTGTACAAGGCTTTGTCGAAGAATCTGTAAGCACCAAACTTCGATAATATTTATAAATGACGGAGACAGCATTTTCACCTTGACAATGATACCTCTAAGACAATATAAAACGAAAATTCGGCAGATCCCGAGCATTGTCGCCAATCGGCGTCATGCGAAGCAGTCATCGAGAATATTTTCTATGTCGAATTGTCTGGCGTTCAGCGGAGAGTTACGAGTAGCGTCCACGTTTTAGTGAAAGTTGACTGTCCGTGTGCGTCGCGTGGACTTACCAGGCATGTTGACAGCAATGTGGTGCACTATGGCGTCTGTGCACGTTAGTGCACGGCGTCTATTTCGTCGGAGAGCAATGCACACAACGGTGCACTTCTGTGCGTATCACGAGCATCGTTTGTCGGAGTATTCTTCAGGGCTCAAGCAAAGCTTGACGAAGGCATGCAGTTGACAGGCGAGCACCAACACGACGGCTTCTGATTCAGTAAGATGTGCAACACTGAAAGCGTAGGAAGAGCCGCCGTGAACGAGCGGTATACAGCGTACTTGCTTGGCATTTCGTTGGCCCTCATCCGATCCCAGCCCTAGGTCGTTACAGCACGTTTGTCTGTATCTGTCTGCTTGTTACGTCCTCATTTCAATTCCAAGCTACATCAAGCGATGTGTCTTCCTCTTTTTTACCGAACACAAAGTGTGTTTTCATCAAATCTTCAGTGTCCATTGGATCATCGTTGTTGTGGACCATTGTTGGTCCTTGATTGGCATAAGCTATAAATTTAACATTCCTTACCCCTTCCCCAGTGCAGTGTAGCAAACTGGATATTTTTCCTTCCGATTAACCTCCCTGCCTTCCGCCCATCATCTCTCTCTCTCTCTCTCTCTCTCTCTCTTTTAACATTCGATCACCTGCGGCGCATACACCCATTTACTGGGCATAAAAGCAGCTATGAGCAACATGTGATCGTACCATCGTTAATCGTGGAATGCATGATGAGTATATATCATGTTAGGAATGTCAATATTAATTAGTTATGTTTGTCATACGTTCATGCCTTAGCATGACTATTTTGGAATATACGAAGCGAACGAAACCACCGGGAAAGCACTGAGATGCAGCTGGCTAGATAGATAGATAGATAGATAGATAGATAGATAGATAGATAGATAGATAGATAGATAGATAGATAGATAGATAGATAGATAGATAGATAGATAGATAGATAGATACCGTCAAAGTTGCTAAATTTTGCCAAGACCTGCTTCGCATTTAAGAAGGAAACAAATTAGCAGCAGACGACTTCGACTGCGGTAAAGCGTCGTCGCTCACCGGAAACTTATAATTATGAATGTTCAGTACGACATCTGATTGATTGATTTATTGATTGATTGATTAACGTATATGGGTCCTACACGAATGTTTCGGTAGGGAAATCATAGCTACTTTCTTCTTTTTCTACCTCTCTTTCTCTATCTCTTTATGATGATAACCTATACCTTCTCGTTCCCTATGTCTCTCAGTCTTCCAGCGTTGCTTCTGCTTACGATTTTTAGGCATCTTCACACACCGACAGTGAACCTCGAGATTTGGGCGGGCGAAAGATTTTCCTACTGCCTGCCCATTCCAGGGGCTATCACGTCACTTGGAAATACGTAAGGTGGTCCTTCCTGCACTACGGGGTCCTCCCACTGTTTGCTGTGGGCTGTACAGCCTCCAAGAGTGACCATAACCTGAACTATCAATTCTTTGTTTTTCTGTTTTTTTTTCTTTCACCATTGCCCTCGGGCGAATAGAAAAGCATGCGATTCCTCAAGTCTTCGGTTGGTTGAGATACTTGAATGCGACGCTCCCTAGCGGCGTTCATGCGTTAGCAACACGTATGTGCTGCATTGAGCCCCCTTTGGAGTTAGTATGAGCTCTGCCGGAGCTCTCAGTCAACCAGAGAACGCGCGTAGAAGAAGCCTGCCTGCGCAAGTTCGTGTTCGTGCGTGCCTTTTGTGAGTGCGTGTGTGAGCTCGAGCAAGCATCTGTGTATGCGAGCGTAAGCAAGCACTCGCGCTGACCGGTGTATCGCTGACGTTTGCCCAGTCGAGTCGATCCGTCTTCGTATATCTTCCGCTCTGGCGCGCTCGCGCGCGTCGTTCCTCGGCCGCGCCATTAATTCCTCTTCGTCGTCGTAATTGCTTTCCACCCGTCTTTTAAGGCGACCTTCCTTTCGTCGTGCGAAGCGACTTTCAGAGACGCGAGTCCAGCAGTGACCCCGACTGTCGCGTGCGCTCACATGCATATGGATGTCTGAAGCTACTGAAACTACGCGTCCCCCCGAAATCAATCACCCAGAAGATGGCTACAGTCGAAGCCCTTGGAAGGAAGACTGTTTGAAAACACTTCGCTCTTTCTCTCTCTGTGTGTGTCTCGGCGTATTTATCTGCGTGTGCATTGTGTTATTTTTAAGTTGGATACATTATGAAGTGCGTGTTTGCCGGAGTGAAAACTGCGAACCGGATTACGTCATTTACCTTGACAGCTGTCGACGACGCATGCGGTTCGTTTGCGTCAATGCTGCACGCAAAGTTATGGGCAAACAATTTGTCTCACTTGCGCTGCTATCATTCATATCGTTCTTTGTGTGTGCAAATGTTTTCTTACATCTTATTTTTCTTACATAATTGTCAGGCAAGCAGTCACAATGACAGTTCTATGCATTGCTGAAACTTTGCGCAAGTGTAGCTTAACAAAAGTAAGTCGTCAGAAATTTACGAGGATTGTTCATGCTCTGACGACACAGACAGACAGACAGACAGACAGACAGACAGACAGACAGACAGACAGACAGACAGACAGACAGACAGACAGACAGACAAAGAACTTTTAATTCTGTCGATAGAGAGACACCATATTTGTTCAAAGGGTTATTATCCGTGCCTCTAGTGGCCCTTCCCCGAGGCACCGATAATAACCCTTTGTCCCGTGAGATAATGTCCCGTGAGATGTGTAGATACCCCACAGGTGATGTTCTACAAGTCCTAGATGGATATGCAGTACAGCGAAAGCGACCTATAGGTTCTTCTCCTGCTCCAATTTGGCGATATATATCCCTGCATGGTGTGGCAAAATCTGCAATGTAGCTGGCAGAGAGAGAGAGATGCCACTGAGAGCATGAAGATGCCATTGTTGATGGCCTCACGATGCCTCACGTTCCATTATCATGCGGTTCCACTTTCACAACGGTTACCTTACACATACACTTCGGACCCGGTCCCCGAGTCGCATACCACAACGAGTGCTACACCTGGCCCAACGCCAAAGTGACGCCCAGAGTCGTTCGTGTAGGTGTGGCCGTACGGAGTCACGGATGCGGTTACGTGCTTGCGCGTATCGCTTTCCGAGGTCGAGGCACACATCAGCCACGGCGTCGGTAGCTTCCGCGGGCCGCTCGAGGAACAAAAGGTCTCCATTGGCGGCGGCTTCCTTTGAGACTTCGAGCAACGACGTCGCAGGCGACCGTGGCTGTATATGTACGACGACGTCGACGACGCGAGAGTCGAGATGATCAAACAAACCAGCCGCGCGGTCGCGTATTCCTCGTCAGCGAGGCAACGACCACAACAAAAGCTGGGCAAGAGGGGAAATGGCGGCGACTGCCCTGAGGACAAACGGCTGTGTCCGAAACGGCGCGCGACAGAAACAGCGCGGGCGGCCCCAAAGGGATATCACTGTGTCAGCCGGGGACCCTCGCGACACGTTTACGCTCCACCCGCGCACTGTTTTTACGAGGACACGCATGAATATATGCCGCGATGCCGTAAGACGCAAGGCACAACAAAAAAGACCGCGCGCCGACTGTCCGGCACTCGCTGCATATATATGGTATATAGGAGAGTGACCGGCGGTCGGCGGCTGTCCGACGTCCTAGGCGTACAACAGGGAGCGGCGAAATATATATTCAAGGCTAGTAGAAGCAGCGACGCTCCCTGGTTAGCTCCCGTCTTGTCGGCTGGCCGAGAGAGACATATATTAGCCCCGGTGCGTGCACCTGCGACGCCGGGCTTTGAGGCGGAGGCGTATACCTTCGCGTTCGGACTCCAGGAGGCGGGCAACGCGAACCCTACGTCAACGGTCGCAACGCGACGTGGGCCTTACGCGAAACTGTCGGCCCTCTAAGGCGAGTCCGTTTGAGGAGAGTTGAACGAAACGGAGCGGCAGGATGCATGCGTGTATGGCTCCAGCGTAACGTACTGTATATGCTGGCGTCGGTGAATTCCTTGTTGTGGTCGACTGGTGTTCAGCAAGGCCACCTCTTAAGACTGGTGTATTCTTTTGATGCCCTCAGCTTCGATGTGGTGGACATAGTTTGTCAGACAGACATCACGTGATAACATCGCCAAAGAAGGTCATCTTCTATACCAACTATTTTCACACTGTCACTGCTGAGTTCGAGACTATTGCCTCGTCAAGTATACCAGGAACATCAAGCCTTGTTGTCGACCTAGCGTCGTCAAGATGAGCTGCGAAATCTCACTCGTACCTCCGAAAGCTATATGTCACGAGATGTATCGACACAGGGTAAAAATGGGTGTACAGTCTCTCCGTTCAACGATGCCGCTGTACTCAAATTCGGCTACCGATTCTCCGCAACGTAATCACCATATCTCTCGACCACTCATAGCTGTGCTCAGTCCTATGCAGTCAACCGTCGGACGTACGCAGCACATCCTGCAATCCTTTGGCTATTTCTGCGCCGCAGCCGTCCCACGGCTGCGGCAATGTCACCGGGTTCGTGGGAGTGCCGCGCTGTTATGTGCATCGAGCAGACCTGCATCCTGCGCGGAACAGCTGAAAGAAAGCCTTGCCGTCACAGGCTTTCCCGTAGCGAGTTACCTGGCCTAGGCTGGGCTTTGCGGCGGCACGGCGCAGCGCGGCATGGAAAACGAGACCGCCTGCATTCCGATTCGGCGCGCTGATAGGACGCAGAGTTATGGCCACTGCGACGAGGGTCCCATGTTTCACCCGCCGTAGATGGCCTCGGCCCCAACAGCACCGCCGAAGCGTGTGTGCACTCTAGTGTACGGGTCGGACCCCTCCTCCTTGAGGAGGCCGTGGCGAATGGACGACTCAGTGGTCGGGTCGGACCGTAGAACACTGACGAACCGACGGCTCTACGTCCGGTCTGGGGCATGCGACGGCGGCGCTCCAAGTTTATGCCACGGCGACGCCGCTACAGCAGCGGGTGATGGCGCGAATGTTCTGTCCCCCAACCCTCCTTTTATTTTCCTTGCGTTATCCACTTACCCCCCTTCGCACAACGCAGGTAGACTGAGAGAGAGGTATAGGCCTGAGGAACGTCTACTGTTGAGCATAAGTTTTTTGGCACCCACGGTCACAAGTTCTTTCCGTTCCCTTCTTGGTAGCCGTTTTCTGCTTTTCGGAACTTTCCGGAGTGTGGCTGGGAGAGACCAAATACGCTTTCGTATCATAGAAGAAGACACGCTGATGTGTGATGCACTTACGTGTAGAACCAGTAGTAGGCCAGCCTATTTTCCAATGTGAAGAGGCTTAATTTACCGGAATATGAGCGATGGTTCGGTTCAGTGGAGTTTGTACGTTCCAGAGTTCCAGAACAACACTGAGGACGTGAGAGACGCCGTACCTCGAGGGACTTTAGATTTCTCCTGAGGAGTTCCTTGTCATATGGCTAAATTAAATACACAAAAGTTCTTCCCCGCTCTCCCTCACCCCTTCGATATGCGGCCATATATGCACAGTCCTTAAACGTAGAAAGTCCGATATTCATACAGCAGAACCCGTTATATATGCTCACTGAGTAACCGCAGCGTCCCGAGTATGGCTCGGAGATCTGAGGCCGGATAACAAATCAGTTCTCTTTATGTCCCATCAATATGATCATTTCTGAGATTTTACATTCCAAAATCACGATATGATTATGAGAGACGCCGGAGTGGAGGGCTCCGGGGCTCGACCACCCGGGGTTCTTCAGCGTGTCCTCTTATATTCAGTTGTTATATCGAACAAGTGAGCCTCAAGAACGGCTCAAAGGTTTGTTATCGGCGGGACAGTAGATAGGAAACACAACTGCGATACACTGTGCAGTTCCCGAATTCCACGTATACGCAACTTGACCGGACATGAGTCTTCGGGACGCGGCGCTGCCCTCGCCCGACAGAGGGAAGACACGCGCATCGCGTGAAGCGAACGACACGTAACGGAAGCCACGGTCCACACCATTACGCGTTCATGAACCCACCGCAGGAATCGGTCCACTTCCTGAATGAAAGCTTCGCAGAAAGCGTATGCACATATCGTGCGCAGTTATATATATATGCACACACGCATTCGCGCGTATACGCTATAGTGAAGACCATATACGGTGTCTCACTCGCGCGCGCGCACGGCTACTTTGTCATTCAGATCGCGGCGAGCGGCATTGAGAGGCCAAGAAGGGAAGACAGGTCGCATCTTCACCGGTGTCCCTTCCCCCTCTTCTTGCCCCGCACGGCGCATAATAAAGCGATTGATCACGCCGCCAAGTGTTGCCGACGCCATGCAGTCATCAAAGCGTATAGACAGAAGAGACGCTCAGCCGCATATAGTATACGTCGGAGGATAGCCGAGGCCTGTCGCGTGAGAATGGGAGGAGTGTGGCTGAAATGACGGTGGAGGGTATGCATGGAAGCACCTTCGTGCTCTCACTCTCTCTCTCTTTTTCTTCGAGATGGTGTTCGTCGTACCGCTGTCATCGTCAAGCGGCGTGCCTTACGGCGGAGGAGAGGAAGGCAACTTTGTCCCTGGAACTCGACGTCGCTCATTACGGTCTGGGGACGCCTCGTTGTGTGTGTGTGCGGTCACCGGCCCTGCGCGAAGAAGTCGACGTTGAGGAAGAGCAAGAGACCGGATCGCAGGTTACCTCTGTGACTCACGCGATCGCGCTCGGTGGGGTGATCTTCGTTGGTGATGCTCGTAGGCCTGTGATGTATAGCTGTTATAGAGGAATACAGTGAGATCGGGCATAAGAGATTCGAATGTCTGTTTGCTACAGATTGTAATGTTGAAGGAGGTAACATTTCGGGACCCGCGCGTTAGTGCCTATAGTGAATCTTTGAGCAGAATGAGAGGCTATGACTTGTCGCCATGGGACCTGATAATGTTATCAAATTTGCGTCTTTATGCTATCCGCGAAGACTATGAAGAGACCATGGCTCCGTGTGAAAGCATCACTTCAACTATAAACTCTGCATGGCACACTACGTTAACGGCCAATACATTGTTTGTAGTCCACTTCATAATGCTTTTATTTATTAGAGTACGTCAGTTGCTCCAGTACATTATGACTGCCAATATATTCTGCTGTCGCATGAACACTTTATAACTGTCCACAGGCTCCTCCGAGTAGCGCAGTTCTTCAGTGACGTGTTTGCTATACCGTCAACAGCGTTTCAGGATTACTTTCGCTTGCATATACCACTTGGTATAGGAATTGAAGAGGTCGTTGAAAGCGGCGGTGAACAGGGAATGTCACCGGAGCCAACGTTTCGATTGGTGGACTTGTCTCATCAGGACGACGACCTCTTCATCAATTCAAGTCTCCCTGCGCTTCTGTTAAATGGCAAGTGGAGGAGTAGCAAAGGGGGGCAATCCATCCGTCTAAGCGAGGATGTGCTAGGAGAAAACCCACACGGAGATGATCCAGATGCTGTAACCGCACCTTACATATTAGCGTAAAACACGTACTTGGGCCATAACGATGTAATTACGCTTTTACTGTTTCTCTAATATTATATCTTACCCCCGCGCACAAAGGCAAAAATACGTCACGCCAGTTCAAGCTACGTACTGTTATGTTCTTTCAACAAGTGGGCACTGAGCCCTTTCGGTCTACGCGGCGTGTTGAAAATATTGGGAACCGGGAGGGAATACTTTATCACAAAGTGCTCAGCACCGTAAATATACTTCGTTGTAAACAGCTGCGCACGGCAAATATCGCAGTATAGCCGAAAGGGAAAGGGTGGGGGGGAGGGGGGCTTAGGCTAAGTATTTCTTCGCTATACAACTAATTTCACTTTACGTTGTAGAAGAGCTCGCTGTAAGGTCGTTTCACTGTATCCACCCGGAAGCTCAATGGCGCCTTAAAGACACAGACAGATCTTCGAAACAGATCCGCTGACTGGCGCCTGTTTGGGACTCGCTACAGCTCACTCTTTGGACCTTGGTCACAAGATTCTGTAAGGGTCAACTCAAGCGTTTCGCGCGGACAACAGTCGCTTCCAATCCATTCCAATTTCTTGGCACGGCACAAAGAGCGAACTGTCCACTCGCATTACACGAACGGCGCACCTCTAATTGAAGCCGGTCGACCGAACGCCGCAGTGTCCGGCGCGCCTCGTGTCTATGCAGCCAGCTCTTGAGAAGGTCCGCATGCCCAGTTCGGAGTCCGGGGCAAAAAGCACAAAAGACGTTCAGGACGCCGTTCTCAAGACCTCGCTTCACGGGACATGAACGGCGACCTCGGACTCGCTGAGTAAACGATGATCCCCGCTGCCGAAGCTCGCGAGGAAACCGCGCTAAGGCAGTCACGCGTAACAAAGCTATTCGACATATCCATTTCCAGTTGCCGTCGCCGCTGCGGTCTCCACTAAATTAGCCGCGCATTGTCTCCCCGCAAGCTTCTATGGTGGAGGGGGGATACGGCTCGTGACATGAGCGATGACCTGCCACAATCCTAGGTGGACGCCTCGGAGAACAACTAAGGAAAAGCATACAAAGAACCAACCAGAAGGGCATACCTGCTGTCCACGGCAGCGCACTTGGTCCATTGGGAGGTGAAAAGCTTTAATCATCCTGTGGCTGGCACCGCTGGTTCAACCTAGGCAAGAAAGTGGCAGTAATAATCGTGCTCAACAGGTCGACGTGCCACAGTTGCTTAGAGAACGTTTTGTCTATATATGTTGACGATCCATTTGAAAGTAACTGTATAGCGAGATACACGTCTACGGCGCGTCGACTGGACATAAGTTCATTAGCGCCACTATTTCAAAAGTAACCCATGACGCGTTCGGCAAAATCGACCTAGAATTGTCGTGGTTTCTCGCTATACAGGCACGTCCTCGGACCTTCATTAGCTTCCATAAAATCTGAAAGCAAGAAAGACGCACGAAGGCAAGAGAGTTGCCACATGTGGCCATGTGTACCTCGGCGAAGGTCAATGGCGCGCTACGCGCTAACTCTGATTTCTTGCGAATGGGAAGGTGTCTATGGAAAACAGCATGGGTTATCTTTTATTATCGTAAACATGAAACATTTCTTCCCTCTCTTCTTTTTTCGAGTGAATGAGTTTGTTGATGTACAACAATTCTGGTAATTTCGGACTGTATTACAGTTTGCCGTTTTTTCGTGGTCCATATTGCAGACCATGTAACTTGTCCAAACCCGCCTTTCACGTCACGCTCGGAATTGGTAATTGTTCACATCCCCAAATACTCGGTACTCGCATTGAGCGGGCTGTCGGCAATCATCTTCCAAGTCCCTGCTAATTACATAACTTTGCAGCATCATTTTCACGAGCCGCCCCACGCACATTACGGTAAGAAGTGTTGCACCAAAGCGCGTCATATTGGCGGACGCTGGTGGTGAACACAAGTGCCCATGTGCACTTAAACCTTTATGTACTCGTTGTCAGCCGTCCATGCAGAGAAGTTATAATTCTTGATGACGTGGATAACGAGTTTTATATATAGAGGAAACTCGTATACAAGAGAACAACGTTTCAGAAGCTTCCTGCATTCTCTCGGCACATAAAACAGTCCCTGCAGGCCGAGGTGTGCCTGTCAAGTGGTGTCCGCTATGAAACTCTTTTGGTGCTGGCCAAAAGAGGCAGTCCGAGTGTCTCGCACTGACGTGGGAGCACGCAGGTAGAGAGCCGTAAAGTGGCTGAGCATGCGGCAACTATATGTCCGCCAGGTGAGGAAACCCTGCAATTTTTCTTTCGTTATAGTTTTTTTCGTCGCTCGCTCAGAGCGACCTGTGCATCGAGAGGACTCATGCGCACGCGGACGCACACCACTTTGCTAGAGGCTCGGGATAGAGAAGAAAAAAAGAAATAGCGCTGTCGTGGGCCGCCTGCCAAGCGCCATTAATCTGTGTCTGCTACGAGCTTCTGGACCGACCTTGGTGTCCTCTGCAAGCACGGGCTGAGGCAGTGGATAGGGGTGGCGAATAGAGGAGAGGGGGGGGGGGTTGCAAGTGGTTGCGAGCACGTACGGAACCCGGTGCTTCTCAAGGGCACCACCATTCGAGGCGTCGCAAGCAGCCTGGCGCACGGTGGCAGCGCGCACAAGAACTGCTTGAGACATCCGAGAAAACTAAAAAAGAAAGAGTTGAAGCATTCCTGCGGCTAAGGGTGCGTGGAAAACAAAACAAAAAGTCAGGCAACTGAGAGGAAAAGACGACGCCAAACGAAGAAGAAGAAGTAAAGAAACAGAAATAGACACGGCAAGAGTCTCTGCCGCACCGCAGTCGTCGTCGGCGTAGTCACCGTCGCCGACGGTGGTGTGGCGTGGTGTCGTTATCCTGCCGCCGGCGTCAGCTTCGCCGACACGGCCGCAATCGTGTCGGCGTCACAGCTTGCTTCGCCAGGCGTGGAGTCTTCGTTGCTTGCCAGCAGGCATGGCTGGCGAAGTCGCGCGAGTTTTGCGCCTCGGCTTTCGAGAGATAAGGACAGACGTCGCCCAGTTCCAACGCCAACTTGGCCATGGCTCGGTTCCAAGAGTCGGGCAGAGGTCCTCCCACTTTCTTTTTTCTCACTTGATTTTCTTCCTTACCACGAAATGGGTGTGAGCTAGCGTGGAGGACGACAGCGCAGACACAGCCGGACCTGTGGGAAAGAAACGAGCAGGAAAGAAATCTGCAGAGGTGTTGATATTGTAGCTTGGTGAGATCGTTTACAGAAGCACATTGTAGCTTGCTTTGCTGTAAAATACGCGGGCACTCCATATACATGGCAAAGAAACGAGGGGCTTGTGGGCTCCTTTGAGTTCTTACTGAGGAGACGCAGGGAGAGATGACCGATGGAGCTCGTGGCAGCAGTGTTCCAGTCTTTCTTAGCTGTGTTTGTGAATACATTGAGGAAAGAAGCAAAAGAACATGCCCGTTGTTCGTTTACCCTTATCAACTCCTGAAGCTAATGTCACGTAAACCACCCCAGCAACGACTTTCGGCTAATAACAGCACGTTTCCACGCTAACAAGACGCCTTACCAGAAAATTGATACGGATACAAACAACTTCACAGGCGTCAAACACGCAGAGCTATAGAACAAGCGCGTCAAACAAAACACACTTCAACGCCCTCCTTTTTAAAGTTTCGTTCCATTCGCTTAATCTGAAAGAACTGGCCACATAACGCAACACACTTCGATTTTTATATCCTGTTGCTCTCAGTCACGTTCCATTCTTCAAGTCATGCGTGTTTCACGTGGCTCTGACATTTCAGGAACGGACCGCCGAGCCCACGATCTTGCAAGCGTACCTTTCAACAAGGACTTGAGACTCCTCAGTACTGCCTAAACAAGGAATGCGCTAGGCTGGAATCAACGTTTTGAAAAAGAAGCTTGCCTTTCTCTCGGTATGACGAAGGCAGGTCAAATAGCTTCAAATGGGATTTGTGTGCGTCGAGGCAGGGGCTTCTTCAGTAACGTGGGGACCAGCCTTCTTTAGAGCAGTCTAAGGCTCCGCTTGTCGAAACGTTGTCTCCAGCCTCGTACACCCGCCGTTTGGTAAGCGTGGAAAGTTCTACCCTGAGATGCATTGACCGCGATGTACAGTATACTCAGTGAAAGGGCAATTAAGTGCGTATTGCGGTTATCCCAGAGCTCGCATTAGCAATGAACAGAATCCCATTAAAGGATTTTTGAAAGGTTCCCGTTCAATAATTTCTAAAGCACTACAAAACAAAAGATTTGCAGGGAAGAGGGAGGCTTGAAGTGTGGAGCATGTCGTTGAACGGCCGATATCGCTAAGCCAACGCTTTCAGAAGTAGACTTGTCTTCGTCATGGTCACGCTGACCATCCACTTGTCCCAACGTTGGATCCGAAGTTCTCGACGACTTCATCTTAAGCTGTGAACATGCGCTACTAGGGTCGGAACTATTGGGTTCCACAAATGTAAGAAGCCAACACAAGTCACAGCTGATATTCATCCTGTACACTGTTGAAAGTATTTCGAGCTTTAGACTGAGAAAGGGCTATGCGTCCTGAAAATTGCGCTGCGCATGCCCCAAGGACACTAACCGAAAGCGCGATCTTTGCAGTGAACTATACTGAAAGTGGTAGTAAACTGTGATTGTATGGACAATCTTGGAAAAAACAAAAGAAGAACCG
This sequence comes from Hyalomma asiaticum, assembly GCA_013339685.2. NCBI lineage: Eukaryota > Metazoa > Arthropoda > Arachnida > Ixodida > Ixodidae > Hyalomma > Hyalomma asiaticum. The sequence goes on along the minus strand of CM023486.1, from coordinate 67,009,005 downwards.
GTTCGCTCACATTCAAAAACAACGGGAAGAAAGAGGTGCCGACACGCTTGCACAAGCAGATGCGAACTATAAATCGCATATCTGCCCTTGGGGCGTCCATAGCTTCACTATATACATGCCGACGCAGGATTGGTAGATCGGTGGCAGGTGGTAATATTATCCCTCAATCGTGTTGCAAACCTTAACATGTGCTCTTTATGTGTACACAATCATTAATGCTGGCAGGGACTCCACATTAGGACATTTCCGCAGATATTTGTATGCCACAGACGGCTACACGTGTTGAAATACCTCTACTCGTAATGAAATAACCTGTATCGAAACGCTTCCCGACAGGCTTGCTTTTTATGTTACTTAATTCTGCAATTTGCTAAGAAGGATCTTAGAACATCATGCTCATACTGTATATCTTCCCTGTACTTGTACACATTGATGTTCTGCAATTGCTAATAAAGGAAGAGTCGACGCAGATCGATATGAAGAAATATTTGTGTTTGAAAAAAGACGTTCCGCCTCCCCCCCTCCACAGAAGCTTTGTTCGCGATCAGAACGAAGATCCCGTGTGAGGGCCGAAGCGTCATTTTGTAGTTATATATATGCCGACGTCAACCCCTGCTATTTTTTTTTATTGCCAATAATTAACTACGAATGATTTTTGCCAAAGGTTTCGGCAGACCCTTGATTTCTTCTGCAAGTGCATTTGCTCATGACAACAGTACTCTTACTGTCTCTAGGATTTGGGTTGTCGAAGAGTGAGCAATATTTCAAGAATTTCGTAATTTCAGTTTACGTGTGGCAATAATATCAATGGAAGAATAGCTTTTCGAGAGACGGCGGAGCTGCTCCAGTAAGAAAAAAAGATGCCGGAGGAACAGAAAGTACACACCGGTTCCACATATTTGCAAATCTCTGTTCAGAGAAACGGTCGCTTCGAAGTTCGGAAACATCTACGGTCTTCGCGATTCCACGCATGTTTGCCCCAGCAATCGACTCCGTTCCCTTTGCATGGGAGCAACAAATGAGACGGCATTACGAGCTTGCAATGGCCAGTTGTTTTCTATACAACTTCTCATACTGGAAGAAGCAATCGATTTTTGCCATTTTGCCTAAGTTTAGCTTGGCTAAACACGACTCTTGATGCACCGGCAAGTGTGTGCTTCGATTGCGCGCGAGCAACGGTGTATGCGCTCCCTTTCGATGTCCTAAAAGCGAGCGAGCGCGACATTTCGTGATGGCACAGCATTTGCGGATGTCGCCGGTCTGTCGTCCTTTGCGACTGCCTGTACGTGCCTCGCATGTAGACAACGACGCGGTCCAATACCTGATTTTGTTTGTGCAGAGACGCAGGAGTCAGAGACGGTAGCTTTCCGTCAGGTACAACGACGAAATGAAGGTCGTTTCATTGGTCGACAGAACCCCCTTCTTTTTCTTTCTTAGTGGTCTCACTAATGCATCTGTTGCAAAAAAAAAAAAAAAAGCGTAGGCATTGCTGACTCCTTGTACGATAGTATTACACAACATCAAATCTCTCGAGATTGAAGCGTTCACTCGCAAAGCGAGAATAATTAATTTTGCACCCTTTATTTTAGACACGGTCTAAGCATCGTTAACAACTGTGTCAGTCGGCGGCCGGCTTCAGTATTAACGCCAGAATCAGCGCTATAAGCTGCGTGCATGTGTAGGGAGAAGAAAAACCAAGAGAAATTAGAAAAGAAAGACAGAATGCAAATGCAGCGTTACAGTGTAAGTAAGGCAACTATACCTGATTACTTTCCTTTTTCGCGATACGCTTACGTTGTTTCATTTCCTGGCGGATGAAATTGCATGTTTACCGTTTGACTCTACAGTTGCTCTACAGTTGCTTATGGCGTTAGAGGTTAGAAGTATTATGTATCTTGCTCAGCGCCTAAGATTCACCTCAGGATGGGAGTTGTTGCGAAGATTTAGAGATGAAAACATTGAAAAATAAAAAGAAATCGCATAAGGGCTCTCAGTTTACGCTCTTATGTAGATGTTACATCAGGTCATAACCTTAATACAGAAAAAAGACCATTTAAGCATAATGGTAATTAATGGAATAAATGGAGACAGGTGCGCACCTCTTAGATAGGCAGGTATGCGCCACAAGAAAGAAAGAAAGAAATTACGTGTAGCTCATATCAGCATTGGCTATCTGGGCATGAACCAATTCACCTTTAAGGTCAATAGTCAACGATACACCAGCAATAGTCAACGATATAGCAGTCAACGAGTACACCAGTCAACGAGAAGTCCACCACTGTCAGCCAATGGTAAACCAAACACGAGAGGATATAGCGCCCCTCGAGACAATGATGTGGAAATTAAGGTTGCATTTGCAAATGTTTTAGTTGCTTTATAATTGTGTATCAAATTCAGCCTGTCACATGTATTTTTTCGGTGCCCAGGGAACATATGAGAATCGTGACATCATGATGCATTGAGTCGCGCCTTTCAGGCGTTTATCAGTGTCGCAGGCGAACACAGTGAGAAGATCTGCGCGCAGCGCTCTTTACGTTGCTCTTGGTAAATTCTTTTGTGAGCAACGTCACCGTGACTAAGGTAATCAATGCTTAATCAGAATTCACCTATTTCACGGTGTCAAAGTGGGGGTGACACAAGGGTGATGGCGTTGTTTCGGGGCGAACTTTAGTGTTGAGTTGAATGTCGCATACGTTATACCAGTGGTTATGCTCGCGCATTCAAGAAGCATCTACCTGGAGTTCCTTTGTAACTTCAAAGCTATATGTCGATGTTTGCCCAATACTGAAAGTTCGCTCTACAATGCACAACGCGTGCGCAATGCGTTATTATCCTTTTGCTACAATTTCGGAAGCTCAATACGAACACTCAAATTAGATTTGTTGCACCGCTGTAGCACAGTATTCTGTTTTGCTGCCTGCACGGACAGACGTGCGTTCGATACTGGCCGCGGCGGTGAAAATTTCCAGAGTCCTTCACTATATAAAGTGTACGTAATATTCACGTCGTGATTTTGGCACGCGAAAAGCCCGCGACGTTTTAAATTAAATTTTTGGTCTTGCGCGCCATAACGATAATGATACTCGCAGCACCGTGGTCACTTTTTAACGTGCACGCAAACCCAAGTACATTTGTTGCGTTTTTCGTTGCCGTTGCTTTTGCACAACTGTTGTCAGCGGCTAAGTACGACGATACTGGTACAAGGTGCGCGTATCGCGCATGCGTATTGCATGCATTTCATTGCGACGTCTCGTCCTCATCGTTCACGTGCAAATAAACGAAGTTATGGATCGACATCAACTAGCAAAAAATCCACACCCTGCGAAGTTGGCGTCTGCGTTTCGAATCCATCCAAATGCAGCCGGCATCTCCACGTATCGGACGCGTGCCCTGGGGCTTTGCAGCGGAAACCACCTTAGCCACCAAGCTACCACGGTGAGTTACAACTCGAGACAATCGACGAACCAACGAGGATAACACGACGAACCAACGCCCACGGGGAATGGCTCGCCACCCTTTTTCTCCGCTCTGTTATCTTCGCTTTTATTTCTCGACTTTTCCCTCTCGTCGATGCGGAGGATCCGGCTTGATAAGGAACAGCCCCATATACCTGTTTCCCCGCCACATTCGGCCGCCATCCTCCCCTCTCTCCCGCGAAAACACGCGTGCGATCTCATTGAAATGCTCGCTGCGACCACGCTGCTGTTGCTGCTGCTGCCCCCGAGGTATACCATACTCTTGAATCGAGCCACTGCGCATCAACAGCATCAGGTGCGACAGCGGAAGGGGGTATAGGCATGCAGTCAGTCGGCAACCGCGCGGTTGTCGCTCAGTCGTGCGGATAGGGTAGTATATAGTACAGGTTCTCACAGGTAGTGTAGGCCTCGACGTCAGTTCGTGCACTCACGGAGGGGTGAAGATGAAGGGCGTCGGCTCACGGTGCGATGTATTCAGTGTTGTACGGAACGTCGTTCCAAGGAACGACGTTCCTGGAACTAGTTCCTTTTTGGAGGAACGAAGGAACGCTAGCGTTCCTTTAAGAGTTGGTGGAACTGTAACGGTAACGCGTTACATTTATGCAGTAACGGCAGGGGGAACGACGTTCCTTTTATAAGCGTTCCACAGGTCCGCATGCAGGACGGATAGGCCGGGCCACAACCGCCGAGGCCGAGCCTTGAGTCCCCGCTTCCCTGTTAGCAGTCTCCGTCACTCAAAAGCAAACTACACGCAAAACGTCATTCCTTTACTCTCCCTCTTCGAGGCTTCGACGAGGGTGAAACTTCTCTTTCGCCAGTGTAACCACACCACACAAGTGCACTGCGCACTGTCGCTGGGCGAAATGTTTCCGGCTGTCTACGGCAACGCAGGCGGAACCTTAGCCAGCCGCGAAATTCCTTTCGTCCCTTCAGATCCCGCCGCCAAGGCTCCGTTCGAACTAAGACACTGACAACGCGCGCTTTGCTCAATGAATTGGTTCTGAGAATGCGGTTACGGCTCAAACTTGTGGGCCTCGGCGTCAATGGCATTTTTTACGCAGGAGACCGCTCGGCGAAGCAGACGAGCAGCGGCAAATGTTACCGTGAAGTCAAGATAACGTGACGTGGCTAGCAGGCAAGCAGTGTCTCGATCAACCTAGCTGTGTGCGGGCTGGCGACACTTAGCAGCCGGAAACGTAAACCACGAGAGTTTGGAGAACAGAACTACAAGGCCAGCCAGCACGACCGAGCCGTCTGGGGTTTGTTAACAAACGGGTGGCGTGGTCTCTTGTCAAACGTCCAACTGAAGATCGCTGAGAAGACATCAGCTGCTGTGTTTCCACGGACGCTCCCGGCTTGCTTGAGTGGGGAATTGTAGGATTCTCCGAAAGTCGTGTTGCAAGCGACCGTTCCGACGCAGCATACTCTACTCGACACGACACGCTGCCGGCCTCTGCTGATGGGGCGACAACGTCCGCCGAAAAAGGAAAACTTGGCCCTCCTGCTGTGACGAAAGGGGTCGACGAAAGGGCCGTAGTTATGGCGGAACAACTCTTAGGTGCCAGCAGGGGTGCAGGAAATCGACAGGAAAGCGCGCGCGACGACCCCAACCACGTGGGGAGGGGTAGAAGTCTTTCGCTTTATTTGAGCCAGTCTGAAGAGCAAGGAAGGGTCGTTCTGAAGGCTGGACACACTGCAGTGATCTTTCACTTGGCATTCGAAAATCACGGAACACCATCTCTCCTCCTGTGCCGTCAGATTCTGTTGCAATGAGTGCCGATGTGGAATTATAGATTGCTTCCTGGCCATGACTACCCCCGATGTTTCAACCTACTGAATACAACATCGCATGCCTGTGTTTAGCCCAATGTATGACTTGTGCTCCATCAAACAGTACAAGTGGAGTGTCGAAAAGATCGGCGAGAAACTTAAAGAAGCACGTGCAGGTATGGTTTATTTAATGTTCTTTCCTATTCGCATAACGAAAAGACAGCGTTGTGTTCTAAGTGTAAATCGGCCCATTTGTTACTTTCTTGTTCACATTAGGTATGATTTCTACTATGTCTTGATCTCATAAGAACTAGAGCCACGCTCAGTAGCACGTGCGCAAGTTTTTGCTACTTGGGTTGTGCGGTTGTGCTGCTGCGAACCTTTCAAGCGTGACATACGTCATTTTTGTTTTCAGACATCATTTCTTGGTTGGCGTCCGATGAAATGATGCACGTGAGGCGATTTATTTATTTATTTATTTATTTATTTATTTATTTATTTATTTATTTATTTATTTATTTATTTATTTATTTATTTTCTACATATTGTGGACACCAATTGTGGGGATGCGGTTGTCACGGTGCATTTATTAGGCCTCGATGATGCAGCGAACCGGCCGCGCGCAAAGCACCGAACAGACTACAGATGATTACCCACACTCAATGAAGAAGAAGCCCTTATGATGATGATTATGTACAGATGACGAAGAGGAGCCTTTTAGGTGCCCACAATATTAATGTAATTTCACTATTGAATGAAAGTGGGGCTGCTGTAGAAATTGAACAGACAAAGCGTACTCCTTAGGACGCCATAAGCAAAAAAGATACTCCTACGTCGTCGTCGGTAAGCTCATCAGCTGATCATGCAGTTCGAATTCTCCACACCGACACACGCTGCGCACCACCATAAATAACAGCGAAAGAACAGTATCACAAATGCTTTAAAATTGTGACCTAAGCAAAATAATATATTCAGAACTGTCAGTTAGACTACTAAACGACTAAAAAGACTACTAATACTACTAATACTAAGGGAAGAAATTTAGGGCAGCAAATGATGACATATCGGGAAATCTTGTTCCAGTATTGATAGATGCGGGTGAAGCACGAGCTATTATATGCCAATGTAAATCGACAGGTCTACAGCATACATAGCTTTTAGTGTTAAATGTAGGCTTGCTACTCACAATGTCTCATGTGTTGGTGAACGTGAGTGACTTTCTATCTGCACACCTGAGGAGCACTATTCTGACTACTCATTGGAAGACCCATTATGTGTTGCACTTGTAATAGACTAGAGTCAAATTCGCTGTGAACAATTCGGGACTACGTTCGGTGCTCCCTGAAAAAATGTCTAGAAGCATTTATTTTCATATTTTCTATCTCCAGGTAATCTGCTGCCGGTAAGGTTCAAGTTCACGAAATGTACGTAGCTCGAATTGAATTTAAAGCGTTTAAGTCACTTAATTTCAGCTCACAATTTTCCGAGACTATTTTGAATCTTAAAAATCAAATGTAACGTAAATGTAACGACACGTTCCAATTTCCAAATGTAACTGGAACGCGTTCCTTTCTGATTGAAGGAACTTGTAACGGGAACTCGTTACAAAATCGGGAAGGAACGAGGAACGAGCTTTCGTTCCTGTTTTGGAGGAACGTGTACAACACTGGATGTATTTCGCGAGATCGGTCGCTGTTGTCGCCACCGACAAGCGCCTCCGCCAACGACCGCGTCGCCACTTCCTTTCCTTTCCCCGCCCGCGTGCGCGATGTGGGGCGATATATGTATAAGGGCGCGCGGGGGTCTCTTCGATGTGCGCCACCACATGGGCGGGGCGCACCTTTCGAGATAAGAAACTTCTTTCGCCTACTTGTACCGCCCGCCGTAGCATGTCGCCACCCTTGCGGGCTTCTGCGAAGCCTCAGAGCACGCGCACTAGCTGTGGCCCCCATCACAGTACTTTCTGTTTACTTACATTTCCTCTTATTTCACCTACCAAGTTTTCTCTTTCCCAGTGATGGCTGGATCATGCCATCCTCTATATATGCAGGAGGCTATACGGCCGGAGATGTCCTTTGATTCACGTCAGTGTCTATCATTTTCAAGTATACTGTGAGCCCTAATTATGAATGGCATTCAGTAGTCCATGGGATACGTGAGCTACAATCTATAGTTGACTGGAAGAACACAAACTTTATCGCCACATTTTTGCATGTATGTTTCCGCGGCGGCCATGAGTGCGCGTGAACTGTGGCTGACAACCGCCCGGTGTCTTTTCGCTTTCATCGCAATCCTGTGCTGGAGGTAGTGTAATAGCACGTTGAAAAAGCCTATGGAATCGAACCTCCATTCCTAGAAGAAAAACTGGAGGGGCAGCCACAAGCAGAGAGAGACCTGACCCGCGGGAAGTCACCGAGGTTATCTATACGGCGGATTTTCATTAGCAAATAGTCTATGCCCATAACATCAAAGCATAGTACGGTACATTTCACAACAATTTCTTGACGCTTCTTCTCTTGCTTTTCGACAAAAGATTCGGAATATGTTTTGAAATGGCCGCACTTCTCCTATCATTTTGGATGTGCGGAAGAGTCCGTGGGGTCCTGTTTTTGTTACACGTTAAGACGTGCATACCGGCATGGCCTTACTGTTTTAAACGTCGAAGGTATTCTCATAAATAGTGGAAATAACACTGTTACGCAATGCACTCCCCTTCATTGCTTCTTTAGTTCGCGCCGATGTTTGCTTCGTGACCGAGCTGCGATTGCAGAGCTCGATTTCGTTTTTATTGTTGTTTCGAATCGTGCAATTCGAAGTGATCGCGCAATTTCGGACTCAGTCGCAAGTATACTGCGTCTGTGCGTGTAGCATCCGAGATCCTGAGAACGTGCTTTCAGTTGTCACTTCGCAGGCAGCGAATACCGTCGCTGAAGGCGAGCTATACATGTGGCTTCGTCGTTCGATGGGGGATGCCGGTCAGCAACGAGCTTTAAGCTGTTCGCATGAAATCAGCTCAACCGTAAAAGCAATGCGGCCGTAAATTGGCGCCGCTCATTTTGTACGCATTTTTCCTACAGGCAGCTAGTAGTATTAAAACGTGTTCAGTGCCCCTTTATTTTCGCTGGCTTCGGGATGACAAAATGCTGGTTCTCACGGGTAGTGCGTATGCTTCGGTTCAAACAGTGGAAGTTGTGCTGCTGGTGTCATACCGGGACTGAGTTTCATAAACTTGGCGTACACGAAAGCCGCTCACCACCTGTCTGTCTTTCCCGACCTCGAAACGTCGCAATCTACGTTTCGGCCGAACGCAAAATGATTCTTTAAGAGCCCCCGGAAACACAAAACCTTCTACCACCACCCCTCCATATATGAGTGTGGTGTGGCCGGTACAGCCACAACAATGGATCGAGACGGCCACATTGAATCCCTCTACCGTCGTGTACTCCGAGAGCGAGATTGCGAGATTACCACCGCAGAGTGGTCCGTGAATGTCAACTGTGGGAAGAGGTGAGGCTTTCGAAGCGCAGTGTCTATACCGTCCCCGCTCGAGTCATATAGGGACGAAGCCAGTCGACCTTTTATATACGCGTCCCAAAAGGAGGCGACAGAGAGACAGATACAGTCGTATGGGAGCTCTCTTTTTCTTTATTCCTTTTCTTTTTTGCCGATCCTTCTTTTCCACCGCACGGACAGCTCCGGTTCACACGATTCCTGTGCAACTTTCTTTCCTTTGGCTTCGATCGGCTACGGAAGCAAGCGTTCGCTGTGAACGTGACTACAAAAGCCTCCCCACCGGCGGCACGGGTGCAAGGACGAGCCAGAGAAGCAAAAGGGGAGGACGTCCCATGTGGCGTTAGGTGCTGGAAGGTGCCGCGTTGCGCATCTTCGCGATTAATCGGAGATACACCTTACACAAGCAATGTCTGCTCGTCCTCCCTCCCGGCGATGCTTCATTGTACTACGCGCGACGTCTGGCCCCCCGTAAGCCGATACTTCTCTCCCAATCTTCCCTTTATCGCTCCCTCACCGTTGCCGCACACAGACTGCAGTGGCCACGTACGCACAAAGAGGATCCGCCGGTGCCACCGTGTGCGAAAGAATCCTCTTCCTTCTCTTCTTGGTCTTCTACGTCTTCTGACGAGCTCTTCCTCGTGCATCTGCGTGTGCGCGTGCGCGTCGGTGTTCGCCTTTTCGTCGTGCGTGGCTTTTGATTCGACTGTATGGATGTATCCACCCTGCCTCATCGTACCATCTTCGTAGCGCCCGGTGCAGGGAACGAGCGAACTTCGCCGGAGATGAACGAAACGACGTCCCTTGCTCTGTTTTTTTTTTTTTTTTTTTGCTTTCCGCACTTCTTCTTCGACTTCGTCATCTTGAGATTTTCTTTCTTTTTTTTTAATTCAGTCCGCGTACGCTCTCATTTTACGCCTGTTGTGAAAAGAGCAACAGCCACGCAACGAGCAGGGAGGCCACGGCAGGGTTCGTAACAGAGGACTGGAGGGCATGGGACGGTGTGCGGAGAAGCGCCTTTCCTTCTGTTCTGCCTTCGTATTCTTCATCTCCGTCTCTTCTGGAGCAGACGTGCGTTCGTGGTGCTGCATGGTTGCGGCCACTACTCCAAGAGGAGGGAGGGGGGGGGGGGGGAGGTGGCGCTGTATCCGTGACAGCTTGACAGGCCCTCCACCTGCGCACCTCGCGTTCCCTGCCTTCTTCGCAACACTTCTGCCAGCTCCCATGCCTCACGTCGCGAGCGATGTCGTCTTCTCGGGACCCTTTTTTTACACAGTCCGAGTTCAGAAGTTGGCGGGTGGGCAGGGCTTTCATCTAGAGCTAGACCCAACGCGCAGTCGCTCACGGGCAAGCCGGCAGGTAGGCATGCAGGGCTGCCGCTCCACGTATACCGTAACATACAGCGTAACGTGTAAACCCGTGCTCCGGTTCTTAGCTCGCCAAGTTTACTTTCTTGTCGCATTCGATTCCTTTACTTGTAATACGAGAGGGTGAATAGCGAGTCAGGAACCTTAATTGTAAAATGTTCGAAGGTCAGTCTGAGTATTTCTTGGTTCGCCCAGAGACTCTGTCGTATAAAATACTCGACTACCTATACAAAGAGCGTCTTTAGAACGAAACTTCCAACATAAAAATGAACTCCTTGTGCACCGGTTATAAAACGGAAGTGTTAACTTGACATGTACGAGTTATCACTTACGCTTCTCAGTTTGGTGGTTCGGCACCAGGGTGATGCTCTAAACAAGGAAGGACTTCTGCCCTACCCAAGTACGAGCGCCAAATCCCGGACAACATTGGGGACATACTAGAGACATTTCTTATCCTACCCGTGTGTACGGGCAACTTCATAACTAGGCACGCTTCACAACGAAGCGACCCGTACACCAACGTATTTTGTAAGTGCTGGGCAGTTCAATTTAGAGGTACTACCGCAACAACGCATGCCTCAGAGTAGTATATGTGTGTGGACTGATCTATCGCTCTGATTCTCTCTCTCCCTCTTTGTTAGCAAGTACGTTTGGCTGCGCCACTGTTAGTATTGCTGCGACTTTTTCTGTGCTGGGGTTATGTGCGGTGCATTACGGCATTGCGACGACACCTACCAGAGGCGAATCTTTGGCTTCGCAAAAGAGATACCCTTGTGCGTGCGTATACCACGTGGAGGTGACGGCCGACTCCGCTCCGGTTCTTCGTTGCTCGTCTTCTTCTTCCCCTTCTTGTTATGATTTGTGACGACGAGCTCGTCTCCCCGCAAGCGTGTGCGCATTACGTTACCCGAGAATGATCAACGGAAAGTCGCCGGTGGTCTCGGGAGTGCTGTGGCTGTGCGGCAGCCTCGTAGTAACGGGTCGGTGGCATTTTTTTACAAGGCCCGAGGCGCGAAAAAAATAAGAAAATTCACGCATCTCCACGAAGTGAACTATAACGAGTGGGCGAAGCATTGGGGATCGTTCGGCGTTATCGTAAATCACCCGTGACATTGCCCACTCATGCATGTAAATGAGTGACAACGCGTGTGTATATTTACACACGCGTTGTCATTTATGCTCCTGGTCTTTATACGGTTCCTGCGCTCCCACGTCGTAGGTCGTGCCGAGTTCCGGATTACTTTTAGTTAACGCGCACTCTGCGAATCCTTGTGGTTCAACTACGCACAAGAGAAATCGCACAGCGGCACTACATTACAGGTACAGTGCCTATATATATGGGGTGGCCGGTGAACGGTTTTGCCGTGAGAGCCGTCGGTTTTTCCAATCAAGAAACTCGCTAGCAGACGCTGCCTGCGTCAGCGTTGCCTCTCACGGGCGAGGGCGCGTTCTCGTGCCTTGCCAGCTTGGGCCAGCTGTTGCGCATGCGCAGTGGGGGTGTGGACGCGCAGGGACAGAACAGACTCGACCATAAGCTGCTTCGCATCTAAAAAAAATAGCGCATTCTGGTGTTTTTTTTGCCACTGCCACATCGTATTGTACTGCCTGTTTCAGCTGTATGGAGCTATATCTTATTGATCGCGAGCTACATTCCGTTCCGCGGGAAGTACTTCACGAAGACGCACTGAAAGATTGTAAAAAAAAAAATAATTTCAACTTGAGCGCTCGTTTGAGAGACCGAGATTTTCATTCTCATTTCGTTTTTTATTTTGCAGGTGTCGTGCTGCGACGTCAGGACAAATGAGATAGCCGACCGACCAATCAAGGAATCCAATCGTGAGGCCGTGGGACGGTAAGCTTCTTTATATCTCCGATTTGCTGATATAAGAAAGGTTCTTCTACTGACATAATGCAGACGCGAAAAGTTGGCGTCTTCTACTGCCATGGACTGCCTACCTACTAGGCAGGAAGGATGGCCATAAGAGATCGCAGAGAAAGCGTCCTAAATGTATAGCAATCAAGATAAAATTATTCAGCCTGGTGAACACGAAGTTCGGTACATCACTTCGGAATAAAAAGCAGGTGCGCGGGTTCATGTATCAGCACATGCATCTTTACTTGTTCCACAGTACAGATAAAATCGCAGTTATGTAGCTGAAAACATGTGTCATTACCGTTTCCCCAAGTGAGGTTTTGGCACTAGCCTATGAGATTTTAACCTACGTTACCTACGTCTAAACGTAGCATTCTCTTGAACTTGGTTCGGCACATTAGTGCCTTCGAACTTCGGAACGCGACGGCTGCAACAGCTCTCGCATAGTAGGGTGCCACTGCACTAAATCGTTTACACTTGTTCTAGCGCATTTCTAACTCAATTTACAGCGAAGCTGTGTCAAAGAGAGCCATACTCCCACTTCTTTCCAGTTCAAGCTGGTCTTATTTAATGACTATGTGTTCGTATTTAGCCGCCGATTTATGCGTTACATGTTCGGATACAGCAGCCACATATCCATGCGGACGGAATCAAACAACCGAGAAACTAACGAATATTCTGAGAAGCTAACTAAACCTGACAGTAAAAGCTGAACTGATGCTCATCCACCAGGACATTTCTCATAAGCCGCCACTTGTAGCAAGTCCGTAAAACACGTAACTTCTATCGAGAAAGATTACTGGCACCTAGCAGGTGCGCATTTATAATTACAGTTTCGTCACCAAACAAAAAAATAATGGCTTAAGGAAGCCAAAAAGGAAGAAATAGAAACAATAATTCCAAACGTCACAATCTAGGGCAAACATCGCACCAGCTTGCCACAATAGAAGACGAGCTCGGCAGCCGTGCGATGGGGCTACACAAAAGCGAACCAAGGCGCATCGTCCCTTCACCCCCCCCCCCCCTATCATTTTTTTATTTTTTTTTCCTTTGCGACGGGAAGACGACACCGTGGCGAAGTCGTGGCCTCCACCTCTCCCCAATTTCACACCAGGTTGCTCGAAAAGGCAGGATGTCACACGCGACGCGCTCCTATTCACGCCATCACCGCGGCCACGCTGTCGGGCAAAAAAATGGTTCCTCTCGACAACAGAGAGACCGTATTCGTGTGCGCGCGAGCATATGTGCGGGCATGCGTTTGTGAATGTTCGTATGTGCGTGTGTCAAACCATACGTCACTTCTTCACTCCCATCGTTAGCTTTGGTTGCGTTGTGTGCGAGCAGGCCTTCGCTGCTCGTGAATTCTTCAACACCTCTCTGTAATAATAGGGCATACTGTCGGCACACATCAGAGGCATGAATTGAGGTGGCCGCAAGATACTCGTTGAGAGGGTGGATCAGCGCTACTTTATAGAGGTGTGCGAACTCCTCAGCGTTCGAGACCTTTCGGTTACCAGTGTTAATGCAGCGTTTCGGTTCTGTATAATATTCGAACGTAAACTTTTGCACATTCTTCAAGACATGTGCAGTGATCTCACTGACATATCTTAGTTTGCTGAGTAGTACGGTGCGGTTTGCGTGTGCTTCGTGTCTCTTTCGGACAAGGTAGTATGGCGATGCAAGAGTATGACCATATAGTATCTTAGACATATTTTTGAGTGTCCGTATTTCTGTGTCGAGATACATTTGAAAAATGTATTTGTATTTGAGTAGCGAAATACTTTTCCGATGCGTCGATTCTACTGCGATGCCGCGTCGGACACGACTACCTCGTTACTCTTTCTTTTTTGTCATAAATGAGTTGGATGGTAGAAATGAAGACTTTTTGTGTGTGTGTGTGTGTGTGTGTGTGTGTGTGTGTGTGTGTGTGTGTGTGTGTGTGTGTGTGTGTGTGTGTGTGTGTGTGTGTGTGTGTGTGTGTGTGTGTGTGTGTGTGTGTGTGTGTGTGTGTGTGAAGCCGCGCAAAGGTGCTTCGCCCGTGTTTACGAGTCTGAAGATGGGCACACTCTGGCTCCTGAACGATCAAACAGAGCCACGTGAAAGCAGAAGCTCTTCGGTACCTATAGATGAGAAGAGGTACCGCCGTGCTGGGGGACTTTCCTGCCATCTAGGCGGTATTTATTCCTCATAACGCAAGCTTTTGCTCGTCTGCAGCTGTAAAGAGGCTGGCTACAAGAGTTGAGAAGCCTGCTGACCTGTAGATAGAAATAACTCAACAACATTCTCAGCAAAACAGATCTCGCGTGTAAATTAAAAATATTTTATTGACTTAACATTTATTTAAACATACTGCCAATCCCAATAGGGATTATTGCAGGAAGGGCAAGAAGCATGGAATACAAAAAATGACAAAAAATACAGAAATACAGATGCAATGCATACTTTTTCTTAATTCGTTCGCGTACGTGGGTGAGTGCGCAGCCATATGATTGACTGAGAAGTTTCAATGCATTGCAGCCTTATTCATAGGATTATGATTCCCATTAGTAAATGACATTGCTGAGCATCGGCACAAAGAAAATTTTAAAAAAAGTATCTCGCTATCTGTATACTTGTAATTGTATTCCTGTGTCTCTATTCAGAGATACCTTTTTCGTCTTTTCCCAAAGGTATCTTTGAAATATTCAGTTACGTCAAAAACAAATGTATCTCAGTATGTGTATCTTAAGCTTCCGGCACATGTATTTCAATATCTGCGCTCCGAGATGCCTTCGTAGGTATACATCTCGGCCTGCTTTCGCGCTGTGCATATGTGACCTCATCCTTAGCTATCCTTACAGGGCTAACCTAGACGTGGACGAAATACAGAAAGATACAGAAATGGGGGCCAACTCGGACATTTAATTAAAATTCACGTCCGAATCCCTACAATGCAGTTAGGCGATCTATTTGAAATTTTCGGTTACACCACTTCTCTATAGCCTTCAGATGTTCACAGTATATATCATCTTACGCCATTGACCCGCCACGGTGGTCTAGTGGTTATGCCACTCGGCTGCTGATCCGAAGGTCGCGGGATCGAATCCCGGCCGCGGCGGCTGCATTTCGTTGAAGGCGAAATGTTGAAGCCCGTGTGCTGTGCGATGTCAGTGCACGTTAAAGAACCTCAGGTGGCCGAAATTTCCGGAGACCTACACTAGAGCGCCTCTCGTAATCAGAGCTGGTGTTTGGGGCGTTAAACCCGACAAATCAATCAATCCTACGCCATTGTAGTATACTACAGCAGAAACGTGACACGCGCAGGTTTACCCACGCGTTGCTTTTGTTTTCTAGTCCGGCCATCGTACAAAATTGTGATTCGGGGAGAACAGTACGCTATTTTCTGCAGCATAGATATCTGGAGCACGAGTGCGCGTCCGTAAAAGAAGGGGACAGTGAATGACAGAATTGAAACGATAAAAAAGCCGTAGTGGAGAGCTCCAGAAATCGTGACCTCTGGGGTTATTTAACGCGCACTGAAATCACACGGTATAGGGGCCTCTAAGCCCTTTCGCCTCCATCCGAAATGCGACCGTCGCGGCCGCGTCTGAACCCTTATCCTTCGGGTCCGCAAACACCCTAACTACTGAACCACCGCCGTATTTCCGTATATCCATGAGAGGGGCTGTCTCTATATCTCTCGCTTTCTTTCCTTCTTTATTTCGTTACGCTGACGTTCACGAACTATAAGTTCGAGCAAGCTCCGAAGTCGTGCGGCTGTGAATGTGGCGTGGGCAAAGAGCTGTGCACATTCGGCTTTTCTGAATCCTATCAATTTAAATTAAAGGTGCAACAATGCTGTTTAACAAGCTGTCATATGACATTCGTGGACGGTGCCTTCGTTTCGAAGCACTCGGTACTTTCAGCGAAGAGCTGCTGTATGTGACAGTTGCAGCACATGCTGCTTCTGTCATGCTCAGCTTTATCAAGTGTCGCCGGGGGTGGAATGGTGTGGTCTCAATTGCTGTTTCGTGTCAGTATTTGTAAGAGCGAGCGTGATTGAGGAAACCTTTATTAGCTTCTGAAGTCTTTAATATGGCGGTGACCGCTGCCACTTAGGTAACGACGGCGCGATCAGAACTCTTTGACCAAGCCAGACCAGCAGCGAAAAACTTACGCTATCAGTGTGTGCTTCGTGTGAATAGTGCGTCACTGGGTGGTTCCAGGTGAGCCATGCAATACGACTTCCACCTTTGACAGTGCCTAGTGCTGTGTAATAACAAATCAACAAGCCATTATGTTCACGTAGAAGTAACCAACATGATAAGGGAATCAAAGGAAACTTAAAAAGACAAAATTGCGCCCTTTAGCGAGAAAATCTCACCACAATGTGCGTGTAGGTGGAAAAAGCAGGTTGGGTTTTTCGACACCACATCACGTCACCCCGATCTTCACATCTACTGCGCCGACGTCACTGCCCAGCAGACATGACGTCAAGAAGGGTGCGACGATACTATCAGCCTCTCTTCGCGAACTGGTCTTTTAATCGCGCCAGACTTGTAAAAACAAAAATACAAGGTGACTAGTATTCACTGACCTAACGCGCGCTGCCCCACCACGGTGGTCTAGTGGCTATGGCACTCGGCTGCAGATCCGAGGGTCGCGGGATCGAAGCCCGGCCGCGGCGGCTGCGTTTCGATGGAGGCGAAATGTTGAGGGCCGTGTACTGTGCGATGTCAGTGCACGTTAAAGAACCCCAGGTGGTCGAAATTTCCAGAGACCTCCACTACGGCGTCTCTCATAATCAGAGCTGGTTTTGGGACGTTAAACCCCTCAAATCAATCAATCATAACGCGCGCTGCTACACTTCTTGCACGTAAAAAAAAAAATAACAAAGTAAGGTTTCTTCAGTTACCACGATGACGTCACGGCCTTTTCCGTAATAGGCAAAACTTCCAGACAGTCCAGGAGGCGCATCGCCGAACGCTGCTGTAAACGAGAAAACAAATACGCTCGCGTCAAAACGAACGCAAGTGTGTCAGACTTATTTGTGCACACACGCGCGTGGGGACGCGTGCATATATAGTGTCCGCTGCGGACAGATCGATTGATGGCTTGTCCAACGGCGACGGTCCCTGATTGCTCAGCGGGCTGTGTCTCGAGATACCGCGCGGCTTGACACCGCCATCAATTACGTGCGCCGAGCAAACACGAGAAAGGCTGCACTCATAGCAGGTGCGCGGGACGCGCTCGTGGCGGTGTCTGCGCTGCGGCGATTTTATAGCTCGAATCGAATGCCGGATGGACGTTCGCGAGACCGCACTATCGTACAATTGTGTGTCCTTCTTTTCCCTGACACGGACGCCCACTGTCGAAACGCAAACCGCCGTACTCGTTTCAATATTATGCATTACACGCGCGTTTCCATACACAGCGGCAGCGATAAGAGAATACGCTTCGCATTCATCACTGTGCGGTAGAAAGCGTATCGGTCGGCAGAAGCGATGTCTGCTATGTGTGCATATATAGGGTACCCTCCACTTTGTTTGTGTGCCTTCTTCAAACGGTGTCGGTGGCAAATTTGCTCTTGGGCAGAGATTCATCTGCGTAGTTTTCCTTGATGCACTGCTGCGATTGCAACATGTTTAGGATGAACAGGCGCTTCAGAATCACTCGCCATGTCACAAGTAATATTTTGTTCTCATCATTTGATGCGGCAGTTTCGAAACAGCCGTGCTCAAGCTCTTTCGAGGGTATCCGTAAACACGGGTCTGTTCAGTAGTGTTGTGTATATTTCTATACTTATATGTTCTTGTTGCTGGGTTTTACTTCTGATACGACACTTGTCTACACGAGAAACCGCAAACAGAACGCATTTACATTAAGTGAACTTTAGTTCGCGTTAGCCTAGTCCTGGTCATGTCTGGTCCTGGAATCCCAACTTCAGCCGTCGCTGATACGAACTGAGTCCCAAGTTACATGGTGGCCAGCGGTATTATCGTCTCATTGCTGTCGCGCGACAACATAGAACAAAAAAAAAATAATAATTGGAACATTTTACGTGGCACCATAGTCACTTTCAACAGGACATGGTGTACCTCCGCTGTTTTTAGCACTTGTTGAGTTGCTTGGCTCGTGCGAAACGCTTCCACCCCCCCTCATCTTTTTATTAGCTGTGTTCTTGTCACACTTCCGAGACGAACGCCTGTAGCACTTGAAAACTCTTCAGTTAAACCTCTCGAACACGTTATACTACTAGTTGTATCTCAGGAAAAAAAAAAAAGCTATATATAACAAGTAGTCGGCCGAGATGCCCTGCATGTCGCGCTCGCCTTGTGCCTGAATAATGGCTTGCTGTACACTTCACAACATCCATTCACGCCCACGTTAGGGTCAATCCCGCGGGACATTGCCGTGCCGGTGCTTCCAGACTGAATCTAGCCGAGGTAAATTGACACCACTGCCTCAGCGCGCAGGCAACATATACAGGAAATGTATGTGCTATGCACCGTGGGCTAACGCCGATTTCATTTGTAAAATGCGAGAATGATTCTAATTATTATAGCCTTTTTTTTTTGTGCAAAAGCTGTTCATTCGAAGACCCGTTCTTCGAGGTCCTGTTCTCGATGCTTCATCATTCGCGTCGGTAAACACAAGCATCCCGAAAACATATAAAACACGTCGTGGCAACGCACAGGTGGACGGATGTCAAATGCGGCAAATGCAGTGGTTCAGTGGTTAAAAAAGGCCTACAAAGACGTGAGAAACTGCAATAAAAATAAATAAATAAATAAATAAATAAATAAATAAATAAATAAATAAATAAATAAATAAATAAATAAATAAAGTGATTACTATAGTCGGCCTTAATGTACATGCGAAATTCACTCACGTTAGCATATATGAAGCGCTCGAAACATGCATGGCCGGGATCGAATACCGACAGTGGCGCTTGCGTTTCGATGGAGGTGAAGTGTTGAGGCACGTGTACTGTGCAATGTCAATGCACGTCAAAAAACTCCAGGTGGTTGAAATCTCCAGAGCCTTCGACCACGGCGTCTCTCATAATCAGATTGTGGTTTTGAGACGTTAAACCGGAAAAAATCATTCATTCAATCAAACATCACTTTCTGTTTATTAACAGACAAGGCGCCATCGCTATACCCTTAAAACTTTGACAAGTGTGTTTACATTGACCAGTAAAGGAAAAAAAAAACACATAAGCACAGCTTCTAGCTTTCATTGTCTAATCGCACACTGTCTATTCCCAAAAGATGTACGTGCAAAAAATTAATGAACATTGAATTGAATTGAATTTATTTGTAACTGGGCTGGGAGGATGTCCAGGACTATAAAAGCTGCGTGAAAGCCTGGTCACCCCATACACAGGAATGCGTCCTAGCCTCCTTGGTCCTAGCGTACGTGTAAACAAAAGCGGAACAACAAACTGGAATAATGTACACCAGCAAATATAAGCAAAACAACCGACAATAACGGAAAGAAAACACTTTGCACAAGTTTAATCAAGTCCGGCGGTAGTTCTTTTAATATACCTCATTCAACAAACGTAATCTGTATTCTTTTAAATCAATTCGTTAGTTCGTTTTGATCGACATCGGATTTTCTCTGTGGTTGTCTGCTGTTATCTATAGTTCTGCCTCTTCTGGTTCATCATTGCTTCCATTGCATGTTATGTGTGCGTAGAGCCAAACGGCTACGTGGTTACGTTCCACTGAGTGCGACATGTTTTATCAAATCTGCAGTCGTTATCATTTATTTATTTGTTTGTTTATTTGTTTGTTTATCTATTTAAAGAACACTACAGGCCTTCGAGACCACATTGGGTAAGGGGGGACGAACACGGTTATGCAAGCAAGAAGCATTAGTGCATCAAAAGGAACATCAAACAATCCAACACATCCGGAGAATTATGGGAACAACAAAAATCAACAGAAGTAGCAGAGAAAAAACAAAACATGCCGCAAAATGCCACCTTTTGGTGGTAAAATCGCATGATATCGCCTCTACCAGACCGGCGTATGCGTCTTCACGTTCCAAATACTCAATGATAACGTTTTTATTCACGCAAAGTAATGGAGGCGGATAAACAAAGCAATATGGACTACACAGCAGGAAAAAAAAAAAAAGCATGCTCGGTGAGATGGTCACGAAATACACTGTGTTTCGATTGGGAAGGAATGTCACCTGGCAGACCGTTCCATAAACGAGGCACGAGGCATTGTAATCACTACGATTATCAACCACATGGTTTGACGGTCGCCACGTGCAGCTTATAATAAAAAGCGCTGATAAAAAACGATCAAGGCACGGGATCCGACTCGGTCGGTGTTTGCATTGGTTAACGTATGTATGTGCGTACGGGGCCGTGGTCGTACGTAGTCTGCAGCGCTGTTAGTTACACCTGATAATGCGGAGACTAACAAGCGACACGCAAATTTAACATTACTGTGGCTTGCATCTTTATTTTGACTGCTAGTGGGAGGGAGATAGTAATTAACTCAGGGTACTTCCATTATTTAGTTTCGACGATAACACTCACGTGACTAAAAAAAAAATCTAATGTATTGTAGTTAATCAAAGCACCGCAAGGTATCGCTACCAGTCCTGCTTCTGCCGTAAACGCCTCCGTGAACCGGTATCCGTGAATGTAAAGAAGTCTACGGACAAACTATCTTCTATTCCGTGTAAATATGAAGATGTGCAGGTTTACTACGGTTAGCATGCGATCATGCAAGACACCCACAAAATGCTCGATGAGCTCGCGCATTCTTTCACCGTGCACGTTCTCTGTCGTCTCGCATATACCATGCAGCGCGGCTAACAACAACGCAACAACGGGAAGGCATCGTCGGCGTCTCGACGGGATGAGCCGAGACTCGCTCTCCGCGTCATGCTAATTGGCGTCATTAATAGGGCAGGCTGCCCGCTGAGCTGTGACTGATGAAGGCAGGAGATTCGCCCCCGTGACTTTGGCCTTCCCAGCCGCGCCGGCGGCCCACAATGGGAAGCCTCTTCGCATCTCTCGCTCCGCTCCTTTCTGCTGCATGGTGTTGCTGCTACATGCTGCCCGCTTGGCTGTGACGACGCACCCAGGAAACCCGCTCGCCTCGCAGGCATGTCGCGCGGGCACCTTTGTTTCTTTTTTTTGCTCTCATTGGCTTCCGAAGCCTCTGCCGCAGCTGCTCTCATCGAACACGGCTTTCTCTTCTACCCACTGTACCGCTCTCTTTCACGTACCTCACCCGACATATACGTGCCGAAGGGTGAAAGCGGAGCGGAACCATTTCTCATTTGGGGTTGCCACAGGCCGGCGTTCTCGTGGCTCGTAAGCTGAGAAGGTATTGCAGATGGAAAGGATATGTGCTGTTTCTGCAGCTTTCTTCTGTAAGGCGAGAGCCTTAACTGTCGGAATTTGACGGTCAGTCAGCGATCATCCGTCGTTGCCTCACAGGCGGTGGTACCAAAAACCTCCAACTCGCGTCTCATTCATCTGACGTAAACCTGAGTTGGCGTGAAAGAACAGGAGTGAGTGACTAACATGAATGATGGGTCATGACATCGACAGCTTGACATGCTTTTTGTTCATATATGCCTTGCCTTCTAATTGCTCCTGTAATCGTGAATTTTACGCGTTTGGATTGTTGCTCATGTTAACAAGAGTTGTCGCCACGCACAGGAAGTCTCGCATCAGTTTCCATGCACGGGACCTTTTCTTCTATTAACCGTCGCCGTTGTTTCTCGTTTCTTTCTCTTTCTCTTCTCTTTTTACGTCAGCAGGCTTTTTCACATTAGGACATGCTGGAAGGTCAGTTCGACTTACGTCTTGTGTGGAGCCCACAGAAATTGTGAGGGATCAGAACACGGCTGCTGCTCATCGTGTGTTTTAATAATTCGCCTTAGGCGTTGTAAATCATAAGCAAGGACAGTGCAAAAAATTCTCGCTGTTCGGGCCTCAGGAACGGTCGGCAAATCGAAGGCGAAGTAGATAGGGAAAATAATATTTGGCAGTGGCGGATAAGAAGTCGATGAGACGACCGTTGGCACTGCTGCATGTACTGCACGTTTGAGAGCCTCGAGAGTTTATTTGCAAGCACTCATACTGAGCACTGAAAATGATCGTATTTCAAGGCAAGATGAGTTGTCTGTATTGCATCCTTCAGTAACGCGTACGGTATCCTGTCGTAGCCTTCACTCTTTCATTGCACCAACTCCCTGAAGTCCTGGAGTTGTTTTCAGGCTTCCAACTCAAATAGATCTCTTGGGTGATAGATTATAAATTTAGATCAGCATACGTGACCCTCGAAAACGTACGTATTTCCCGAATAGTAAAACGTCAACATCTATTCGAATTCAGGGCTCATCGAAAGCCTGGGGACAGCTTTCCTTTTTTTTCGTCGATCCAACGCACTACAGTCCATGAGTTGTGTTTGTGAAACATCATGATAACTGCGACAATCTGTATATCGGCAATATTATTGCTAATTGTTTTCTGGTTTATGTTTTTATGCATAATGAACACTTATCTACGAGATATTTGCCACATTTACCCCTACGTAATGCACATGATTTGTATTGCATTTCAACATCACTTGTATTCAATACAGCAGGAGTTTGAGAGAGACACGTCCTCTTTATAAATGTTCTTTTGTATATGACGTACGGAAGAGTGAACCTACAAAAGGATCTGTTCCGCCCGAATTAACTTAGTATGTGAAGCTGTTTAGCGACGCCGCTTGGACGACAAATTCGCCGCAGGAATGTCTCGGTTGAGCCACAGTTATGCCACGGCCAGTCTTCTATAAAAGCGACGGAGACGCCCGACTGATCAGTTCGCCGCGGTTCGGCAGGGATCACTGACGCCGAACAATGCGGGTTCCTGACGCGCCCACGCAAGATGTTGAGAACGCGTTGGAAGAAGGCACCGGCGCCGATGACGAAGGATGACCGGGACGTTCTGCGAAGGCACCACGCAAGTGCTGATGTTCATTATGAGCGAGTCGTCTTAACAAGCAGAGCGTTAACTAGGTGACTGTCGCAAGGCCTCGGGACTCTGTAGTATACACGCAAAATCGTTAGTATTGGGAGTTGTATCCACAAGGCTACGGTAAAGAACGCTGCTTTGCCATTGGCCGACTGGGTTTGCTCATAGTCCCAAGTATTGCAATAAAACATATACCCGATCCCAAGTATTGGCGGATGTGGTGATAAGGTGGCTTCGGGTTGGTTGCTGAGTTATAGATCATTCGTATAGCTACGGCCTTCACATATGTGTGACGGTAGCACTGCTACTCTGGGACGGCACATGCTTTTAGGCTTCAGAATTCGGTGCTGGTTCCTTTAGCTATGACTTTGCCAATGAGGATCACAAACCGTTTTCATGATTGAGTGGATGTTCTGTGCACGTGGACTGCACATTGTACTCGCAAATCCATTCTTTACTCCGTTAAACGGACAGGTAAAGTACTAGCCCGACCCTAGAAATGACCAGGACGCCGGACCGTTTCTGTTCTGTTCAAAGGATTTGCGTTCAAAAAGACAAAGATTGAACAGTGAAGAAGCCTTGCAATGGAAGACTGGACAAGGTGTGGACAATGGATAAAAGAGTTCAGCTGAAAATCTCGGGTGGTCCAAATGAATTCGGAGACCACTCACTGCCTTACAGTCATATTGTGGCTGATGAGACGTAAAATACTTGAATTTAACGATTCAAAACTGAAGTATTGTGTGTGCTCGTGTTTCCGTCTGCTCGCAAACAATTTCGCATCCGCGATGTTGACTGCGAGTACATACGTAGCGTTACCCGATGCGTCGCCGATCAGCTGATAATATTCAGGAAACATTCAGCACTCAAAGAAACATTGCGATTGCGCCGTGTTCTGACGTAACACCTCAATGTCCGCATTCATTTACACGCATTCAACGTTTACTCAACATCTACTATTCTCAGCAGATATTAGTTGGAAAGCAAATTCCGGACGCTGTCGGCATAATTTTGCATCGGAAAGAAAGAAAGAGAAGTTGCCCCAGCATCACAGGGACGCTGAAACAAGACGGAGAATAGCCACTAAAAATTAAAAAAACACGGGTAACCGGTTGCGTAAACGCGTCGTTAAGTCAAGCTCGATAATGCGAAGAATCATTAATTCACGGCGTGTGCGTCTACGCTTTCGTTCTCAACGTTCCAGTGCTACGAAAAAGATTAAATCGAAGCAACAAAGTGCTACTATAACAAACTATTGCTACTATAAATTTATGCAGACTTAATCGACCGTGCTGAGCGGGGGTCGTAGAGGAGGCTATTTTCTGCTATTCCACGCCCTATATATAGAAAGGGAACGCGTAATTAAGCCTAAACATATAGGAACGCCTGCGCTACTCGGCCCGCGTTTTTGATGCGTTTATCTCCGTATACCATCGAGTTAAGGACGGCATAATCATTAAAAAATAACATGATGGTCGGCGCTTACCATGCATGCGATCCATTACTTTCGCCGGCGTCGCACCACAATTTTTTTTAGCTGTTTTTCTTTTTGTTTCATTATAGAGGTTTAGCTCTCTTGAGCGCAATTAGAAAGGAATATAGTGTGTCACGAGGATTTGGGGTTACGCATATGCAATGAGCCAGGTCGTCTTATCAGTTATTTGCGCATCAAAGAGACTTAGAAAACTGCGAAAGTGTCAGTAGCTATCGATTACAAATGCCGAGAAAGGGAAACGTAATCAAGCCAACTTGTTTGATTTCAGGCTATCTGTAAGTTGCGAGGTAAAATATAGTCAGTCTTGTTCGATCTTGTTCATACGTCGACGCTCGAGGAATAAAGCATCTTGATCGAAATTGAAGATGTGTGTCCGTGAACGAGAGCTAAAGGTTAAAGAAAAGCCAGGATGATTGAGAAGGTATCTTTAGTGTAAGAATCGCTTAGTCAATAAAGCAGTTATCGAATCAGGCAGCCGGACAGCCAACAAAACTTTTGCCAATCGACCAGTCACTCACTCGATCAGTGAAGGTCGGCTCTCCATGAATGTGTCACTCTCGGGGACGACGAACATCCAAGAACAGTTTCAAAAGTATTTGAAACTTGCGCGACGTGATGGACGCCGCGCTAAATCGGGAAGATATGATGAGCAGTGTATGTTAGTGCGGCCATATACTTGATACTTTTCGTTTCTTCCTTCAATCGTTGTTCGTCCCCAACCGTCGATTTCAGCAGTACTACAGCGAAAGTGAGCCCAGCCATCTTGTTTTATGAAAACAAACGTGTGGGGAAACTTGCTTACAGCATTCTAACGCGATAGCGTGAAAGGTACCCTAAAGGCAAATATCAACTTTGTGCAAATTGAAAGATTACGCTTGTGCAACAATTCGCCATCGCTGGCAAGAACGGAGCAGTTGTAGGCGAGAAAACAGCGAAATTGAGAAAATTGAGTGACTCCCTCTGCGCTGCTTTCTGGGTACGTTTTTTGAAATGACGTCAGCTGACTTTTTTCAGCACTCAATTACTGCTCCACGTTCTAACTGAAGAAATGAATCGGATATACTTTCACAATAAAGCAACGTGGTCCCACCACGGTGGTCTAGTGGCTATATGGCACTCAGCGGCAGATTCGAAGCTAGCGGGACCGTATTCCGGTTTCGGCGGTTGCATTTCAATGGAGCCGAAATGTTGAGGCCCGTATACTGTGCGATGTCAGTGCACGTTAAAGAACCCCATGTGGTCAAAATTTCCGGAGCCCTCCACTACGCCGCCTCTCATAATATCTTGGTTTTTGGGACGTAAAACACCAGAAATCAACGACGGAACGTGCAGCAAACCACAGTTGATACTGCATATTGCAGCCGTGGAGCTCACTGCTCGTAGTGTCGGCAGTCGAGATCATGGTGCCATCTCCTCTCTGCGGCGCGGGATGGTATTTTCGGCGGTAGTTTTCGCCACAAGAAGATTACTTCATTGGCTCATAGAAATCAGTATTAGCACGGGTAAAAAAAAAAAGAGAACGTCGATCTATCCGAAATTAACGTTCTCTTTTAGTGTCCTTTTAGTGAGCTCAAGTAGCGGAAATTCCATCGGCTGCGTTGTGCACGATTGCCTCATTGGCCAGTGGGATTTGATACAGCGACAAAGTAACGCACCACGAACGTCCAAGTTTCTTGCATCTGGTTCCATATATGTTGTCATAGACAAGTAGATTCCTCTCAGTCGACTATACGTCTATCGAGAAGGCGTAGTAACTATTGTTACTCTTGGAACCGCAATGCTCTGAAAGCTGATTTAGTATCCTTGACAGCCGTCGCCGAAAAAAAAAAAAAGTGCGCTATGAAATCGTTATCAGACGCTATAACTGCAGAACAAACTGTTGATCGCAGTGATGGGCAGCACCGTATAATGTTTGTTCTGGTAGCCGAATAACGTGCACGTTTATTGGCTGCTTAGTCGTTTTGCTTGTTGACTTGTCTCACCGGATATCGTGTACTTCCACTTTGATGTTATTACAAGCGGCCTCTATGCAGCCAGCAAGCAAAACGTGGGTTCTAAGCGCTCGAACTTAAACGTTCCTCCGCGATTACCTTTCATCGCACAATACGCGATTGTGGCAGCCGTCGCGGGTACAATGTTAGAGGTGTTGCTATCCTTGTCATCCCTATATGCGGGCTTTGTGGACACGTCACCTCGATCTTTTCTTCGGCGAGCCAGGGCCGCTCGAACAGTCAGTTGTTCGGCTACTCAATAGTATCCGAAGAACTACTTAGTGCGGCCTTTCTAACGCACTCATGCGTCGTCCATAAGGAAGAAAAATGGCTTAACAGCAGCGATCATGAAGTCTGCACAATAGTACCAAGGGCAACGAGGTCTTGAATGGAAGCTTCATTGGACACGCCCCATCTGTTTCACTATGAGCGAAAACTGAGGGAGCGCTCTTTCCGCTATCGCACGTTTCTTCCCACACGATAGAAGCAAAGGGGAAAGAAAATCTGAAGGAAAGATGTCGACGCGATCTCTAGCGTGTCCAATTCGATGCGTCTCTCTCTTCTCCTCTATGCATGCGGCGTCATGAAGAAGTCGGCGACTCGAATCCGTGACCGCGAAAGTTCGGAGCGGTCGGAAAGAGATGAAAAGAGAGAAAGGTGCAGAATAAAGGTGAGGGGATCGCTTCTGCGAGGAAGTCCACGTTGGACACGGTTCGCTCAGCGACCACATCGGCAAAACTGCGGGCCCGTTCTGGAACATTGTCATGGAAGCGAACTGCATGTGCGTGTGCTCGATGTACAAGCGCGTCATTCACGCACGGTCTGCAGAGTGTAGAAAACTCGTGTGTGTCCGCGGGTGTAGCAGAGAAACCGAGCGCTATATGGCTTGCATGCGCCTTGGAGAGCTTAAGCACGCGTACCCGGTGGTCGTCTCCTGTGTGTTCCTGCTTTCTTCGGAGCAGGGCCTCGCCTTTCTTCCTGTTTTTCTCAAGCTGTATATTCATAGACTCGATCCGAGTCGCACGTACTTGGTAGTCCTGGAATGGCAGGAAGAGGGATAAAAAGAATTTTACTCGCTCCGCACCAGATGGCGAACCTTGGCAGTGTTGCGCACAGGCAATGTCTGTCTCTTCTGAATTTGATTCGGGTTTGGGATAGCGAAGCTTATCCGATTCGCACTCATTCAGGTAAAGCCATGGTGTAATGTGAGCTCTCGTAAACACTAAATGTTTTAACTCCATAGCATTGTGGTCCCGTGTCGCGCATCGTTGGCGCGGCGTTGACAGCGTGTCAGAAAATGGCGGCAGGCTGCCAGTGGGTGCAAATAATAAGCCCAGATAATTTGAAGGATGTACCTAACGACGCCAAAACTTTCACGGCAGCTCCTGCAGACCAAGCGATGTAATTTGTCTGAAGAGAAATTTGAGGTGAAATGGGAATCGAACCAATACCCATGTCTTGGTGAATCTCCTGACGGTACGCACTCATTTTAATCGCATCCGTCAGACCGGCGTACTGATACACATGCCCTTTTGAGCTCTCAAGGTCTGTTCACGTGGACAAGAAGCTTTCGGCGAAAAGCGATCCAGAACAAGATGTTACACCATCAACGAGGGGCCTTATGCCGTGACGATTGAAGCTGGACTAGCTGAAGAACGGACAAATACTAATAATTAAAAAAATCACGTTTGATACAAACAGTACGTTTCAGCATATTTCAGATCGCTGCCACGGAATGATCAAGTCCTAGCTGGTTTTTAATAATGCGCGGAGAAGAGACGATTGCTTTTATTGTTATTAAATTTTCGTTTTTAATAGCAACCCTCGGCAACGAAAAATAAGGCGTTCTCGCTGTTGCAGAAAAAGCATGCTCGTAACGGAAGTCTGCTACGCCCACTTCGAACTGTCTCGTGTTTTTCCTTTCCATGCCTTATCGGAATTTTCGTACCCAAAATTGTACGCTTGCTGGGTGTGTTGTCCCCGAAGTATGTTACGCCGTTAGTGAAAGCGCTCATCGAAAAGCAACAATTTCTGAGGCTTTACGACCCAAAACCACGATATGATTATGACAGACTTCGCAGTGTAGGGCTCCGGAAATTTCGACCACCTGAAGTTCCTTAACGTGCACCGACATCGCACAGTACACGGGCCTTCAGCACTTCGTCTCCAGCGAAACGCAGCCGCCGAGGCCGGAATTCGATGCCGAGCTATCTTCGGATCAGCAGCCGAGTGTGATAGCCACTAGACCACCGCGGCGGGGCGCTCGTCGAAAAGTGAAGCGAGTTAGGAACACCGGACAATCATCGGCTTCAGCTGTCTTCACTCGACTGTGGTGGCCGAAGGAACAACGTTTCCGACACCGAACAGTGGACACTTTGCTCTGGACCTGAAGAAGCGATGTTCCGTGCAAGGATGCAAGGATTCCTGCGCAGGTATTGCCATATTCTTTCCAACAAAGCATGAGAAGAACGCGCATCGACTTGCGTGGTAAGCGAAACTACGCAACGCCACTTGAGTTTTACTCGAGCCAAGGTTGGCGTGCACGCATCTAGCCATTCCTTCGCATGCATTTCTTCGTTTTGATAAAATGCAATAACGTCGAGCGCTCCTGCGCCTGAGTGGTGAATCGTGCAGGGATTGAAATCATATCAGAAGGCGGCACGTACTTTCTTTGTGGATTCTATGCATTTGGCAATATCGATAGTATCGCTGGGCCAGCGCTTACTCTGTGGAGCGTACTTTGTGGAGCAGCTGTATAGATTTACGTAAGCATAAATCTAGACTATTTCAACCTGACTGTGAGCCAAAAATAAAAGAAGGGCTTCGGCATAGGCGCAAACCGACAAAACATCCCTGAAGTTAGTGCGAAACCCCGTATGTCGAACTTAGTTCGTCCAATATGTACTTACGGTATGTTCTCTTATCACTGCGATATTGAGTCCATCACATAATCACTTTATTGGTTACGCATTGTGACTATGTAATATGCGAGTGCATACTGCTTATGATGCATGTTCGTTTTTTTATTTTTTCGTTCGCTCATTTGGTATCCGCTGTACCTTCTGCATCTTTGCTTTATGGTTTTCAGCCGACAACAGTGAACTGCTCTAAGAAGTATCGGTGGTAATAGGAATTGCCTTCGCTTTAACGCAAGCTCCGTAGCAATGTGGAGTACTACACACCCATCAATTGTTGCACCTTGAGAGTGAGGCAATGAAAATTCAACCTGCAAAATATCACCATGCAAAATAAGAGAAAGTAATGGTGACGAAGAACCGCCCAAGTGAAAGAGTGCTAGCGTTATTTCCAGCGAAAGTAAAACGCAAAGGCAGCGCACATACGTTTCACCCGAATTGCCAGTGGGCGCGAGTCCACGCTTCACAAGGTTTTAAATGTGAAAGCCGGCACAGAATGCAGAACAAATATTTTACTGCATAGAACATATATCGTGCCCTTGTCGAAACTCATACTGTTTAAAAACAGGGCTGGGGAAGTATCGAAATACAACAGTACCATGGTGTAGAGATACTTTTGAGTATCTGTATTTTTGTATCGAGATATCTTTCTAAAATGTATTTGTATCTCAGTAGCGAAATACATTTGGGATGTATACCGACTGTATCACGATACAACGCCGGACACGGGTATTTCGTTACTTATTTTTACGCCAACGAGTGACAAAAGGGGAAGGAAAAATTTTCTTGCTCCAAGCCAAGCAAAGGCGCACCGGCGGTCTTTATGAGTTCGAGGAAAGAGACACTTTGCTTTCCCAACGGTCAGACCTAGAGTTACCTGTACTAGGTCACTCTTGTTAGAACAGACCCACGTGGGAGCGGAAGTTTTTTTGTACCTATAGATGACCCGAGGAAACAACGCCGCATCCGCTCACGGAAACTTTAATTGTTGCTGCATAGAATCTATGTTAAGCCACGCACCTCTCCAGTCAGGCCGTGAAGTCTCTGAGGGCGGTAATGCTAACCCACGATATCTCCTTCTAATCTGGGTCACTGGGATTCCACACCTGTCTTCAATATAGCTAACGAATTTTTTAGCTGCGTCTAATAACGAGTACTTGGGAAAACCAGGAAGGCCATTATGCGTAATTTACGTTTTCCTTATTTTGGTTTTATGGCGGTGATTGATCACTTGACTTCCTCAAGCGAGGACATAGGGCTAAGCTCCAGAGATTCCAGGTATACGACGTCGCAAAGCTGCATACACAGAAGGTCTAGAGATTTGGACAAGTTTAATGCTTGGTACGAACTAAAGGGCTCGTCTTTCGTCCTTATATTCCTTGAAGCGGCGCCTTCCTCAGCATACCGGACCCATGTCCTGTTTGCATCCTGCATCAGAGCCCGTAGATGGGCGGTACGTTGTAAGCCGTTGATTTCTTCCCGAGAACCAAGAGGCTGTTTTATTTACTGATCCTTTAGGGTCGCGCAACCATTCGGTCTTGCTGTGAGGTGGTCAGTGTATTACCTTTCAATCCGTACCGCACACTATACCACTATGTGAACCCTATGCACAATGCCAGCCACAATGATCAGATTGCAATGCCGCAGCTAGGCTCAACCATGCCACTTGGGCGTGCCAGCTCACGAGCGCCAACACTTGAATGCAAACCTTGCCGTACGACAGTGGGATGCCTAGCCACCCGGCGACACCTCTCCCAGTGATTTGTACACCCCCAACACCCCCCCCCCCCCCTCCGTCCCTCCCCCGAGCAAACAAGTTGAATTTTGCGTACACCTCTCGGGAGCAACTCGATCTAGTTGTGAGAGCATGAAGGGAAGCCACGGCTCACGGAGTCCTGGCCTGAGGACTGCACCCACCCACGGGGCCCGCCGGAGGACCCTGTAGTCGTCATTTATTTTAATAAATGTTTTATCTCTCTCTAGATGGGCACCTTGACCCATTCGTCTTGCGATTGGTCTAGCAATTACAGGAGCTAGCAAATGTATAGAAGCAAGAATGGCTGTCATTAAAGCCACCAACATCGAAATTTCTTACTCACGAACCGCTTATAACTTGACTTCGCTAACTTCGCTGGTGCGAGAACGCGTATTATGGCCCACTGGACTCAAACAGGCCGCCGGTTCACGTGCCTCTCAACGATAGATTTGCAAGTAAGTTGGACTAAGCTTAGAAAGATTCCTGCTCCTAATTCATGTGCGCGTCGCTTTCACTAGGCGTATGCACCTCAGACTTTGCGGACAGCCCATACAGATAGTGTCGAATGCATTACAACACGAGTTTTCCGACTCCCCTGTCCAATTCCACGCGGAACAGGCACAGGTGAAGACACTGACTTCTTTGCTGGCAGGCACTGGAAGGCTTCATTATTGGAATGAGCTGTTCTGGTAGATTGCTTCGACCACCAGCGTGGATGTTGCAACATTAACAAAGCCCGTTGTGTGGTATTCACACAGCACCGGGTTATCGACTGTGAATGTCAAGGTTGTCGTTGTTTCATGTGGTTCTCTTTTTTACATCCTCACCTTACATAATTTTCATACTTCCATTTGCTAATATAACTTGCACCTAGCATGCGATCGCGCAGTACTGTTTCATTCTGACCTTTCGTGCATTACCTATCTTAAGTTCTTTCCGTTGATCTCTGTGGTTAATAGCGCGGACTTTGCGGTACAAATCACGTTCCATGCTACGTCACTTCGTTGCACAAGCAACAAACGGGAATGACCCGCTTCAAGCATTGCTGGAATGTAACATCTAAAGTGACAACGATTAAGAAATCTGCTCACGCAGTCACGCTGATCGCGCAGGAATTCCAACTAAAGCGCCAGAAAAAGTGGCGGATTGTTCGTGGGACTACATATTTCGCTTGAGAATAGCTATAGTACCATTAGGTAGGGGAGCGAATTTCAAGTACTGCACAACGGGGGTGCACCCATAGATTGAGTGCATGCAGAGCTGCGTACTAGTACGCACATACGTTCGTTTCGTGACTCTCGCCTTTGTCTTTCCGCGCAGCCGCAATTGAATCGGCGACGTCTACAGCTTTCGTACACGCGAACTTGTCTCGAGATTTCAGCTGCCTCTCGTGCACCCCCCACGGGATTTCGTCACGTGATGGGGACCCTGCGGCTTCTATTCAGCTCAGTCCTCCTCTTAGCAGGAGATGCCTAAGGTTCAGAAAAAAAAAAAAGGGGGGGGGGGGTGGAGGAGGTGCTGGAAGAGGGGGGTAGAATGTAGGCAAGGCGTACAGAGCAGGCGACTCGTATTTCACCCGCAGCGGCGCGGTCCAGTGACAAGCGTAGAGAAATCCTCGGCAGCGTCGGATGACCTTCTTCCCTTTTTTTATTGGGATGCCTACGCCGCCACCATCCAAGCCCGAAGGCCTTTCCCATCTGTATTCCGGGCCCGACAACAACGGGTCCGGTCGGTGGCTCTGCTCCGGCGACGACAACGGCGATGTACTGACTCGTATGTATATAAACACGCACGCACGTACTACATACAGGCTCCCGGTCTTCTTTTTCTGCCTTTCCAGCGTCCCGCAGCGCGTAGTTTCTGCGGGGCCGGCTTCGGTCATTCAGTTCTTCTCCGGCTCATTCATTCGATTCGCGGCCGCTGCCGCCGCTGGCGGGCAGGCAGGAAGGAAGTCGGCCCCAAGTCCCGCGCGGTGCATTTCTCCTTGAAAATGTGCCGCTGGCTGTTGCGCCAAAGGCTCGCGACGGCGTGGCACCCGTGTGGACGGACCCCCGCTGAAGTTGGCGTCGTGTCATTGTGGTCGCATGCGAACACTGTACTAACCGCCTGTATATGCGCTCCTCTATTGAAGAATAGGAGGGGGGGGGGGGGGGGCATAATTCGTAACGGGCGTTTCGTGCGCGACGCAGGATTTACTTGGCGAACTTCGCATGGCTTGCTCTCACTGTCAATTCGCGCTGGAACGTCATCTTCTATATAGATGACGTCGCCTATGTGCATGCTTCAATGCCCTCGCCCTCTCCCCCCTTCCCTTTTGTTCTCTCCTCTTTCCATAACGGTGTTCCCAAAGGACTCGGGTGTTTTGATTCCTTAGCACACGCAGTCGAAATGTGAAATGTAAAACAAACTAACGAAAGCTGCAGAGAGAAAAGTATGGCGATATTTAGGTGTCACTACTATACACCAGCCCCTGGTGCTATTACATATAAAAAGTTTGTGGGCAACAAGCACACTTGGACTGGTATAGCGCATTATGGAATAAGAGAAACGGTCAAACAGACAGAAACAAAAGGACAGAACGCTATATCCTTTTGTTTCGGTCTGTTTGACCGTTTCTCTTATTCCATAATGCGCTATACCAGTCCAAGTACGTCGATCCAACCCGCCCAATCTTCAACTCTTCAAGAAGCACACTACGCAACAAGCGTTGTTTACCTGTTTTTCACCTGTGCTATAAACAAACGCGATGGCTATTCGATTAACCGCCCAGCGCACTTTGAAATTGCCAGCAGTTTTTCACAAGGTTTGCTTTCAAAGCTCCATTAAAGAGGTCATGGTTCGGAATGGGTTCGTTGCCTCCTTGCGTGATTGGGTCACAAATTTCGTTTTAATAAAGGGACTGGCAAGCGTTCACGTTCATCGTCGGCACAATCCCAGAGGCGTCATTTGTCTAGGAGCCGTAATGCTTTCCTTATAGATGTTGCATTTCCTGAAACATTTTATTGTGCAGTCGAATTAATGCAAAGGTACAAAATATAAGCATCCCCACCCGCCTCCAGTCCAATTCTTCCGTAAGTTAAAATTAAGTCTTGTGAAATACCATAATAGCCCTTACGGGCCTGCAAGAGCAGCTACCGCCTCTGCAGGCGCGTACAACTGCCACTTCTCTCTAACCTATTACGTACATTAAAGACACTTTATGACGTAGCCGCCGTAAAGAAGGCTGCATTCGTCTATTCTTGCGTCAGCTCTGTACAGCGAGCCATAGCGCGCAATTTTGCTGCCCACCTCTATATCGTGTTTGACTAACCTGCGTTTTCAGGGTCCATTAATTTCTTCGGAAGCTCTCCTCTCGCGTACCTCCAAAAAGCCTAATATCAGGGTATATGTGTATACACCTATGGAGAGACGGGCGCAACGTTCATGGTGCACTCCCGAATTCTTGTGCTTCAACCGGTCGTCTTAACCGGTCATTTTTCTCACCGCCTCTCGGTACGCGCTCAAACGAAGGCGTTTGCTGTGTACTGTTATTTTCTTTGGTTTATTTTTTCTTGTGCCAGCTATTCCGTCTCTCCTTCACGTTACACTCTTAATTTCACTCGCGGGTCCTTACCTTACACTTAGTTTTGTTTGCTCTTTCATGTTATCCTTCTTCCATCTTGTTCCAGTTCAGTATCGCATCGACTGTGAGCGCGCCGTACGTTGTATTTTATGTTCTACACGCTCGGCAAAATATGTCGCTTATACGCCTCCCCACGTTGAAATGGCGCAAATGAAAATAAATTACGCGGATTCTATCGCTGAAGCGTGGGAGCCTCCAACGTGGCGCGGCAACAAACCCTGCTCTCGAAACTCCAACACGAAGTTGCCGTTTCGTGTTACGCAATGGCAGTTGACGGCGATTCCACCAGGGTCCTGCTACTCCTTCCCCCCCCCCCCCCCTCCATTCAACCAAAGTTCTCCCCTTCCTCTACACCAGTGTACCTTTTGCCATTTCTACCTTGTGGCAGATTCACACACACACACACACACACACACACACATATATATATATATATATATATATATATATATATATATATATATATATATATATATATATATATATATATATATATATATCAGCACACAGTCCGTGCTCGCGAACCATTACGCAGTTTTCTTACTCACAGCGGCACCCGCGCGCAATACACGTAATAACAAAAGCCAAACACGATGCAGAAAGAGAAAACTAAGGTGTGGCTTTAGGGACACACCGCGGCTCGGAAAGAAACTGCGTCGCCGAGGCAAGGATCCGCTCGCAACGTTTTCCAGGGTGTGGTCCTCGGGCCGTGCTTGGCCGTAGCTTCTTCTTCTCCTTCCACTTGCTCTTCTTACGTCCTGACCCGGCTGCGGTGGTCAGCAGGCGGCTTGCGCCCAGCGCAAGCTACACACACACAGAGCAAGCATTATATACGTATGCCAGTACTGCGTATAGTCCTGGCTGCTGCGGCAGCACAAACGAGCTCTCTTTCCTTGCCTTTGTGGAAGCTCCCTCTCTCTACACCTGCAAGATGGTATCGCGCTCCAGCTCTCGGGCAGTACGGAGCGAGCGCTAATTTCATGGTCGAGCACATACGGTGCACTACGGTGCACATACGCCGGCAGCGCGCTCTATGTTTTTCGAGACCGTCGTCGCCGCGCCGCCTAGGAACAAGAACAAACACGCAAGAACAAAAGAACAAGCACACGGGAAGGGCGACCGTCGTGGTCCCGTCCTGGACTGTGCGGAAGGTCGGCTGCGGTCCAGCACATGATGCATGGGAGAAACCGAAGCCGCAGTTTCTTTGGTGGCGCGTTGGCCCCGAGGCCGCGGGCGGTGCAGAGGCTCACCGACCGAACCAGAACAGTCGCGGAACGTCCTCTGTCTGTACGCGTGTGCGTGAGTGAGCTACTCCAAATATGCGTGCGCTCTTGTTGGTGGCTAATGGGCGCCAGACGACGGCCGATAAGGCGCTCTGATCCTGCGTGGACGCGACCAGATGCCGGCACCGCCCCGTCGTCACCGCCCCCCTCTGTGTTTTATAAGCGCACGCCGGCGGCTTCTTGTCTAGCAATTTTTTTTTCTCAGCTCCACAGCTCTGGAATGCTTCACCTGGAATTTTCGCTCTTTCTTTGCTTTGTTTATTTTATAACTATGTTGTTGCATTCTTCTATGCCCGTCTCTCCCTCTATAACATTTTCTTTACTGGACACAGATGACGTGGTTAGTTTTTTCTGCCATGACTTGTAGACGGCATCGATAGTTATAGCACCGTGTAAAGAGATTGTGGCCTGGCTGTGGACCCTCGCCTCTCTCTGAACTTGCCTAAGTTTGCTCAGATTTGTACGCGTTCACTAATTGGCTACCGCCATGTGTGCAGAGGTCCCACCCCTGTCGGCTGACATACGCGCTTTATTATTTTCCAAATTCATGCGGGCAAGGAACCACCGCCACGGTTGAGACCAATGAACTAAAACACACAGGCGCGCTCCGAAACCAACGTTGGCATCTGCTTTTTGTCCACCAAAGTTTAATTTTCTCCTCTCTTCTCTCTCTTTCTTTCTTTAAGAAATGATGGAGACTCCGGTATGGAAGGTAAAATGGGAAGGCGGGGGAGGGAATGTTAGTGTTTGTGTATACGTGTTAGGAGTGGCCCAACAATTCTTGTTACGCTTAGGCGGCAGGTGCGTGTTTCCAGCGTAAAGTACTGGATTATGGAAAGTGTGCCGGGTGCAATTCTTTATTTTTCTTTTATCCTCCCGCCCCATTGAGTCGTCGCTGTAGTTTTTATCGCAGTCCTTGTTTTACGTAATGCGCAAAAGCTGCGCACGTAATTACCGGGTTGTCTGTCTCTTCTCCAGGGAAACACAAGCGGTGCTTATTAGGCCGTATATACGTTGGCCACATGGGAGCGATTGCGAGGGCGGTAACACAATGGCGATGCTCGTTTACGCACTCATGCGCCAGATGTTCGTGCTGAAACAATTGCTGCCCCCGTATTGTCGCTCTACATTTTCTTTTATTTCATATATTTTCTGGCTGCCGAAATGCAAGCTTTAAAAGTGCTGTACGTGAAGGCGATTTGACACTGAAAACGAGTAGGCACTTTGTTCCACATTGACATCGTTTTTCTTTTCTTTTCTATTTTTTCGCTTTGCTGTGAGTTTATTTCGGAAGCAGAAAGCGGGCGATACGAACTTCAATAACTTATAGCTGTTCATGCATTTTTCATGCTGCTACAATGTATACACACGAAAAAAACAAGAATACACAGTGCCGAGATAGAAATAGGCATTTTCATTGTATGCGTGTGGTACAGGGAGCATTGTATGGGACGTAACAGGAATAGAAATAGGAGGAGAAACAGGAATTATTCTAACGGAATGCAAAGTTGTTATCGAAACCAGTGTTTCCGTACACTTTGGAAAGTGGGTGAGACGTCATATCTCTGACCTTAAAAGCTGTATACAACCTATAGTGAACCTCTGTTCTGTGTATAAAACGCGCACGAAATTGTCTCGCATACGCCTCTGAGCTTCGAACAAGGTTTAATGAACTGGGTGAAGGAACGAAAGATGCGAAGGATCGATAATTCACTCGAATGCAAATCCCACATTACTTAGTATCTGCGTTGTAAGCGTGCATTTAATAAACATTCGTTCGTGTGCACAATTGCGTTTGCACGTTTGCATGCATCGTTCACACCATGCGCGGAACCTGCAGCAAATTTTCTATATGACCGACCTCGCAATACCTTGTACGCAACCGATCCATGTCATCTAAACGTCTTCGGCGTTAACGCATCTTTTATTTCATTACTGGCTCTAGTATACGACTTTCAAGTAGGATTAGAGGCAGCACAACATGCACTTTCAAAATCTAAACAACATGAATTCGAAGACGCGCATACGAACGAATCAGTTAATTACCTTCATGCGGAAGGCTTCTTTATCTCATAGAGGTATCTAAATTCATTAAGACCTTTCACGTGTAAGCGGATTATCATTGACCTGACCTCACTGTCGCCATGTCTAAAAATGTACAACGGATATAGAGTTATTCACATTGGTCTTCTCCTTATACTTTGTGAAGGTCGTGGGCTCGAGCCTACCTGGTTGTGAAGTTAGACGTCTAAGTGGTTTACATGATTTTCAGATGTAATGATTTTATATTTACTTACAGAGGAGCTACGGCCACTTTTGCGGTGCTATAGAAAGGAATTGGTGTTTTAATTCGTTTCAATTTATTATTACTGTTAA
This sequence comes from Hyalomma asiaticum, assembly GCA_013339685.2. Taxonomy (NCBI): domain Eukaryota; kingdom Metazoa; phylum Arthropoda; class Arachnida; order Ixodida; family Ixodidae; genus Hyalomma; species Hyalomma asiaticum. Next base: position 66,970,590 of record CM023486.1, on the reverse strand, counting down.
TAAATATGGCTACAATTCATCATCCCAATCGGGTACAACCATCGGTTACAAACTGCAGTATTTCTAAGCGTTGTGTATAATTCTGGGCTTTTCTGAATATCGCGTCACGGTTCTGAGAGGTGAGTCCTCGCACGGTGCTCTTACGGTTAGCGCCATCATAAAAATCGATGCCGCTGGGGCCATTTCACCCTTGTATAGTATATGTTACTGTCACTATCACATTGTTGCTGCAGCATCCAAGTTGGAAATCGCTTCTCTTCCGCCGCGGCGGCTGCATTTCGATGGAGGCGAAGTGCTGAGGCCCCTTCTCTGTGCATCATCAGCGTGCACATAAAAAAAAAAAAAGAACACCTCAAAGGGTCAAAATTTCCGGAGCCATGTCCACTGTGGCGTCTCGCATAATCAGATCGTGGTATTGGGATTTTAAACCACAGAAATCATTATTATTATTTATCGCTTCCCTTACGGACAAAGAACTCCTTTAAAAGTGGACTCGAAGAGCAACAGAGTGAGGCCGTTACCTTCTCTAAGCATTAGTTACGACCAGTGTTGTACGGAACGTCGTTCCAAGGAACGACGTTCCTGGAACTAGTTCCTTTTTGGAGGAACGAAGGAACGCTAGCGTTCCTTTAAGAGTTGGTGGAACTGTAACGGTAACGCGTTACATTTATGCAGTAACGGCAGGGGGAACGACGTTCCATTTATAAGCGTTCCACAGGTGCGCATGAAGGACGGATAGGCCGGGCCACAACCGCCGAGGCCGAGCCTTGAGTCCTCGCTTCCCTGTTAGCAGTCTCCGTCACTCAAAAGAAAACTACACGCAAAACGTCATTCCTTTACTCCCCCTCTTCGAGGCTTCGACGAGGGCGAAACTTCTCTTTCACCAGTGTAAGCACACCACACAAGTGCATTTCGTTACCCCCATACCGTGGCCGCGCACTGTCGCTGGGCGAAATGTTTCCGGCTGTCTACGGCAACGCAGGCGGAACCGCAGCCAGCCACGAAATTCCTTTCGTCCCTTCAGATCCCGCCGACAGGCTCCCTTCGAACTAAGACACTGACAACGCGCGCTTTGCTCAATGCATTGGTTTTGAGAATGCGGTTACGGCTCAAACGTGTGGGCCTCGGCGTCAATGGCATTTTTTACGCAGGAGACCGCTCGGCGAAGCAGACGAGCAGCGGCAAATGTTACCGTGAAGTCAAGATAACGTGACGTGGCTAGCAGGCAGGCAGTGTCTCGATCAACGTAGCTGTGTGCGGGCTGGCGACACTTAGCAGCCGGAAACGTAAACCACGAGAGTTTGGAGAACAGAACTACAAGGCCAGCCAGCACGACCGAGCCGTCTGGGGTTTGCTAACAAAAGGGTGCCGTGGTCTCTTGTCAAACGTCCAACTGAAGATCGCTGAGAAGACATCAGCTGCTGTGTTTCCACGGACGCTCCCGGCTTGCTTGAGTGGGGAGAATTGTAGGATTCTCCGAAAGTCGTGTTGCAAGCGACCGTTCCGGCGCAGCATACTCTACTCGACTCGCTGCCGGCCTCTGCTGATGGGGCGACAACGTCCGCCGAAAAAGGAAAACTTGGCCCTCCTGCTGTGACGAAAGGGGTCGACGAAAGGGCCGTAGTTATGGCGGAACAACTCTCAGGCGCCAGCAGGGGTGCAGGAAATCGACAGGAAAGCGCGCGGGACGACACCAACCACGTGGGGAGGGGTAGAAGTCTTTCGCTTTATTTGGGCCATTCTGAAGAGCAAGAAAGGGTCGTTCTGAAGGCTGGACACACTGCAGTGATCTTTCACTTGGCATTCGAAAATCACAGAACACCATCTCGCCTCCTGTGCCATCAGATTCTGTTGCAATGAGTGCCGATGTGGAATTATAGATTGCTTCCTGGCCATGACTATCCCCGATGTTTCAACCTACTGAATACAACATCGCACGCCTGTGTTTAGCCCAATGTATGACTTGTGCTCCATCAGACAATACAAGTGGAGTGTCGAAAAGATCGGCGAGAAACTTAAAGAAGCACGTGCAGGTATGGTTTATTTAATGTTCTTTCCTATTCGCATAACGAAAAGACAGCTTTGTGTTCTAAGTGTAAAGCGGCCCATTTGTTACTTTCTTGTTCACATTAGGTGTGATTTCTACTATGTCTTCATCTCATAGGAACTAGAGCCACGCTCAGTAGCACGTGCGCAAGTTTTTGCTACTTGGGTTGTGCGGTTGTGCTGCTGCGAACCTTTCAAGCGTGACATACGTCATTTTTGTTTTCAGACATCATTTCTTGGTTGGTGTCCGATGAAATGATGCACGTGAGGCGATTTATTTATTTATTTATTTATTTATTTATTTATTTATTTATTTATTTATTCTCCACATATTAATGTAATTTCACTATTGCATGAAAGTGGGGCTGCTGTAGAAATTGAACAGACAAAGCGTACTCCTTAGGACACCATAAGAAAAAAAGATACTCCTACGTCGTCGTCGGTAAGGTCATCAGCTGATCATGCAGTTCTAATTCTCCACACCGACACACGCTGCGCACCACCATAAATAACAGCGAAAGAACAGTATCACAAATGCTTTAAGATTGTGAGACCTAAGCAAAATAATATATTCAGAACTGTCAATTAGACTACTAAACGACTAAAAAGACTACCAATACTACTAATACTGAGGGAAGAAATTTAGGGCAGCAAGTGATGACGACATATCGGGAAATCTCGTTGCAGTATTGGTAGACGCCGGTGAAGCACGAGCTATTATATGCCAATGTAAATCGACAGGTCTACAGCATACATAGCTTTTAGTGTTAAATGCGGGCTTGCTACTCACAGGCATTGGTGAATGTGAGTGGCTCTCTATTTTCACAAGTGAGGAGCACTATTCTGACTACTCATTGGAAGACCCACTATGTGTTGCACTTGTAATAGACTAGAGTCAAATTCGCTGTGAACAATTCGGGACTACGTTCGGTGCTCCCTGAAAAAATGTCTAGAAGCATTTATTTTCATATTTCCTATCTCCAGGTAATCTGCTGCCGGTAAGGTTCAAGTTCACGAAATGTACGTAACTCGAATTGAATTTAAAGCGTTTAAGTCACTTAAATTCAGCTCACAATTTTCCGAGACTATTTTGAATCTTAAAAATCAAATGTAACGTAAATGTAACGACACGTTCCAATTTCCAAAATGTAACTGGAACGCGTTCCTTTCTGATTGAAGGAACTTGTAACGGGAACTCGTTACAAAATCGGGAAGGAACGAGGAACGAGCGTTCGTTCCTGTTTTGGAGGAACGTGTACAACACTGGTTACGACGCTACGTGCATTTCAGCTAAATGATAGTGGAGCAACGTGAATGGAGAATGAGAATACAGCAATGCGTGATTAAAGCCGAAGAAATGTTACAGGTGCTTCATACGTGTTCGTTCTAACCATTAATAAAAATGAAATGTTATTGCAGTACGTTGTCATGTGCTCATATATATGGCTATCCCGCAACGATATCATATATCCTGTTTTACGAATTCTTTTAAGTACCGCCATCTTGGAGCTGTTAACGTGGGAAGGGAGGGGGAGGGAGCTGTCTTTCTAAATCAACTTTACAGGCACGTTGAACAATGCACGAAAAACGTCTATTAAGTCCCTTTCCTTTTCCCCTCGTCTGTGGCAGTATGCTTGCATATACGCTTAGCGTGGATTTGGAAATACCCCTCTCATCTGTACGGGCACTGCGCATCCCGCCTGATGTCACCCGGAGTGCCCGTCAGATGGGACCAGCTGTGGTCTCTGCAAGCAAGGACCAACCGCGTGCTCACGCGTACATGTGCGACAAGCACGAGAAGGGACGCGCTCGGGTGGAGCGTACACCGCGTGTAGCCAATCGCCGTCGCTGCAGTCATCAGTGTCTCCGCTATACTCAGAATGACAAACGACTTGCGGAACTCCGCTTGGGACTCGTTGATTCAGGCGGCGCGCACACACTCGCAAAAAGACCGCTTCCCCGTATAGTGGCTGTGGATATACGTGGACGTCATTGAGATTTGCAGAATGTGCAGAGGGAGACTCGATAATGATGATGCACTGTTGATATTTTTTCTGCGGTCTGTTGCGTAGAAGAAGCCCAACGACGATGACGACGAGAACGACAATGATCATGATGACGACCGTATGAAACCAACGAGAGAAATACGATTAACAAACATCGCTAGCGGCCTGCTACCGTATCTGCTGGCCCTTGCGGGTGATGTGTTTGAGAAATTTTCTTACCTTAGGATGACTATAGTATGGGGCCAATTTCAGCCCGTCCTCATTCTGTACTTGTTACCGGCGAAAATGACAGGCCAATGACCAGGAAGGAGCATTCAGTATAGAAGAGCTTCGTGTTTTGTGTCGTTTTCGCCCATATTGAACTAGGCGCGTGAGAAAATCCCACACGAAGCGACGAAGACGTGCAACGCCAACGACAAGGAATCCATTACAGAACAAGTTTGTACAAGTTGTTTTATACGCAGCAACTGTCATTTGTGGTGCGTGCCGACGACGGGATGCTTACACACAGACGCAGCAATCTTAATTGAGCTAGATTTACAGGTTGCTTAAGATTCCATCAATTCATGATGTGAGACATGCTGGCCTGGTAATAATAAGATTCTCTCTGTCTCTTCCTCACAGACACACAGCGAGAGAGAGAGAGAGAGAGAGAGAGGTGATTTATACCTGAAGTTTTACACCCCAAAACCAGCTATGATTATGAGAGACGCCATAGTGGAGGGCTCAGAAAATTTCGACCACGTGGGTTTCTTTAACGCGCACTGACATCACACAGTACACGAGCCTCAACATTTCGCCTCCATCGCAATGCAGCCGCCGCGGCTGGGATTTGATCCCTCGACCCTCATATCAGCAGCCGAGTACCATAACCACTAGACCGTCGTGGCGGGGCCAGAGAGAGAGAAAAACGCGAGAAAGGTTAATATGGGAACTCATGGAAACGGTCTTTTAGAAAGAAAAGTGCTGTGAATTCGAGACCTGGGGCCGTATTAACAAAGTCATCTCTTCGTAATCGCCCTGTGTCGTGGGGCAGCTGTCACCCGTGTTAAAGCTGTTTCGAAAACGACACGATGATGGTCCCGTCTTCTACTAGTTATGGCGCTTGACTGTTGACCTGAAGGATGCGCATTCGATCTCGGCTCCTATAGTCGAATTTCCGTCGGAGGCGAGAATCAACATTAAAGAAGCCGCTGTACGGTGCGTTGTACACGTTAAAGAACGCCAGATTGTCAAAATTACCGGAGCATACGGCGTGCCTCACAGTCATGTTTTCGTTTCGCGAAGTAAAGCCCTAATAATAATGATTATATTCCCATAATCATAGTGGCTGCAATGCACTTTTTCGATTCATAACAGTGCAATGCCTTGCTGGGCATACGCACCATGCCTCGTATTCTACGCTCGTTCTCATCTTAGCCTTACAACTTCCAACCCTACACCGCTTCTTGAGGTACATTGAACCTGGTGCTGTGCTGTCCATAAGGAAAAGGAACAGAACAACGAACAAGCAGGACTGCGCAATATGACGAACGATTGCCGAACAATCGCGCTCATGCCCACGACGTGCCCAGTACGTGCCTTCCCCTCCGTTCGGCCGGCGACGCTGACCTCCTCCTCGCGGGAGCCCGGTAACGCAACCCGCGGCGCGCAAGCAGCTCGGCCGAGCAAACAAGCCCGCGAATGATACGAGGAAGAAGAAAAAAAAAAAAAAACAGCGAGCGGCTGACCGCCTGACGGACCAATGACAACGGATCGCGTGCGAGCTCGGATTGCGCGTACATATCCCCGAGGATCATTAGGAGGACCACTAGGGGAAGTATATGTGTGTACCCGACAGCGCGTGGCCGCCCGTGTTATGTGTGCGTATGGGCGCTCGTTCGTGCGTGTGTATGTGCACACGCGTGTGATATCAGCCGTCGACTGTGCCGCTCCCCGTTTGCTGCTCGTTGTGCGTGGCCGGCGCAAACGGACTCCACCGGAACCTTCCTTCCATTCCGCGGCGTCCCATAGGTTTGGCCGTGCGCTCGGGCAACTGAGACGTGCCCGGTTGGCGTTGCGGACCAAGGGAGATCGGACCACGTCGTGCGGGGCGATGCGCACGCCACGCCTACGAGTCTCGGGTTGCCGTTTCGTGCGCCGACTCTTGTTGCGGTCGTTCTTTTTGTGCTGTAATGCTTGTCGTGTGTGTTCACATCCGTCCAACCGCGAGCACAATCGCGGCCTGCGATTGTTTCCAGACCGATGGCCTCGCGGCTCTCGTTAATGGTGCTGAGTTTTCGGGGCTGGGCCCTTCCGTCCAGGGGTGGGTCACTTCAGCTTCGGGTCGTTGTTTGTGTATGCGCGGATTCGAGCTTCGTAGCCTCTGTTTTTATTTGTTCTTTTTTTCCCTACGAGAATTGTTCGGGCCTTGTAGCCGCCGCATATTTGATGCCAGTCGGCGGTTTCGTGTATCAGCGCTGTGACGTATACGGAAAACGCGCTTTACCGGGGCCTAAGAAGAATCAAAAGTAATTTGAGGGACTGTCTTCGGTGCTGTTTATTCTTTCTTTACGGGGGCCTTCATGAATTCAAGGTCATTGTATCTCATTCCATCATTCCTGATACTAGAGAACTGATCCGATACCATATTACCTGGATTACTGACTGCATTGTGCGCTTATATTGCACACGTTTAGAACATTGCCAAGGAAGCAAGCATACATCTCACCGTTATACGTTTGCTGACTTTCTGCCGGAATATTATTACGGAATTGTTGGTAACCAACAAAAGGAGCAGCTTACGTGCAGGGTGTGTTGTTTAAGCTGTACTGCTACACGCGTACGCTCCTGTGATGCCATAAGATGGCAGGCGTACAAACTCGGTGAACAATATGATGTTATTGAGATAGCGCGACCATGGTCATTTATTTATTCGTGTATTTGTAACACCGGCCACCGCGGTGAAATGGCGGTTCTGGTGCTTGGCTGCCGACCCGAAGGACGCGGATACAAACCCTGCCAAAAGGTTCGCATTTTCAATGCAGGCGAATATGCTATAGATACCCGTGTACGATAAGTTATCAGAGCGCACTAAAACGAGGCGATCATAATTGCTGGAGCTTTCCACCATGGCGTGTCTGATAATCATATTGCGGTTTTGGCACGTAAAACCCCATCACATTATTATTATTATTATTATTATTATTATTATTATTATTATTATTATTATTATTATTATTATTATTATTTACGACCCAGCCAAGTTCTTCACGCGTTCGCATGATCGTTAGCTACTTCTCTTACCTTGCTAGAGCGTTTATTTAAAATTCCTTCCTGTGCTAAAGACGTGACTGCCCGACATTAAGAAGAAAATTTTATTCTCGTATTTTTAAAGGCTAGAATCTCCCTAGCCTAGCTCCTTTTTCTTGACTTCATTATCATGTGCAGTACTGCAGCTAGCGTACTCACGCGGTCGATTTAGGCGAACAGGTTTTGTCAAAGCACTTCTGTTCCACTCGAATTTCAATATAAACCAGGGTCGAGGTTGCTTCGTATTCTATACAATTTATTATGTTGTTCCCTCTGTGTTCTGCCCTCTGACCCGTTTTCCGCCCTATTTATTTATTTATTTATTTATTTATTTATTTATTTATTTATTTATTTATTTATTTATTGAAATTATTTGTTGCCATTTCTTGCGTGTGCTGATCGTCTAATTTCTACAGCGCGTGATCTCTCACTGACACACACACAAGCCGCAACGCAAACATGCGCACTGTGTGTCAAAATGAGCTGCGTACAACCAACACGCCTCCACCTTGCCCCTTGTGTTGACCTTTAAATCACAAGTGTTCCCCTGCCGTCGCCTTTGTCGCAGCTTCTAACTCCTCCCGAGTGTTTGAATTAACGAATGAACGCGTCCGCGATAACTACACTTCTCACACCCATCGCGCAACCGCTTTACCACGACACCGAACTCTCCTGAAAGCGAACGCGTTCCGCGGCGAGGACTTTCTCGACGGGCGCGTGCGAAGATATCGAGGCAGGTGAACTAAACTGCCTCACTTCAACGAGGACTCGCTGATCGCCGAAGCGGCGGCCATGCGGCCATGCAAACGCGCATGCGAGCGAGCGAACGAACAAAATGAACCAGTGCTGCCATCTCTAGGAAGACACTCGCACTACACGTCAAAACAAGTCTTTCTCTCTTTCTACTTCTCCTTCACCCCTCTCTCCCCCTCCCCCAGCCGGCGCGCTCCCCCCGCCCCTCTCCTCTCCCCCGAAACGTTATAATGCTAATTCGAATGCATAATGAGAGAACCTCAGCGTCGGAGGTGCGGAAGAAAGAGGCGCTAATAAAGAACGAAGAAAAAGCGTGCGTATATAAAAGCCGCCGTAGCCCCGTCAGGCTATTACGGAAGCAGTGAGTTAAAAAGGCGTTTGCTCTCCGCTTGCTTTATCCCACGTCGCGCGCTCCCTTTCAAAGCGCGCGTGTTTAATAGCGGAGCCGAGTCTATTTTCATTATCGTCTCGGAGCCTATCGATGACGCTTTGTGAATGAACGTGCGCCGGAGTAGCGTGCGCGCTTTCTTTTACTCGGTCGTCGCGCGGCAGAATGAAAAGGCGTGCCGAGTTTCTTAGTGGCAGGGAGGTTCGGACTGGGGACGATGGTTTTATTATTGAATTCGCGTGGCCTTTTAGTAACGGTTCGTAAAGAGGATCGAGGAAGAGGAGGAAATGTTGCCGTCTCAAAACGGGACCCGATAATGAAGTGTCGACCGCGGAAGACACGAACATGCGGAGAGTGGATAAATGCACAACTGTGTTCGGATGTATGTATACTGTCGTAATACTGGAACTCGTGCTCGAAAATAACGAAAAGGGCGCAATAAAGAAGCTACGGAACCAGTCGGTTAGCGTACGTTTCGCAGTTCTGACGAAGAAAAAACAAGAGATTAGTGTGTAGGCTTCTATAGGTTCCAAGACCGGGAGCATGACGCAAGACTCTTTTAAAGTGCAACCTTCTTCCACATACGCGGTGTCTTCGCACTTCCCAGCCATATATAGATGCAGCCGAGGTACAGGGGTATAAACATACGTCGCCAAGCTTGCCGGCGCGACACGTTGTTCCCGCTCAACTGGCACGACAGGTGAACAGTAAAGAATTACGAAAAGAGAGATGGACAATTCGCGTGATCAGCATACTATCGACACGCGTGCCTGTATCGGTTCTTTGTGGGGAGCGCCGTTATCACTATATAGACGACGCCAATAGCCACGCGTGTCTGGGCATCCTGGTAACGTCGTCATGAAATACATTACGATACGTTCTAGCAAATTTAATCGCTCGGGGGGTTTGCGAACGTCCGCTAATCGAGCTTATATATACATAGCGAAACTTCAGAACCCACAGCGTTTTGGACCAACTCCGTCAAATCCGCTTCAGTTGCGACGAATTAAAGTGCTACGAATTGCTTTGTGCATTCAGACCCAGTTTGACAGGACGTACACGGCATCGTATCAAATTTCCTCGAGCCAACTATCCCTGTTGTGCAGCTGTCAGACATTTATTGTGGCCTGAATAAATGAACAGCATCCGTTATGCGTGATGTTATAGAACTGCAAGGATGAAATGACGTGAACTTAAGCTATTTCTAAACGTGTCTTCATTGCACTCTTTCACGGAGAGGTTCCAAGCTGGTGTTTGTGTGTGCGTGTTCTGAGGAAAGGAAGAACTTAGTTATATATAGGTGAAACAATTTCACTATGCGTAGTCTCCGTCATGCTCTGTCTTGCGAGACGGGAACATTGCCTCCCGCAGACACTATACCTTGCATCGATATAATAGGCACTATTCTTTATAGTGTGACCAGTGGCACCTTCACAGCGATCCGCTTATCGGGCATCCGGCACAACACAGCCGCAGAAGCACTTCTACACCCCAAAGAACTCTTCGATGCATGCCGCCCAGGTTTCACTCATGCCGCTGCACAGTACATCTGAGTCTCTGAGGGAAAGAGCACGGGTGTATGACGAACTTTAATAAGGGATGCTGCGGCGAAACGGAAAAGACAAAAGGAAACGAGGGATCTATAAAAGGGAAAGGAAGCGGTCCGCACGCTGCGTATGTACGTTGGACATTGAAGAGTGCAGGGAATAAAAGGCCGGCACGGTCACGCAGAGAAGGGATTGGGCTCCCGAATGAGGAGAAGAGAGGAGGACAGGAAATCCCCAGGGGGAGTTCGTTAGCGTCGTGGCGTCGGCGGGCGCGGCGTTGCGTACTCGGCGTGCTGGCGCGCGGCTGCTGCCCGCGTCTCGTCGCCTTGATATGCTAATGAGGCGTCTCATATTTGGGACCGCGGGAGGTTCTCTCTCTCGCTGCTCCCGCGCGCTGCACTCCTCGTGTTCCCTCATTCCCCCGTCATTCCCTAAACCTCGCCGCCAGCGCAACCTCGTCGTCTTTGGCGCCGAGTTCGCGTCCGCTCTCTCATGTTTGCGTACTCGTCGCGAGCGTCGGCGCGCGAGCCCTCTGGGTGCGGGCGTCGCTGAACGGCTGGCCGGCCAGCCGGAGATTATGTATACGTGTGTACACATGGATGTGTACATATACGCGCGGGTGCGTACGAAAAATCGCGTCGCCCGAGAAGGCGCACTGGAAGGTTTTGCCCGCGCACCTCGTTCCTTTTTACTCCCATCGTCCCGAATCCCGTGATTCGACGGTGCGTGAGTGTGTGTGTGATGTCGCGTTATGCGTATTGTTCTATATAGAGAGCGCATTCGCCTGCGGCTTGCTTGGGGTTGGGCGCGCGAAAGTGCCAAATTAGGGATGACAGGAATTTTTTTCTTCTCACTTTTTGAAGCCGAGATCGCGCGCTGCGGGGCGTTTACAGTGAATTTGCGAGATGCATACGGCGAACTCAGACCACTCGCCCCCTCTTGCGGTCGCTTCTGTGCCAGGCAACGTCGTCTGAAGCCCCTCGTGTACGTTTAAGAAAAGGAAAGGCAGTCGTATCTGGGTGTGTACATAGACTACAACGCCTCGCACAACGCGACGTATGCGAAAGCGAGAAGGCTCGCTTTGTTCATCGTCAACCCATCCGCAAAACGAATCAGATATGCATATTAGCTCAAAGAGGAGGTGCCAGAAATTTTGGTCTGGGTTACGCGGAGCTCTGAGTCACTCTATAAAGCCTGCGGATGAACTAAAGGTGAACTCTTGGAGGCGGGGCATATTTACTTGGCGGGTCCTGTTTGAAAGTCTATGGGCACGAAGTTCGCGCTTTATCTGTCAGGTATTGTCGCTAGCGTGACAAACACGAGAGGAGGAGAGCTAGCGAATGAGATGGTCAAACACCGCATCATTTCTCGCAAGCCATAGGCGTCATATCGTCCTCAAAGGCAATAGCGAAAGTGGAACGCCATATGCATATGCCGTCTTTCCCGCGGGCGGGACGCCAAGCACGTTTGGCCACGCGAGTTATGTGTTTGACGAGTGTTTGCATACGTGGTTGCATATCTGTATAGGTAAGCAATGTCTGCAGGCAAGCTATATGCCACGCAGCGTGGTTATGAATCTGAATACATAAATAGACCCTGGAGGCAGTTTTAGCTTGACAGACTGCTTTGCACTTTCATCTTTCTTTCGAAACTGTGCCTACGATTAGTCAGCATGTCTTTTTTTCCCTGTCTTCCACCAAGTGGACGTTGTGTGTCGTGTGCCGTCTCGTGATGCGAGGCCATCAAGAGAAAGAGAGAGAGAGGGACGAGGAAGGAAGGAAGAAAGGAAGGAAGGAAAGAAGGAAATGCAAAGACGTCTACCAGACGCGTGTCCAGTTTGCTTTACACTGCACCGGGGGAAGGGATAAAGGAATGAGATAGAATGGAACAAAGAGAGAGAGGGAGAGCACTAATCACTCGCGCGCACACTTCTCTGAGCACATCGCCTGCAGGCGAGGCCATCAAAATTTTAGAAGTTTTCACTGATGTGAATACCGAGGTCCGAGTACTCTATAGACACCGAGTACTCTATGAACCGAGCGCCTGGTATACGCCTGTGGTTCGTGTCTCATATACATTGACGAAGTCGTTTAAATGTTCTGAACACCTATACTCTCATAGTAATATGACGTCCTGTATAACAATAAGCCTTTTGAATGATGTGCTTTTCATCGACCACAAAAGGAAACAGATTAAAAAAGTTGTTAGAAATGTCAAAAGTGTCGCTGAGCTAACCTTTCCCGTTGAAATCACCCTTTGTCTCATTGCGAACGTACCTTTCAAGAGAAATATTCTCTTGTCGGTAGTATCGACAGATACTATCATAAAGAGGAAAATATCAATGCCACTGCAATATGTGCTGCCGTTAAAGTAAGGCCATATTCATGATGCCCCTGGTCTTACGTTCTCATTGCTATTGGCCATAGTCATTGGCTATAAATATATCCAACCTCTAATAGACTGTAATATGACCTTATGACCGACTCTATATTCTATAGCGTAACGTGTCTTTGCAAGCAGAAGCACTGAAAACGAGCGTATACGGTTGAAATAATGCATCGGATTGCGTGACAGAAGTGCAAAACATATCTGTGACGCTAGTAATTAGAGTTATAAGATCAGTAACATTACTGGCTAGGGAGATTTCAGGACGAAGTAAGAAGCCAAGGCCATTTCATGCAGACACTCGGGTTCATATATTCCCCATATATTATCATGCCAACTGCCAGTTCTTGTGGACTGAACAAGCGTTAACTGCACCGTGACTTCGAGCCTTGATTTGCTGTGTAGCACACAAATGCTTCCTCGCATGGAGTTGTTCTGAAATGAGCATTTTCTTTATCCGACGCCTTTTCTCTGGCCCTAAGTATCGTGTTTAACGCTGTTGACGTCACCGGCAAACAGCTTGCGACAATCGACTCTGCATCCGTCTAAAACGACCTACGGCTATTTGGTGACTCGTGTTGCATAACTTTACACGACACCGCTCTTGGGTGCTGTGTGTTAAAGGATCTTTTCCAATAATCTGGACCGATTCCCTGCCCACACAACTCTCCGTCAAAGCTGCACACCTAAGATACCTGACCCGCTAAACTGCGCCGACACGCTTATCGCTATTAATGAGAGCGCAGGAGCTAGACGGCGCCTGTGCACGAAGCTCACTGCCCGTGGTATACTATATACAACGTAGCCTAAACACATAACCACAGGGCGCATGAAGCTGTTTTCCAGCGCATGAGTAACGCTTCGAGAAAACGCATATAGCCTCGGGCGAAGTAATCTTCCAAGTTTCTCGCACACGCATGACCGCGGCAGCCAGCGACATCGCCATCACGCCACGGCAGTCGCAGCGCGCTAGCGCTCGTGACGCGCGAACAACTCGCGCCGCTAGACGAGCTAATTGGGGAGACCCTCGGGGTTCAGAAACCACCGCGTTGAGGGCTAATCGACCCTCCCCGCGCTGGCCGGGCATGCGCAAAGCGAAGGGTCACGTGACCGCGCCGCTGCGTCCCCTGTCGGCGCGTCTGCGCGCGCCTTATGTACGTGTGTGTGTGTGTGTGTGTGTGTGTGTGTGTGTGTGTGTGTGTGTGTGTGTGTGTGTGTGTGTGTGTGTGTGTGTGTGTGTGTACAAGGCAAGCACGAGCGGGGAGACGCGTGCCTGGTAACGAAGACGCAGCACGCGCGCGCCGCTCATTTGCATAATTCGGAGCGCCTGCCCGGCGCTCGTCCCTCGCCCTTTTGGAACTCGCGCCGCGACCACTCTTGGGAGCGCGTGCAGGCCACCCGCCCGTGCGAGCAATGTGTGTGTGTGTGTGATCGTGTGTTTACGTTGGGAACCTTATGCGGGAGCCACTTCGATATATAAATGCCCGCGGGCGAGAAATGTGCCATCTTGGGTGCGCACGGTCGACTGGCGATGGGGACGACTTGGAAGCCGACGAGTGGGCCGCCTAGAGAACGTCCGAGGGTTCGAATCTCATCTCTCCACTGCGTTGGCTTGCCGAGACCGTGCTGTGTGGCTGCAACACGTGGGCGCTGTCATTTTGAATGAGCTTTCCTAACGTCTATGCTATTCGTCGGTCTGTGTTATGTGACAAGAAACTGTGCTGTGTTCTTGGTATTGACATCGAATGTGAATATCAGGTGACGGCCTGCCCTTGCAGTTTGCCTTTGCAATGTGTGTGTCATGGCTTGCAAAATATTTGCCAACACACAAGCGCGCTCGTATCTGTGTGCAATTTGTGTGGTGTGTACGACGACTTCAATGATATTTTGTCTGCACGCACTCGTTGTGGCTTAATTTCGAAGATGTGAACCTACGTAGGTCTCTCTTTGACAAAGGTGCATTTTGGAAAAAAGGGTATTAATATGCTCGAAAGACATACCCGGCTCGTGACAGTTCGTGAGGGGCCCGTTAGTGTGTGCTACGGCTATAGACCTTCAGTATACTTGAGCCCAATGGCATCGAGCTCGACACCGAACAAGCAATGCCCCATTTCGCTTTGAAGTATGCACTTATTACTTTGACACTCACTCCCTTGTCTTCACACTGCGATAAAGTCACCAAGCACTCAGTGTACCTCATAACTCTAGCGCAGTGTAAAGACAGTGAAGAACCAACTAACCCAATGCATCCCTTTACTCACTCTCTATCCTTTGACAGCGCTGGAAATTCCTGTATTCCGAAGTCGCTTTCAATGACGATTTTATTTATTTATTTATTTATTTATTTATTTATTTATTTATTTATTTATTTATTTATTTATTTATTTCATTAACCAACCAATTATTTAATAACTTGCGAATATTCCACGGGTGTATTCCGCTCAGTATTGTTCTAGCCGTATATTCACGTTCCATCACCATGAAACACGAGGCTCGTAGACAATCAAAACTGATGACGTGACTTGTGTGTACCTTCCTCCTGCTTAATAAAAAAAGTAAAAAAGAGATAAGGTGAATAAAACACGCTATTCAACAACAAAGACGCGTAACTGTGCCGTGCAGTTTAGGTTTTAAAAGCGGGACCACGTATGTTCTCACAGGACAAAAATTAAAAAAAAAAGGGGGGGGGGGGAGGACGATGTGCACATGCCTTTTTCACTGGGCCGAAAACTAACTACAACGGAGAATAGTTTAAGTGAATGCAGAGATGTCCACCCGAATGAAATTCTGGGCGCGAGCCTGCGTGTAACCTTTGGATTTAGGGACGGAACGGCAAAGGCAGAAATGTCCCCTATAAGGGTCAGTAAAATAATGTAGGAAAAGTGGTTCGGTACGAAGAAAGGGTACAAACGAAATTGCGTGACAACCGGTGTTACTATACGAGAAAGCTAATACCGTAAAATGGGGTTACTTTGTGAGAGATTTCGTACGTTTTCTTTCTCTCGCTGAACAATTATCAACATAAACGCGAATGAACAGTAGCATAACGTTGCTAAAGCCTTCCCTCACACAACGGTGTGCTCTACAAATCCGCATCTTTAATACAAACGGCTATATTCAGGTTAAAAGCTGTCACAATGTTGCCCTGTCGTGTGGGGCAACTTTGTGACAACGTTGTTCTTGGCTTAATATGATTGCGGAATAAAGGGCTTGCATGAAGTTACCCCATCAAAAGTTTATTTGCATTATGCACAATTGGTTTCTGCTCTGGCAATGTTACAATGGTATTACAAATTATTCGTACATGTACCTCCTCAATCACGATCTTTTACCTCAAAGATGCCTCGCTTGCCTACCGGCCTAGGGGATTCAATTGTGTACAAAATTTATTTTGAGTACAAAATGGCGTCTTCGCAGTCGGGTCATCTCCAATTCTTTTTGGACCTCTCCGTAGTGCTGACGATGTACCCCTCAGGTTGGACTTCCGTCAATCTTCCCGGGAAAAGTTGTCCTTCGAAGTTTGCTACGACAAAGTCATCCACCTTGAAGGTGCTTTCCCCGGAACCCGTACTGCGGACCCTCGGGACGTTGCTATTTGGAATCGCGGAGGTAGTAGGAGTGTCCGTTTCCGATGATTGTCAAGACTTCCGGAGAGTACCTCGGACTCACTTGTATCTCCTTCCGACCATCTTGTCGCCACGCTGACCATCTGAAGACGATTCGCTGTCACTGCTATCTTCTGCGCTGTCGTCCTCAAGAGAAGACCTCTTCCTAGGTCGTCCAGCTCTGATACTAGAGGAACGTTGTGACAGTTGGCGTGTCACAAAGTTACCCCGCGAAGTATCAACATTTCAGTTTCCTTTCTATAACCTTAAACAAACATGACGTGATTAAATTTATATTACAGTTTCTTTTAGCCTACATGTTAACGATCAGAAGGTCATACCTGATTTCGCTGTGTTTGTCGTGCGGACGTGTCGAGCACACAAAGTTTACTGCGCTTCAACAATGCGTGCCAAAACACGATTCAAGATGTCGTTGTCTAGAGTGGCTCTGGAGCGCGGAAACGTCGGCAGGCTGCCGCTAGGTGACCCGGCACGTCAGGTGAGCTTTTTGAGTGACTCATAGCTTTTCGGCAGTGCTTGGTCGTGGCGCGAGATTTAAAATACAGAAAAATGAGCGTGTGTCACAAAGTAACCCCTGCAGTCACAAAGTAACCCCATTTTACGGTATATAAAATTACAATTTTTCATTGAAAACAAGACTTTCATTCACATAGACAATACATCGTAGCCCAAATTTAAGAGTGAGCTTTCTCGCCGCACTGGTCGCCGCTCCGTTATAAAAAGGACGCCCATAGCACCCAACCTTACAAAGGAAATTGGTTTTGAAGAAGCACAAGCCAATGTACAAATACATAAAGAAGGGTCAGATTCTGAGAAAGCAGGCGCGAAACGATGAAAGAAAGTCGCCGGAAGCAGTAAACACAACAGCATGCCGCAAGTCATGATGACGCCTCTCAGCGCACTTTGTCGGCTTGGAAGTCCCAGGGCTGAGAATATGCTGCTCGGACTAGGAAGAAGAAAGTCTACCGAAGAAGAACGAAAAATTACAAATAAGCGGCGTGCCGCAAATAAGCGCATAGGAAAGAAAAGGGGGGCAAAAACGAAGGTTCAGTCGAACCCTCGCTTCGCGCTGGGGAGCTGATAAACGGCTCCAAAAGCCCGCGTTGCAGATTTCTCGTGGGAGTCGTTTAGAGTAGTCAGTCTTCCTGGCTGACTGGTGTGCTCTCCCGTCGCCCAAGTGTGCGCGTGCACCCCAATCCAGTTTTTTTGTTCCTCCACAGTTTTCTCCTTGTTTTATTTAAAAGTGTCTCCCTCGCATATAAACTCCTATGCATCAAACGAAGCAGGCCAGTGATGAAGTGAACAACGCGCTGCTTTCCACACGCACTTCAATGTACACAGGAACAGCCGAACTGTGTGCGCGTGTGCCAGGGTGGGGGGCTTAAATAATTAGTTCTGCCGATACCCACTTCTCTTGCACTTCCAGTTCAATAAGTGGAACTGCTTCCATTGCTTCCTGTGGAACTACTTCCATTGCGCCGAGACTGCCTTGTCCTCGCCACTATATAGCTTACTTACCCCTTCAGAAACTTATCCTTGTTCTCAATGCCTTACAGGTGGGAATCCATGTATGTATGTATGTATGTATGTATGTATGTATGTATGTATGTATGTATGTATGTATGTATGTATGTATGTATGTATGTATGTATGTATGTATGTATGTATGTATGTATGTATGTATGTATGTATGTATGTAAAGTATATGGGTTACGTGCATGCTCGTGCCTGAGATGGGTGTGTGTCACTTCATGCGAGTACACAAACTAGGTGGCCTGCAGTCCCTGCATTCGTAACTACATCGGTGGCCACTCCCGTAAGACCAAACGGCTCCTGCTCGCAGGAAGAGCCCGACTCTGAGAACTCGTATAGCAACTCCAAGAAGTGAGTACTGCAACTGCCGTTCAATGAGCACTGTAACCCCTCCATATACTATAGAGAGATGCGACCGAACTCGGCCATCCCCCGTAAAGCACTCTCCGCCGCAATGCCCTTGATCAATGATATCGCGGAGCAGACCACTTGAGGAAGATATATTACCGTCCATTCTCACCCGGCCCCGCACGCCAGTGCATCACCAAGGACTCGGGCTTTTTTTCTTTCTTTCTTCTCGTCATCTTTTTCTCGGCGTTGTCTATACAGCAGCCATCACCTTTTTTTTTTTCCTTCATTGGACATCACCAACTTCACAGTGGTCGCAGAAGTCGTGATGCTTTAGACTCTCGCGACGCGACCGCTGGTTATGGTCGTCATCGGTGCAGGGTCTCCGCTGCCTCCTCGGAGGCCAAGCATCGAGTGGCGCAGGAAAGGCTCGTCCTCGATCGAACTGCGCGTGCGCAGAGGAGTGAGAGGGGAGGGGGGGTCCCGACCGGCAGTCTGGCTGGCTGGCTGCGAAGGCCCGGGCCCTCGTCACGTGTCACGGAGGGCGGACAGATTGGAGCGAGCGCCATTGGGAGGAGGGCGAAGCAGGGAAGGAGGAGCGGGCTGAGAAGATGCTCGTCGTTGGACAACGGACGAGCCTCCGCGGGGACCCAACGTCTCGGTAACCAAAGCAGGCCGGGACGTCTATGCTGAAGTAACTTTCGCGTCTCAGCCCGCTTTTCTTGTTTCACCGAAATACACATTTATAGAAATTGTTTCCGAGCACGGTAAAAAATTTCTTACGAGCTATATAGCATTAACGGCTGAGTAAAGCTTCGTCTCCAATGGTAGAAACATATATCCTGAGGCCTGCCTGTTTAGGCATCCTCCTTAACTCCAGAGGCGCCCCAAGGGCCCGTGCTCGGAGTTCAATATATCGCCGTAATATCGCTTTCTGTGTGTCCTTGTTGGCAGGTTAAGGAGACGCGAGCGAGTGCTTCAGTCGTGCATATTCGAGGCGCTACGTCACCGAAATAAAAGTGCAAATGTTTTATCAAGCAGTGGTATGTTTAACGCATTGCTTTGTTGATTCATGACTCGTACGCATCCACATTCGTATGCTTCGGATGTGACGTTTTAATCAGCATACGAGCTTGGCCAGTCGTAAATCTCAACTACCGAAGAGAGTTCCTGCTGTGACTGGGCGTAATCCCACATAACACAGAGTGAGCTAAATTTAGCACACGTGCACAAAGCACCGAATGTTAAACGGAACTATAGAGCCGTCAGTGCATATATAATCGAGTTGTTTGAGATGCACGGTAGCAATCACGACAGTGTGATATGCCTTCTTATATACTTCCCCTATAACATCACGCGTGTTATGTGGGAGCTATAGCTTCGACTGCCGCAAGGCACAGGTTGTGTCTCCGCACACTCTTGCTCCACATGTACCCAATATTTCTACAGTTGAATGAAGGATAACAGTTTAACGCCTGTTTTCTTGAATTACCTTCCCCGTTGCCTCTATGTATGCTAATTGGCGCATCGCGAATCAAGGCCGGACCGCTTATTGATACGGAAAATGAACTATCTCAAAATCTTCCCGTTCTATGTGCGTTTCTCTCAATATGTAGTATGTAATCTGTTATCTGCATGTACTATATCTCTCATAACGTCTTATCATAACGTATATATCCCTCTGTACGTCGAATGGAACCGAAAACAAAACAAAGAAAGCAAGCCGCTGGAAAACGAAACGGCGCTACTTCCCGGGTCGTCTCTTGGCTGGGCTGTCGTCTTCGACTTCGTAGTCGTGACGTCACATGCGCGGGGGGTGAAAGTGGTCCGCGCGGCGTGACCGGCATCGCTGGGGACATTGCGCGAAGTCCGGTCACGCAGTTGGCCGAGCCCCAACACAGATCCGGCGCTATCAAACCTCTTATCCGCGCCGCCTGGTGTGTACGTCTAGTACACACTGTGCACACACGCACGCACGCACTCACATACACGAAGCACTCCGCTGTGCCATTCATGTGGCATTGGACAACCGACATACCTCTTGGCCCGCTGCTTTTCCGGGTGCGACTGTATATCTGGCCCTCCGCTTGCTGAGCGCACAAACATTCAAGAATTTGTTACTCTGCCCAGTAGCGATCCTCGGATATTTTGCTGGCAAACTCACGCGTGTTTGTTTATATGTGGCCAAGTTTTTGTGAGGCACTTCACTTTACTTGCTTTTTTTTTATTTTTATTCAGCTGGGGTGTACGCGATGAAAATAGAAACATATTCGAGACTCCTCTATTTGAAGATACATCTCCAGTTTCCTATCTTTCATGTTTGTCCTTTTTGCGTGTACATATTCCGTCACGCCACGGCGGTATAGTGGCCATGGCACTCGGCTGCTGATCCGAAGGTCGCGGGATCGAATTCCGGGGACGCGGTGGTTGCATTTCGATGGAGGCGAAATGACGAAGCTCGTGTACTGCGCGATGTCAGCGCATGTTACGGAACACCAGGTAAGGTCACGGCTTGGGCTAGTTAGTACCACTTACTTATTAATGAAAAAAAGAAAAAGAAGTACAAAAGCGAGAGACACTATCCACATCCCTTTATTTCGCGCGTTCCTCGTCAGAGTGCGAATATATGAATAACGTGACTTCGAAGTCATCGCATTATTAGCTTGTCGTGCTTGCCATTTACGTGACGATTAGGGACAATAATAGTACTTGTGACATATTGCTGCATTTCGTGCCAAACGCCGGAATAAACGAAGCGATAATAATGCTACATCGTGCACACCTCACTTCATAATGAAGGGTTATGGAAAGTGAAGTGAATCAGACTGAAAATTTTCACGCGTGTGCTTCATATTTCTAACGTCACGGTTCTGCTTCTTATTAATAGACAAAGAAAAACGCCCGCCCAAGAACAACTGTACACTGGGACACTTATATCCGTAACGAAACGTTCCTCATGGCCGTTCCAATAATTCTGTATGTTTGCGCAAGATTCATATGAATACACATGGAAAATGTAGACAAATATACGGAATATGTGCGGACTTCGTACGTAAACATGTGGAATTATTGGGATATGTAATGGAATGGACAGTCGCTGGTCACAGCATTTATAATCGCTCGGAAAGTCGCGATATGAGAAGTCACGCATTCTCCTCTCGGAAGTAGTCCTGGTGCAGTTAGCTCAGATTTTAGGAGCACGATTACATTGACATTAAAGCTAGGAAATTCGGAAGCTGCAGCTCGGGCACCGAATTCCTGAATGAAACCTCTCACTACCCCCCATCTCGCATAAGAAGAAAGGCAACAAATAATTTACAAATACCCGAACAACCAGGCATGCAGAGGGGCCACGGTGCCGCCAAGGAACAAGGAACTAACTCTGCACGTATACGGCAGGCACCTGCACCGGACGAAGGCGACAACGCGCTATAGGACGCTCGTAAATAATCTCCGCATTTCCTGTTTGCGTCGCGGCGCAGCCTGCGCTGTACAACTTCGCCTCGGTGCCCTCTCTCACTCTTTCACCTTTCCAGTATAATACCATCTTCGACACATTTTCTTTAGTGTTTTGTTTTCTTGTTTCTCGTCTCGTTCTTTTCCGTCCCGCCATCGACTTTGTTTTCAGCTCAGCGCGCCGAGGATCACAGGGGAAAGCCGCCCGGCGGTTCCCGCTTACATCGTCGAGATCGCCTTGTAAATCGAGATATCGGGCTCGAGCTTGGGGAGCCCGCAGGTGCAGTCGATAAATAATTAATGGCACGCGGGTCGCAAGGAGCCGGACGCGGCGGAAGTGCTGTCGCTTGTAAATGGCTCGAGTTGTGTGTACGTGTACGCACGATGTCGCGTGTAAGGCGCTGTGCACCAATGTACTACGTTTCGCGTGGCTGTATTGTCGATCGCCTTGGAGTGAACGTAGTGTACGCTATAACACTTGCGTGCGCCGTGTACCGCTCAGCTGTATGGTTGTTCACGTGCCACCGATTCCATCGCCGCTACAGGGATGACAAGAGTGTGCAAACGAGGAACACTGAAGGCTGTTATCGTGACCTCCTTAATAGCGCGTGAACACGCTGTGATGTGCCGCTTCACTGTATGCTTCTTGCGCTGTGTGTTGGTACGCAGACACACAAGTTCATGAGTGTCGAGCAATTAGTGTGGCTGGAAGCGTCTCCGTATCTGGACTTTATCGTGCAATCCACTGGATCAGTTTATGTTGTTTTTCATGTGCTAATTTAGCTGTTCTCTCCCGAAGCGTTTGTCAAAAGGCGAGGTTTAGCAAGTAGAACGCGCAATAATGCAAAGCAAGCAAGATACCACAGTGCTCTCTTGCTTTCATTCTAACACTCGTGCGTTGAGGTGAAGCGCGTTTTATTTATTTATTTATTTATTTATTTATTTATTTATTTATTTATTTTCAACGTGTAACAGCCTCAAGTAAAAGGTAATAAGCATAGTAGAAGACCCCGGGTTAATTCTGACCGGATGTTTTTTTTTTTTTTTTTTTTTTTTTTTTTTTTTTTTTTTTTTTACTGGGCAACCACGTCTCTCCAGTGTGCGCGTGTAGCGATGCCATAGGTAACCAAACATCTGATCCAGTTCTCAGTAGCGAAGCTATCTGAAAAAAAAAAAAATGTACGCCCTTCCTCGTTAAAAAATAAAAATAAAAAGTACCGATGAGATGTCTGTCTCTCTTGCCAGCGCATGCATATCACAAGATGTCTGCGACGTGCTTTCATATCGTGTAGTTGCTCTCGCGTGCACGTCCGTTTAGATGCCCTTTCTTGCGCTTATTTGGAGAGATTGTACGCACCGTTCACAGAATCGAATATTCAGTGAATTAAACAGTAGCAATGAACCGCCACGCAGCCTTGCAACGAATGTACGACGACCTCTGCGACTTCGTCTACTAGCCATGCCTGTTTGTAGCCTCACCAAAAATGTGACTGATAATCTAATCTGTTTAGCTGTCACAGATTAACTCGCCCTCACCATCAGCTGCATCCGCATTACTGTAAGTATGGAGTCTTACCAAGGCAGGCTTGGTCTCGCTGCGCCACCTTAAAACATACACCTAAGTCGAGTCAGTTCACCTCATCCTTCGGCAGTCACGCAAGCGCGCACAGTTAACCGTATACACGTATATACGAATTAAAAGCCCGAGCTCGTTTCGAGGTCTTTTATACCCTAAACGAGGCGGCGTATATAGGCGTTCTAGTGGCGTGGGCGCCGATCGCGTGCGCGCAATGAAAGGACGTTCGGAGCGGCGGCAAATTAGCATATTAACGGCGTTAAAACGGGGGCTGTACGATTAATCGAGCACGCTGCCGGTCGGGCTCGATCGCTGCGCGAGGCAGGCAAAGGGAAGCCCGGGGCGTCGCCATGACGACGGCACGCTAACCAACTGTCCGACCTCCGCAGCCGCAACCCGATTGCCTCACCCCCCTCCCCTCCACCACGTCAAAACGTCGCGCGTCACCGAATGCCGTTTCCCGATCGCAACCTGCGCAGTCTGGCGACCCAGTAACAAGCGTGCGATGCGAGAGATTCTTGTCAAGGACTCGGCACGTGTTGCATGAGTGAGGGGCTTTTGTTTCGTGACGGGATCGCTCGCCAAACAATGCGCTTCAGCTGTTTCTCTCTCTCTCTCTCTATCTCGCTTTTTCCTGCCTCTCAGTGACATCGCTCTCGAGTATTGCGACGCTTGGATTGTGCTATTATTAGCAAGATGTTCGGTTTGAGAACATATGTACCCGCAGAGTTCAAAGAGGGATAAAAGAAATCAAGCAGCCGGAAAGCACAACGCCCATCGGAGAACATCGAAACATGAAAACATAGAAATAGAATATTAAACACGCGGAGGAATAAAAGACGGGAAGAGTGTTACAGAAGGCGATGACACGTGAAGTGGTAGAGGGTCCTACTCTAATGCGGCAGGTACTCGGTTCGACATACCGCCGGGCACCCAACGCCGGCCAGTGTGCCCTTAAGAGTCCCTCATAAATGTTTGTGTGCTTCAGCAAGTCTAGTAGCATAAATGAAGTCTTATGCGCGTAGCTTCTTTGGCCGCAACGTACTAGGGTCTTTTGGTCTGGTATAAAGCGGATGTCCAGTCGATCCACAGCGCTGTTCGCATCACCTCACTTCCGGCACCATGAAGTGTACAGAAGGAGAAGACGTCAAAATTGAGTGCATGGTAGGAACTACATGGAAAAGGCAGACGTTTCTGCAGCCCTGCGAGAGCGCTATTTTTAGAATGGAAGCCGAAGGATCGCGTGAACGAATGCTGACGTTGCGTGTATATATATATATATATATATATATATATATATATATATATATATATATATATATATATATATATATATATATATATCGAATGGGAAGGGGTCGGACGGATCCAGCATCGGACGCGACATCCGAAGGTCGTGGGTTCGGGTCCCACCGAGGGCAGGTTTGTCTTTTCGTCCACTTTAATTCCTTTCTACTTTCTCCACAATTACAATACCACAAGTAACTTCCCCTATGTTTTCCTAGGCTTCATTGTCTGTTTGCTCATTAAGTTGTTTCTATATATATATATATATATATATATATAAACGAGCGGTTTATGCACAATACACCACGAGATCGGCACAATGCGTAGTGATGAATCATTATTGCGAAAGTCACCGTAAAATTAATGCGCAGCGCAGTGTTATTGTCTTTTTCCTCCGTGTTTCGTCTTAATTTTGAGGCGGCACTTCACAATTATGCATTACCGACTTGTCCTTGCTTTTCGTTGGTTCCAGCGGTATTCATAGACCTCCAAGGAAGCGTTAGTCAGCACGGATTCGCTTAAGTGTTTCGGGCTGCCGCTATGAGTCCCGGCTAATGGCTTCAGGGCGGCCAACTTTGAATCTTTCATGCGGTCGTTATCCTTTCGAACAGCGGGCGCAGGGAATATGAAAACGCAGTATTTCACGCGTATCGCTGACGGCTCAGGTTCTCATTTGCATACCTTCGTTTTGACTTGATTGCGGCTGTATAAGTTGTAACCCCTTGAATGCTTGGCGGCACGGCCTTAAGCGATCCTCTAGACGGTTTCTTCCTTTGCTTGTTAGGCAAATTTTTGGTGTCTTTCTTGGTTTGTGGTCTCATTAGCCCGAAATTTCGGGCCGTTGAACCGAGCGACAGAAAAAGAAAAAAAAAGGAAGTTTAGAGAAAGGACAAAATTAATGTAGACAGGCACAATAGTACGAACACACACCCAGTTGAATAGAGGAGACAAGGTGAATAATATTTTTTTTTTTCGTAAAACATAGCTTTCTAGGTTTTACATTCTTGTTTTTGACCGCTGAATCTGCAAAATATATCGTTTTACGTATGAACGAAATAACTTTTGAGCCCCCTAATGGGAAGGTGTTTGTATTTCTAACGTTTTCAGGTGAAGATTTTCTGTCGAGTAGAGAAAACTAAGAAATAAGGAAGCTAATTATATTTCCACTTGAACACGCGCTCGCAGAAACGCTCGCCGCGCACTGCGTGGATCCGCTACTCGTATATGCCGATTTATTTTATCTGTCAGTGAAAAAAAAAAATAATTCACCATATGTACTGTATATCTGCAATATATCTCATCGCCTTTATACTTTCATTGCTTGCATGTTTTGTGTTTCTTGAGACTGTATTGTTTCTTTTAAATTTCTTGTTTTGCAACTTGTTTTCTTTTCCAATTGGTTGTGTTGTTTTGCTCTCCCATTTACTGTTTTTATTCGTAGTACGGTTGCCATAGCTTTTTTATGTAGATATTTTTTGTACAATGTCCCCCTCACACAGTGCTCCCCATGGGGCCTGTAAGGTACCTTAAAAAAACAAACTAACTAAACGATTGGTGTCCGCGCCCTGCATTGCAAGCGGCTTCCCGCTGCATATAACCTTATGTGTACTTTATATTCGAGGTCAGTCTTCGAGATCCTTTTGATACTGTAGGCAGCTTATTGAGCTCAGGCATTTGAAACTGTGTTTCACGCTTGAAAGACCTGTCAGGATATGCAACGAATTCACTGCATGATTGCGCATTTTTTCCCCCTTTTATAATATAAGAGTCACATCCGTTCGTCAGGTGCTCTTCATCGTCAAAGCACACACCTTCGCTTCTTTACGTTATCACCATTTGCGGCACTACGCGCTCTATTAATTTCCGTTAGGAAATACACGCCTCACGAGCTTTAAAGAAGAAGCGCGCGTACTAAATGAAATACAAGAAAGTTCGATAACCAAATGATCGCTTATGCGAGCCGGTTAGACCGTCTCTGAAAGCTCAGATCTGTTTCTCGTAGTTTATTACCTTTCTACCAGGGGCAAGAAAAAAGATGATAGCAATGAGGTGTTGCAGCTTTCAATGAGTAACAAATGAAGCAATGCAAAGCAAAGACGGCACAAAGTAGCGAAATGCATTCGTAAGCTCACTTTGTCGGCGCCGAAGGCGCCTAAGCGTTATTCGTGCGATGCAGGGGAGCGGGCTTCACAAATGTGTGCAAATGAATGCGGAAAGACGGGGGGTGTATACGGACAATAAAAATATATATGCACAGAGAGAACGCCACGCTATCAAGGCGCAGTTCACTGAGTGGTACAACGGTAAGAAACAGCACAGAAATATAGAACTGGTGCGAAAAAAAAAAAAATCGCGAGTAATATTATGTGATAGGAACAAAAAGGAAAACGAAATAATAAATATAAGAGACATAAAAAAAAGGAAGCGTTGTGGGAGGGGAGCGGAGGCGCCGACGGGTCTCTGCCGCTTTTCGAAAGAACTCAGCGACGATCGATTCGGCGAGTTCTTTTCCTCGTGCGAGGCCGAGTTTGGCTCCGATTCCGTCCTCACTTTAACGACTTGAGACAGAGACGTTGGGAAGGACGAGGCGAGAAATAAACGCCAAGCCCGAGCGCGGAAGGCGCCATTGAAGTCGAGACTATATGTACCACTGCTGCGTCGAGGAGACGAGCGAAAATGGGGAAAGAAAAATGGGGAGGCGTTGGGGATGTCGGGAAAGGAGAAGCTGCTATACGGACGAGGACTGTGGGAATAGTAACTGTTGTTTTCTTTTTCTTTTTTTCATTTCTTGTTTCGTTTCAGGGTGTTCTCTTCGTGTGCCTGAAAAAAAAAATACAGTTCTAGTACTTCGCTCGTTCGCTCCATCTGTATACGCTTCTGAACAGCCCAACGAGAATGCCTGCTCTTCCTAGAAACGTTGAGCGAATTTGACGCAATTTCGAGGAGTCGCTAAGGAGTGTGAACGTGTGTGGTGCTGCAGAATTACACTTTTCGTCGTGAGCCTTTTTTTGTTGCCTTATACGCAAGCCCAATGGGAATATAGGGTATATAAGGCAAATCAAGCATGCAAGGCAATGAGGTATGTATACATAAAAAAACGCAAAATGACAGCCGAAAATTGCTGGTACTACTTCTACTATGATTTCGCGCCTCAGGTTAGGTTGGACCTATTTATTTATTAATTAATTTATTTATTGCTGACGGTATCATAATCCCTACAATGCTGGCATCATAATTTAAAGTATTTGGGTTGCTTTTCTGTGTGAATAATAATAATAATAATAATAATATGGCAGCCAAGGTGTTTGGAGATCTTGCTTTCTCATTTCTTTCCGTTCTTCCTGCGTAATGCGACCCAATTACATTAATCTACAAGACCAAATTTACACCACCACGCAAAATTTGTTTTCTGTTTCCCTTTCTTCTTCTATCACGAAGTCTAACTGTAACGTGATAACCGGAACGAAGTTAGCGCGCTTGTCTTGTCGTCTGCAGGCTAACCGTACACTGGTTGGTGCAGTATAATGTGGCTACGTGAATATTCAGCGCAGTATAGCTATATGACGGCGACGTGCAAAAAAAAAAAAAAAGGACATGCTACGTTAGTTAGGTGCACGCTAAAAGCACGACACGGTTCAGTATAGAACTAGAGTTCAGCAAAAGTGCGTCATTCAGAACCGTGTGGTGGTTTACCCGGAAAAACGTGGCAAACGGTATTTCACGAAAAAAAGAACGATATCATCGCTACGTTAGGTGGCTAGATCTTCCTTCAGCTCCGCGTCATTAAAAGAAGCATTCCTTAATATTTCCTACAGTCTTATCATATTTTGCCTACCGCTTTACAAAACCTGTTTAAACTGTGCGCCTTAGAGAACGAATACCGCGCATGGTGTAACACTGACGCAACAGCATGATGTCTACCTCGAACGTGCCCGAACTATATGCCTGTAGCCAGGATATTTTTTCCCCTAAGGTGTAGGCGCTTGCATAAGGCCTTGATTATTTGAGAAAAGCACGTATCTTTCAGTAACTACTTGCGCTAGAGGTAAACATTTCGTGGAGAAAGGAAGGGGGCGGGCTCATAGGGACACCTCCGTGGCTATGGGCCTGCCCGTATGTGCACTCCCTGTCATCGTAGTAATCATACTTCTGTTATCAACCTTGCCCGATTGATTCACAACAAAGAGAAGCCTGTTAAAGCATAAAGGTTGCAAGCAGCTCTTTTGAGATCGAAGCTCTTCCGCTCTTTTGGCTCTCTTCCTCGTCGTAATGCCAAGTATTAAGTTTTCGCCTGAGATTTGCAGTAAGTATGGTAGACTGGGAAAAAACAAGATAGAAAAAGCGTGTGGATAAGTGGAGGGAAAATGGAAGGAGGAACGTACAAATCTCTGCATTATAAGTCTCAAAAATACGGGCAGGAATAAATTTCATCGTTCATCGGTTTCATCACACATGACAGTTGGTTCTTGCGAACGCTGTACATTCGAATAGAAACCAACTCCAACGTTTTCATTAAAAAGAAAATGAAAGAAGGAGGGTTCACTTGTACTGAGTTGGACAGATGCGACCGGCATTCGGTCTGCACCAAGCTGCAGCAAACCTGTTCCCTAAGAAACGACCCTTCTTTTCCCGCTGTATACGTGTTGCCACGCCGGCTTCCCGCATTACATCTTTCCTCTTCAAGCGCCGGCAAAGTACACACCGACCACCTTTCATTTTTTTTTTTTCGACCGTTCTCGGTACGCGCGGCAACATTCTACGCCGGAACTGGATATTTTTCAGGGAATTTCTCTCCGAATGTCCCGAATGTCCACTGCAAACCCTACAAAATATGCGCGAACAAAAAGAAGACTTCACTGAAACGCTCCTCCTATATTTCTAACAGTTCCACCTTGCCTTTTATTCGGTTCTTGTCCTTTTTGGATAAATTTTCTTTATCTGTCGACCTCTTCTCCCGAGGATCCCTCTTTTGCTCCAGGCCGCCTCCATCTTTTGGCATCCCTACATCGCCTCTGTCGACAACGCCTTGCCGCTCGGCGCCTTCTCTTCTGTCTTTTTTTTTTAGTTTTCTGCCCAAGGCGAAGGACCGAACTTGCTCTCCATCCTCCCTTATAGTGCCGCGCATCCGTAGCATCCCTTCTCTCTCTATCCCTCATTCCTTACTTTCTTCCTTTTTTCTTTACTCCTGCGGTGCACGTGAAGTCGACCCATCCCGCGTCGTCGCTCCACACACGTACACGCAGACGCCTCTCGACTGTGCCCGCTCGTACCTCTCGCACCCCCCCCCCCCCCTTCCTCCCCAAAACGCTCCCCTCATCAGCATGCAGCGACTGCCTCGCGTTCCCATTTTATGTTTGAGATGCGAAATGAAGGTCCCCACTCGCGCTCCCTCCTTCCCCTCGGTTCTCCCAAATGTTCCTCGCCTTGCCGCCCCCTTCTCTCCCCAATCCCTAACGGCGTGGCCCGACTCCTTGCTTTCAGGCCGAGGTTCTCCTCCTCCTACTCCTCCTTCTCAGTTCAGGCTCCCGTTTTTTCCCTTTTATTTTACTCTTATAAAACACCCTCCCCTTCGAAGAGCACCTTCTTACCTTCTTTTTATTTTTTTATTCTTACGACAACCCCGCTTCGCTCTTTGCACCCACTCCGACGAGACTTCCTGGTGTACGCATAAGCGCACGTCGACCGCCGACTCTCGCCTGCACGCTCACGCCAGCCTGATTTTTGGACTTTAGTTTCGCTTGTGGTTTTTGGGCGTCGGGATCTCAGCTCCCCCTCCTCTCTCTCTCTCTCTCTCTCTCTCTCGCTCTTTCTGAGTGGTCCTGGTTCGCTTTATTCTTTGCACTCCACGCGTTACGTAGTCTGAAACTGCTGCTTCTCTTTTATTTCTTTCTCTCTCTTTCTCCTGCTTCTTTAGTTTCGTTTTATTTTCCCACACGTATTTCCCCATGGAGCACGTCTGGGGTGAAGGGCGGGCGGCTCCGAGCGAGCCGCGCTATATGCAGAGCGGTTCCCGTTGAGGAAAGGGAGAGTGGGAGGAAGGGGGAGAGGAATCTGATTTGCATAATCAATTCGGCCTCACGGCTCGCGCCACTGCACTGCGCACGGCGGCCCGCCGGCGCGCCGGGGGCGCAGACCGCGCCCGGGTCGCGCATGCGCTCTGCCGGTACCTGGTGTTATAGAGGATCCCAGCGCCATGGCGAGGCCGTCGCCGGGAACGGAAAGAGAGATCGCCGTTTCGTCGTCGTGCATCGTTTCTTGTTTTGTCGTTCGTTTGCTGCCGCCATGCGTTTTTCTGTGTTCGTCGGGAAAATGCGCGCGGTCGCTCTCATCCGTCTGATATTATACGGTATCCGCCTGTGTGCGCAGCAGTTAAATTTCTTCTCCGATTTCCGTAGATCCAGGAAAACGATGAGAAAGGAAACAATACAGAAGAAATAAACTGGATGCTTTGTCAAGGGACGACCGTTGTGTAAGTATGAGTCTCTTGCGTAGCTTTCCACGAAATTTCTGGCATACGTAGAAATCAATGGGAATGCGTGAACTAGAGTGAAGAAGTCGTGGTAACTCTCTGCGGAGCGCACTTTGAGACACTGGACGCGTGGTACACGTGGCTTGGTTCTTGCGAGCCTGTTCTCACGGGCAAATACCAAATTATGACGTCGAAAAGAAGTACCGACTGATGTGGCCGCTTATGGTGCTCCAGCTTAAATTGGCTATCTTGAAAAATAGCGAAGAATGCGGACGATCACAAAGGCAGGTTGATGAAGTGTGTGTTCAAGGGGTGATTGACCTACTGGACAGCCTTGGCCTGCAACGTTCTGCCTTGAAACCTCAACAACGCCGTAGTGCATGAGGATTTTATTTGTTCAATTCGAAACGGATAAATAAAGCGTAGCAGGTGATCCTTCCGCGTTCATAATCATTTAATGCTGTTTATGCCTCAAGTAACTGAGTCTGCGCCACATGTAACTTCATATGAATTGAAAGAAGAGCCGACGGTTCCCAGCCGTGTCTGAAACCAAGTTGCGAATTCCCTGGTGCGTGCACTGCAATAATAATTTGGCTCATACGTTCACAGGAGCCACTGCGACTGATCCGCACCGTTTTATGACATTGGTCAAAGAGTGTTGCAGGGGCTCCTTTAAAGCTGAGAATCTTCACGAGAGAAAATGGCGGTCAATAATGTTTCCGGTGTTGCCGCCCAATAGCAAACAGCCCTTGCGAACGAAAACATTGTTCTTTTTTTTTTTTTCGAATGCTTGCCCTTGACTAAAAAGGGAGAAGGCGTCAAAAATGAATGGACCAATTTGATTGGTGCAGCAAATAAGGGAGGAAACGATTTTCTCTTCCAAATTTCCGTTCTATTCTTCCCAGACTGTTGACTGGGGCAACCTTTGCCGTGGTTTTCTTGTAACTGCATGTCACATGGTGACATGCGAACAGTTTGTGGCGATTTTCTCTCTCGCACATAATGGACCCTTCTACTCCGTCCTATAGTGTAGAATAGCAGACTACTCGTCACGGTTGTACCATGGTTACGGGGTTCTGCTGCTTATTCGAAGGACATGAGTTCGATATCAGTCTCATTTCGATGGAGGCTAAATGCTTGAGGCCCGTGTACTGTGTCAGCGCACATTAAAGACACCAGGTGGTTGAAATTTCCGGAGACCTCCACTACAGCGTCTCTCATAATCAGAGCTGGTTTTGGGACGTCAAACCCCACAAATCAATCAAATTTCCGGAGCCCTCCGGTGTACTGCGTGCGTCCTAATCGTATAGTGGTTCTGTCACCTAAAATCTCACCAGTTATCCGAGTAGCAAGCCGACTGCTCACATCAAGGCAAACACCACTTCCATGCCATTTTTACCAACCTCTTCCACACTTAAGAAATCCATCTTGTTCCAGACACGTCTGTTGTACACATATTTTTTTCTGTGCCCACGGCAGTAACTGAGCAGCCATGGCGGTACGTTTCAGACTGTGATATTTCATTTGAGCTTGTTCGCGTATATCAATTCATGTCAGTATTCCATACGCATATGATCGAGCATTTCTCTTTGTATCCAAGCATACCGCAGGTTTCCGAATTTTTACACCGTATACCCTCGGGCAACGTGATGCGTTCGTGCTTTTGAAATTGAATTCAGTCGCTCGGCATAAAACCAAAATTACCTTTTGAAGAAGGAGCTGTTTGCAAGCCCGACGAAAGTGGTAATTATTGGCGTTATATCTTGAACTGAACGTCATAACGCTGAGTGCGTTAGCGCGCTGACGAATCGAGGGCGGGTTTGTACTTGACTGACGCAGTGCTAGTCTTTTTTTTTTTTTATGTTTTTGTTTTTCAGAATGTGAATGGTAGCCACCGGACAGTTAATACTATATGATTCTCTGCGTAATACTAATATTGCGAAAGCTTTTGCGTAAAAGTTGCATAGCTGATAAATGAACCTTAACTACTGTTACTTACTCCGTTCATGAAATTATATTGCAACCGGTACACGGCAGCACTTCATGCTGCATTCAGTTAGGTCCGATATCAAGTCTCTTTCATTTCATTTCATTTTCATTTCATTTTATTCTACCCTTCAGGGCCAGAGGCATTACAGAGGGGGAGTGGTAAAAGCACATACATTCAAAAAACAATAAGAAATGAAAATGAACAAAATATGCAAGTACAATAGAAACATACAGTAAGTTATAAAGAGCTTGAGTATACAATATTAGCTACGGAATTACGGAAATGATCATAATGATTAATGTTTACAACGTCAGCGGGAAGGCCGTTCCAATCGCGAGAAGTTCGTGGTAAAAATGATTGATGAAAGTACATAGTATTACATGAAGCGAGTCCGACTTTGTGACGATGATCAGTGCGATGGGATACATAAAATGGTTGAGGGATGAGACGATCGCGTAGTGCAGGATGATGATACATTTTATGAAACAGGGCAATGCGGGACACTTTTCTGCGCAATGACAATGATGGAAGGGAAAGGTCTGATTTCATAGAAGTTATACTGGCGGTGCGACTGTAATTAGCGTGAATGAAACGTGCGGAGTTGTTCTGAACCATCTCTAGAGCAGTAATTAAATTTATATGGGTAGGGTCCCACACCGGTGTAGCATACTCCAATTTCGAACGGATTAGTATTTTATAGAGCAGGAGTTTCAAGGAGGAAGGAACGTGATAAAAATTTCGTCGTAGATAGCCTAACACACGATTTGCTTTATTAATTAAGTGCTCGATATGAGTAGTCCAGTTTAGGTTTGAAGTAATGTGAACACCGAGGTATTTATATGATGTTACTGATTCTAAATGAATGTTATCAATGTGGTATGATGGTGGGCAGGAAGATTTTCTGGAAACACGCATGACCTTACATTTGTTAATATTTCGTTGCATTAACCATTCATTACACCAACCTACGATTGCGCTAAGATCAGACTGAAGTGAGAAACAATCATTAGTATTGGTTATCTCTCTGAAAACAACACAGTCGTCCGCGAATAGGAGAATATTAGAGTTTACAACGGAAGGAAGATCATTAATATAGATTAGGAATAATAAATGGCCAAGGACTGAGCCTTGAGGAACTCCTGAATGCCCATCTGTAAACTCAGATATCAAAATGCAGGAACAGCGTTCGCTGACAGCTGTTCGACGCATATGGATACGAACAGTGAATGCGTCCCTATCCAACGACATAGTGAATGAAAAAGAAAAATTTGGGATCCTTATAAAACATAATGATACATAATAAGTCTAACAATTTAATACTACGCCGTTTTATCGCTGCTTAGTGGATGTCAAGTCGAAATGTTTCGCAACAGCCTCGCATGTGCCTTTGAACTGATGAACAGGCTAAGAAAAATCCTTATCGAAGCTGTCTTGTTTTATTTTTCTGTCATTATCGGTAATTATTCACTCAACGTTTAACATCACCATCTTTAAGAGGAGTGGAGGACTCCAACTCGCAGTTCGCCAAAAAGAACGCCGACTCGCAAAGCCAGGGTAGCCAGTTGGCACTAAACTCCATATCTATCATTATCTTCTTCTTCATTACATATGGTAATAAAATATTAACATTATTTTAAGTAAAGCAATATAAGAAAGGTTAATCGGTATGCCAAGTGTGCGATGTACAAGAGTTTATGCTGTTCTAAATGTTTAATACCCCTGTCACACGAGGCAAGTTAAGTGCACTTTGAGAGAGTGCACTTCGCCGCTAGTGTCATTCGCACGCTGTCACACGGGAAAGTTTAGTGACACTCGCTGCAAAGCGCGCTTGCAGGCGAGTGCATACTCGCCTGCAGCGCACTCGCCTGCAAGTATGCTTTGCAGCGAGTGTCACTAAACTTTCCCGTGTGACAGCGTGCGAATGACACTAGCGGCGAAGTGCACTCTCTCAAAGTGCACTTAACTTGCCTCGTGTGACAGGGGTATAAGATGTTTACCCGGGTGTAAACGGCGAAATAGGAAGAGCAGAACCCTCGAACAAGAAGAGAACCCTGGTCTCCCTCCCCAACCTCCAATGAGCACCATTTCTCTGTTGCGAGGTCTGACCTATAAAATGCAGAAATAAAGGCGTTTAAAGCGTTTAAAGAAGAAAGGAGAACAGTTGTCTTCTCCATGCATAAGGTATTACACCCACGAGATTCTAGGTGCTTGATTATTAGTGACGACCAAGTAAGGCCAACAAACAGCTTAATCAAGAGAACCACGTAGAAAAAGTTTATTGCTTATTTAATAAAACATGCGAAATATGTGAGGATAAAGTATCGACTTTAAATCACGTTCATATTCCCAAAGAAACGCGCGGTAGTTCAAAGTATCAGAATACTATAACATGAACGAAGAATACCGAATTCGTATAGAAGGAGGGAGATTAATGATTAAAACTTTTTATATGCTTACCAAAATTTTATCAATTAGTTGAATTAGCACAAAAAATGCTTTAATCTTCCATGCTATTCTTGGACACCGTTGTCAAAAGCCAGTTTTACTCATGTTTCCTAACAACAGCTCCGTTTCTATGTTCACCAGCGATATTCTTAGGTCTAGTTTCCTCCATTCTTTCCCATGGAGAAGAGTCACCTGGAAAGAGGACACCCTTAGGGTCGTGCCACTGAAAGGCTCAGATCGTCCTTCGAAGCAGCTACCGTTCCAAAAGCTACTCACATGACAGATCGAAAGCAGGGGAAGGCCTGCAAATGGCGGGGCAGTTTTACGCTTGTTGGCTTAGCTGTGAGTCATTGAATGAAGAGCCCCAAAACGCGAAGAAGGGTCTAGAAAAAATGTGCCAGAAGAAAAACCTGACGTCTCCCAACAATACATCGGTAGCTTGAGTGTCTTCCCTTCTTGTCCTTCTGGGTCTGCTCTCCGTATACCACAGCCGCCAGAGGAAAACGAAAGAAACAACGAACTGCACCTTCATTTTGTCTGCGTTCGGCTTTCTGACTTCCCTTGTATTCCACAGGCCATATAGCACACATCTTTTCAGAAAAGTGGCCGTATCCTCGCTTTTATTATATAGAAACCTCCGCCAGTTCGCAGTGGTAGGAATATAACTTTCCACCCTCTTCTTCTTCACGCGATTCCTTAGAAGGAGAGCACCGATGGCTTCGTCGCGACAATAGGAAGATCCGCGCGGAACTGAGGATGCTTGCTGGCTGGAGGTTGGGGATGGGCTTGGCGCGGCGGTGACACCGGCTTCGTGGCTTGCGTTATCGGCGTGCCCCCTCGCGTGACACCGCGCCCCGCACCCCTGGCATGTGTGAGCCGGCTCCTCCGCTATTCAGTCGGCGCGCATCTTCAGACAACCGGGGGTCGCCGCGCCTCTCTGACAATGAAGCTCGGAGACACCGTATTCTTGCCTACCTTTACCGCATGTGAACGTTTGGCGACGGGGAACGTGCCAGGTATAGATAAGTAGAAGATGCAAAAGATGTGACAGCTGGAGAATGAGGATGAAATATCGACTCTGCGAGTCTCGGAGACCGCGCCAAAGCAGGCACTTCGCATATACCAGGAACCGCAGGGGAGGACAGCCGTACGATCGGTGTGCCCTAAAACCTATAGCTTCGTCTTGCTTGTGGTCGCTGGTCAAACCGTACATTTTTATAAGGCCTTTCGTGTTTGCAGCGAGGAGACGAGCGAGGCACAATAGACCTGCCCCCGTACGCTGCTCAAACAGTGACGGAGCGCGCTTCGCTTGCGTCCGCATGGTTCCGCATCTGGCTGAAGGTCGTGCATCGGCGAATGTGCGGAGCTTTTGTGTACCGATTAGCGTTGTGCGTGCGTGAGACCACGTGTGCTAGAAAAAAGAAAGAAATAAGCTTGGCCGCAACGTGAATAAATACGAAAGAGGTGAAGTCACGTTCCATAATGCGAGACGTCGATGGGACGGCTGTCGCAGGGCTGCAGTTCGCGAAGACTAAGTCATTCTGCCCTACGGGACAGACATCACGAAGCTGACAACGCGACGAGTCGGCCACGGTTCGGTTCATTATACGGCCATTGCACTCAGTACCATTTGCATATATTCGAACGCATACATAAAACGCCAGGCGTTCTTCGAACGATTCATTACTTCGTAAAAATAATGGAAGGCTTTCCTTAGCGTGGTCGACCTTGTAAAGGACATTTTGCTCGACGCAAATGCCCAAGATCCTGAAGATGACATATTGTTATTTCTTAAATATCTGCGAAATCCTGTCGTCATGATAAAGGTATAGTTGTGTTTATACCGTGAACCGTTGCTCCCAGCAGTATAGTCTTTGTCGCTGGAGCTGATCCTTATATTCACACACACACACACACACACACACACACACACACACACACACACACACACACACACACACACACACACACACACACACACACACACACACACACACACACACACACACACGGACGGACGGTGCAAAAATCCACGTGACCAAGTGGTGACGCACATGATGACGTCATTTAGCTACGCCGTGTGGTGACCTCATGGTCACTTCATGTTATAATGCCACGACGTGAACTACAAATTTCCACGGTCATCGATGTAGTCATCACACCCTGGCAGTCCGTGACACAACCTC
Source organism: Hyalomma asiaticum (assembly GCA_013339685.2). NCBI lineage: Eukaryota > Metazoa > Arthropoda > Arachnida > Ixodida > Ixodidae > Hyalomma > Hyalomma asiaticum. Next base: position 66,933,258 of record CM023486.1, on the reverse strand, counting down.
CACTGCACTCAAGAAGACATAAGTGCTTCTCTATCTTTTTTCTAGTTCTTTTGGTCCGCTTCCACGTCGATAAACATGCAGAGCTGACTTTTTTATTTGTTGAGCTGATTTGCAATAGCATTGTCTTTTTATCCCCAAGTGGAGTTTCAGTTGTCAGCACCCCGAAGTTGGGGCGAGTGATGCCCAAGACCCAAGACTAAGAAGAAAAGGAAAATGAACCAATAGAACTTATTTGCGAAATCGAACACTCTTTGACACATTCACTTTTCTTACTTAGAACACGCTTTCTTGGCATTTGCGGATATACTACCTTCCATGCTTTTCGGAGTCTCGCTGCTGGTCTAACCAAGGTTCGGACTGTCTTCCCAGAGTTACAAGAGAAACAGGTACGCTTTCCGAACTACCGCTTGCTTCGATACCGCTCTTATTGGTCACTCCATACGTGAACACGCTTTCTTCAACTCTGCCACGTGAGCAATTTCCACCGGGCTTCTGTCCAATCACAAGGCTTCCTCCTCAGCATCATTATGCGTTGCGACATGTCTCCTGCGCCGCCAACGGTCGCTTCGAGCACCTAGGGTCGTTTCATACTACTTTGTAAACGGTACACATAAGAAACCGGCTTAAAAAGGCAAGAAAGAAAGAAATAAAGCCATAAAAGAATTCAACGCAGGGCGTAGAATCACACCTCAAGCACACTGCGGTGCCGAGAGAAGTGGAAGAGTGGCACATTCGGCAGGCGAGTCATATCCATCTGAAAACGGCCCCCGGGCTCATTTCAAATGGCGCACATCACCCCCACACCGTGCGTGAGAACTGCCTCGCCAAGCAGGACCGCGGCGCGCGACGACGCTTTTCATCTGCCACCTTTTCCTTTCCTCCTCCCCTACGCCTGGGCCGCGGAACTGTTTAACGAATCGCCACGGCACGGCTCAATGGAGCAACGCTAGCCCGAAGGCCGACGCTGGCCAGTGGCACTGGTATACGACACACGCTTTTCGAGGGGGTGGGGGTGGAGGGGAGACCCTGCGCGGGACGCACATGTTGCCCATACTGCGCGCTCTGCAGAAACGGGCTGCAGAAACAGAACGACAACAGTGGGGGCGTAGAAGGTGTCCCAGGCAGTTAGGGGGGGGGGGGGGGGTATGTAAGCTTGAAGAGAGAGAGAAAGAGGGAGTTATAGCAACGGGAGGAACGCGACGAAGTAGTCGGCGAGACGGTCAAGCGTCCGAGCTGCATGAGAATGACCAAGGTGAGCTTGTTTTGGGTGATCGCAGTATGAGTAAGGGGATGTGGAGAGGTGGACATTAAGGGGGAGAAGAACTTTGGTTGGCTGGCATGGCCGATATAGTCGGTGACGGAGGGGAAGAGTAGTACCCGGGGGTGGGGTGGACGGAAGACGAAGTTTGGTATACAGCGACGATACAAGAAAGCGATACACGCACGCACACGCGGAATCTTCATGCGTTGGCCTGCATGGCATTCACGGGGAAAAACTGAAGGGTGAACCCGGGAGGGGATGGATATCTGTATGTGTATGTGTCTCGTATCTGGCGTGCTCTGTATAACCTCGCGACTTAAGATGTGCGAGACGTTTTATACATACCGAAGAGGGACGAGAGGAGGAGCGGGAGGAGAGGTGACGCAAAGGGAGGCTGCTGCCGCTGCTGCCGGGGAAGAAAAAGGAAGAGAAGGCGCGCGAGAGGCGCTCGGCGGAGGGAACCCGAAGCGGCGAGGTTTGCGCATCGCCTACTGAATTTGGAAGCAGCCGAAGAATAATAAGGGATTGAGGCGAAGAGAGGACCGCGTAGTGGGGGTCGGTGAAGGAGGGGTGTGTGTGCAGGGGGGTGCTGGAAGTCGAGGCGGCGAAGGGAAGAGGCCACACATGGCCGCCAACGCGTGTGCCGAAGAGGGGGGGACGAGGGGGGTGCTGGGAGGAGGGGGGGGGGGCGGGTGGCGACCGAAAGAGGAAGGGGCGAAAGCAAAAACAAGCGCAAACGCGCCGCGCGCGCGGCCGCCGACTGTCTAGTAACAACTTACTCATTCCCCATTGCCGTAGTGTCTTCATTACAATTGCTAATGCTCCTCAAGCGGTGAATGCGCAGAGAGAGCGCGGGATCCCGCCTTTGCATACATAACGGCTTGCGGCGCGGCGTTGGTTCGCGCGTTCGTCGTTCCTTACTGCGGTGCTTGCCGCAGAGGCAGCTCGCGGGTCCTCGGGTCGCTGTCGCCCGCTCAGAGGCTCCTGTCGTCACCGGGCGGTGGACGTGCCTGGACGCTGTCCCTTCTTTTAACACCCTCTCCACGTGCGCGCCCAGAAGTGCGCCTTCTTTTCAGTTGTTATTATTTCGAAACCCGGCGCTTCTTTCGTCGCCGGGGCCAAACGGACGTGGTCAGGAAGATTCTTCCGCCAGTCCTGCCGGAAGACTCTCCTGGCGTGGTCGTCTCTTCTTCCTGCTGAGTGCCTCAAGTGTGTCCCCTCAACGACGGTGCATCGCTGTGCTCTCGGTGCACCGTAGCTCGTGTCTCCGTGTTCCTGATCGTTCCGCAGCTTTTGACAGAGCTTCCCGAGTATTACGAAAGTATCCGGCGAAGAATTGGTGAATCAACGGAAATACGCTCTCGTTTTTCCGTCGTGGTGCACTTTGATGATGGTGGCGCTCGCGTCTTGTCACCTCCTTGGTCAATATGGCGACACCTTATCTGCACTGCCCCGTTCCGAACGCCGTCCGGACCTCCTGGACCGAAGACTACCGACAACGTGGTGCCGAGCGATCACGATGTGCGCAAAGTGTTGTGTATTGCTGAATGCACGCGGCCTTGTGGCGATGGGAGAGGGAGAAAGTGCGGCGAGTGGAAAGGGAAAGGACAACCGGCGGAAGTGGGTTGTGAAAGATCGGCTTCCGGCGCGTCGGGTGCAACGGACGGCTGCCTGCTGACCCGTATATCGAGTGCTCGGCAATAGGGTATGTGCATCGTTATATTTGGCCTTCGTCATTTGGTAAAGATGGAACCCGTTGCGCGCGCAGTAGTCGATACTTTTCTTTAGTATCACGTTCGTCCTCCGTGCCCTGTGTTATGTGGGATGATGACTTCATTGTTGCAATATCCACGAGTTCTTTGTGCGCCATTCATGAGGATATTGCTAATGCATGGCTGTGTGGGAAATGGATTCCTTACAGAAACAATGGGCATATAGCCCATTGATTGAATATAGCGACATTCAAGATAAGAAATTTGACCGATTTCGCGGTGATAGTGTTTGCGAACTTGTATGCACGTCTTTATCATAGCATAGTATGTAGAAAAGATCCTTCAAGTGAATAGCTGCCTGTGCGTTTTGCTTCTTTTGTTTATCTTATTACTCCTGAAGCCTTGTACACTTCTCTCCGAAGACGTTATTTGCAGTGGTGTAGTTTATATCTGCTCATATTTTCACCCGCATTTAATAAAGGCGAAATTCTAGAAAAACCATGGAGTTACATTCTTATTATTTTTTTTTTATTGCGAAATGGGCTTGCCCTTAAGGCATAGTATATGGTGTATTTTGTTAAATGTGTGCTGCAAGTCCTGTGTTGTGTATGAACTGAAGTAGTGTTTTGTGGTATCTGTTGTCGTGTATCCAACGATCATAACTGGTCGAGGCACGTATCGGAGACCGTCTTGTTTAAGGAGACGAGAGCGCTCCTGATGGAGTCCTTTACATGTCCATATGAGATGGTGTGCATCTGCGTCCGTCACATTCAAGCGCGCTTTAAAGAACACCAAGCACTCAGATTTATTCCACTGTCCTTCACAACGGCGTTTCTCATAACCATACCTTCGTTTAACCGCGTAACACACAACATCCAATTCTCTAAGGCATTAACACCTATTTTCTAGGATTCTACACGCGAGACTTGGTTCACGATAAAATTAATCCTGAAGATTAAAAAGGTAAATGCAACTGCTGCAGATATACAAAATACGTTCGCCCATTAGTGCCGTTCCGTCAGCTTCCGCTAAGCTAGCCATTGGATGTAACCACACGTGCGTTGTGCACACGTGTTGGGAAGACGTCAGATATCTAGTTGAACTATTGATACGAGAGTACGAGCTTAAATAAGCTAATCGTTCTCATGCACGATTTTAATGGAATATTTTGCTGTGATGCTTGAAGAGCAACTGCATCCAAACGAGTGATTGGAGCATTTTTTTTTTGTATACAGCACACCCGTGCTCCCTGCAAGTTACAGATCTACAGATCAGAATCCTTGACAGGGTGTTCGACCATAAAGAAAAGCACGATATAATCAAAGGTTGACACCAATATATGCTCCCACATAAAGCTTCATATACATGTATTCCTCTGCACTGCACGTTGGTGGAGTTATGCTTATCCTGAGACGAACGGAAAGAAAAGAAGGAAGGAAGAGCAAGCATACCATATATTGGTTGTTGCGTCATGACATTATGCAACTGTGGTTTATGTGTTAATCCTAGTCTTCATGTAACCTAACATTTTCAAAAAAATACAGTCTTTGTTCATGTTACTGCATGTGGTGACAGTTACCGTAGAGGGTGGCAGCGATGCAGTCTTGCAGTTAATGTGGAGATTGTAAGGCCAGTCTTCCATTTCATGGGATTTTTCTATCGTTCCTATGGTATTCTATGGTTTTCTATGGTATTTTCCCCCCTTTTTTGTTGCTGTCAGTTATGATGTATTCATGGATAGAGTCAATGAATTCGCCTTTACATCAATGGCATTATTACTGCCAATCACAATCATAAGTGATGCCGTGCCCTATCGCTGAACAACAATAATTAATTTTTTTTCTGAGGACGTTCTCTATAATATGCTACATTTCGCGTGTCTCATCATATCGTGGTTTGGTGACGTCAAACCTCATAAGTCAATCAATAAGATGTTACATTTTGTTATCGAAAGAAAACTCTGCCAGGACGGCGCACGAGAAAGGAAAGGATGCAACGTTCTACGTGCAGAAAAAACTGAGATTCATGTACATTTATACGCGAGACGCTGCCAAAAAGGTAGAAGCAGCGTAAAGTATATTCAATGGTAATCATAAGATTAAGTAAAAATTGCGAAATTCGGGGCCGCGGTGTATGGAAAAATGTCTTATCCTGAAAAGTGTATGTTCCACACAGCTTAAGAGAGAGACAGAGAAGTAAGAAGGAAGGCAGGGATGTTAACCAGAAGTTGGCATTCGGTTTGCTACCCTGCGCTGGGGTGGAGGAAAAAAGGGATGAGAAAGTGGACAGAGAAAGAGGGCGAAAAAATAAGGAACGACACACGCGGAGATAAAAGAAATAAAAATAAACGAAAACTGTTTTTCGTACAGACAGCTACAAGTGCAGCAACAAATGAAGCAAGCTGTTATTACTGTTGCATAGCTGTCATTTATGGTAGGTTACATCAGAGCGGGCTTCCCCGATACATATTTGAAGACGTACGACTGAGCCTTTGCCCGTAAATATCCAAGCACACTAGAACTGCAGAAAAAGTAAACGAGCAAAACACAAGCAGTGCATATAAAATAAGAGAAGTGATCAATACGATAACTCATTAAGGTCCGTATGAAAGTTGAATAAAGAACTGTTATGCAGTGACGTGCAATTAGCACCCAATTTGACATCTTGAGTTGAGGAGAGTGAGGCTTTCACCATGTTTTAAATAAAGCGTGAACATTGTGCATTTGACGTCCCATGAAGTGCGTTGATACTGCGCACGTAGGCTATAGGTCATGCATCTTTTTATTTCTATTATGTTTGCTCCTCCTTGTCCCAGTGGTTAGCGCGTGGGGAGATTTCTTTCCCACTCGACATTCTCAACTTAAACCTTTAATCATATTTATAGGCGATTATGCTGGTCATATGCCATTCGCTAACCTTGCTGCACTTGGTATGGGTCGCTTAAAGGCGAAAACTTTAAACCACCCATATCAAATGTCTCATACCTGTAACGGCACGCATGGGAGGGTGATCTTGGGGAAAAAAAATTGTTGCAGAAGAAACATCGCGCGAAAAATAAGGTCGACCTTATAGTACGAAGAGTATAGTATATTGAAAAGTCGGGTCTAGGTAACTTGAACATACCGAAATTGGCATGTAAGGATGTGAACGCATGGATGACGTGACTGATAGGTAATGACGCGCACAATGTGACATGCTGGCCAGTGGTGTTACGATCAACGATGATAAAATCACGTGTAGCCCACAGCCGCATTGGATAGGTGGGTACGACGCTGTGATGGGGATATAGGTCAAGTGTTTCACTGTTAACATTTACAGCCTATAACAAGTTAGATCCACGGGATGGCCTACCACCTAAAGCTCCTTGTTCTCGCCTTTCTCTCCGAAGCGATAACTTTAGGACTGCTAGGAACGTTTTAATTAGTTGATTTATTTAATTTTACTACTGTACCGCTACAACACACAGCATGCGACGAGTAGACGTATTAATGGCACTAGGGAGGAGTCGTGAAGATGTAATAACAGCAAAAAGCGTACAGTGTGCGGCACCAATAACAAACGGAGGAGCATAGTGAATACACGGAAGGTGAACCCTATTGGTACCGCTAGTTACCATTACTATGTAGTAAATATTACTTCTTTTTATTTTAGTTGTTTCAACGAACTTGTGTTTTGGGATATAGCTAGCTACATTTCTCGCACACCGAAATTTTAATAACCAAACTTCCAACTTTCTCGCAGGTAACGAGCAAAAACCTCAATTGTAATCATTTGCAGCTCAATGACAGGTAAAAATGCGCACCGTGCACATCTGTGAATTAATAGGGCTTATAATTTGTCGTTACTTACTCCTGATATGTCCGCCACGGTGGTACACTAGTTATGGTCCTCGGCTGCTGACCAGGCGGACGCGAGCTCCATCCCGGCCGCGGCAGTCAAATTTTCTATGGAGGCGAAAATGGTAGAAGCCTGTGTACGACGCGTTTTCAGGGCACGCTGTAGAACCCCAGGTGGTCACAATTTCCGTAGCCCTCCACTATGGCGTCCCTCATAATAATATCGTGATTCTGACACGTAAAATCCCAGCGACTACTATTATCACCTCTCATATCTTTGGCCATCCCAGCGTGCACCGAGAAGAGGCTGGAAGGCAGTTCTACCCAGTGTTGTACGGAACGCCGTTCCAAGGAACGGCGTTCCTGGAACTAGTTCCTTTTTGTAGGAACGAAGGAACGCCATCGTTCCATTCAGAATTGGTGGAACTGTAACGGAAACGCGTTACATTTACGAAGGAACGGCAGAGGGAACGACGTTCCTTCTGTAAACGTTCCACAGGCGTTCCACATGCAAAGCGGATAGGCCGAGCTGCAACCGCTGAGGCCGAGCCTCGAGTCCCCGCTTCCCTGTTAGCAGTCTCCTTCACTCAAAAGAAAAGCACACGCAAAACACCATCCCTTTACTCTTCCTCCTCGAGGCTTCGACGAGGGCGAAGCTCCTCCTTCGCCAGTGCAGGCACACCACAAGTGTATTTCGTTACTCCCTTACTGTAGCCGCACCCTGTGGCTGGACGAAAAGTTTCCTGCTGTCTACGGCAACGCAGGCCGAACCGCAGCCAGCCGCGAAATTCCTTTCGTCCCTTCAGATCCCGCCGCCAAGGCTCCCATCGAACTAAGACACTGTCAACGCGCTCTTTGCTCAGTGCATATGTTCTGAGAATACAGTTACGGCTCATACGTGTGGGCCTCGGCGTCAATGGCATTTTTTACGCAGGAGACCGCTCGGCAAAGCAGACGAGCAGCGGAAAATGTCACACTACGGAGGCACCCTGTTGTGAAGTCAAGATAACGTGTCGCCCCGCCACGGTGGTCTAGTGGAGATGGTACTCAGCTGCTGATCTGAAGGTCGCGGGATCGAATCGCGGCGGCTGCATTTCTATGGAGGCGAAATGTTGAGGCCCGTGTGCTGTGCGATGTCAGTGCACGTTAAAGAACCCCAGGTGGTCGAAATTTCCGGAGCCCTCCACTACGGCGTCTCTCATAATCAGAACTGGTTTTGGGACGTTAAACCCCACAAATCAACCAAGATAACGTGACGTGGCTAGCAGGCAGGCAGGGTCTCAATCAACGTAGCTGTGTGCGGGCTGGCGACACTTAGCAGACGGAAACGTAAACCACGAGAGTTTGGAGAACAAAACTACGGGGCCAGCCAACACGACCGAGTCGGCCGGGACCTGTTAACAAAAGGGCGGCGCGGCCTCTTGTCCAACTGAAGATCGCTGAGAAGAGATCGGCTGCTGTGTTTCCACGGAAGCTCCCGGCTTGCTTGAGTGGGGCATTGTAGGATTCTCCGAAAGTCGTGTAGCAAGCGACCGTTTCAACGCGGCGTACTCTACTCGACACGCTGCGGGCCTCTGCTGATGGGGCGACAACGTCCGCCGAAAACGGGAAAACTTGGCCCTCCTGCTGTGACGAAAGGGGTCGACGAAAGGGCCGTAGTTACGGCGAAACAACTCTCAGGCGCCAGCAGGTGCGCAAGAAAGCGTGCGCGACGACAGCAACGAAGTGGGGAGGGATAACAGTCTTTCGCTTTATTTGAGCCAGTCTGAACAGCAAGGAAGGGTTGGTTCTGAAGGCTGGACACACTGTAGATCTTTCACTTGGAATTCGAAAATCACGGAAAACCACCTTGCCTCCTGTGCCATCTAGATTCTGTTGCAATGAGTGCCGATGTGGAATTACAGATTGCTCGCTGGCCATGGCTACCCCTGATGTTTCAACCGACTGAATAACATCGCACGCCTGTGTTTAGCCCAATGTATGACTTGTGCTCCATCAAACAATACAAGTGGAGTGTCGAACAGATCGGCAAGAAACTTAAAGAAGCACGTGCAGCTAGGTATGGTTTATTTAATGTTCTTTCCTATTCGCATAAAGAAAAGACAGCTTTGTGTTCTACGTGTAAATCGGTCAATTTGTTACTTTCGTGCTCACATTAGGTATTTCTACTATGTCTTGATCTCATAAGAACTAGAGCCACACTCAGTAGCACGTGCGAAAGCTTTTGCTACTTGGGTTGTGCTGTTGTGCTGCTGCGAACCTTTCATGCGTGATATACGTCATTTTTGCTTGCAGGCATCATTTATTGGTTGGTGTCTGATGAAATGATGCACGCGATTTATTTATTTATTTATTTATTTATTTATTTATTTATTTATTTATTTATTTCCCACATATCAATGTCATTTCGCCATTGCATGTTGCATGAGAGTGGGGCTGCTGTACAAATTGAACAAAGCGTACTCCTTAGGACGCCATAAGAAAAAGAAATATTCCCACGTTGTAAAAGTCGTCGGTAAGCTCATCAGCTGATCATGCATTTTGAATTCTTCACACCGACACACTCTGCGCACCACCATAAATAACAGCGAAAGAACAGTATCACAAATGCTTTAAATTGTGAGCACTAAGCAAAATAATATATTCAGAACTGTCAATTAGACTACTAAACCACTAAAAAGGCTGCAAATATTGAGGGAAGAGGTTTAGGGGGGGGGAAATGATGACGACATATCTGGAAATATTGTTCCAGTATTTATAGGCGTGGGTGAAGCACAAGCTATTATATGCCAATGTAAATCGACAGGTCTGCAGTATTTATAGCTTTTAGTGTTAAATGCGGGCTTGCTACTCACATGTATTGGCGAATGTGGGTGACTTTCAATTTGCACTTCTGTGGTACACTATTCTGACTGCTCATTGGAAGACCCATTACGTGTTCAACTTGTAATAGACTAGAGTCAAAGTCGCTGTGAACATGTCGTGACTACGTTCGGTGCTCCCTGAAAGTATGTCTGGAAGCCTTTATTTTCATATTTTTTATCTCCAGATAATCTGCTGCCGGTAAGGTTCAAGTTCCGCAATGTACGTAGCTCGAAGTGAACTTAAAGCGTTTAAGTCCCTTAATTTCAGCTCACAATTTTCCGACACTATTTTGAATCTTAAAAATCAAATGTAACGTAAATGTAACGACACGTTCCAATTTCGGAAATGTAACTGGAACGCGTTCCTTTCAGATTAAAGGAACTTGTAACGGGAACTCGTTACAAAACTGGGAAGGAACGAGGAACGAGCTTTCGTTCCTGTTTTGGAGGAACGTGTACAACACTGGTTCTACCCCATGTGAAATCTGCTGAAGTAGCGGAACTTCAGTTCTCCTGTGTTTCCGTTGTGGTTATCGACAATTTTCGGTGATTTTTCACCACCCGGACGGCACAGTCACAACTTCCTTCATTTCTTTGTTCCTTTATTTGCTGTCGTATAATTACTTATGTAGCAGCGGGCTGGGCGCATGAGTGCGTCGAGTGTAGAAGTGGGTGGTGGATCGAGGGCAAAGCAACGCGTCGCCATGCACTCATACATTTCTTTCTTTCTTTCTTTCTTTCTTTCTTTCTTTCTTTCTTTCTTTCTTTCTTTCTTTCTTTCTTTCTTTCTTTCTTTCGTTCTTTCTTTCTTTCTTTCTTTCTTTCTTTCCTTCTTTCTTTCTTTCTTTCTTTCTTTCTTTCTTTCTTTGCCTTGGCATAATCACTATATCATGCACCAGTAGGCTGAGGAAAAATGTGGGTCGAACGTGGCCATGCGTAGTGAGTCGAAGGCAAGAGAATGCTACCCATGGCCACTTTGTGACTATGGGTAGCGTTCTCTTGCCTTCGTTCTCTTGCTACCCGTGGCCATGGGTAGCGTTGTGGCCATGGGTAGCGCACATTGTTAGGGGGCTAACAATGCCCGCCGTCGTTGTGGACGACCAAAACGATGGCGGACATTGTTAGCCCCTAAACAACTCGCACTGTTAAAATTCAGTGTCCTTACACTCTATAAAGGGTGAGCAGTGATTTAGCGGTGCCGGTGTCTCAGCGTTATTTCAAGCGCGCGATGACAAAGAACAACGTTACTGCCAGACATGATCCACTACTAACCGAGAGCACAGAAAAACACACACACATGCATAAGTAAATTTTGTGGAAATGACGATTATTTAGGAACACATAAAGCTTCACGATCACCCGACGAAATAATCTTGTTAAGGATGAACATCAAGGCCCGCCCATTGGTATATAACTTTCGTGCCTTTCGTAATTGAATAGAATGTACTCTTTCCTGCAACTTGCGGTTGGTTTAACTGAGTCTGATGTAATAACAATTACAAAACTGAAATCCGTCCAACATAATCCGTTCGAAGTTGCACGCGCGGCCTATTCCACCAAGAGATCAGTTTAGGCTATCGCGAAAGCCAACATGAACCAGAGGTTGAACAGTAATGTTGTATCCCTGACTACGAGTTCATCCCATGCACCTCGCTCAATTTCATTATTAATAATAAGGGTGTTTCACCCCTCCACTGCACGTAGAAAGTGCGGCGATATTTATTACCATAGAAACTCACATCCATTGATAAGACAGGTCAAAATTGTCTGAATGTTACATAAATCTGTCGTCTATCGGTGCGAGCAAGCAGACAAATGCCTTTCGCTGCATCGATGTTCGATAAGGGTATGAGAGCGTGTGGGTTCTTTTATAAACTGGCGGAGCAGGATCATCAGCAAAGTCGCTAGCCTGTCCTAACACCGAGGTCGTTAGCGACGAGGCCGCAGTGAACCAGCAGCCATTTGGAGGTTATATCATGTCCTCTTGAGAGGATTGACGGCAAAGTTTTCGTACCTTAGATACCTAATGAGATCGGTTAGTCTTGATGCCGACTAAACCCTGAAGTAGTTGTACACAACTTTTTTTTTTGTGTGTGTGGTTACGTCAAGCGCCATGAAGTACAATCCACTTTGGTGTTGTTTTTGTAGGTTTAACAAATAGAAACACGTAAAGCGGAAACTCCTGTAGCGTGCATGTCATAGGGGACACCTTGAACTTGACTGCGGCTAGTTACGACAGCATCGCCTGTAGAGCTCGTGTTCGATACCGATCCATCGATGTAGGGGTGCGTCGCACGAGCGGCCGCTCCAATAAATAATTACAGCGTCATCTATCGCAGAGACACTGCTGAGATTCGGGCATTCGCAAATACATGAGCCACGAGTCAGATTACGAATAGAGAGGCGGCCATATACGCTTCGCAGGCACGACACTAGTCTTGATGCCTCATTGTGTAATGCTCCATGGATGGGAGCCTTCGCAAATTATGCTCTCTTAAAGTAAAGATATAATGCTGGGCAGAGAGTGTCCATTTGAACGCGAGGTCGACTCTTCGTCAGGGACCTGACGAAGACAGGTCCTTCTGTCCATGAAGTTTCTTACACTTACCTAGAGGGAAAACTGTCGCTGCGACGCTTTTGTATGTGCGGGAATGCTGGGATGTGTCGGATTGCGATTGGCATCATTCTCGAAGAGCCCGAGAACTTTGAAGACGCGCCTGGCTGAATTCCTTCTCTTCGTCACAATTTTTAATTTTGAACTGGAAAAGCTTGAAATGTGTTTTTTTTCCCTTAGCATTAAACAGAGGCAAGTTAATTTCTTCTGAGAACTTCTGCAAGTACGTACCGTTTTATGGAATTAAAAGTACCGACTGGCCGCTATAGCTGGAAGACGGACGACTACGTCAGCGTTCACGCGCGACCGTTTTTAGTCTGTTTCTTCGCTCCCGGCCGCGGCGGTCGCATTTTCGATGGAGGCGAAAATGCCAGAGGCCCGTGTACTGTGCGTTCGTGTCAGTGCACATTAAAGAACCCCAGGTGGTCTGATTATGAGAGACGCCGTAGTGGAGGGCTCCGGAAATTTCGACCACCTGGGGTTCTTTAACGTGCACTGACATCGCACAGCACACAGCCCATCGAAATGCAGCCTCCGCGGCCGGGATTCGATCCCGCGACCCTCGGATCAGCAGCCGAGTGCCATAGCCAGTAGACCACCGTGGCGGGGCAAGACGTCACGAAGGCGGATGAGATCCCTTTATGAAGATTTTGTTTAGAAGCTTTATTAAGGAAAACATGTCAAGGTTTTAGTCCAAACCTCGATCAACGCCGGCCAACCCAAGCCTCGCAGTTACACATACCGTCATTTCCACCCGTCGCGGCAAAGCGCCCCTTAAGAAACTCGCATAGACGGTGGCGCCACATTTCCCTCTACGTAAATGTGAGGAACGCTGTGCTTTTATGGAAACGATATAGCTCTTGCAAAATAACACTTTCTCGTGATTTCAAGCTTCCATTTTCTCCATCACTTCTGTCTTAACTGATTCCCTGAAAGTGTAGCTTGAGGATTGTGAGCTGGCAGTGTAGTAATGCGGAGATTGGGGACTTAACAGAAACGTCGCATGCACACACTTAAGATCACTGAGGTCGGGTAATATCTATAATGACCGTCACTGTTGGATGACTTTGCCAGTTGAGATACACCGTGCTAGCTCAAGACACGTGGCCATTGTCTGTGTGGCTTTGCATATTCTCAAGGTTGCGAGCGTTACTTTGGCATATAGTTGCAAACCGCAGCGTAAAAAGCAATCTATACCGTACAGAATTGTTCCAGTCTTTTCTGGCCAAGATTATCATTGCGAAATTTGCCTGTTCTTCAAGTATATGCAGTAGGTGCTTGACGAATAACCTCTGTCGAGGATCATGGTACATGTGCTGAATTTCTTCGAAATTAAAGCGCTTATCCTTTGATAAAAATGGAGACGCTCTCCTGTCAACTAATGGGCATTTTCCCCCGTAGACACTTGGACAATCTTTCCGGTGATAGCAATTGTCCAATGAAACTTCCTGCCACATCATTGCGTCCGCATCAAGCCGAGTCACGGGAGGGAACAAAAAGGTGATAACGCTAGTGCATACCGCTAAGTGGTTTCTATTTAATAAAGCTTTATTACTCAAGTTAGAACGTATCACAATTGCGAAACTATCTTGTTTAGTGGTAATCATGGTTCCTTAAGAGTGCCGTGGCACTATAGATTAATCAAGTATTCGGTCTCCTCGTTCAAGGCTTTCCTGCTGTTGTCGCCACAGCAAACACCCACATTTTTTTCGTAGGAAAGTCTAGCATATACAGCAAACCGAAACCTGCGAGAGAAGTGATCCTGATTTTTCACGGAAACGACTGTAATCGCGCATAGGTGTATTGCCTGCACCCCCCTCTCGCTTTTACATCTTACCAGAGGCGCGCTTATTCATCGATACACATTATAGTAAAGAACAACAGCCAGTGACCCACCTGCCATCTTTATCGACATTTCTGTCCTCTCACCTCACACGCGATGGCCATCACGCATGGGTCATGTACGTACAAGCGCAGCAACGCCCGTCTATCTGCCGTGCTACCCGACGTACATTCCGAACCGATCCTGCGTGCCCGTCCATACTGTCGACGTCGGTAGAAGAAGGCATAGGGAAGCGTCGCTCGTGACATAGCACGTTTTCGCCTCGGGCTATGGCTCCCAAAGAGGATTTTGCGGGTCGCCCTCCAACCTCCCCTTCACGAAGCGCAACGCGCCTGCCATAGCACCGGCCCTTCGCCACAGTTTTTATTGGCTTAACGCCTCCCCAGCGCATTACCCACCCTATGCCAATTTCGGTTTTGTTTCTTTACTTCCCCATTCTCTGTATATGTCTTTTCCTTGCGGCTTTCCGCGGTTCCGCGGAGGTGGTTTTAGGTAGCGGTTGGCGATGCTCTGTTGTTCTTTGAAACCTTTTTGTTCTTTTCCCTCTTCTCCTCAACTAGATTTGACTTTCTACTTGGAGAGCATTGTTTATTTGCTTTCGTTGCTCCCGTGCAAAAACAGGGGTGCACTTGCGGCTGGGTCTCGGAGCCGTTTAGCGCTTACAGCGCGCAGGAACGCTGCCGCAGGCGCTGCTGGAAGTGCGGCTCGGAGGAACGAGGGGCTGCTGCTAAGATAACAGCCAACAGCGCGTGGCGGGAAAACACTGCGGTCGCTTTTACGTGCTGCCTGTAAAAGTCGGGTCGAATTCCGGGTCAAGTGGGTATGGTCAGTACGTGCGCCTGTGTTTTGCGGATGGACAGCTTGCATGCACACGTCGATTTCCCGCGATTCGAGTGATCAAAAATGGAATGCTTAAACAACCCGGAGGTGTACATTAAAGGCTAAATAAGAAATAAGAAAGCACGTTGCAAGACGTAGTCGAAGCAGTAAGGATTGGCAGCAGCGCTCGTTGGATGCGTGTGTTGCAGTGTGAATTTTTTCCCACACAGGAACGACCGCTAAAATAGGAAGTGTTTTTATCGGGTCTACTTTTCCTACCCAGCTTGGTTACCTGCGCTCTCATTCCATCAGAGTTCTTTAAACTATTTCGTGACACCATCGCAGGCATAGCGCAAGTAACAAGGGATATAAGACCACATGGCACCGCATTACTAGCACATTGTAGTTAAGAAGGGAGGTACGGTGTGAGCATGGAGTTTTCAACAACAGTTCAGTTTTAAACAATATGGGCGACTATACACGTCCCTTGGCTTACAGTCCTGCACACACATGCCTTCGCACTTGCACACAAGCGCGAAGACATATGACAGGCACAACTCTTGTCGACACCAACGTAATGCGTACCGCTGCGTCGTGGACTGCGCCTATAGTACGTTGCAAAATCGAAGCGCTTCAAGTGTTCCTGCGTTCATTGGCTGCTCCAGCATTGGCTGGCCCCGCCACCGAGGTCTAGTGGCTACGGTACTCGGCTGCTAATCGGAAGCTTGCGGAATCGAGTCCCGGCCACGGCGGCTGCACTTCGGTGGAGGAGAAATGTTGAGGCTCGTGTACTGCTCGATGTCAGTGCACGTTAAAGAACCCCAGGTAGACGAAATTTCCAGAGTCCTCCACTACGGCGTCTCTCATAATCAGATCGTGTTTTCGGGAGGTAAAACCCGAAAATGAATCAATCAATCAATCAATCAATCAATCAATCAATCAATCAATCAATCAATCAATCCAGTATTGACTGTTTTATATCATATCGCCTCCGACATCGGCCCATTCAGCTACGACAGTGTGTGCAGACTTACGAGAACAACTAGGTGCGAATGAAACCCGGACGTGAGCACTGTTTCCGTGCCTGTCATGTTCGCGCCTATTTGTTCTCTGAGTATCTGTAACAAAGTGGCTCAAACCAAAGCTTTGTCACTGCAGCTAGGAGTGGCGCGCCCACTATAGGGGCTTTGGCTTGACTGCGGACACGAAAGACGTGGGTATGAACCCAGGCGTGGCCGTCGTGTTTCCGATGGTGGCGGAAATGCTGGAAGCCCGTGTACTGTGTGCTGTCAGTGCACGTTGAGCAACTACAGGAGGTAAATATTCCCGGAGCATTCCACTGCGGCGTCTCTAATAACCATAGCGTGCTTTTGGCGCGTAACACCCCGTCAATGATTAAGTGTTGTCCCACAGGAAGCTGTCACTCCACCATCACGAAATGTTTCAACGAAGCATCGGCGTAGTCTCCGGCACTACGCAGACTGTAGAAAGCAAATACACCGACTTACGCGGACTACATGTAGTCTACGCGACGGCAGAGATGTATGTCCGTGGTGCGAGACCTCAAACCAACACCAGCTCTGCTTCACACCACGTGAGAGCGCACATTACAAAATGATGAGCAACACAACACGGACAGTACAGAAAAACAATGGGAGGCATTGCTGTGCAGCTCGGCCTTTGAGGATCAGCTTTGGTTGATTCAAAGGGCTGAGGCAAGGGCCAGCGAGACCCTGGTACAGGTGTCCCGACCATTCGCGATGCCCCGCCTTCAGGGGCAGCATAGTTTTCATATCATTAAGCTTTGTTCTCTCTGGTCTTTTTGTTTTTAATGCACTTATTTCCTTATAGTGGTTCGTCTTCCGTTATGGACAGTTTCAACAGTGAAGCTGTTTAAGTCCTCCGTTAAACCATCAGAAATACGACTGAAATCATCAGTCGTGAAATCAGTGAGAGCGCACTGTAATGCATTGCGCACGCACGTCTTTCTTGTGCTTATGCTCTCATCCTGCAACTACATAACGGCGAGTATTGCATAGCAAGGGGTGGGAAAGGGAAGTGGGGGTGAGGGTGAGAGAGAGAGAAATAAGGAAGGGAAGTCAGGGATGTTGACTAGTCAGGACTCCGGTTTGCTTCCCTACACTGGGGGATGGGAAAAGGGGAAGAAAAGTAAAGAGAAGGAGAGAGGGGGAATGCCTACAGGACAGTCCTATATAATGTCATAGGCGCTCGGTAAGGCCAGATGTCTTTAGAAAGCCCAAAAGCGCTTTCATTGCCTTCTGAGCTGTTGGTCGGTGAGGACGGTACTCCAAGATTGTCTGTTCACTAAGTGGACGATCTTCGAGCTTTTTGAAGGACTCGGTCATAGGCAGTCTATGTTCCTCAAATTGTGGGCAGTGTCACAAGTAGTGATCTATGGTCTCCTCGCATCCGCAGACAACGCTGTGTCCCACTCTCACATCCCTTTCCCGCTCCAGGGGAGAGGATAGAGCATAGCATAGTCTTGTGCAGGGTAGTGTAGCAAGGAGCAGGAAAGTGAGGATGAGGAGGGGGGAAAGTAGGAAGGGGCTGGAAAGCGAGGTGAGGGTGAACAGGAATGGTGCGAGGCGTCACCTACATGACCACGTAAGAAGACGTCACAGCTAGTCACGTCTCCCCACCAAATTCGAACTAGCCATGTTAGGCGACCACCAGCGAGAAGATCAATGACAAAATCGAGCAGAACGAACGCGGCTGGTGAATGGTGTTTTAGAACAAATGGTGAACGATTGAGGGTACGTCGTACCTTACTATGGGAGAGCTCCGTAGAGTTGTCCCCAGAATCTTTAGAAACATGAAAGCCAGACTGGTACAGCGCATATTGATTCGTTCGCTATGCACCGTCGGAGCTTAGTAGAATCCGTAAATTGAACCTCCGCACCCTCCGCGCTTAAAAACGCACATGTTCCGCTTTAATTTTTAAGTGAAATTGCTCAAATGTATGACTTTTATTTAAGTCGGCACACCTTCAGGATGCGTTTTGAGTTTTTATGGGAATTGACTAGTGGCTTCTAAACAAAGCAGTTAAACCAGGGTTCAATGAAATATTCATCAAGCACGCAGCATGCATGTACCTCTTTGCTTTCATTTGGGGGGTTCTCTTGATTGTGGTTCGGTTAAGGAAAGGACGCTAATTTCTGCAGCCCGTGTCGGAAGCGGCTAAGCGTCCGCGGGGGTATCCAGGGAAATGGTATTGATAGAGATAGCAGATGAAGGCCGTAGTGGAGAGCTCCGGAAAGTTTTATCGCCTGGAGTTCTTCAATGTGCACTGACAACGCACAGTACATGGGCCTCTGGCATTTTCGCCTCCATCGAAAATGAGACTGCCGCGGCCGGGATCAAACACGCGTTTCCTTTTTTGGGGGCGAGGGGGGGAGGGGGGGGTGGCAGCCGAGTACCGTGACTACACCAACGCGGCGGATTGGACACGAGTACACATGGAACTGCAATTTGGAAAATAACTTCATGAACGCGAAAGAATAAGAACCACGCAGCTTGGGGTAGAAATGAATATTATAGCCAGAGAAAAAGACGGGATGGGAGAACCAAGCAGGGGTAGCCAATATATCATTTTACATTCAGCGAGGGGAAAAAAAGAGCCAGGCCTGCGCGGAACCGCACGACAGTGGCAGCGTAAGCTGGAGGACCGATGTTCTAGATGCTATTTTAAACGCTTGGGGAAACTAGTGCAACTAGAGGTGGTAGCTATCCCCTGCGCCATAACTCATCATTTCGCCACGCCAAGTAGGGAGGTACCCACTACGCCATAATTACTGCGGCATTGTAACGTGCTAATCTGTATAACTACTCATCTTAGAGAGTCTCTTGGCGTCGTTTTCCCGAGAACGAACCGAACTCCCGGCCCGGCGTCGACGGCGAGCTGCGGTTCGAGCTTCTCTCTGCACAGCTGTCTGTTGTGCCCGACGTTGCCTTGCTGCAGCCGCGCGCGTAGTTCTGCGATTCGCTTCTTCAGCAGCGGTCCGCACTTTTACGAGGAGGCGCCATCAGGTATATCGAAGACCCAAGTCAAGTTGCTGTCGGGGCTGCGCACGTCGCCTGCCGCATGTCGCATGGCACGATACGACACGATAAAGGGCAGCGGTTCGTAATAATGATGATGGTAAAGTTGAAGAAGATTGTTTTATAATGATGATGTAGATGGTGCCTCTGTAATGGGTGCAGAGCTACGAAGCATGCGCCCCTGTGTCCTTTGAAATTATTCCTCGAACTCATTATGCAATCCACTTTCCGCGACGTATAGTGGCGTTTTATTATTCTGCCACGTAACATTACATTTGTTAATGCGATCCCTCGGCAGACGTTATACCTGTTTAGGTATTTTAGCGATGATTTTTCAATCACAGCCGTAGCTCAGTGGTAGAATGCTCGACTGCCACGCAGAGAGTGTGGGTTCGAATCCACGCAGAGGACGAGTTGGAATACTCCTTGGCCCTAGTTATTTTTTCTAAAATTTGCCGCGATAGCGGTTACGGACACCGGCGGCGGCGGACAACTACGGCGCAAAAACGGCCCGTGCTGTGATCTCATAACAGCTTACGCTGTAAAAGAACCTGAGCAGGTAGCGTATATGCGCAAGAATGACAAGCCTGTGGTCAGTTACAGCTAGCACATGATACCAAGGCTCTCCTACACCACGTAAATTATAAGGGCTAGGTACACAACGTCATCAATAAGCGAGCGCTCGATTACCGCGGAACTTCTGGGAACAACGGCGCTGACGAGGCCACCCCACAGAACACTTGACACGCTGTTCTGTCCACGCTGGTGCACATCAATAGCCCAATATCATCTCCCGCGCAGTATCAATCTCTCGCCCATTATCAAGTCTTGTAAAACATCGATAGCAATAGCTCCGTCTTGAACGGATGTCGCTGGACCTAAACTTACATCCTGCGTGACCTCGCTGAAACCGGCACAGCGGAGCTAGGCCAAATATGCGAACTGTTGTTCTGGAATCCCAAATTTTCCGCCTGGAATCCGTAATCGGCATGCCTTACATAAAAGGAGCCAAAGGAGGGCCTCTGTGTCGAATGTGTGGTACAGAAATGCACCATTGCGCGACTGTTGTGAGAAAACAATCTTTCAGTCTATACCTCCACTGTGACTGCCTTCGCTGCATAATGCGAAACAAATAATCTTGTATGTGCCATACTACACGACCGTCGTTGGACGAAAGACAGAACCCTGGACACCGGCGCACGCTATTTTCAACAGTGAATGTTTTCAAACCTCTTTGCTTCGCTTGCTGAAAACAGGTGCATACTAGCTTGAACTCCGTTTGTACTTGGTTAAGCTTAGCTTGTTCTTGCTTCTTCGAGTGCTGGCGATTCCCGAAACGGTCTCGCCAGCTTGCCTCTACCGCTGCCAAGTCTGAAACAGCGGAGCCGGCGACCGACCTTAGCATCCAGCCTATCATCTTCGCCTTAACTACGAGAGTCCAACCCTGCCGCGCTGTCTAGCCTAGCTACGTTAAGCCTAGCCAAACTACAGATACATAGCCTAACAATGGACGGTATACTTGAGCCTTGAAGAATGCAGGCCAGCTGCGGGTCGCGAAATTCATCAGAACAGCGACGCTGTTCTTTTGTTGTTAATCTGGACGCAACTGGCAATGGTATCAAGTTATCGATGTTGTGACATATCATTTACGTTAGTCATACCACAGTTCTCCATTATCTACTAACCGCACCTGACTCTTCACCATGCACTTACGCACTCATGACAGCAAAGTGTATAGGCTGACGGTCGTACGTGCTTAGCCACCAGGAAACTGTCATCATCATTAGTTCAGGTCTCCATGAGTGCGCGTACACTTTTATGCAATGCCCAATGTGCGGCGTTCGCACGCGCGCTTCTTTCTTCTCTTGCACTCATGCCCTCAGCCCACTATTACACTGGCAAAACTGCATCGGGTGGGCGCACGTGTTGCACGTCCAAGCAGAAGAACAGTGTGCGTCGATCTTTCCGGTGCACGCGCGGGTACGGTGTTAATACAAGGTACGTTAACAGGCGGTCAGTACAGTTTATTGGTTTCAAACGCGTCGGTAGTGCTACAATACGATGTCGCACACAATATGAAGCAATAAAAACCTACTAAGCTCGTTTTCTTACGACAAAAAACGGTGTCTGCATGGTGGAACTAAACTCACCAACTGAAAGGAATTATGGTGTACTATAATTCCTTATAGTACTCAGTGGAGAAGTTGTATTCGCGGAGGATTCCCCTTGTCGTCCGAAAAACCCGTCACCTCGTGGCACACATGGCTGGTCAAGTATTATTCGTGATTTTAACTCTACCGGAACGCCAATAACGAAATTATGCGCCCTAAGTATCGTACCTGTGTCGCACACATTGCAAGAGAGTTCCCGTTGTCTCAACGACGGCTGAAGTTTCCTGCAAGTTCGTGCTGTGCGCTTCTCTTATTCCTGAACTTTTTTTATTTCCTCGCTCTCTTCTTTATTCCTGCTGTTGCTCTCTCTCTCTCTCTCTCTCTTTCGCTCGCTTCCTGCGCGAGGCGCGAAACGCCGCGACGCACGTATTTATATACGCGGCTCCCAATGCGATTTTCCGGGGACCCGCGAGCTGTCGCGCTCGGCGCGGTCGGCCCCAGCCGTGCGCACGCGGTGTGTCACCCGTCTCGTCGAATTTAATCTGTCGCCCTGCGAGGGTTAATGATTTTTCCATTAAACCGCTGAGTCAGCGCCGGCTGCGGTAGCAGTCCCCGACAAAGGCGGCGACGACGACGACGACGAACACGGACCCAATTGCCCCGGCAGCTTCTCGGCTTCTGCTGGATAGTCGTCGGAAGCTGCGTTCACAACGTGCCCAACGCCTGCCACAACAGACTAAAAGAAAGCCCGGCCCGAGAATGGGGCAGGGTATGGGGAAGAAGGGGGGTGGACAGACACCGTAATGGAACAACCTGGCCAGCCAGGAAACGCTATAGCCTTGTTCCTTTCCCCGTGCCGCCCCTCTTTTCTGCATCCCTCCAATTTGAAATTGCCTGTCTCTCTCTCAGCGAAGTATTTGTTTTCTTATAGCGCGAACTGAGGCGACTCCAGTTTTCAACGCTGGGCGCGGTGTGCGCCGGCTGTCGCGGTACAGGGTGCGACGTGTGCGTGCGCGTTTGTAGTGCGGTGTGTTGTGGCGCGCGCGGATCTGCTGGGGTGACTCGGGAGAATTTCGGTTTTGCTTCTTTTTGAGTCGAAACGCTGTAGCGCTGGCAGTCAACCGAATCGAGTTCGACGAATTGGAGGGGAACCGCGACGTGGTGATGTGATGAGGCGACGCTGAGGGGGGAGAAGAAGAATGAAGTGGGGAGTTTAAAAAGAAAGACCGATGAAGAGGAGATGGTAAGAAAGAGAAAAAAAAAATTGTGCTAACGCGTCGATTTCGATGAAGCCAATCTGTTCGTGTTGGTTTTGCGGCAGCGTGTGCAGCGAAGCTAGCGGATTACGAGAACAGTGGCGACAGCAAGTTCAGTGGAGGGAGGGAGGGAATGGGACGATGAGAAATTCGTCAACGAAGATGCTGATATTTCGGTGCCGAGCGAATGTATAACCCTGGGTTTGCGAAACTCACGTTGCCCGTTATACTCTTGCTTGTTTTATAAATCATTATTTGTCATAGTCGTTCTGAGATGTCCTGTCAACGTAATGAGACGCTGAACGCCAAGCTCCAAGTGCATTGCTTTCCCCTGTCCGATACTTTTCTCTAGTCTGCTAAAAAAATTCACAGCGTATCCACGGAGTGAATGATGGTGAGTGGGCGAAGCTCCGGATGTTCATCGTAGACCGTGCCGAGTTCCGGATTAATTTAGTTAACGCGCACGCTACGAATCCTTATGGTTCAACTACGCACAAGTTGCAAGTGTACTCGGCTGCCACCCAAAATACGCGGGTTCGATCCCGGCCGCGGCGGTCGCATTTTCGATGGAGGCGAAAATGCCAGAGGCCCGTGTACTGTGCGTTGTCAGTGCACGTTAAAGAACCCCAGGTGGTCTAAATTTCCGGAGCCCTCCGCTACGGTCTTTCTCTCCTCTCTATCTCTTTCACTCCCTTTCCCCACCCCCACGGACGCTTAGCCGTGCTCCTTACATGGGCTGCAGAAATTAGCGTCCTTTCCTAACCGAACCACAATCAATCATCATCATCATCAAGTTGCAAGTGAAGATCCAGTGCATATATATATATATAATATGGGTGTGGTCGGTGAACGGTTCTCCAACGCGAGCAGTCGGTATCTCTCAATCGAGAAACTTTCGCGCTCTCTTTCTCTCTCTGTCTCTCTCTTTCTCACAAGACAGCAGATGGAAGAGTGAGAGCTCGCGCTGAGGGCGAGCGCGAGCCTCCCGGCGTTGCATGGCGTTGCATGGTATTGTGAGTGGTGTAGGTTACACGATACGCGTGACAACCGACCCACAGCCCCTAATATTCTTTCTGCTGAAAGATGTTTCGAAAGTGTTATTCTTGTCTTCCACAGTGCTTCACTGGTTACGATGTTTGACTTGACACGGATGGCGCGCGTTCGATCCCTGCCGCGGCGATTGCATTTTCTATGGATGTGAAAATGGTAGTTGTAGTAACCTACCATTGCACGTTTCCCGGTGTTCAATATTTCGGGAGCCCTTCGCAACGGCGTTGCCTGCCTCATAGTCGAATCGTGGTTTTCGCACACATAACACAAGCTATTATTAGCATTGTAGTAGAATGGATAAGTCGGCTAGTTGGTAATGCATCTTTTAGGAAAACAAGAGCGTAAATAGGTTATGTGAACCCCCGAAGTCCTTCGGGGCACGCCCCGAAGGACGGCTGGGGTCGGGGACCACGTGCCCTAGATGTTAAGCTTGTTCACCTCAATTTTTGGTGCGCGATGTCAATCTTTTTGTGTATATGTATATGTTTTCATGTGTGATTAAGCATTTACGAGTGAGCGCTTGTGGTGTGTGGCTCTTTCTATGTGTAACGTCCTATTCCGCGTTCTTGTTTTCCTTAAAGTAGCATGTTTTTGCTAATACTCTTGCGCTACTGCACAAAGCAGCCTTACCCGTGCATCGTTTTATTTCTCCTATTGCTGCCGTTCAAAATGAGATTCTTCCTTTCACACAGATTGTCTTCGCACTCTGACCACGGACAGTGCAATATGGATTCCTATATACGGGCAGGCTACACATGACAATTGTTGCCCTTTCTCTGCCTACCGTCTCTCTCTCCTTCAGCCTTCCGGTCCCGGAACGAGGAACATTCTCTCTGCTCGCCAGCGT
The DNA here is from genome assembly GCA_013339685.2 of Hyalomma asiaticum. NCBI lineage: Eukaryota > Metazoa > Arthropoda > Arachnida > Ixodida > Ixodidae > Hyalomma > Hyalomma asiaticum. The sequence goes on along the minus strand of CM023486.1, from coordinate 66,908,986 downwards.
CATCCAATAGCACGCCCGCAAGCTGTTAACATCCCGATAACGGCGACCGCTTGCGGTCGCCATATCTTTTTCCCCTACTGTATTGAGTGCAACAGCTTTTAGTCGGCATCGCGGTAGGGGCACGTCACGTTGTCACAAGGAAAAGATTGCGGCATGCCCCGAAGGACGTCGTTGCAGTTCACATAAGCACACACACACACACACGCGAGGAACGGGGTGGTTCCCTGTGCTGTCGCCGTGGCCGGGCGTCCGCTGTTGCATGCGCCACGAAGCGTAACGCTCGCGTTTTGTCGCGAGTCGGGCCCCGGCCGATGGCGACAACGTCGCGCTTGATTTGGGCTTCGTCGTCGTCGGTGTGTTGTATCAACCTCGCCTTCCCCCCTCCCCCCCTTCTCTGCCTCACTTCCTCAGCCACGACTGTCGTTGTCGCCTATGTCGCAGTGCTATACTAAAGCTCGCGCTGTTTCCACTGCAGCGGAAGAGAGACACTGGGGTAGAATGTAGTGCTTTAGAGGGTGGAGGTGAGGGGGGGGATGGGAAGGGGGGATAACGAGGGGAAGGCAGGAGGAGGAGGACATCCGATGCGCGGGGGGAGTGTTAGGACGAGTTCCTCCAGCGCGAGCAACGTTTTTCGGTAGTTTCAGCTTGCATGGATGCCCCCGACCCCCACCCACCCAGCGTGGCAGCCCCTGACGCCAGCGAGCGCGCTGAGGCGGTGCAAGCTCTGTCACTCGCTCGCGACAATCCATGCAAGCCGCCGCGGCCGCTGCGGCGCTTTAATCCGATTACAGGCGCAGCGGCGTCTGCGGCTTCGGCAGCGGCTGCGGCTTTGTTTCGGCGGCGAGATTTCGGCGGGGCATAGGCTTGCGAGCTTCGTCTGGGGCCTTGGGAGGGGGCCGAAGCAGTAGCGGAGGGCATGTGCGTACGCGTGTGCGTACAACAAGAGGGTGAGTTTCACGGCGCCAAGACGCCACTGAGTGCGTCGCGACGACGGCGAGGTAGATTGCGCGTTCGGTGGAGGATTCTCGTCGAAGGGGATTTACGTCTTAAAAAAAAAAAAAAATGAACCGGCTCTACTCCTACCGCCCCTGATGCGCGGTGCCTGTGCACCTGGAGAAAGTGTGAGCATGGCGCTTGCGGGTGGGCTATAATACCGCTCTTTGAGAAGACGCCCTATAGAGACAGTGCTCCGCGAACGCTGTGCGAAGAAAGTCGGAGGTCGAAGAGGAGGCTTTCGAAAGAACGTGATACGGCAGGCATTTATTTCCACAGGGAGGCCACATAGGTGTGTGTGTGTGTGTGTGTGTGTGTCAGTCCGAGGCGTCTATACGACGCTCGCGCAATCCTTCGATTGCTTTCCTCCAACGCTGTCCTCCTTTCTCCGCCCGGCTCTGTCTTCTCCGCGATAAATCTCCGAAGTTGTTAATCTCCCGAGAGTAGTGAAGTTTTTCAATGGGATCTGCGAGGTGTAAGCTACTTTGGCCCTCCCGGAGAAAATTGGACTGGATTCAAATTAGGCTGCAGGTGTACTGTGCAGGCCGTCGAGATTATACTCGGTGCCCCCGCAGTGCAGTAGAGATTGCTGCGCAATGCTCGGGTCTGCTCGGTGGCAGAAGTTGCTTGGCGGCTGCCCTTTGTCCTGTAGAACCGAAGATAAGGGCTGCTCAATAACGTGCCCGTCTTATAGTCCGACAATGGCGCAGAAATTTAGCTATAAATTTCTTCAGATTCAGATTGCTTCTTCAGCTTCAGATTGCTCAATTATGTAGACTGGAATTGTTTTTCTGTTCTTTTGTTACAGTTATGCGGTACTTCTTCTTTCTCCTTTTTTTTTCCTCCGTTGCAAGCGGACACACCAGTGTATTGTTTCATTGAAATCTTTACTAAAAGTACTTTTCACATCTGAACAATGCCAGAAATGACAACGTTGTTTGGTATTCTTTTCTCTCTTGCTTTTCATGTCAAGAAAACAGATTCTTACTGCTCCTTCACTACGTATAAGGATGCAGCTGTGCTGTTTAACAGATTAAGCGGCACCGCGCGTTTGACGTTATAAACCCATTCAATTGCAATAAAATTGTTCGTGTACGTTTGCCGTACTTCTGTGGACATCCAGGATGAACATTAGCAAAGTACTAATCAACCTCCTCTAATAATATGTTCTAGTAATAATATCTGACTAGAGAGAATAACTAGGTGATGGCTACGTGGGGTTTTCGCGAACCAAATTTAAAAAGTAATGTTCAAACAAAAATTTGCAATTTCGTTTCAAACCAAACTCGAATGTTTACCAGAAACCTCCACGAGTGATCGGCACCATTTTCTGACATTCTTCATAAAGTGTTGCGGGGGACCCTCGATGCCTACAGACCTCAGTCACCAAATGTATCATGGATTTGCACCTACGCAAGAAATCGGCGCACTGTGTGTTCTCTATTTCTCTCCTCTTAGCTTTCATCCGTTAACGTCGCTGTCCAGGATATAGTAAGCCGGACCTGTGTCAGTGAACCTTCCTGCGCTTCCGTTGCCATTCTTGTCTTAATTAAAATTGCACGCCGTGATAATGGCATCAGACTTTAAGTGACAGATGGACGACAACGGAAATACTGGAAGCCCCGCCCGACCTTACTCTCATATGCTAATGTTGTTGTTTTCTGGGGTTTAACGTCCCAAAACCAGCTCTGATTATGAGAGACGCCGTAGTAGAGGGCTCCGGAAATTTCGACCACCTGGGTTCTTTAACGTGCACTGACATCGCACAGCACACGGGCCTCAACATTTCGCCTCCATCGAAATGCAGCCGCCGCAGCCGGGATTCGATCCCGCGACCCTCGGATCAGCAGCCGAGTACCATAGCCACTAGACCACCGTGGCGGGGCTCTCATATGCTAATTACTGGATCATGTTTTGATCACCTCTATGCACTGCTTCATAAAGAGTGATTTCTGGGGTTTAACATCCCAAAACCAGCTCTGATTATGAGAGAGATAGTTCGATATTGTGTGTTTGACATAGAAAGATGACATCATCGTCATAAAAAACCGCGCACACACACGCGAAGGCGAAAAGAAAGCAACCATACCGTCACCATTTTGTAGCCTCGATACAGGTATATTATGTCATGTTATGCTTTGCATTATGTATATACGTTGCCGTGCTGAAGGAAAATTTCATGTTAATCAGAGCTCGTATCGTCGGTTTCTTTCACGTTCTCTACTATACGCTTCTCAAGAAGCATATAGCAATCTAAATTTCTCGTCAGCGTCAAACTGAAAAAACTTTTTGATTTTACAAATACGCAGCATGATATGCCTGACTTGATTTCTTGATTTCTTTCTTTATCGTTTTCTTGCGAAAAAAAAAAGAGATAACTTTGGCAGTCGCTGCAGCGAATGTTGCGGAACACATACCTGTGGGTCCACTCCTCCGTGGGGGGGGGACCACTTGGCCCGGCACCACGGACTGCGGGCGGCCCGACAGAAAATGCTGTTCCACTTTGCGGTGCGCGTAACTCGAAATAATTGCCTCATTACACGCCCTATCTGCTCGTTACGAGGTCGCTGCGGTCACGGACGTGGCGAGAAACCAGCTGCCAGCTCGTGTTTCTACTGGGCGGCGTGGTCTACCATAGAGGGGCCAAACAAACAAACATGTGCGTAAACCCTGTCCAGGCGCAATTACAAGCGCCGCCACTCTGTTCTGGACCGCTGGCCAGGTGGAAATGACGCCCGAATTCCAACGCGGCGCTCTTTCCTCCGCTCTTGTTCTACGGCTATCTCCCTTGCGCCTTCTTTGTGGCTTGCTTTTGAAGTGCGCAACTAAACAGTAAAGTACTGTTTTGTAATCGACCGTTACATGTACGAACTGACAAGCATGAAACGATAGCCTTTGTAGCAGGACGCTGTCTTCTGGAGTATGAAGGTGCAAGCCCCCTTCGCCCCCTTGATTTTCTGCGCGTTCAATGCGCTCGCAATTCAAAAGCACACGTTTCAGGATAATTTGTCGCGTGCAAGGAATAACATGTTCCGATGAACAGCAGTTACACCTCTTCCTTATCGGGACGACCTCAGAGCACGGGTGTATTGTCCTTGCCATCACTAGCTCCTCTGCCACATGACAGAGTTCGACTTGTGCTCAGTGGCATAAAAGAGGGAACCGACAGTTCAACAAATGCCATATCATAGAGTTCGACTTGTGCTCATGTGCTCAGTGGTATAAAAGCAGGCACCAACAGTTCAACAAATGCCATATCTTAGGTTTTGACTTGTGCTCCGTGGTATAAACGATGGACCAACAAGTTCAACCAATACGTTTACAACCACGGACCACCACTACCATTACACGCACCCTTATGCATCGCCTACGTCACCGTTACTTCCCCATCCATGTTCAGGAGACTTCGTCACCCTGTCAAGGGGCTATAGACGTCACCCGTTTGAATGATGGTGGAAGCATTTGATCTCTAGTTCGCATCACTGCTCAACTTTCGCTTGACATCGGCACTAACAAATCTATATGCCGTATTCTGTTCTTCCATCGTTCTCCTTCTTCCTGACTTCTTTTAGATAGGCATCCTGCAATCCTTTTTAGCAAATGTCCCACCGTACAATACAACCGACACTACTTGGAGGCGGATCGCATCCACTTTGCTAAATCTCGAAAGCATGAACGAATCAGAGCAAAAACAAGGACGTTGTCTCTGAGAGCGGCCGCACTCTTTCAGTCGCACCGCTCTTGTTTTTAATTCGGGCAGCGGTTAGACAGCTTTCGTATCTGTCTGCTACCTTCACTACAGCACCCGCAGTCGCGGCTTTTCGCATCACCGGTGCAGGCGCCATTCATTGCGCTCTTGCATGTATCGGGCCGATACTGCCGCTGAACCCGGCACACGCCAGCAGCCTCCCTTTTAAACGACCCGCCAGGGTCTATAGCCAAAAAGAAGAAAAAAATTTGAATGGCGATAAAAATGGGAGCGAAATATATAGACAGAAAGCCAACTATCCCGGCAAGGCCGTAAGTCCCCGGCCGGGCTGTTGGACTGCCGGCCGACCAGAGGCCAGATATGCCGGGTGTAAGACAACGAGGATTTATGGGCCGGCCATTGCACGCGCTGTATATGCGCGTACTTTGCGATATACTTCGCATAGCGGCACGAAGCTTAGATTTTGGAAGGAAATGGACAAAAGTAATCCAAAGATTAAAAAAGAATAGACAGAAAAAGAAAGGAGAGTGACAAGCAGAGAAAATATGGCTTCTCGTCCGCGGCCTTGCCATCGTCCCGGCCAAGTCGCGATTTTTCAAAACGATCCCACTCGAGAAAAGAAGAACAAGGGACCCGCAATGTCGTCGTATATACGTCTTCGACAGAACCCGTCGAATGTGTTCTCCTTGCCGGACAGAAGCTCGTCTTCTTTGCAGATAGCCCGCTTCCTCTTCGAGACCGATTTCGTAGAAACCTTAAAATAAGGCATAACTCTGTAAACCCTTCTATGAGCGGCATTGTTGAAGTATAGGGTTCAAGTTTTTGATGGTGGGATGTGGAAATCGGGAAGATACGAGAGGCGCGTCATTGACATGGGAGAAGAAGCAAGATAGAAGACGTAGACACGACGATAGAAAAAGGATGGAATTCGGGCCGCGAAAGATCAAGCGCATGAGGAAAAAAGGACCGCGTCTGCCGATATACGACCCCATATATACAGCGAGTTTTTATTGCCTTCGCACCGCCTTTCAGAGCGGCACTGGTGAGGCGCCTTCCGTAAGAGCACTTTTCCCATCGCGACATGGCTCAACGGTCCCAGCTTTATTTATTTCTTTATTATATGGCACTCTTAAACAGCGCTGCTCTACACGAGCTGTTCCTGAGAATGCATCTATATACCTACGCACCGCGGTGGTCGGAAGCTCGGCGCACCCGTGCCCGCACCGGATGGACGGCGTGAGATACCGAACGTGCAAGGCGGTCCGGCCCGATCAAGCGCTCTCCCGTTCGCTGGAGGGGTTTTGTACATACCCGTACTGTACGCTCAGTCAGCCGTCTATACGCGTATGCGCGTACGCGGTCACTCCTAAGGCGAAAGATGGATGCTTCGTCGAGAGGCGTGTGCTCGACCTTCCGAGAAAGTGCCCGCGAACGGCGCTCTCACGCCTCCCATGTTCGCAAGCTCCGATCGACGTTGCGTGGAGTTTATATATATGGCTTTCTTCTCTATAGGCGCGCGTAAGGCGTGTAAAAATGTGCCGAGACTGCCAAGAGTGGTGTTCACTGAGTTACGCTGTGGCTGCTGTTAGTCGATGGCCTTGTATGTGTGCGGCGCCTTTGACTCTGGGACGGCTTGAAGACGCCCGATCACATAGAAGAATAGAGAGAAATGAGCACCGTATAGAAAGAATTAGGAGATGGGTGGAGTTCGTACCTTCAGCTCTCCGAGCAATTTAATGGGAGGAGAGGACGCGCCGATAACCCCTTTCCTTCTCTCATCCGAAAAAAAAAAGGGCTTCATGCAGTGGCAAGATAAATTTGACTTCCTTTCTGTCTGCAGTGAGAATTTAAAATGATCACAACGAAGTATGCTATTGGAATGAACCGTGCCCCTGGACATTCAGTGAAAAATTGTCCCGCGTAGGCTTTCTTCATTATTCAAAGCCAAGGTGCCGTTTCGTGAACACTTCCCTGCAGTGCGTTACCTGCAGAAACCGGCAAGATCGAAATCTTGGCGCTTGCAGCCACATACGACACTGAGTGTCGCACGAGCTGGATGTTATGTGCTACGGGTGTGCAATCACCGTCGAAAGGCCTGCCCGCGCGCATCTATATCTGGTTGTCGCAGTGACTGTAACAGAGCGTCTCTTAGCGGCCCGAGCTCCAAGGCTACAGAGGAGGAGGAAGGAAACAGAAAGGCAGGGAGGTTAACCAGAAAGCGTCCGGTTGTCTACCCTGCACTGGGGGATTGGGAAAGGGGACTACAGAAAGATGAAAGAGAGAAGAGCGAAAGAAAAAGGTGGCCGGTGATGTCAGGTAATGCGTTGACGCGTCAGGTATTGCACTGGTACTCAGTCAAATGCGTTCACACAAGCCCGTCGTCTTCAAGAAACAAAACAGTGCTTTCACTGCCTTGTGGGCCGACGAGTGATGCGGACGGTGCTCCAGTAGCACATACCGAAAGCGGCCGATTGTCGAGTCGTTGGAATGCCTGAGTTAGGGTTTGGCGTTCTATGGCAAATCGACGGCAGTGGCATAGTAGGTGGTCAATGGTTTCATCGGTCCTGCAGACGTCGCAAGCTGCATTGTCGGTCACTCCAATTAATGTAGAGCATGCAAGGCTGCAGACAAACCAAGAAAACCAGCCATCTCCGCACCCGGTATACCTCGGAGCCCCGTTGGAGCACAAACTTGGGCTTTGCTGAAACGCTGCACTAAGGAGTAACGGTATAGAAATCTCCCCGCACCTACCGAGTTGAAGAAAAGGATTCAAGGCACCCGTTTCTATGTGGTTTCCGCGTCCATGTCACCGAACGGACTAATGGCGCGCAAGCGTTGTGCACTGCAGCAAACCTTGACCGCAAGGTACACGCGTCCTTTGGCTATTCTCACTGGTAGCGTCCCATCGAGTACAACTTTATTTATTAAAGACCGGATGCCACGCGCAATTCTGCGGAGTTTCTGCTCTCTTAGCTATCATTCCTTCATTCAGCAAGTGGAATCTACGGCTTTGGAGCACGGCACAAAACTCACACTGAAAGTAAGATGACAACACAGGATATTGTGGTGCCGCTATTTCTTATTTTGTAACGCGTTTATTTTTTTGTTTATCCAGTTTTTAAACTCGCCCAGAGTCTGTCATGCGCTTCTTCCGCATCTTCATTGCATGCTTTCATTCCACTTTCTCTGCACAGGGTAGTCGACCATACATCCGCCCTATTTATCCCTGCTCGTCCAATGTTCTCTTATATATATATATATATATATATATATATATATATATATATATATATATATATATATATATATATATAGAGAGAGAGAGAGAGAGAGAGAGAGAGAGAGAGTACCAGAGAACGAAGCGCAATTCCTCCAGTGGCACTTACCTACTAAGCTTCTCTCCAATATCTGGCGTTTCAGCTAACGAGATGCAACGTGGCATGTACCGATAGCACTTTATTTATTTTTCTCTTATCTGCCGAAACCATCCGAGCCCTTCGCTGCCCCGAACATCATGGCGGGCAAAGGCAATACGTGCCCGGCTTATCACGTTTTCATCCGTCCATGACTGTGTATAATACTACACACGAGAGAATGCCAGCACGGTATACATCCTTTCGCTCGAGCCAAGCTTCGTGCGATGGGTAGAGGAGGCAAGGGGGGGACAGTTTGAGAGCAGCCCCGCGCTCGCGCTCCGGTCGGCCGCCATCTTTGCTCCTCCCTAGGGCAACGGCTTCCTTTTTTCTTGCTGTGGCTCGGTCGCTCGGCACGGAGAGCTACGTGACCGGAATGACACCGCGCCTACTTCTCGCTGGCACAGCGGCGTGCTTTAGCGCTGCTGCTGCTGCTGCGGCAGCGGCTATCGACTGGTGTTCCCTCGGCCTCGGCTGCTATAGCTGCTCGGCGCTGTACAGAGAGCGCCAAGCGCTTTCCGTCGCTGCCGTCGGCCCCTTGGTATGACGCCTTTGGAGGAGACGTGAACTCTCCCACTATCGGCATGTGATCGTCAGCTACGGGTCATTTAACTACAGGCGACGCGAGTAGTGAGCATTTGACGTCCGCCTAGCTTTAGTACTAGTTTCTTATTCGGTCATATACGAGCTGTTGACATAAGTAATATGAATACAAGGCTTCCGCATAGTCGCGCACTTCAACGGGAACCTTTGAGAAGGCTTGCAATAGGATGGAAAGCTGAATACGGAGCGGTAAACGTGAACATAGAAGTAAATTGTATGGAACTAAGTCACAGCACGAAAGAAAACGAATGAAAATTTGCGTACACAATCAAAGCTACACGGAGCACTCAAATTAGCAAAATCACAATATTACAAGGTCTGTCATAATGACTGTTTCGTGGGCCAAAACCGCGCTATGGTATTGAGGCATGCCGTACATAGACTCGAGATTAATTTCCGAAGAACACTGGTTTTCTTGTATTTTGCCCCCATCAAAATGCGACCGCCGACGGGACCGGGAATCGAGCCCGCGACCTGGAGGTTAGCAGCGCGATACGCAAAACTTAGTCAGTGGATCAGCATAGAAACTTGGGCAGGTTGGTATGGTTTCATGTTGCGATGGACTGATAGCGCAACACTGAGAGAAACGAAAGATAGACGTTAATCCAAGAGCAAATATTTCTTTATTAATAGATGATTGAAGTTAGGCATATATATGGCAGGTTTTGGAAAGTTAAGGTTTACGCATATGCTCGCAATTCAGGTAAGAGAACGCTACCTCTCGGCGGATTCCAGGGATATGTCTTTTTTTTCCTTCTATTTGCACGGATGACACATGTTAGCCTTGTAAATTTTGTGCTCTATCACCCGTGATAGAGTAGCGGCATATTTGAAACATCGTGAATTCACAGAATAAGAGTAATGTTCCTCGCGCTGAATTCACGTGTCATGCATTCTCATTAGTGGTAATAAATAAAGCTGCTTCGGATAAAATGAGTGACTATTGCAGTTTAATTACTGTGGCTTCAACAATGACATTACTGACATGCATGTTAGTGGAGAGAAGAAACATCACTGACCGTGCTGAAGTTCTTAACAGCGAAACACTAGACAAGGACAAAAGGAAAGAAAAAAAGAACGACAGCACGGGGCTGTATTGTCGTTTTTGTATATTGAGTACCGGAATATATCTGAGTACCAGAATATATCTCTACTACTGAAGGATTTGTGTTACCTCAGCGCCATGTTGTCGTTTTTTTTTTTTCCTTTCTTTTGTCCTTGCCTACTGTCGCGCTTTCTTATCTCCTATCGGTCCCGAAGAAAAAAACGACCATACATATAGTTACGTGGAGCGACTAACCCAAATGGAGACTCGTATGCGTGATCGTCGTGCTGGCTCGCTTGCACAGACGACCGGGTTCCTCAACACACGAAGGCTGTCACTTAGGCAATATAGCTACTCCTCTCTGAGTAAGCATGGCTTGACTCGCCTTTAAGCAGCCTATCAACGCACTTACACAAGATTTCGACGAAACCGTTTACTATTCAGCCAACCTCAACATGTTTGTAATTCTTTCAGTATGACTCACGATGCTCCGGCATTCAACGATCACTGAACTTCTTTTATCGGTGAACTATATATAAAAACGCGCACAACTCCGACTTGGAGCTGTTAAGAGCGTTGTATACGCATTTAAACTTTAACCGCCGTGCTGCGTAACGTGCACGTCCCCAGAAGAGTTACCAGTTCGCTTGCTTTCTTCTGCGCTCAGGCAATATTATTGATAGTCCCATGATTCTTACGTAACGGGATGGGCAGCTGTAGTTTCTATTTCATGCTGTCACAGCGGAACACCTGCCTTCCTGGAACATTGAAAGGAAGTCTCAGCTCTCTTGTTTCTTTTTTCCGAATGTTTCATTCTAGTCGGGGACAGCGTAATTAGACGCACCCCCCGCACCTTTCTCTAAAGATCTCGCGTCCATCTCAAATAGGCAGGCCTCGCCTATCGGCATCGGGAGCCTGCGCTGTGCCCACGACCAGCAGCTGCCCCTGTACTCCCTCCCAAGAAACCCTCACTCACTGACCGTATACCTACACCACAGTATGCGTACACATGCAACTCTGGATCTGAAGAATCGAAGTCGCTTCATCGTATCGCCCCGTAGCAGGGCTTATTATTTTGTTTCTTCTCTTCAAGCTCGGTCCTCCAGTTCTATAAGCGCCATCGTGTCCCCAGTCCATTGCTCCTTAAAACACAACCTCTGAGATGCCAGGTGTTATGTCCGTACGGGCGTACACGAACCTACGACGGAAGAATCATGGGCAGCCAGGTCGCCCGGCACGCAAGGTCTTCCCCCTTCAAAGGCACAGCGGTCTTTAGGTGGTCCATCGCATGGCGTGCGTTCGTTCTGGCCGACCAGATGGATACCGCGCCGCGCCAGGTTTCGTTATCGGATCGGCCCGTCTCGATGCAAGCTGCCCGCCACTCCTTGCTTCGTCCCTCGTCGTACCTTCTTTCCTTTTTCTTCTTTTTTTACTATTTCCTCTTTTATTTTACACCATTCGAGTCGTCGGAAGGTGGGTGCCACTTTAGACGTGCCGTAGCTGAACTCGCACGCCTTGTCTTTGCTGGTCGGCGGGTCCGCGGTGTCTTCGTGGAGTCGGTGTAAGAAGGAAAAGGAAAAGGAGACCAAAAAATCCGTAACAAATAAGGACCGTATCATTTGTCATTTCGTTCTTGCCCCTCACTCTCTTCTTGCGAACCAAAAGAGCCTCTTTTTTCTCCCTTCACCGTGCGATAGCGAGTGCATGCGAGTCTTGAAGGAACCGGTAGCTTTGGCGACCAAGGTATACATAGGGGATCGTTCCAGGAGCGGTCGTCAGAAGGGCAGAGCCGCCGTTCCGTGAAGCCACGCTGGGGCATCCACGCACGCAGCAGCAGCCAACAGCGCAGAAGCCTTGATTCGTGCTCGGGTCACTCTCTTGTTCTTTTTCTGGTCAATCTTTTGTTTTAATCTTCGTGTTTTATTGTTTTAGCCCGAGTGGTTCTCCGCCTTCTTACTACTTCCTCTTTTCGCATGTCGTCGAGACATCCGTGATGTCCCCACCTTCTTATTCTTATCGGACAGTCGCATCGCGCCAGTGCTGGGCCACGGTCGCATCCGCCGACGCGCCTGAGCGGCAGATGTCTTTTGTGTCGTGCCGGCGTTTCTCGTGTACACGCCGGTGCGTGCGTCTCGCGCCGAGTCGCCGCTCGGCGATTGTTTCCTGTCCGCTTAGCTCGTCGTCCCTGCTGCGCCCCTACCACGCCTCGAAACCTTTGGTTTCGTTTCCTTCAGCCTCTTCTTTTCTCACAGCCCTTCTTCCTCTCTCGTTACGTCCTTGCCACGAGTTCCTCATTACGGGCCGCGCTTGATTTCCTCTTCTTCGCAACCGAAGCAAGAAAAGAAAGGGGCCGGAGAAGGAAGTGGTCTCCAGAAGTCATCCGCTTGACAATGCGTGCAACGATGCGACGGTCCACGCCCATTGTTACGTGAATGCTACTAGTTTTTACGTCGATGTTGAAATACCTTGTAACGGCGTGCGCCTCAAGGCCGGACAAGTCGTCCCATTGAACAAAATGCTCAATTATGCAGTCGTTGCCGCTGTGCACCACGAAAACTCATTCATAAATCGCGCGGTCAAGATTCAGGCCATAATCTCACCAATTATAACAAATTTCGGTTGTTGTTACTATTTTTTACTACGAAGGTGTTTAATGCCAGGCTGCAGCAGGAATGCAGCTGTCATTTCCGTGCTGGAAATGACGTCAAAGAAGAGCATGCTAGTTCTTTAGGATCAACGCGATATATATCTTTAATTCCCCTCCAGTTTCAACATCACCTCTACTTACAGACCAGCCGAAGATGACCTCTGAGGGAAGGTCGGCCAGAAATGATCTTCGGCAGCGTGGAATTCATGCAACGCAATACAAAAAGTGGATATAAGAATACCAGGAAGATATGGACGTCCGTCGTTCGCATCTAAGGCAAAAACCAAAGATGCGCAGGAGCTTCGCTGCGTGTAGATTGCAAAAGTGCTTGTTGGACCTGTTGCGATTTCTTTAACGTCAATCCAAACTGAAACCACGCAACAATGAAGAAACGTCTCACTGTCACTTTATGACCTATTCCTATGAAAAGACAATGAACCATGTCTCATTTTTCACGACTGTCCTGTTTGTGGTAGTTTAGCGATCATACGGTGTTGCGCCAAATCTTGCGACAACATAGACGCTAAGTTTGAGACCATGACGACCGCATTTCTAATGTCAAAACAGAAAGTCGGGGCGAGGGGGGGAGAGGGGGGGTTGACTGCAGCGAACACTTCTGCTAACATTTGGGCGCACGGTAAGATACCCCTAATGGTGAAAATTTATGCGAAGTCTTCCACTATATGGCGGCTTATGATAGCACCGTTGTCTTACACGCAAAACACCAAACATTGTTTTTTTTTTCTTAAGTTTATCACATGAACCTTTACCCGCATCTTCGGACGTCCAGTGAAGACTCAGCATCCTATCGGTTTTTTGGCTCTCTGTCATTATCAATCGTTTACTTTCCGTTCGCACAAGTCCAGCACTGGTGAGGTAAGAAATGTGCATATTGATGGGACAATCTAACAAGTGATACCTTTTCATGCAGGGAACTGTAATGACTATATAAGTCATAAATTATAACCTCACCGTAGCGATGACAATGAGGTCTGGCAGCTTCGTCTAGGTCAGCCATGACGTCGACATGCCAACTTGTCGAAACGCTGGCGCTGTTGATGTTCCCCGTTCAACGATTCTGTTTTCTTCCTCACTTTGTGCCTCAATTGGGTTCTGCCATAAACTCTTCAGTCGGGAACTTATTAAAACAGCAGTATAGTGCAGTGTTCCTTGGCAAACGGAGTGACATAGAAGCCGCGATATTCTCCTTAGCTTGCGGCAAGACAAGTAGCGGGCTTCATTTCTGGCCACGACGTCCGGGACTAACTCCTACAGACCGTGAATTGGATGTCGATAAAAATCACCGATGGCCGCAATTAATTTGAAAGTGGGCCAGCAGCATCACGTGATCTGTGCAAACAAACTGACCTGGTCGGTTTTCTTTTAGCTCAAAACATTTAATGAAAGAAACAATCAAAAGTTGGCGCTGTTTATCCTGCCACTTTTTCCCACACATTTTGGCCCTTTCAGCCTATTAATAACCATGCTGTAACCTGTTTGAAGAAGCCGCAAGTCTAGAAAAGGAACGCACACTGTCCAAACAAAAGTTTACCGAAGGGCCTTTCCGGTTCCCGAAGTGCGTTTCATTTTAGCTTGCATTTGGCAGGCGTGGTTTCCTTTTTTCGTCATGTTTCATCACGGCCGGTTGAGCTTCCATCAGTCTGATGACAAGACGCAGGTACTGCTTTGTTCTCCCAGTTTTCGGATGCACATAAACATGTTTGCTCAATACGTGATTCTGGAAACTGATAAAGCCGATAGTGGCAATAAGAAAAACTGAAGTGAAGCTGACGAACCCGAGGCTCCAGCTCCACCACCATTCTTGGCTGCCGTAGACACAACCGACATCAGATAACCACAGCGCATTGCGTCGAACATACACGTGTATATTTAAAAAGATCTCACCTTCACCAGATTCACACAGCGCCTGTCCTCACGTACGAAATGAACACCTTCTTGCTCCCGGATCTCATCCCTTCAGCCACGTCGCACATCGCGCTTGGTCCTGTCAAGATCTCCACGATACGATGCCGGTGACCGCGCAGTCACCGGTGCTGTTTCATTCCTACATATACGTCTTTAACTCGTGGCCCGTTGTCGTACGGCGAACGGCCGGTGCGCGGCCAGCGGCATCTCCGACTGAGCATCCTGCGTCGGCACCGCGCTGCCCGCTCGGGCAATCGAAGAAAAGACGACGCCTCGCCGGCCGGCAGCGTGGGAAGTGTGCGCTGGCCGCATACCAATGCTTTCTTCCCGGGGGTGCCTCCAGCATCGTCTTCCTGAGCCCGGCAACGCAATCCCTGCCTCGTGTTTCTTTGTTTATAGCTTGTTCTTCCGTGGTAATATTACGCCGTAGCCGTGGGGACATTCCCCGCGCATTTAGGAGGACTGTTATGGAAACATGCACTCATACAGTAGAGTTATGGCATGGTGGGAGGGTTAATAGTAATCAGTTTACACGTGGGGGGTGGGGGGGGCTTTGAGTACCAAAGTATGGATACGATATAGGATTATGCTAGACGTCGTATTCGAGGGCTCCAAAAATTCCAACCAGGTGGGTTCTTTACGTGCACTGATATCGCAGAGTAAATGGGCCTCTAGCATAACTGACATCCATCGAAAATAGGACCTGGGATCAAACCCACGTCTTTCGGGTCTGCAGTCGAGTGATATACACCAGCGCGGCGGGTGGTTGGAGGTTTTATAGCAACGGCGTATTCGCGATAACGTTTGAAAAGGTACACCGTTTTGCACTAACTGGAGCAAGGTGCACTAAACAGAAATAACAAGCTGGGGCGGTCCATCGTGCTATGACGTCTCGCTGCCCGTCTTGATGTCACGAGTTCGATTCCACCCGCAACAGCTCCGTTTTTACCCAAATGAAGTGCGATGTGCCACGACACACCGAAATACGGATGGGGGCGCCGAATGAAGTTTGTTTATCGGTGCATTGGTAACTTCGACAGCGTCTCCTCGTCTCAATAAGTGTTCAACAATAAAGAAGGGACGGGACTGCATTGATGTCACCTTTACGGCCATAAAAAAAAAAAAAAGACACGAATGTGTGAAAGTCAGTGGTTACTCGCAAAGTGTAGCCTCGTCTGCTGCATAGTTTACGAATGCGGGACAAGGGCGGTGCACTGAGGCCCATCAATATACGATTCAACCTATTCGCCATAAGGTAATAAGACGTGGAAGACGGGGACGTAGTTACGTTGCGTCCGCACTGAGAATTTAAATATAATGAATGCACATATATGTCTCGAACCAAGGGAAGTATCACACGTCTCGACATTCGCCCGGAGAAGTGACGACGACTCGGCAGCCACTTGCTTACGGCGACTCGAAGCACTCGCTTGATGCTCAGCTCCGCAACCGACCCGCGATGAAGGATCAACCATCTCCTGCGAGCGGCCGCTTTCTCCTTTCAAAGGCAGAGGTTATTGGCAACCCCCGTGGGGCCAATGTCTCGCCACTTTCTCCGGAACGACGCTTACGCGCGGGGATCCGCTGTTCTTGCCGCCGCTGTTGTTTTTTGGCTCATGCGGCGGCGGCGGCTGTTGCGGGAGCCGGAGGAGACAATGCGCCCGATAAGGGTTCGCACGCACAACGACCATCTGTCCATTAATTACACGCGACGCCGGAGTTGAGGGGGGGGGGGGGGCACACCGCTGCCCCCCTTCTTACACGAATCCACACCCCCCACATCCACCTCACCGTACCGTGAACCTGTGTCCCCCCCCGTCAGCCTCTACATCACCCACTACCATCAGCCGGCCTTTCCACGCCGGTAGTTGACGCGATTCTCTGATCCCGATCCCTGATACTGGCCCCCACTCTCTCCTTCGTCGTAGTCCCCTGCTCCTAGTTATCCAATTGCTTTCTTCTTCGTGTTTTCGCAAAATGGCCGCAGCGTTGGGCTTTTTGTTTTGTTTGTCTCGATGTGGCTTATTCTTTGGTGCACCTTCTCAGCGGGCTTGTTTCAACGGCGTCGCGCTGTGGCGTGTATACGGTGAGCCTTGTGTGCTGCCGTTGAAACGAGCATTGTTTTCGTTGCTGGTACGGTCGGTGGCTTGGTTTGCCACATTTGTATTGCTTTGTTCTCAACGAGCTTCACCGCTGTGTTACCCGGTCCTCAGCGTCCACATACGTGCGTGTTCTGGCCGAATGTCCGGTTCCCGCAATCGTTTCGGCCTCAAATTTATGGGATGTCTTTCTTTCCTCATTCTTTTTTTATTTCACGAAGGTCAGGCCCGACCGGAAGCACTAAGAGGAAGGGGGGGGGGGGGGGAGAGGATTCTGGACGTTTTTAAATGGCTAAGCTGCTCTGTTGCCTCGACTGACGTGGCGGATGTTTTTTCACAGTGTATACGAGTACGTATTGTACCGTAATTCGCGCCTGCAATGTTGATTATGAAAAGTTGTAGTCAGATTCATCTTAGAGTCAAACGTAATAATTTTCCAGCTTACGACGTTCTTGTATGTTCTATGAGAGTTAACAAAAATGCCTCGAACGGCAGTGAGAATATAAATGGGTACCTTTTGTATTGTAGCCAGTAGGCGGTAACGCGTTGCGAGCAACGGCGTTACTGGCGACGCGTTACGTTTGTCCGTAACTTGGTAACGTACACGCAGTGCTGGGCAGAGATACTCAGAAATGTATTCCGGAATACAGATATCCAAATACCTGTCCTCGAAACCTCAAGTACCGATATTGAGATACATTTGTCTTTGGTGCAACACGGTATTGCGGAGATCATCATCATCATCATCATCATCAGCCTGTTTAGGTCCACTGCAGGACGAAGGCCTCTCCCAACGATTTCCAATCCACCCTATCCTGAGCGAGTTGGTTCCACTTTATGCCTGCAAACTTTTTAATTTCATCGCTCCATCTAACCTTTTGCCTGCCTCTGTTACGTTTTCCCTCTCTTGGTATCCATTCCGTTGCTCTTACTGTCCATCTGTTATCTTTCCTCCTCATGACATGCCCTGCCCAGGTCCACTTCTTTCTTTTAATTGATATAATAATATCGGCTACTCCTGTCTGTTCTCTGATCCATTCCGCTCGTTTTTTATCTCTTAGCGTTAGCCCCAACATTTTTCTTTCCATTGCACGTTGCGCGCTCCTTAGTTTCATCTCTAGTCTTTTCGTTATCCTCCACGTTTCTGCACCGTACGTTAGTACTGGGAGAATGCAGTGATTGAATACTTTTCGCTTTAGTGAGAGCGGTAAGTTTCCGGTCATGATTTCGTAATTCCTTCCGAATGCGCTCCAGCCCATCCTTATTCTACGGAGAATTTCTTTTTCATGGTTAGGAGTTCCTGTTATTAACTGTCCCAGGTATACGTATTCGTTTACACATTGTAAGGGTTCATTGTCGATTTTAAATTCCTGTTCCTTAGCTAGGCTATTGAGCATAACTTTGGTCTTTTGCCTATTCATTCTTAATCCAATTTTAATACTTTCCCTGTTTAGGTCATCAATCATGTTTTGTAGTTCGTCTCCATCATTGCTAAAGAGCACAATGTCGTCTGCGAATCTTAAATTGCTGAGATATTCTCCGTCTATTCGAATTCCCTTGTCTTCCCAGTCTAGACGTTTAAAGATTTCCTCTAAACATGCAGTGAATAGCATCGGGGATATCGTATCTCCCTGTCTCACGCCTCTCCCGATCGGGATTTCTCTGCTTCTCTCATGTAGGAGTAGTGTGGCTGTGCAATCTTTGTATATGTTGTTGATGGTTTTCACGTATATGTCCGGTACCCCTTGTCTACGTAGAGCTTCTAGAACTGCTTGTATTTCTATCGAGTCAAATGCTTTCTCGTAGTCGATAAACGCCATATAAAGAGGTTTGTTATATTCCGCGTACTTCTCGATTACTAGGTTGATAGCGTGGCTGTGGTCCATTGTCGAGTAACCTTTCCTAAAACCAGCTTGTTCTCTCGGTTGATTAAAGTCGAGTGTTTCTCTTATCCTCGTAGAAATTACTTTTCTAAATAGCTTGTATATTACTGGGAGTAGGCTAATTGGTCTATAATTCTTTAACTCCTTTATGTCACCTTTCTTGTGGATAAGGATTATATTCGGAGATACCTTTGCGGAGATACCTTTGCAAAAAGAAGAAAACAGTATCCCGCAATACAGATACTGGAATACAGTTACGAAAATACAGGTACTATAGAATATTTTTTCTTTATTCCTGAGAACGTGCTCCGACTCCACAAGGGCACTTTTAATGTACAGCATATCATAATGCATAACTTGGGGGCATATTGAAACTGGCAGGACAAGCATATCGCTCGATACACTAACGGACACCTGTTAATTCAGAAAAAGTACGCATTCATTTTGCACACAGAATTTATTTGGCTGACAAGGTTGTTGCGTTGATTCTACGTTAGCAAAACCACCTTCTCAAACCTTCAAGACAGCATCAGTTCGGTTTCAACTCGACACATCCTGAGAAGAAAGGACTCTCTGCTCCTGCACACGAGCACAAGTTTTTTGTGAGGTGGTATAAACACCGCCTTGATGGCAGAAATGTCCTGGAGCATGACGATACCTTTAACCAGGCAATCTAGGTACGGAAACACCTCCACTCAAGCGCGGCACTGATCTGACCGTTCAGAAGCTAAAGTGTCTCTATCTTCAAACTCGTAAATACCCGCGGCGCACATTTTCACGGCATAACCCATACGTCAGGTTATTTCCGATAAAAATGTAACGAGGTAGTGCGCGTCCGGCCAGTACTGTGATACAATTGTTGCATCGTCAAAGTACTTCACTACTGAGGCACAAATAGGTTTTTCAATTGTATCACGATACAAAAATACATATGCTCAAAACTATCTCTCAGATTATATTATGGCGATAGTCTTGTATCGCGATACTGCCAAGCCGTGCGTACTCGTTATTATTTGGGAACGGTAACGGGTAACGTACTTCAGTCGACGTTTTTCGGTGACCCACGGTCTCACGTTACGCGTCACTTTCCTTTTATGACGGTATAGATAAGTATAACTTTGGAAGGGTGACCCGAAAAAAAAATTTCACAAACGGTCGGCGAAAAATTCGAAAACTCGTCTCGTGAACTTGATATATGCCAACATTAGCATGGAAGGTTCACGAATCTATGACTAACGTGAATGATAGGTCATGACATCAGCCACATCACATGCTCATTAGTTACGTGACGATTAACCGCAATAAAATCACGTTTGGCACAGCCTTTCTCGAACATGAATAAGACCATCAGCAAATAAATCCTTTGAAGTTTGAAATGGTTTCGTAATATTAAGGGCTCTCTCCCTTATCACTTATTGTTCGCGCTGTAACCATAAGGTAGCCCCACCAAGTTGGTCTAGTGGCTATGGGGCCCGGATGCGGACCCGAAATTCGCGGTATCGAATCCCAGCCGCGGCTGCTGCATTTATATAGAGGTGAAATGCTGGGGGCCCCTGCACTGTGCGATGTCAGTGCACGTTAAAGAACCCCAGGTGGTCGAAACCTCCGGTGTCCTCCACTACGACGTCTCTCATAATCATATCGTGGTTCTTGGGATGTAAAACCTGATAAATTATTATTATTATTATTATTATTATTATTAACTATAAAGTACAACTGCAAGGATAATCGTTCGAAGTGCTTTCAGACGAATTCGCAGTCATCTGTAAAACTTACATTTTAGGCAATTAGGCATAGGCCTAACAAGAATTTTCACAATGAGTAAAGAACCAACGTACGCTACAGCGCGAGCCTCATGACAACACACAAGGCCATGCGCTTGCTCCCGATACAATGGGAAATCTTATTGATAACAGAACCTTCTGATGCTTCAGCAAACATCGTGATATAAAGCAACGTTTTCTTATGCCGAAACAGTTTGCAAAAGCTGGGTGCCCACCTGTCACAAAGCCGAAAACAGTATTAACACCGCTAGTTACCGGCCAGTTAAAAACACTAAGTTTCGAACAAACAGCACCATGAAATGGGCCACAAGAGTTCTTGCTATTATGTTGAGGAAATGCCATTGTGATATATTATAAGTGTTCTGTAACCAAGATGGAAGTAGCGAGTCACAATTCAACGCCAATACATTGGCAAACTGGACAAAGCGACACATTATATAACGTTTTATTTAATTATACGTTTCAATTACAATCATTTTCTTTTCCTGCTCAGCAAGCTGAGTTTTCCTTACTTGGAATGCTGAAACTCGGCAATCACGAAAGCTTTGTGCGCTTCGCGCATTTCGGCTAAATAAGAAACATTGAGTGAAATAAACGCTTTATTCAGCATCAGCGTGAGTATTCTACACGTGACATTATTTTACATCCCGTTGATAATACATCTGAGGAAATTTACAGAGAACCTCGCACTGCACAAGCCTTGTCACTGCAAAGAGCGTTGGCACAATGCAAGTTACAGAGATGGCGTGTTTAGTTTTGCTTCTCAGTGAGGAAATATTATCACAAACTTTCGGACGTATACATCGCGCCTGCTACGCCGTGTACGAGTGTCACTAATATTATACATAATTCATCATTCCTCTATAAGATTCTGCTTATTGTGACAGGGAGACATCAATGGCTATCAGCACTGCTCCCCAAGCCAGCTGTTGGAAACTTTGAAGGCTGGCAAATTAAGGCTGAGCTTTGGGGCTTGTAGATATGAAGGATGATCTGTCAATAATTAGTTTAGGTGGTCTTAAACCTCACAGGTTTGAATGAAGTGATAAGTTGTAGAGGAATAGAATCCAACAGGATCAAACGCATTGTGGGAATCGCTGTCATGCGAAGCAGTCATCAACGAATTGCCTATGGCGATTTGTTTGGCGTTGAGCCAATTGTTCCAAGTAAGATCGAGGTCTTTCTGCAATGCGCATGAGTGGGTGTGCGCTTAACGTGAGCTAACTGGGAACGTCGACAGCACCGTGGGGACTTAATGGTACTTCGTGGTATGACGTGGGGTACTTTTAATGGTTCTTATATGGTTGAAAGAGCTTGTGATTTTTATTTCATCCATGCATGTTTTTTTCCCCCTTGATCTGCGAATGTTCCTATTTTCAAGGCCGATAAGAAGGGTCATTCGATGTTCTCTGCCTTCCTATAGTGATTCAAGATATAGATGTGTGCGGTACGTCCTTACATACTTCACTCAATATCCTTAAAACTGTAAAAAGTACATAAGTTCAATTTCGGCGGTGTTTTGGCCGTGTATAGGTGATAATTGCGTCTTTGAAACACGTAATGGTCACTTAATCATTATATTTTGACTGAATCCGAGAAATTTTGTGGGGCGACTGTTTAAACGGAAGAACATAAGTTAGTCCCGTCATGATTCGCATTGTTACTCAAGCGAAATAAAATTAATGGGCATTTTGTGTGTGATCTCTCTCGCATCTCCCCAAGTCAGCATTGCCGTGCCAAGACACGGCCACACGTCAAGCAATGAAGATTCCTTCATTAAAATATATAAGGCCCTGGCTTTACATGCGCTATATTTATTCCAATATAACAATAATGTCTACTGACAGCGCCCTGTGGGAAATGTGCTGAAGGAACTTTATAATCCTCACGCCTTTCTATCCATGGGAAGTATCGACCTACGGTAGCGCGTCATACATAGGCCAGCTATCACTAAACTTTAGGTAATTTGAGAGCCTTCAACTCAGCAGATTGTAGATGACTGAGGGCTTATCTTGGGTTGTTTTGTGTTCGCATCGAGACGTCTTGACGTCAGTGACGAGTAAGAAAACGACATGTTATAGCAGACAAATTTTTACTTACCATATCAAACACACAAAAAAGTTTCTTCCATTTATCCGACCGAATGCTTCGCTAAAACAGCTGAAGATAGTGACCTGGTAGTTCCAGCACTGTTGTCGCAGCACTCAGTGAAAACTGGCGCACTATTTCGTCACAAACGCGATTGCACTGTCACTTTCTTAGCCCACAGAACAACGCTCACTCACTCGAAGCAGATGGAGGTGGTACGAGTCAGTTGGCGCTTGTGCCTCACTTAGTCGTTATGCTGCGTTGAAGCTCGAGAAACAAGAAGCACGGTTGTCTGGAGGACAATGGTCGGCTGTCACACGGCACACGGCACGTCGCCGTCAGGCCACACAGGTAGCTCAATGGTTGGCGATTTCGCGACAGCAAAACGTTTGAACACAAGGAAATCGACTTCAGAATGCTTTGCGGATGTGAACTGAAGATCTTCGAAATACCACTCGGTTGTCAAGTCCGCATAGGGCAATGAACAGGACAAGTAAACGCAGAAGAGACAGCGCCGTCATTTGCGTCTCCACATCTACTCCAATTTGTGATGTTAGGCTTAGCTATGTCCCTAAGCACAAACACACGAGGAGGTCCCTGCATGCAGTCCCTGGAAAAGACGTCTGCGTTCATATGCCATTAAGAAGCGCTTACTTGTGCCCGATGACCAACACGTACCAGGACTAGCAAATCCGTGCAACTTCACTCACTGACCGAAGCACCTTGCAGAGGTGTGGTACACCAATAGCTAACTCACAGTCAGCGCACTCACGAATCTCTGCACGTAGCATCCGCTGCCCTGTCCAATCACAGCGAAATGAATCGCGTGTGGTGGATGCGAACGACGTCGTCGATGACTACCGTAAGCCTAACGGGGCCACTCGCACTTGTACACTGTACCACACGTCGACGACGCAGGAGCTCTTGCAGGGGACACCATCGCGGAGAACGACGCGGCGACGCACCGTCTCGCCAGGCGCGCTTCGTCCGAGTGAAACGGCGTGTTTGTCCGCATCGTTTCGCGTGCTCAGCGCATGCAGAGACGTTTAATAAGCACCGCTGCCCGTTGAATTC
Organism: Hyalomma asiaticum; assembly: GCA_013339685.2. Lineage (NCBI taxonomy): Eukaryota > Metazoa > Arthropoda > Arachnida > Ixodida > Ixodidae > Hyalomma > Hyalomma asiaticum. The sequence goes on along the minus strand of CM023486.1, from coordinate 66,885,722 downwards.
ATGAATGGACTTTGCATAATAGATTCCGCCGCCGCCGGTGCGCAGAGGCATGCGGGCTGAATCGAAAAGCGGCTCCGCAGCTGCTGCTGCTGCTGCCCTTGCTTTCCTTATCTCGCCGAGCGGCGCGCATATTTTTGCGCTCTTCCCGCGCAGCAGGTTTCCGTCATTGCTATCGCTCGGCTCGATCGGCCCTAATTCATAAGCCGTGTAGTGTGTGTAGCGGGTCTCTGTGAGTATGGCGTATATAAGCATGCGTTGGAAGGCGTTTATGTGTGTGTACGTGTCCGCTTTGTTTACACGGCTGACTACTTTCTGGGTACATGAAAGCTGGTTGTTCATGTCGCGCGATGCGTGCTAATTAAAGCTCTGTCGTAATGCTTGTAACTTCGTTATCGTGTATGCGAGCGTTTTACGCAAAGTCGTCCTTCGTATAAGGGTTGTTGGGCATTGAGAGATATACTGTATAGAGCTATGGTTCTTTTTTGGATTCTATGAATCTGTCGTCGTGGGCCACGTCAAGTGAACCAGGAGATGATTTGCTCGGTGCACCATGTGTGAGTTCCATTATTGGCGGTGATTATTTGGGGCCGTAAGTGCATGAACAGCGCCCTATGGCATTTCAGTTCTAGCACTGACGAGGTGCGGTGTGATAGCATTTGGTAAGCTTTCTACAAAGGCTGCGCCTTGATTGCAGCTCTGCAAAGCATCCCGTCGTATCAGGGAGAGCAGTGCGCATTTTAATGCCTACCTAAACATTTGGATGAACTTTGCAGAGCACGAAGGACGTATAGTACCACGTCCACGGTGCACATTTTCTCTCGAATCTTTCTTTTGCGTCCATCTAACTTTGGTGTCGGCTAAATGAACAATCCCTTGGCATTATAAGTAAGCGACTGTCCTTATATATACTTAGGCCTTCGAGCTCAGATTTCTGGGGTTTTACGCCCCGAAACCGCGATATGATTATGAGAGACGCCGCAGTGGAGGGCTCCGGTAATTTTGACCACCTGGGGTTCTTTAACGTGCACTGACATCGAACAGTACACGGACCTCAGCATTGCGCCTCCATCGAAATGCACCCACCGCGGCCGGGATTCCATCCCGCGACTTTCAGATCAACAGCCGATTGCCATAGCCACTAGACCACGTGGCGGGGCCATCGAGCGCATGTGTTGCCTAAATGAAAGGTTCTTGCGGAGGCAATTTTGAGATTTTAGTTGAAAGTGGAGTTGCAGCTCCGGAACAATCCTCGCTGCTTCCTTCGACCCAAATGAGGTTTGACAAAACGCAATATGTTTTCGCTCTGTCCAGACCTGTACGGAAGCAACAAATAGTAGGACGGTCATTTACGACTGAAGACGGCGAATGACGAATTCGCTCAAGCTTCGCAATTCTAACTCTCGTACAAAGGAAGCTCTGCGAAAGCAATGTAATGGCGGAGGATGAGAGAGAGGCATCGTGGTGGAGCAGGAAAGGGGGAGGTCATTCGGATTCGGAGTGGCCGACGTAACAATAGCGCGGCGGCGCGAGCACGAATGGCTGTGAGACAAGAGGCGGCGTAAGAGAGAGGCTCGGCGTAGGCCTACAGAGAGAGAGAAAGAGAGACCCGGGGCCAGGGCTGTGAGCGAATAACCGTCGACAGGAAACACGCCTCGGACGAATGACGCAGCTCTCGACGAACGCTCTCGGTCAACGTCCCAACAGCCTGGCGAAATGTTTGGACAGCCCCATTGGAGCTCAGCGAGCCGCGACCGCGAGGTGAAATTTTTCGTTTCCCGGTGGCGCTCGGGCGTCCGAGCTGCTGTACGCGTCTCCGCAGTAGACTATATACGGGGTCCGCCCTTCCTTAATGGACTGTAGGCAGGCAGGCAGGCAGGCAGGCAGGCAGGCAGGCAGGCAGGCAGGCAGGCGGCGCTTGGCCGTCGCCCGGTTTCTCTTCCAAACATTCGTGCAGTTCGTTTCTTTATTCGTCGCTTAGTTTCCGCTGCACTCGGCTGGCGCTGGCCTTCCGTGCGCGTCTACCGCGCGGCGGGAGCGTACGAGAGAACTGTCCGCTCCAGCGAGACATGTCCAACTTGCGTGCGCGAGTGCGTGCGACGCCACCGCTAGCAGTGTGTAAGCTTTGCTGCTTGTAATGTACAGCGTGCCCGAGGTCTACGGGGGCTCCGCCGAGAACGTTAAGGGAGGCGCGACGCACGTGATCGCACGCGAGAGACGCTTGTGCACAGACAGACAATGGCCGGACTCTTCAAACGAGAGGAAACGCTCGTTTGTTACTGGCAGGGTGATTAAGAGACGTCACAGGGCAGCCTCGAATCGGGCGTTCGAGGAAAAGTGAAGGCTCCCTGGTCGGAGGCGTGGGCTATAGAGTGTAGCGAGCGGGTGGGAAACGTGATACTGGAAACAATGGCCGCTGGCCGGCCGAGGACATTGTGTCCTAGGGGAAAGTCCGCAGCCTTGTGAGCGGATGAAAGGCACGTAACTCGTTAGCTTGAGAGGGAAGGGTTAGGCCACAACAGTACCGACTGTACGAAGAAATGAGTTGTTTCAGGGACATTGCCTTTCTCTCTACCCTTTTTTGCTTATTTTTTACGTGTGAAAACATAGGAAGTTAGGCTTCAGCAGTTGCAGCTACCCCGAAGTTATAAAAGCATGCGCAACAAAGTACCATATAACGAGGAAGAAAATACAAATGATTATGCACCCATAAGAACCCGACTGTAGAAATAATGTCTCTGAGGCAGAATCCGAAACGTATCGTGCGGTCAGTGGTAAAAGGGCGGCGGGTGGTAGGGCGGTGCAGTTCTCCCCTCTCCCTCAATGCTCCTAGTGACATGCAATGACTCGTCAGAAAATATCGTAATTAGTGGCGACGACGAAGAACCTCTTGCCATCAACCTCGTCTGGGTCCCTGCGCACGCAGGTAATTCGGGAGTAAGGAAGCCGCCCACGATCAAGATCGAGGACTCGTACGCCGAGTGATGGTCCAGAACCAGGACCACGAAGAAAACGCAGAAGAGCCGCTCCTCACCTTTCACGACATCACGCAGGACTAAAAACTAGTACTGCACTGTAAACCAAACCATCCCCACTCCTGAAAGTGAACAAAGCGCTGTAAATCACTTGGCTACGACATCAAACCCACTTACTCAATTCTCCGCACATCTGTAGACACATCTATCCAGTCCCTCTCTTACACTGGAGCACATCATTTGGGATGCAACAAAGACGCTGCTCCTCAAGACCATCGTCAATTGAAGTCTAAGAAGAACTGCTTTTGAGTGCAGACCTGGACTCCCAGCTCCGGGCCGTTAAACGCGCTGAGGAGATGGCAGCCAGGCACGGCCTGGACGCCATATCGTAGAAAACCGACGGTTTTCTGAAATAAAATGGTCTGCCCCCCCCCCCTCCCCCCTTTGAAATACCTGAAAAGCCACAAGTTGGCATGTTCGCAAAGCGGGGTGCTGCGACTGTTTATTCTTTTATGTTTCGTCCTTTATTTCTTCCTTTCTTAGCACGTGGCTGGGAACTAGTCAAGCTATGGTGAAAGCAACTCTCTGTCACAGTCCTTCTTTCCGTACAACATAATGCAAGTAAACTTAAATATACCAGAAAAGAAAAAAAGAGTTGCGTACTACCGCACTAAAATAATTATAACTCCCTTGTACGCCTCTCCGCGCTCTACACGACCATTACTACCTAAAATGGTAAGCAATGTAACAACGTACGTGGCGTCTTTCTATTTACAATAGGTAGCACAACTTTCTTTTTATATTATGGCGAACAGAATAAGTGGTAAAAATAATAATGCAGGAGTTCCCGCTTATGCACATTTCAAAATTTTTCCCTGAGCGGACAAACTCATTGGAGCTTTGTTTATTCGTTTTCTCGCGATATCACAGTTATTATTTCAATTCAAATCAAATAAAAATTTGAATTTTATTGCACAATTTGATGAAAAATTCGTATTGATATTTTGTTCCTATAGTCTAAAGCGGCTAGTGATGGGTCCAATGCAAAAAAAAAAAAGGTTATACTTGTTAGTAGTCTTGTACAGTTGTACAAGAAAGAAATAGCGAAGTATCGTACATAAGCGATACGTGTACATAAGCGATAAGTGTTATACGTAATCAAACTACACTAAAAAAATAACGAAAACATAATTACAATGAATATTGACTATACATACACTTGCGCCGAGGAGATTGGCAGCTGACTCCATGCGCCTTCCGACACGGCACGGAGTTGCTATTGTTTACTGCCTTTAAAGAGCGTGCTTCTGTTTGCCATTCACGTGCGTGCTTAAGGAGCACAATATTTCTCGTGAATGCGGCGCTTTCCGAAAGTTGTCCTTAGGGAAGATAATAACACGTATATTAACATGAGTGAAATGATACTATTGTGTGATGTAATTGAAAGTAACTGCACACTTGGACAAACAATAGACGAATCTAGGTATTTCATTGTTTTTCCCTCACCTATAGGCGTATCAACAACAAGAAAAGCGCCTAATTTCGGCTGAAGGTTATGTTCTGAATGCGAAAAAATATTTAAATTATTGCCCAGACCTCATTCTGGTGACTTGTTAAAGGAAAGAGGAGCTATAGGCATGAATCTCTGTGTGGTTGGTGAGAGCACTTGCACGCGGTTGTAAGGAAGGTCGTGTTGCATTTTATACCCTGTGAAGAAGTGTTTCTTCTTGCTTTAATTTGCCTTATTCATTGTCATGGGATCTCCGAATGTAATTGACTTCAGTAATCATGTTTGCGCGTGCGCAAAAGAAAAGTGAGTAAACTAGAACTTGGTTGCTTTTCTCAGGAGGAAGAATGTGAAAGGAAAAATACAAAAATATGAAGATACAAATGTCGAAGTACAGAGTGCCAGTGTATGATGCATGTCATCCATGCATGTCTCTGTTCTGAACCGCCAAAGAACCATGCTTTCATTCGCATCAAAATTATTTACAGCATTCGTAAGCGTTCGGCTGCGGATAGTGCATGGGAAACATGTTGGTGTGGATAATCTGTAGGGTGACTGATATAAAATGTGATCGGCTGGTGTTTAACATTCTTTGTGTGGTACTGTGCGTTTCTATCAGTATATGGTACCGAGCACACACACACACACACACACACACACACACACACACACACACACACACACACACACGCACACGCACACGTGCGTGCGTGCGTGAAAATGTAGCTCTTGTCTTGTTTCACCACTTTCACAGAGCGTAGTAACAGAAATACTCGCTTAAGTTCCTGCCAAGTCCTTTCTTTATCAGCCATTTGGTCTTTGCCCAGCACTTTGGTAGTACACAGTCACAAACACCGGAGTCGCACGTTGCACTTGACGGTTTTCATGGGCACTTCTTAGCTGTCTCTATCGATATAGCCTATGAGAGACAGGGGTGGGCAAAGATACTTTGAAATTGTATCGCGATACGATACAAGATACTCGGGCAAGAAGTATTTCGGATACAGATACAAGATACCACCTCAATAATTGTATCCGATACGATACTTGCCATTTGTATCTTAAGATACTTCGATACATTTATAAATTTCATCTTATAGACATATATAATGCAGCAGAAAACGCCTATGAACAGGAGTGTTTGCTTCAGAATTTCAGGACTGCGACCAACCAAGTTTAACTTGAATGAAACATGTGTTAGTATCTCAACAACTGTTGTTTTCTGGCTATAATTATATTGTTTTCATTCCCAAACAACTGATTGGGGCTCTTTTGGCTGCTAAACATGACAGCTATGTGTAAGCTACGCTGTCGGCGGTTTTTTGTGGTTTTTGTAATTCATGGAAGTCGGTGCTCTACTTGCCAACCAGGTAGTGGTTTCCCACCTAATAACAAAAATGGCGATGCAAAACCTCGGCACGATGCCGCAATTACGACTTTGAGTTTAACCTGGTCCGTACGCGTATACAGTTTACGCAGTACCGGACCACGGGACAAGTGTACAGGAGTAACAACGCTCGTAGCGACATATTTTGTGACGGATCTTCTATACAGAAAGGACATAAAACCGCAATGACTTCCTAAATTCTAGTTATGTGCTCGCGTAAAGCGCTCGTCATCGACGGATTCACGAATGTGCAATTTTTGTAATAATTTCTCTCTACGAGAGAATTCCAGACATCGTAGCGGTACAGTGTCGCAGGATACCTCCGCTACTCATACTCTTGACATTGATTGCGCGAATTACCTTGTGATTTGTGACAGCGAAAAAAACAATGTGACTCAGAAAGGATGGATATATATATATATATATATATATATATATATATATATATATATATATATATATATATATATATATATATATATATATATAATAGAACGAATCGTGCTGTAACATTATTAGTTACGATATTTCTCAGCAAAAGGTGTCGTCAGCCTACCAAGTAAGATCACACACTGGAAATTTCACTGCTTGTGGAAAATGTCATGAAAGAGCTCGTGGGGACGGTCACAATAATAATTGTTGAGGTTTACATCTCCAAACCACGATATAATTATGAGGGATGCCGTACTGGAGGGCTCTGAAAGTTTAGACCATCTGGTGTTCTTTAAGATGCTCCTAAATCTAAGTACAGTACTGCACGGGACTCAAGTATAACGCCGCTATCGGATTTCGGCCTTTACGGCCGGGATTCGATCCCGCGACCTTCAGGCCAGCAGTCGAGCGCATTAACCACTAGGCCGCCGTGGCGGGTGGTTATAAGCGTTATAAGCTTAGTGGCGGCAGTACCTGCTTGAGCAGCGGACTTCTGCCAGTATTTCTAGTGTCGCGCGGTGATGTTCCGACATCAGTATCTTGTATCTTAAGATACTCGATACATTCTTCAATGTATCGAAAATACAGATACTGATACACGTCTTTCAAGATGTATCGCGATACAGATACAAGATACTGAAGGAGTATCTAAGATAGTATCTAAGATACATGTATCTTCGATACTGCCCAGCACTGATTGAGAGATAGTACAGCCGCGGTCCTTAAGCATTGCTATAATCCCAAGGACGCCTTGGGCCACTCAAACAACCAGCTTTAAAAGATTTTTAAGTCTGTGCGATCATTTTGATTGAACCCGACTTTTTACCCTCTAAAATACGACAGTGAATGAAAACAAAACAAACACAGGCGTCAACAACTAGAAAAAGAAAAAAAAAAAGGGCAGGACTACCAACGACATTCCAATATTGTGGGCTTCTATCGCCGATAAGGAAGCAGGGGGTGGTAAGGGGCGGTGTACAGATTCGCACGTTCCAGGGGTCGGAATCCCCGTGGGTCTGTTTGCCGTCGAAGGCAATCTCTTTCGTCTCCTCCCGTCCGCGCACTCGCTTTCATTGAGTTGAAACGGAGACGAGAATTTGTTGTCGATGTAAAAAGCGCTAAAATTTTTAGCGCGCCCGAGCGCAATGGGCGAGCCGTGGAACGCTCGCCTCCACCCCGCATTCTCGAAAATGAAAAGCCTCGGACGTGCGCCACGGAGCGGTGCGGAAGGCCAACGACGTGCCTACCGTACATCGTGCCCTTGTATGGCTCAACCCACATCCGACGTTGTGTGACCGCTGAACCTCACAGTCGGGCGTATAAGGAAAACAAGTGTCCCTCGTATATGTAGTTTATACGCCGCCGTTCGCGTACCCCGTGGCCGCAGTCCCCGAGACAGCGTAAAACATTTTAAAGCCCCGAGGGGGTCAAGCTATTCCCGATCGACCGCGATCTCTTCGTTCTTCAATGAAGCCGCCAGCTATAAAATCTGCGAGCTGTCTCAGCGCCGCACGCATCTACAGCGGAGGGAACTGTTCCGATTCCATATCTGTGTTTTCTTCTGGTTCCTGTGTGTATGTTATTGACTGATAAGTGCTACAGCCATTTCTATTGAAAATGCCGCTTTTTTATTTTCTCGCTCTTTAAGCTCTCAGTTGGAGAACTTCTCTTTTGCACTGTGTTAATTTGCCTGAACCATACTTACGCTCGTTTGTTCTTCCTTATGGGCGAACAAACGAGCGTATGAATGAATGAATTAGTCAATCAATCAATCAATCAATCAATCAATCAATCAATGAAGAGCACATGAACAGATTAGTGGATGGGGGTATGTTACCGGATACGACGTACAGCGTCCTCCATCTTATATGTGGGAGAATGTTCTCTTTATGCGTGCAACCTCGTAATCTCTACTGCGACAGCGTATTGTAATGACCACTGCAATGTGGCACGGTCACCTGACGCCGCAGTACCTGTGCGAAGTACCTGATGCAAACGTAGCAAAGGGCGTTCCTTTGGCGATAGCTTGCACTGTGGGAACCACTGACTTCCCAAAAATGTACTCTTATGGAATAAACTCGAGAGCCGCATTTTAGAAGCGGCCGCACTGTAGCCGTCTTACAGTAAGAAAACCGAGTAGCCCGTCTGAGGGCCGCGCCCAAATAGGAAACTCGATCGCGCTCTTCGCGTGGCAACAGGGACACTCTCGCGCAACCAGATACGTGCTCATTTCGATCGCAAGTGTGAAAAAGACAACATGAAAATAAGAGACCAAGGAAGCGATCATTACGGGCCTCACAGATTTGCGAACTCTTCTACGCAAACATAAGCGGCCTATGCCTCGATCTCTAGGTTTTGCGTCTCCTATACATAGGCCCTGGGCACACAAACACACACGCACACACGTATACACAATCACGTATACCTACGCGAGCACGTACACCCCTCAAAGACAAGCTTGCGTGTATACTACGCAGGGGACACACGGCTGGCACGTGCTTGCCGTAGCCAGATGCTATGGGCCTCGGCTCCCCCTTAAAGCCGCAGTGCAAATCCGAAGCGCAAACACGAGATAGGAGGAGACGAGCGCTGCTTCTTCTGGATTTGTCTATCTAATCAAGGACGTGCCTGGGTACAGCACCGTTGCGCATCCACCCCCCGTATGTATATACCATACGTCTCCCGGGCACCCTCCGGGGTCTCCCTCGGCGCACGTGGACGTACCATAACCCGTCTTTAAGCCGCGGCCGTTAGGACGACCCTTCCCTTAGTCGTAGTCCTGGTATATATTGCAAGGCTGTATGGAAAAAAACGTGAGACATTTAAGTGCGTCTAGCGGGCAAGCATGCTTGCTTCCCCGCTTTAAAGAGTCTCTTCATTCAAACTTGGGTGGGTGTGATGCGGCCAAGTGGTCTCACTCTTCGCACGCCTAACTCACGTGGGCAACTTGTTTCCAGCAGTGGCGCCTTCCTATAGCCAGGGAGCAAAGTGACAGCAAGGCTACTGTAGGGAAAGCCTGGGGATAGCGGAGGCTTTCTATAATGCACGATAAATACGGCTAGGTATTTTACTGGCGCGAGGGGGACCGCGAGACGTGCATGTGTTTGTGGAAGTTCTGTTGTGTCTTTTATTTGTTTACGTCGTGTTATGGATAAGGAGCAGAGCTGCCGGGCGTGACCGTGCTGGAGCTCGCTTTACTTGGTCTAACTCTTGGAGGTCTACAGAAGAGAAGATCTTGGCTGTACTCACACCAACCTTCCTTATACTGCGATACGGCCAGAATGCGAGGAGCGGACGGCACCGGGTGCCATCGCGGACAGCTGCAGCCGAGGCCGCGTACCTGCGGTGGTTCCTTCTTTCACAATCCCCGGCTGGGTGGCGGACATTTACGGCTTCGGAGAGTTGGAGAAGGCGGGCGTAAATCGGATTTCTCTGATCGTCAATCAAGCCGTTCAAGCGCTCCCTTGTTTCCGAGACCCGGCCCTGAACTGGTGTGGTCGGTGGCTCTCCGTTCTTCTTGGTTTTTCCCCCCCACTTTAGTTAGCGCTGAAAACGCTGCTTTCAGCTGTTTCAGCCACCTACGGCCCTTGCCAGTGTATTTGAATATCCGTGTATACGCAGGTTACGTGGCACTGATAAGGCGACGGCTTTAAGTTTTCGGTTTTCTGGTTGGTACATAAAGTGGTTGAAACAAACAAGGCCTTGTATACCTCCCACTGCGTGCAGTTTCCATTTGATAAGCTTCGTGCGATCAGATGTTTTTGCGGGCACATATATTATGGACTTGAGGACGTCTCGCAGCCGAACCTGTCGGCAGATACTGAGCATCCAAGCAGGTTCACGACCGCCCCGCCGCGGTGGTCTTGGGGCTATGGCACCCGGCTGCTGATCCGAAGGTCGCAGGATCGAATCCCGGCCACGGCGGCCTCATTTCCATGGAGGTGGAATGCTAGAGGCCTTGTACAGTGCGATGTCAGCGGACGTTAAAGAGACCGAGGTCGTCGAAATTTCTGGAACCCACAGCCAAACGGCGTCTTTCGTAATCATATATCGTGGTTTTGGGACGTAAAACCTCAAAAATTATCATTATTATTATTATATTAGAAATTATTATTATACAGCGACCTGCTGTATGTTTCTTGGAACAAAATGCAAAATGCAGTGGTATGGTGTGTGTTCCTTTTTTCATCGTCCTTGTTTTCGCGCTGTTTTTCCCATGATGCTTGACCAACTAGCCTGCAAATCCATCCTATTAGATTCCATGATGCATTTCAGGTTATGTAAATGTGTTGTCTTGCAAGGGCTGAATGTTAAGTGTTCAAAAGAGTTTAAAATGATTTTTCACTGCATTCCTTCAGAGGACAGTCACCGCGATGTCCATGTGATTGAACTGCTTTTGATCACTGCTGACGGGAGGCCTAAGAGGAAAACTAGTAATTGCTATGTATTTCTGTAGTAGTTAATGTCATTGAACTCGCGTAAGATTTTGCGGACACGGCATAGCTCGCAAATAAGTTATACTCAGTTTAACATCAATTGTCATAACGTACTCCTTGGTGGATCGAGCAATTCAGCATATTCATATCGGCCACGAACTTATTCTTCATTTATCTTTGTGTATTTGACGACTGCTACTTTATAGCTGGTGTGAAACTAAGCTGTTATATTCTACTAGAGAAAACCAAAGCGACACAGAATCTCACGTTGCTCGACGTTTTTCCCGTTGTGTCCTGCGTATTAGCATTCATTAGCGTATTAGCACTGCAAGTTTTGTTGTTACTGTTACCTCGTGTTATCTCGTGCCATAGAATATTGGAACAATGTTCCAAATAAAACTGTTAGCATACATGACCCTGAAGCGTTCAAAAAAGAACTACACATTATATTTTCATAGCTTTTTATCAATGTTTGTGTTGTTTGTTTTTTCCGCACAGCCTCGACTTTCGGCTTGTGCAGGGGATGCTCGTTCTCGTTTAAGTCGTATGGTCGAGTCAAGTCTCTTTTATTGCGCATTTCGTCTGTCGCCTTCAGCCTTATTACTACTAACATGTTCAGTGTATTGAAAGATTTGTATTTTGTATTCACTGTGTACACCTTACCAGTTTCTGTATTCACTAACTTACGATCTGTGCTGTTTGAATTATGATGTATGACCCCCCCCCACATAATGTTCCAAATGGGAACCTGTGATGTACTTGAATAAATAAATAAATAAATAAATATTTGACCGGATGATTAATAATTGCTGTAAAAATAGTAAAGTAATAGCAGCAGCGAAGAGTAAAGAAATATTGAAAGGTAGATACAGAAGGTGTCGCTTTCATGACAATCATTGCAATGGCCTTGCTTTTTGTCGTTTGTGTTTGAACATGTTTCAACGTGAACATTCTAGCATCTTCTTGCCATCTCGCAGGTATACTAATGCCGGCAGCCTGTGAGGTCAATGGCGATGCGTTCGGAATAGGTGCGTGCTCGGTAAGCATACGGAAACTTTCCATTGAAATACCTAGCTACTATTTATTCTGATATAAAAAATTATATTAACACTGCACTAAACTCTATTTCGCTGTTGTATAGATAAGCATATGATACCGCTTTTACAATTCCGCTACACAACACTGAATGTCAAACAAAATGCTGTATTCACGCCGAGCTTGCCAGGTGTACGTCTTTTCTGATAGTCGAGGAACATGCACGAAATTCTTGAATGACTTGCGAGTTAAGTAAATGGTTGACTTTGTCACTAACTCTCCGAACAACGACCACCTGCAACAATACATCCCGCGTTATATGCATCCGCGAGAATAAAATGTTCGGAAGAGACAAATCGGCATGTGGAATGAATGTGCCTTCGGATATTACGATGTTCACTGCGCAAGTATTAAGCAATCGATGGGTCCTTTATCTGCACATTTAAGCGCCATCGTTTTTTTTTTTTATTGTGTCGTGTGTACTTCTTCCACAATGGACACATTCTTCGCAGAAGGCTTCGAGAAAATTGAACTAGCAGTAGCCTCGTTGTTTTGCTTGCTTTGCATATGTACCACCTACCTGCAATATTCAGTTATGTTTCATTCCTAAAAGGGCCCATTCCAAAGTTAGCTTGCCTTCGCAATTGCGTTCATTGCTGCAAGCTCTCTGTCGGTATTGTAAACATGATCGACCGACTTTAGATGAAAGAAAAAAAGAAAAAAAAGTGCTAACTGCATTTCTTTTTCCTGCTCTCTAAAAATGACTGCAAGTTATGTGAAACGGCCTCACTTGATTGCCCCTCTCCGCTGTCAGAAAGTCATGTAATTAAAAAAAGTTTGCTAACAACTTGTCGACAATTGCCGTCCTTTAATGATTCCATTTACCTCCAAATAACCACTCCTTTAATGATTCCGTTCATTTCCAAATGCTTTTGGGATCAGCATCGCTATGCCTTTCTTTCCTTTCTCTCCGATTGTTCGTTTGTGGAACCACTCTTCTCAAACGAGAACCCCAGGTCTGCATTCGAGAACAGAAAGTGTCGAAGAGTTACTCTGAGTCATCGGGGAATTCGCAAACTCGAGTGGTCGAACACTCGTTGCCGAAGCGCCACGCCGCGCACTGTGTACCCACTCGCGACGTCGCGCGCCCAACTCATGGGGGCGCCGCTAAAGAAGCTCGCCCAACGTTCCCGCGTCATTTCCAAACAGAGCATTCCATCTACACCGGAAAGGAAGTGCGCCCGCGAGAACGAACGGCGCCGCACTCGCGCGCGCGGTGTCAGCCGATCTATCGACGCCTTTCCTGCGCCGACGAGGAAAGTGCGTGCCGTGGGCTCAGACGCCTCAGCGGCGGCGGCGACGGCTGTTGGGGCGCGTATGCAAATGAGAATCCCCCCCCCCCCCCCCCTTCCCTCCTCAATTCTTTCTCGGCGGGTTTTCAGGCTTCCTTCCTCTGCCCACGTTCGGTGCTGGCGCGGCGTGCGCGTTGCATGCTGCTGCTATCTTGTTGGCGCTGCTGCAAACGCTCGGGCGTGTTTGGGACTCACGCACGCTCGGACGAGCTTGCGGGATCTCCCCTTTCCCTTTCTCTACCTTCTCCCAGCGTTCCCTTGGTTTCCCAACTGAAGGTTCTCGTCGGCCCCGGGTCAGGATAAGCTGCCGGGTCCCGGCTTTTCGCTTCTTCTGTCTGGCCTCCCTATGTACGTTCCCTCGCGAACCTATTCTGCACAAGAGTCTGTGGAAGATCTAGGCATAGGGAGTCCGTCGCTTCGTAGTTCACGCCAAATGTGCGTGTGTATAAAGCGTACAAGATATGATATTTTAATGAGCTAAGCAATGTGGGGTCACACTCGGTACTCATTTGCAGTTAGTCGTTCAGAGTGTGCGCTATATAGTGCAATATGAGAAAGGCCGTTTTGTGCTCTTCCTGTCAGCAGCAGGTTCGTTTGTGCCGTTAGACCCATTTTGACAAATGCCACAATTTCCAACAGGCAGAACACTGTTCGCAATTCTCTTGATTCTTTTTGTTGCTTTACCGTGCCGTGTGGAAAATACGAGAGGAGTATGAGGAACAAACTTCGTTGAAAAATTGAGCCTACTAATAATTTTAGGTCGTCCCCAGGCAGATGGCTTTGTCGGGAGCCGCCAGTCTGGACACCTGCACCGATCGGGACCGGTCCAGAGGGCTTGATCTGGCCAGCAGGTGTTCCATTTGTTCTGCTTGGCTAAAGAAACCATGGAGATGGAGTGAGAATGGAATTAAAATGTTGAAGACAGTGATAACAATTCCGTACCGTATAATACGACCTGTATTGCAAGTGACGGCCATCACTGATCGGGAGTCGCTCTCAGGAGCAACTGCAGTTATCAATAATGACTCAGTTTTGTATACACTAGGTGCTCATTTGCACATTCTGCTAAAATTCCAGCATCTTCCTTGACAACAAATGCTTGTGCGTTAGCCCTGCACCTACATAAACTGGACCCTAACTTGAAGCTACACCTACCATCAAGGATTTCCCGCTCCGATGCGACTTTGTTATGCCGCCTCCGTTTGGGGGTGGCATTTACAAAGGCATATTCGTGTCTAATCGGAATGGCTGACACAACTACCCGTGATTTTTGCGGAGATGATAAAACTATTGAACACGTGCTGTGTTTGCAGTAATTATGACACCCCGCGCTACCAACTTAAAATGGTACTCGACAGGCTGGACTCGAGGCCGTTTTCAGCAGCCAAGGTTCTTGGACCCTGGCCATATGCTTCGATGGCTCAGAATGCGACGAAGGCGTTACTGACGTACCCGAAGTCGACAGGCCTCTGCGATCGCCTCTGCACAATGTTCTTGTGCAATTGTGCGCGTGACTGATGCTATTCTCTCTCTCTTCCTCTATTTTTCATTCTATTTCTCCCCTTTATTCCTTTCCACAGCGCAGGATAGCAAACCGGACGCGCGTTTGGTTAACCTCCCTGCCTTTCCTCACCTCCCCTTCTCTCTCTCTCTCTCTCTTTCCATAACTTCTAAATATTTTATGCTTCGTTAGACGCTCCTAATTACGTGGGGGGGGGGGGGGGTAGGTAAAATATCCAGATGTCGTGAGCTCCTGGACGTATCCTGTGGCACGCTGCTGTAGTTTTACAAGAATGCACTGGGTATAATAACGAGCCACTATCGATTGCCTATAGCTTTGTTCGTGAGATATGACTTTCACGCTCCCACCTCGTTACGGCGTGGCGCTCGGAAGTGACTGGGAGACGGCCCAATGTTCGCATGTCTGAAAATTGGGGAGTTCGATTCATAACCGTCACCAAAAACCAACAACGCAAATACTATACGTAACCAATCGCGTGCTTTGGTGTGGCTTTGGATCGAATGTCCATAACTGATCGCCAGGAATCTTCCCGACGCGACAGGCGGCTATGGCTGATGGTCCTGTTTGCCTCGCGTAAAAACTTGTGCTGTTCGTACGTGTGCGTGCTTGTTGAAGCGATTGTTGTGACGCGTGCGGAAAACACCGGGCTTCAATCTATCATCCGTAATGAAACTTGCTTACTTTTTTTACCGTTGAATTATCTCAGTTATTATTCACTCCGTACTTCTTTCTTGTTTGTTGTTATATGAAGAGTATTAAGCGAAAGTTGGTAGACAATCAGTGACATTAAAAAAAAATGTTGCTGCTATGTCATCACATTTTCGCAAAGTAGAATTGCCTGAACAGAAGTTTATCTGTCGAAACGTTGGCTGTGCGAATCCATTTCGGCTGGCCACGAGAGAGAGAGAGAGAAAAAAAAAGGAAGAGAAAAGTCGCGGCGTCGTACATCTTTATACCTGTATTTCCTACTGCACTTTTCTCATCACTCGGAAGCCGCTAATTTTCTAGCTCTTCCAAACAGCTGCGAGCCAGCTCTTTATTATCTTTTTCACGTTTGTTTTACGTTTTCAAACCCAACTTTATAATTTCGTGTGGCCCTAGAACACCTTGCAAGAATTGCAAGTCGCTTAACTCTCGTGAATAAGCAGCCTGGATATGCTATTTCGCGAAATAGAAAAAAACACCTCCAGAAGTTTTTTGATTTACGCGCGCACACACACGCGCACGCACACACGCACAGAGACAGAGGGGGGGAGGGAGCGAGGGAGAGAAATCCGTTCCGCATTAGTTGTGCTCATTACCCAAGCGGCTGACCAATGACATCTAGCACTTACGAAAGAAAAGCATTGGGAATGTGCACCAAGCAGCAGCAATACATGTTGTTCTAGACTAACACAAATGACGCCGCGCGCTGTTGCGCTTTTTTAACGTCAGCGCACACATAAATACCTAAACTCGGCATATTCACACACAGGTGAGCCATTTGTCTCATTGTTGAGACACCACGTCCACCGGATCAAAAAACGAAAAGGCGATGACATGAAAATAGTAGGGAGTACATGTAAAGCAATAAAGAGATACTGTAAAAAATAAATATATCGCAAAATAGTTAATTCTTTGTTTCCTGCATGTTTATGTTCTCATGTTAAATAACAAATAGGAAAATGATATGTACAGTCTGTTTCATACTTAGGGGAAATCTCGGAGCGCCTTAAAACGCGTTTCGTCCGTGATGCGGCGAGCGCTGGAGTCAGCCAGCGGCAGCTGCTTACGGAGGCGCAGATGCTCTATGCGTGCAGCCTTTAACTGAGGCCGCATCCCGTTGGCCACACGGTTACGTCGCGTTGCAAGGTGCTCCGAGATTTTCCCTAAGTATGAAACAGACTGTACATGAAAGGTGGCGAGTTCGGGCTTTCTCGTCGAATAACAATGAAAATAGCACTTTGCTGCCACCCGGTGTAAGTGGGTGGCGACGGTAGTTTTGGCCAGCATTGTACGGTACAGCTGTGGCTGAAAGTGAAACCGGGCAACTGCCGCTCCCCTCGGTTGCATCGGCCATCTTTAACCGCAGCGTGCGCTCTGCGAAACAACGCTCCGCGCGCTAGAACATTGGCGCCTCAAACGCGTGCACTCTGATCTGTCCACGCACGTACCGCAGAGGACAAACGCGGGGCTCCATCGATTTCTCACTGCTAGACGCCAAGCAAACAACCAAAAAGACCCACGAAAGTTAAAAAAAAAAAAGACTCCCGCTGTCGCCATCTCGGCCTTACCCCGCCTTTCCCTGTCGTCTCTTTCGAAACGAGAACGCAAAGAAACACGAAAACAAGCAAAGAAAAAACAGACAGTTCTGGGATTCCAGCGCCCACTCTCTTCTCTCGGATTTGTTTATATTTCTCTGTGTTTATTTTCTTAGCTTTGATGGTGCCGTGTATTCTGTCGGTTTGTGTCTGTACAATTTTGCTGCACTAACATGATCGCTCAAAATGCGCTCATGTTCAGAGATGGCAGCCATTGTTATTTCTTTTCTTTTTTTTTCCACTGGTCGTTGTTTCACCTGTGGGGCGGTTTTCGTCAGTGTTGCTAAGGTCGTCTATTCTTTGGTAATGCTGTCTGAACAAGACAAAAGTGCATCATCATAGCGCTGAGCACTCTCATTCTGACGCGTTTAACGATGTCATAGTCTAAACATTTAGGAATAATTGGATAATTATATTTCCATTACGCCATCGACCTACATTGCGTCAACCTGTACGATAGACAGACTAATATCTAACTCTGCAAAAAGAAAACCACCCATGGTGACACAAACATGCGATGCCCTCATGATGACTCTGCGGGTAACTTTACGTTATTTATACTTAGCACAATACTGCAACTGTGTACCAGCCTAGGCCGGTGGTTGCATATGTTATCAAGCGACCGACATAACTTCAATAGAGCGAGATCAACGCGCAATAGCTGTGGCTGCAGAACAAAAATACACGAACAGGGAAGTAACTTACGCAAATCGCTTTAAGCGTGCTGCTTGCCCCAGCTATAGTTTGTGCGCTAAATATACTCCTGCAAATGTTTCTGCGCACATATTGAAACAAGTATAGCAAACATGGTAGGTCGGCCTAGCGTCAAGGCAACATGAACGGACCAGAACGTTTTTGATTGATAGTACGTCTGTTGAATAGCGGGAGGTAACACGTGGAAGCATTGTCTCCATGCAAATCTGACATCGATCGAACCTCGCGCAAACGGAACCTGAGCGGAGCGAGGAACGCGTGCGAATACGCATTCAGTTCGTGAACATGTTTCTTATATATACCTGCCATGGAATCCTCTGTTTGTACTGATGACACACGCACACACACACACACACACCACACACACACACACACACACACACACAAGTACGCACAACCTTTTACTCGTGTACTTTCCTATTCGATCGTTGACAAAAGTTGTATCACTGATTGATTATGCGAATTTGGATGTGCCCCTTTGAACAGGGCATGGTCGCAGTTTCCAAAAATACTGAAGTTGACACTCAACGTACTCTGTGTCGGAAGTTCGAAGTAGTAGCGGGTTCATAGATGTAAGCGTATGTTTTCGTGCAACGAAGGCCCCCTTTGTTAGCTTCGAGTCGCCCACCAATATATGAGTGATTGAATGAAAGACGCTCGTGTAAGTTGTGGTCACTTGGCGTACACGTACAAATTTCGCGATTTATTGATAATGCCCGCACGTTATGGCACACATACCTCCTCCGTGTCACTCGTAATATTCATTATCAAGTATCGAAATACGTTGGAAAGTCACGTGAAGAGGTACGCAGCGAAGCAAAAAGACATGATGACAAGCTAAAAGTTGTACCACTCGAAACACCAATATTTTTTCGAGGTTTTGTGATTGGGCAACATCAACGCGATGAACACTGATTTAAAAACTGGCATTATTTCGTAAAACTGCTATATTGGAGTATATATATATATATATATATATATATATATATATATATATATATATATATATATATATAGAAATTGCTACCGCGTTTTGCTGCGTTCACACTTAGTGCGCACTCATACACAACATCTCTTGAAAAAAAATCTAACAAAATTTGAGAGGGAAAAACGAAACGATGTTGCAGTTATTTACACTACATGATGATGTCGGCATTGCGCGGGCAACGAGACAATCGAGAGTATTGGCTGTATTCGAAGACACCAAATCTGTCCGCAAGACAACATGCCATCAGTCGCGTTGCTGGACCACAATAAATGAGGAGGCCTGCCTGTTCTAGGCAGCGCTTAATAAACAAGGGCTTCGGTGAATGTCCCCTTGTCTATTGCAAAGGCTTAGATTCGCACATAGGGCACTACTCGTCCGAGTCATAGCGTATATACTTCATCCCTATAGAAGAACAAAGAATTGCGCTCACCATAAAAGATTGTACTGAGGATTTTAAGGACACGGATTCGATCCCGGCTGCGGCTGACGCATTTCCCGTGGAGGCGAAAATGCTAGAGGCGCGTATACCGGCAGTGCGCTTTAAAAAACTTCAGGTGATGAAAATTTCCGGATTCCTCCACTAGGACGTTCCTCTCCTTTATACTCTTTCATTCTTTCCCCCACCACCACGGACGCTCAACCGCGCTTCCACAAGGGCTGCAGATCGTAGCGCCCTTCCCATAACCGAATTATTATTATTATTATTATTATTATTATTATTATTATTATTATTATTATTATTATTATTATTATTATTATTATTATTATTATTTGCTTCTACTTGCTTCTATCTACTTCAAAATTATCTCTCTGATCGCTCCCAGGTCGTTTGCCTAGACAAACGGCTACCGTTCAGTAACAGACTTCCCTTGAGAGCTGGCGTACCACAAGGCTCTATTTTGTCTCCTCTTCTTTTTAATCTTTTCATAAATGATTTCACTTTAGCTGTTCCTAAATGCCTTGTATTTCAGTATTCCGATGATACCGTTCTTTTAGTAAAGCATGTCTCTTATCCTAAAGCGTTATTATTCTTACAAGACAGTGTTTCTGATGCTGTGAATTGGTTTACGAATAACTCTCTAGTTATAAGCCAGAGTAAAACAAAAATAATTTGCTTTAAAAATCCTTTGAAATCAATGCCACCCGTTGTACCATTACTTCTTCACTCGCGTGATTGCACCTCTTGTAAATGTACTCCCGTTGAATATGTTAATTCTATAAAGTACCTAGGTGTGTTTTTTGATGATGACCTTTCCTGGAATGACCATTTAGCCTATGTTTGTGGTCGCTTACGACGCATCTCATGCTTCCTTTTCAATATTAAATCCATGGCCCCCACTTATATAAAAAAGACTATAATGCATGCTCTTGCTTACAGTATTCTGCGTTATGGCATTACATTGTTTGGCTTTTGTTCTGCGCGATGGCGATGTCGTGTTGACAGGATTTTAAAAAGCATGCTGAAATCCATTCGCCACGACTCTTCCTCCTCGGACAATGCTAATCTGTTTTCTTTGCTTGGTATGCCGTCCTTTAAAGCTCTCCTTAATCAGAGTGTTGTATTGCGGCACTTCTGGAATCCTCAGTTTAAGCATGAATATACTGCTGCACGAACATTACGCAGAACCTCCCGCTTTGTTGTACCGTTTTTTAAAACAAGGTTTGGCAAGGCGGCCAGAAAGGTGTATGTACCGGCAATTTTTAATGAACTCCCTGACGAGGTGTTCTCCGTAACCACGAAACATGCACTAAGAAAGAAGCTAAAGTCCCTATAATTTCTACAGTTCTCAGGTCGTTTTTCTGTGTTGGGTGATTCGTATATTACTGCGATTATTTTCTCTAATTGTTCCGCATATTTATGTTCCTTATTTTACTACCCACAGAGAATTCATTTCCGATACACAATGGTTGTTACATTATTACGTGTATGTAATGCTTTTGCTTTTCTGTGTTTTGGTACTATTTGGATAAGCTATTTATCTATATTATCTTTTCTTACTTGTTATATCATTAATTGTATGTAGTGTTCTTGTTTTAAGTACTCTGTTTAAATATTGTGTAAATAGGCTATTTATTTACATTATATTTTTTGTATAAGACGGCATACAAACTTTCTCGATCTTGCGTTGTCATCGATCGTCGCTGATGTGCCGGGCCTAGTCCTCCAAGCCTCCTGATGGCTTTGACAGACCTGTTGTCCGTTAGTACGTTTCCTCCAAGGTGACAATTATTATTATTATTATTATTATTATTATTATTATTATTATTATTTATTTCTTTGTCTTCGTGCGCCAGTACAAAGACCTTACGGTTGTTCGTGGGCACGTTAAATAAACACTTGATTGATTGATGATTGATTGATTGATTATTGGTCATGTTCCATTTGTGCCTCAAGAGAACATTCTTTGACAGCACTTCTTTTTCGAAAGATTCATGCGACTGCACTTATTACAAACACGCAACGCGCAACTGCTGTTTGGTGACCTTATTGAAAAAAATCACAGTATTCATAGTTAACCCATTCCCATGGCCGTCGCGAAGGGCTTCGCGGGTTGTTTCCTTAACGATTTGCTACGCACTGTAATTCTCGAAGCGACCGGGTAACGCAAATAGCCGCGTAACGCCAGCGACGCCGAGTGCTGCGCCGGCGAGGTAACGAGAGCAGAGAGGTGATTGACGTCCTTCAATCGGAGGGGCTCTCAAGAGCTGGGCGGCGCTTCGCCCCTCACACGGAAGACGACGGGTCTGCCGACGAGGCGGCGAATCGCGCCGTGTCGCTCAAAGGTTCGGCCCTCTTTGGTGCCTCCACCTTCGACGCATCTCTTGTAAATACTTTCCTGCCCTCTGGAATGTGATCCGCGCGGGTTCATGGGCTCAACGGTGCTGCTCCTGCCAGTACATAATTTTCTCTTCTCGTGGGAGGTAACGCTCGAATAGCTTGATGAACGACCACCTTTTCGTCAATTATGTCGTATTTATACGTGTACAAGCAGCAACTGTGCGCTGATAGTGAAAAAAACGCCGTTACTAACTTTGTACTCCGCGAAGGCTGGGGACCGGTTGAGCGCGTGGCCTTGTGTATGCATCGAAACTCTCAAGCCCAAAGAGCAAACGGCAGTTCTCCCACCTGTGAGAGAAGTGCAGATACCTCGTTTTATGTCTGAAGTACGCAAGCTTCTTGCGAACTTACTAGGCGAACAAAGGAGGAATTCGCAACGAAATCTCCGAGGTATAAGAAAGGTTTGGTGCAGCAGCGTCAGCCGCTACAGTTGCAAGTCCCGCCCCTGCTACGGTGGTCTAGTGGCATTGGCACTCGGCTGCTGATCCGAAGGTCGCGAGATCGAATCCCGGTCGCGGCGGCTGTATTTCGATGGACGCGAAGTGTTGAGGTCCGTGTACTGTGCGATATCAGTGCACGTTAAAAGAACCACAGATGGTCGAAATTTCCGGAGCCCTCCACTACGGCGTCTGTCATAATCATATCGTGGTCTGGTACGTTAAACCCCAGAAATCAACCCTGCAAATCTAGAAAGGATGCAATGTATTTGTTCTTTGTTGTCTTAGCGTAAAATACCGGCCTGAGCTCAAGTGTCGACTTATTAACGGCTCGGCGTATTGATGGGGGTTTAAAATGGTTGCATTCAGTTTTGGTGCTGTTTTATAACTATATGATAGCGAAGGTAATTCGGCACTACAGCGGGACAGCTCTACTGAGCTTTCCCACAGCAGAGTATCATCTATTCTGAATCTTCCACCGTTTGTTCTGAACATACCAGCGTACGCTGCCGTGTCGCCCTGCGGCGCCTGCCCCACCACGGTGGTCCAGTGGCTATGGTACTCTGCTGCAGATCCGAAGGTCGCGGGATCGAATCCCGGTCGCGGCGGCTGCATTTCGATGGAGGCAAAATGTTGAGGCCCGTGTGCTGTGCGATGTCAGTGCACGTTAAAGAGCCCCAGGTAGTCGAAATTTCCGGAGACCTCCCCTACGGCGTCTCTTATAATCAGAGCTGGTTTTGGGACGTTAAACCCCACAAATCAATCAAACCTACGGCGCCAGTGCAAAGTTCAGAGCGTCTAGTGTCTAAGTTTCTTGACAAGTCACCGCTGAGAATACGTAGAGCTCGAATTCACCTCTCCATTCTAAAACGCAGTCACAGGCTTTTAGTATGAACGCCCGTGGCACACAGTGTATATTTTTGGTCCCTGTCTTGCCACCTTCTCGATCCAGTCTCTTCCATCATTTATCCCAATGTTGGGTACAGGCTACAGGCTATTGTGAATCATAATCAAGAGTTCGACGAAAGTTCGTCTGGTCAGGCATGGGTTAGATGAATTACGGTCACTGACCAAGTCGGATGGGTTGATCTGACGTTTCGGAACCGCATACGGGTTCCTTGTTAACCCGTATGCGGTTCCGAAACGTCAGATCAACTCATCCGACTTGGTCAGTGACCGTAATTCATCTATTGTGAATCAATTAACCCCACTGACTTTCCCCTCTTTCCTTCCTCCATTTCTTCTCTCTGTCTCCTTGTAGAATTTTTCTCTACATATTCTTGATATTTGACACAATCCACCCAAATGCACCATCATGTAGGTGTATATCTCGACACGTGATTTCATTTTTTTTTTTGCTTTTTTACGGCGGATCTTTATACATCTCGGTGGTCGGAGAATTTCATAGCGTAAACAGAAAATGCCAGGTTAACAAAGGAAGGCAAACGGCGTATCTTTCTTTGCAGTCAGGCATACAGCACAGAGCTCGGTATTCACGAATAATAATTCTGCGCAAATTAGGGCTTTTCGGTGAAAGCTCATGTGTTAGTTGTGGAAAGTAGTATTGTGGATTGAAATAATATAAGTACATTCGCAGCTTACATGACTAGACCACGAAGATTTTACAAACTTCGTGCCACTTTTGTACCTGAAAAGAAAGATCTTAACTACAAAGAAAGAAAACCACGAAACAAGCATCGCAATGGCATGGAACACCCCCTGATCGTTCCCGGTAAAGATTAGGCTGCAGCTTCGTTTGATAGGGCCTTTTGAAATGATTCGACGTACTCTTGTAAAGTGCAAACCACATACTGATCATGGGTGGAGTTTGATACAGCTTCGCTGGACATTCACGTTCGCACGGTGGGGTGGCGGCAAATATTTTTTTCTTCTTTACTGGCAATGGCAGAGCCAGCTCAGAAAATTTATCCGTTTTGTCGACCTTGAGCCGGCAGCACTCCGAATAAGGACTGCAGTATAGGCGTTGAAAAGGACGGTGGCAGTGAAGTACCGCCAGTAAATAATAAGTGAACACAAACGTTCCAAATGACGGGACTTGAACTTTTACTCCTTATAGTCGGTTACAAGTTACAACCCAAGAAGAAACGACACTTTCTAGCAACAATACTCCGGCCCCTGTGTCCATCACCTCTGCAGGGAGCCTTCTTTCAAAGCGCAAGTATTTTCTCACTGCTATGCAAGTACCGCGCACATCAAAAGAAATTAGATTCATGTTTCTAACTATAACACTATAACGTTTTTTTTTTCTTCGGCTGAGTACCGAATTCGATATAATAGATCAAATTTATCTGGATGCTCAGGTGTTCTACGTGACACAAACTGGTTCGATAAAACGTGTACGATAAAATTCGACTATCTCAGGAATTGCGGATGTTCGTGTTAAAAGCGAACTCAGTGAATGTACACAAACACCCACCGCTTTTAACGCATGGAGGGATAATCTTGCCTGTTCAGCACAAGCGGAAAAGAATTCTCATAGTTCATAACTAGAAACCGAAGCGTAAGCCGTACTTGCGCGCTCAGAACGGCTCCCTCTAACCCGGCCATGCATGTTCCTTCGTTCGTTAAAAGAAGAAAATTGCGAAGCTTAAGCTAAGTCCTGCAAGGCAAACGTGGCCGATTTGAAGCGCGGCAAGGTTGAGGATACAGCGTAGCTGGCGGCGTTCCGCTCCACCTTTCCCTCCTCCACACCCTCAGTTCCCTTTCCCCTTCCTTGCTACGCTGTATTGTACAAGACTATGCTGTGCTGTACCCTCTTCTGACCTCCCTTCCCTCGTTCTCGCCCTCAGATCATTCTTCCTTATACTCGCCTTCCTTTCCTTTCCCTCCTCCTCACACCCACTCCCCTTCCACACTCCTTCCTACGCTATATTGAACAAGACTATGCTGTCCACTGCCTTCTCCGCTCCTCCTTTGCCTTCTCACCCTCATAGCATTCTCCCTTGCCCTCACTTTCCTTTCCCAGTCCTTGCTACACTATACTATACAAGACTATACCTTCCATCTCCTCCACTCCCCCGCCTCCCGTTCCCATTCCTTTCTACACTATACTGTAGGAGATTATGCTGTGCTCTTCCTCTGCTCTCCTCCTTTCTGTCCTCCCCACCCTCACGTCGCTCTGCCGTTTGCCGCCGTTCCCATCTCGTGCATACACTATCGAGGTACGAGGCCACACCCACCTGGTGGTCTTGCTGATCGGTTTTGCAGTACACAGTTACCTGCTTAATTTTCTAATAGTCTAACTTAATGCTATTGCATTCCTCTTGCTCCTGCCACAAAATCTACAGTAACACTTTTCCTTGTCAAGCGGGCGTTGTTTATGTTAACGTAGGCTTGTGTAATGCAGCCGTTCTGGCACCGAAGCAATGCGGTGAACAAAGCTTTGAAGGTGGTCGGATGGAGGAAAGTTGCACGCTCGCTACTGATGCTGCACGCTTTCCGCCGCAGGCTAATAACATGTTAAGATCATCAGTTGTAGAGGGCCAGCAGTGCAGAATTTCCTGGAGTGGTAACACCAGATAAATGCGGCTGTTACGCGACTGCTCGTATTAGTGGCCGACACCGGACCAACGCTAACTTATTCTAGTTTCGTGCCGATACGCTGTGCTGCCGCCCGTCCAAACAAAGCTGAAAAGAGCATTTACTAACTGAAAAGAAAAAGAAAGAAAGGTTAGGGGACTGTATTTGTCTGGACAATTTGAAGCCGATGACAACGGTAGAAGCAGGAGACATGTGTCGAAACGCCCTTGGCCTTTCTTCACGTTGTGCAATCCAAAGACTCGCAATGAGGAAGGTGGGCCAAATCTCACTAGAAACGCACGGAATAAAAGCATGCACTCACCTCCAGCACTGACGAATCCGACTATGAGCGTCTGTGTAAAGATCCATGAAAACTAGCCTTGAAGGATTTTGCGCCTCTCTCTATCTTTCTCTGAACGTTCCTCATCTGTATGAAATAGAAATCGTGTGCTCCGTAGCGTATTTCTTGAAGATGATACCGAGAAGACAAAAAAAAAAAAGGGAAATAATCTCGCAGATCCCGAGCATTGTGGGACTCGGTGTCATATGAAGCAGTCGGCGAGAAGTCCATGTCGAATTATTTGGTATTCACCTCAGTGCTAACGGGCAGTATAAACGTATTTTTGCGAGGTGATTGATTCTGCAGTGTTTGATAACCAGGCGCATCTACAGCACTGTTGTGTCTGTGCATGTTAGCGCCCGGACGTCTGTTTTTGTGCAAGAAAAATGAACGCTACGGTGCGCTGATGTGCATACAAGTGTAGTTTGTTGCAATATTCCCACGGGGTCGAGCAAAGCTGGTCGAAAGCGTGCAGAGTGACGGTAGTACGTATATCTTATTTCTTACACTGCTTTAAGAGAGGTTAACACAGACCATGACGGAAACTGTCGATAGATAAGCACCACCACCACAGCTTGTAATTCAGCAAGTTTATTTCTTTAATTAAAACTTTGAAATCCACATCACAAAAAACTTTGCAATCACTTCTTGATATGTACGGCGTAGGAAGAGAACTCGTGGTCGAGTGGTAGCCGGCTTGCTTGGCACATCACTGCCCTGGGTTAGATTCCTACCTTCGGTCATTACAGCGCGCGCTTGTATGTGTCTGTCTGATTATTACGAGCGCATTTGAAACGAAACCTACAATAAGCGGTATCTGTTTCTATTCTTTACCCAACGCAAAGTGTGTTACGATCAGATTTTCAGCGTCTGTTTTTGTTTGTAATTCATTGACATATGCTGCAGTGTTAACAGCCATCTGTTGCACATACCCGCATTGCCAGGGCGGATGTGTGCCTCATCTGATCGCATACAAACAAAAATACACACAAACAAAAACTCAACAATCATTAATTAGGAGTTCACCAACGAAGAAATTAAGAACGACAGGAAAAAGGATATATTCACGACATTTGCACGTGGTTTCAAATGGCATGCAGTATGCCCATACAGAAGAGCTGTAGGTGTGTCGCTAGAAGACAAGTTTGAGGTGTGATAAAAAAGAAAGGTTAAGAATAAGCACAGCTGAGCGAACACAAGGCAATCAAGAAGGAAACGCTAAGCTAGTCTCGGTCTCGCACAGCATTGATATAAAGACGAGAGCCAGAGAAGCAGTGAAAATAAAAAGAAAAACGATGGTAGAAGCCGAACAAACAGCCCACAACGCTTGAAGGGGAAGCATGGCGCGCTGAGAGGACATATTAGATTTCCAACGCCGCGGTCGTCGCGTCACCACCACAGCGGGGGGTGCGTTAACATCGCCCTGCAAGTCTCGCCTTCGTGCAGGCTCTCTTTCTCTCCGCACCTCAACTCTTATTACTCTTCTACATTTTTTTCTGCAATCTTGATTGAGCTGAAATGCTGGCCATCTCGTTGCGTATATAAGGGGAGGACGAGCAGCTGACAAAAATTTCTTTTGTCCGGCACATATCGCTTGTCTTCTTTTCTTCACCCGTTGTCCCAGTATCAAACATCAAGATTTTTTTTGCTGTTTCTGTGTCTTTGCTTTCTTGCTTAATTTGGAAGAAACCCTCTTTGCTGTTTGCTTTAAGGTTTTTTTTCAACCGTGACTTGGGCAACGCTCCCTGCCTCCTCCTCTCCAGAACCATCCGAAGCTCAGGTTCTCGCGACTGTGAATTTGAAGAGGCTGACCTCTCCTCACCTCAGCAACCCCCCCCCCCCTCGCCCCCTCCGCCCCCTGCCCCTCATTCAAGCTTGTCTTTGGAGCAACTGAATCCGGAGCTCCACGTTCCCTCGAGTCTCGGCAAGGCGCTGAGCTATGGAACCGCGAACATCGAACGTCACGAACCGTGCGCATTCGGTGCGTCCCTTATAAAAGCTCGCACGTGACTTCGAAATGACATCTACGTGATTGCCAGAACCGGGTCAGGGGCTCTTGCACATTGAAGCTCTCCTCCCAGGCAGTTTTCTTCATCTTTCCAACGTCCCCGTACCGATCCAGCGGTTTCCTGGGGCGTTTCGACCGTGACGTGCATTGTCAGTCTCAATTTCGATGGAGGCGGATGCTACAGGTCTACGTACACAGACTTAGGTACGCATTAATTAAGCGAAGGCGGGCGAAATTTCGGAGCCCTTCACTATACGGGATGCCTCACAATTACGTTGTTGCTTAATAACTCATGTTGTTGGGCTGGTTGGTTCATACTGTTACGCTCTCCTGTCCCTCTTGTTTCTTCTGCTTGCGCTTCGTCTTGGCCTTTTTTACAGAGTAACGCTGTTGTTTAGGTACGTCAAACCCTAGCAATTATTCATTACAATTGCTCGAGCAGTCGGTTATTGTTTAGGTTTTGTAGATTTCCCGTGTTGCGATTAGAGCTGAATGCTAGAACACCCATTTACTTGTATTCAAGTCCACGTAAAAAAATTAAAAAAAAAGCACCACGCGGTTAAAATTGCTGTGGAGTCCTCCTATTTACTGCATACCTTAGCTAAATCGTAGTCCTGGCGCATAATAATCAAACAACTCTGTACGTCGGCTGGCGTCGTTCATTTAATTTTGACGGCTGCATTTTCCTACAATTTTCTGCGAACGTTTTTTTTTTTTCTCTTGTCGTCAATCTGTGCGCTGCTTTTCAACGTGTTATAGCAGCCACGACGCGACTGCTCCGTGATAAGCTTCAGAATAAAAGAGGCAAAACAGAACGACTGGATGCATCTCACCGGGATGGGACGCGTACGTGCGTGCCACCAGGCGAATTGCCCTCTGAGTGTTGTATATTTAGACAACTATTTATTTTTAACAAAATCTGCGGGGCTGCCTTCGATTCTACAGAGTGCCATGTCATAGCGAACTGCGCGGCTTTTCTGAAAGGTGCAGCTCCCCAAGGTATTTTTTGTCGCGGCGAACCTCTATCCCGTCGCATCTCACCGTCCCTGCGCCACCTTCCCAATTCACGTTTTCTTTCATATACTTCCCTGACAAGCACCCGAGCCAGCGCAAGCTTGGGTGCGACCAGGAGGAAGGCGTCGAAAATCAAATTGTCGATGACAACTTGTCTATGGCGGGGGCTCAGCAGGAGGCTGCGGCGGTTTCGGCTTGCCTCTTCAATTATTTGGCGCCCCCCTACGTTTTTTTTAGTCTTCTTCGCTGTTGACTTTGTTTTTCGTATCGTTTTTCTTAATGCTTCCCTTTTCTGCGTTTGTCTGAGTTGAGTTCATTTTCTCCGGCTCTCTCTCTCTTTCTTTTTTTCCCTAGTGTTTGTGGACTGTGCGTTCCGGGTGGGGGCTTGTGAGCTGGCTCTACTTGTAAATTACGAGCGCCGTGGCCCGACTGTCCAGCTTGTTATGGAGCGCCAGTTCACCCCGCTTTGATTCGATCTGAAGGCGACATCGCTTGTTATCCGCATTATTGTTCTTTCCAATCAAAAATCAAGCAAACATAGCTGAAAAAGCTTTGTTATGCTTTAAAAAAAAAGATGGGTAGAAAAGTGAGCAGTGTTTTTTGCTTTCAAGCACGACACGTCGTTGCGATGTGTGTGGCATTATGACGTTTTGTTTCTTATTTAGCTGCTTTATTGTGGGGATATGATTGGTCTATTACATATAAAGCGTCATATCTTGTCCATACCGTTAGGTGCTATGAGAAAGTACTATCATTTCGTTTTCTTTTCAAATTATGAACCACCTACGACACTGAGTAAAACCGGACTGACCAATTCTCCGTTTATTTATTTTTTTTTACCTGTGAGAGTCGCTATCACGATGGTGTTGAAATCCTCGTTGACCACTATTTTTGTTACTAGTAACTCAGTTGTGTGTGCGTGTGCAACTGAAAGGACATTGATCACCATTATTTTCTTCTTGTTTAGAAAATGTCGGTGGAATTATTATGACATTGATATTAACGGATATAAACTCGGTATACTGAACATATAGCATGCGTAAGCCTTCATTGCTGAACGGGGTCCGTGCACGCCGCAGATAAACGAATGCAGTGTGCTCACTCTGGCGCCATCTCGCGCTGATATCGCGAGAGTGCCCTCTCGAGAAGTCAGTGGTATTTTGGCTCTGCGTTGGGCGGGTCATTGAAGAGGCGTTGTTTCTTTGAGCGAAAAATCAATTCGTTATTTCGCTTGGCCTGTTCAAATTTCTCATAGTAATTCCTCGCTGCTGTCAGCGTCAAAACGTCTGATACTTCCGTTGAGTTAACCGCTCAATTACTTATTGTTCCGCAACGGTGTAAATGAGAACTTGTTGCTGAGATCGTTCATGATGTAAACAATATCCTTTCTTGATGCATTTCATCTTCATGAAGTTGTCTTTGCCACTGCCTTGTTCGCATTGCAGAAAAATATAGTTACTTAAATAATTGGACAGCTGATTGTCCATTGCGATAAGGAACATGCCCAATGCTGAGAACAAAAGCTCGTTGTGTCGTTGAAAGAGCTATCTCGGCCTCTAGAGGCGCATAGTCCGCCATGGTGGTTTGCGGGTTATGGCGCATTGCCATGCCGAAAAAGACGGGTGTCGTCCCGGCCGCAGCGGTCGTGTTTTCGGTCGAGGCGAAAATGCCAGAGATCCATGTGCTTTGTGTTGCCAGCGCACGTCAAAGAACTCCAGGCGGCCAAATTTGCGGAACTCTCCGCTACGGCGTGCCCTGCCATGGTGGTCTAGTTGCTATGGCACTCGGCTTCTGATCCGAAGATCACGGGATCGAATGCCGGCCGCAGCGGCTGAACTTCGATGGAGGCGAAATGTTTAGGCCCGTGTACTGTGCAATGTCAATGCGCGTTAAAGAACCCCATGTGATCGGAATTTTCGGAGTTCCCCATTACGGCGTCTCCCATAATGATATCGTGGTTTTGGCACATAGAACTCCAGCAATTATTGTTACTAGACGCATACGACCTTAAGAAAATTAAAACAAGGGGTTGATATTTAGAAGGAAATTAATAGCTAAATTACCTAAATAAAGTATGATTGAATTTCGGGGTTTTAAGTCCAAAAATCAAGATATGAATATCAGAGACGACTCAGCCGCACAAGCACATCACTTAAACTCCGAAGAAGCGTCGCTTTACCATTCAGCTGAAGTAGGACATGTGCATTTGCTATATAATCCTGAGAGACTCTCCTTGCTCGTCTCGTCTGCCATACATACTTGGGCGCAGGTGTCGTAACAGCCTACGTGCAAACGATGACTGGCCCGTGTCAGGTGCGACACACAGATTTTAAAATGCGTGGCTATATTTAGTAGTTATTACACTACCGACGAAGATATAAACACGGGAATGCCTCGTGAACTCGGGCACTAGCGTCGACCCTTGTAACGTTTTGCCACCTGCCTGAAATCCTGCTGACAGTGTGATGCCGTTCACGCACCGCAAAGCCGAGTCTAGCTGCGCGACCAATTGAGTGAAGTGACCGGTGGCCAACCGCAAGTTTCCCTCAACATCGCGTCTTCCAGGATTACATTCCGTCGTATACCACAACGCCTTTCGACCAAGAAAAAAAAAAGTGAAGTGTAAGAAGAAGAAGAAGAAGAAGAAGAAAGAGGCGATAGGCCACGAGGAGAGCCGTAAAAGTATTGTTCGTCGGGCCCACCAGCATCCGCTTCCTCACGGCCCGCAAGTTCGGGGGGTCCCTTCGGCGTTCGAACTGCCGTGTCGGCGGCTTGACCGACGCGAGACCGCTCGTAAAGGCCGCTTTACGGCCACACGCATCACGCGGGTAAGCACCCCCTGGGAGAATGCGACGAGAGAGTTGCCGCGTTCCTCAAGGCTCCCTCCCCTCCTCCCCAGCTCTCGTTCTGCGGCTATGTTTCCGGAGAGTACGCGAATAACGTCCACCTGTAAGTATGTCTATGCGCCCCGTGTGTGGTGTGGCGTTGTTTGTGGGTGCGCGCACATTTTGTGCTCCGTGTATCCGCGGGCTCCCTGTAAGTCAGGTGCCCCGACCAACGCCTCCTTCGCCGCCCAGTTCGCTCGCCTCGCTGCTCTCGCTCGACTGCGGCGTTTATATGCCGTGTCTCTCCGTAATCTCTCCCACCCTCCGCAAAATGCCTCTGTTCTTGGCCACTTAGGAACGCGCCCACTCACATTAGTGGTCATGCCCTGCCGGGGCAGTTTCGCGCTGGCTGCACCTAGCTGCTGACCGTATATATACACTGGCTCTTCTAAGGGGTGTACATACGGAGAGCGCTATTGCATTAGACGCTTCGCCGAGGAAGCGAGTGACTGGCGCCGATCGCGGACCGGGACGCCCTTTTATAGACTACGGCCTCAGCGGCGGGCGATGCGGCCTCCCAGCGACTCGCCCGCGGCGCGCCGGAGAACTCTGTCGAATGCTGCGCGCAGCTATCGCGGAGCACACTGAATGTGTCGAATATCGTGGGGCTACTAACGGTCGCTTTATTGGTGGCCACCGAAGTGTGGAACGAAAGCGGCACGTCGCCATTGCTGGCGTATTATGGAGAATGGATTCCTTTTTCTTTATTTATGTATTTTACTTCCGTCTAGATAATCGCTGTAATTGAAGAGTAATTACGTTCGTTCTCCTGAGCACTGCGCTGATACTTGATGGAAAGACCGTGGGAAACAAACCAGGAAGCCGTGTTACAAGAATGAATGCCTTTGATATTGTAAAGTGGGAACATACTAGATCCGAAACTAATGTTTAATTGCTAAAGATAGTATATAACATAACAAAAACGAAAATTGCCCTGTAAGTGGGTCGGCTATAAAGGAAAGGTTAGCGTGAACTGTGAGGCAAGAAAAAGGCTAAATAAGGCCATCTCTGAACTATCCTGTTCTCCGTGTAACAATATGGCTATTACCGTAACCATCATAAGGAATATACAGCGAGGACAACGATGCAGTAAAGAGCAATACCTTTAAACAAATGACTTACCTGATAGCCGATCGATACGATAAGGTAAAAACACTCGTGGTAAAAGAAGAAGATTAAAAAAAAAAGGATGAGTTTTCAATGGACAGCAAGTAAAAACTTGAGACAGGCGGAACGGTACATTTAATCCAATTTTAATCCTAGTGCGTTCGTCATGTGCACATAGTGTGAAAGACAACTCATGTAGGGAACGATAATACGCATCCATTCTAAAGCTGGGGTTGCCACGAAGCGCTATGGGTATGCATATGTAGTGCACGTAGGCAAAAACCAGGGAAGGTAGGAATTGGCTTACTTCGTTTACACTAATGTTTTTGTGCGTGTTGAATGGTATGTTAGAGTAGTTTTGGTCCTTAGACAAGGAATAGGAGAAGAGGTGTTAATTTCCGTTTGCAATAAAACATGACACAGCATTAGCTTTCACAGCTGCTTCCCCGCCCACTCCTACACATCGGCGTCAGTGCCTATCGATGCACTGGTGCCGATGATGTGCGTGTTATTGCTTGTTAGTGGTCGGTAATGAGCCATATTTCATTTTTAAAAAAAGCCGGATGGCTGTTAAAAAGTTAGAAGAGAGCGAAATAACACACAAATAAACTGCACTTTAGAGATGCTGAAGTCGAACATGTGTGTCCGGAAAACATGGTCTAGATTCAGCACTCATATATATATGTCATCCGTTTTATTGAGAATATTTTGGGTGATTTACAATTTCAATTCCATCTCGCAGTTTCAGTAGATCATTTTCGTCCCACTTGACTTCACATCATGAGTGGCACTGCGCACTAAGCCAGGAGAAAGTCATAATGCTGCCTCAATACCGGAAAGCCTATATGGTAGAGCGTCGGAAACTCTTCCTTCTTCAGTAACT
The DNA here is from genome assembly GCA_013339685.2 of Hyalomma asiaticum. Lineage (NCBI taxonomy): Eukaryota > Metazoa > Arthropoda > Arachnida > Ixodida > Ixodidae > Hyalomma > Hyalomma asiaticum. The sequence goes on along the minus strand of CM023486.1, from coordinate 66,852,024 downwards.
CTAAATTCCTGCTCGAAACACACTGAGCAAATGTACGAGAACTATCCGACGTAACCAACCATTGGCTAAATGCGAAAGTTCGCCACTTTGGCTACTAGAACACGAACGAGTCGGATACAAGTCACAAACAACAAAGGTGACAAACAAAAATAATGCAACGAGCGAACGTGCTAGACACAGCCCTTCTTCCCGGGTTCCAAACGGCCGGACACGTCGTGAGGAAGGATCCTCCCTCCGCCCGGACGATTGGGTTGGGAGTTCTTCGGGCCTGTGCGTTGTTATCGGGTTACAAGTGACCATTTAGCACATCTGCAGCAAATCCCCGGCGTGCCACAGCTCGTGCTGATTTCCGCGAGCTGCCACGCGGAGGCGGCCGATTACCGCTGCGGTGGCGTCCAGCAGCCGGTGCCGCGTTGTTTGTTGGCGCTGGTAACGATGTTTATGTTGCTCGCTGGGGAAGAGAGGAGGTGGCCACAAAAGACGGGTTCGGGAACGCGGGATGCTTCCTATACGGTCTATCAATCCTTCCGCTCGGGGACTTCGCCGCAGCTGCCGCTCTCCTTTTATGACACCGGGGAAGGAAGGCGACCGCAGCGAGTGCAAGAAGGCTGAGCGGGGAGTCAACATCTCCATGAGTGGCAGTAGCATTTCTAGATGCGTATTTGATTTTATTTTCTTTCTTCTAGCTGCTGCGGAACGTGTGTTTGCTTCGCGTGAAGCATAGCAGAAACTGGTGCTGTTGTGCTTTCTGTTCATCTTGGAGGAGGTAGGCGTTCCTGATTTCTGGCCAGGTGAATTTCAACACTAGGCACATGACTGAAAGCTCAGTCCATAATAATAAAGATAATTGCGAAGGTTTTACGTGCAAGGAGCAGTATATGATTATGAGGTACGTCCCGTACAGTGCAAGGCCCCGGAGTAATTTTGATCACCTTCTGTTTCTTAACGTGGTCCTAAACCAAAGTACACGGGTGTTTTCTGAATTTCCACCCCATCGAAAAGCGGCCGCCGTTTCCGGGATCCGATCCCATGACCTCGCGCACACGAAGTCAACACTCTGGCCGCTAAGCTACTATGGCGCATAAACCTTAGAAGCCGAGAGCCAGCATCTAGATCGACAGGCCCTTTCGTCTAATATTGACCCTCAGCTGTAAACGACGTGTAATCGAAGGTTCTAGAATGCTTGAAAGTCACAACCAATAGTGCGATCACCAGCTTGGGGCCAGTGTGTCTTCGTGATCGGCAAAAGGCTGCTTCCCTTGTCTAAATGTTGACTCCGTGCTGAAATTTCCTTTCTTTCTCTTCCTCTCGATAATTCTTCCCCATTCTTGGGGCTTGTTTCTCTTTTTGGTCAATGTCATTCAAGACAAAGACTCTATTCATTCCAGATTTAAAAACAAAGAGGGGACCAACATGGATTTCTCGACGCACTCATTTGCAGTGGATAATTCAATTCACCTCTCCTATAGCTTCTTTCCCACTGTCCGTTACGGAGTTTTCAGCTACACCTGCAGAACAATCTATTTCTAAAACCGCTACTGAAATGTTTATTTCAAGGAACTGTTTTAAGGCTTCGGCATTTTCCAGCGTTACATGCTCCGGTTCTACTACTACATGCTCTAGCACCGCTTAAAACTTTCTGCAGAACCATCTCTTCAAAAGTGCCCGTTTACAAAGCGTGCTACTTTCCTGGGGAGTTGCACCTGCCACTTCCCGTGCATTTCGAGCTTGATTTCTACTGCAACGCTCATACAGAATTCTTCTACGCAACTATACAGACTAGGCGCTTAAAGAAAGCCCATTTCAAGAAAGCTAAAGAACGCCCGCCAAAGTTACCCTCAAACTGAAGCGTTTTTCAGATGCACGCAGTGGCGTACTCGGGTTCGCTTCGCAACTCCAGGCTGATGGGAAACTAGACGGCCGAGAAAGCGAACGCCTCCGCCGGAAGGGTCATTGCCATTGCCTTAATACAACCCACGCGGTCGCTCACGTATAAAGTTAGCGCTCTTCATATATGAACTCTGTTCGCATCTTACCGTCTAGCGCGGCCGCAACCCAAGCTAAGGCCCCTTCCCCCCCTCTCCCGCTTTTCTGCGCGCAATTCTCCTCACAGCCTTTCCAGAACACGTAGCTTTGGTCTGTACCTCCGGTTGAGTAAGTAGCGGCCCACCCATCGCAGATGTGTGCCGCGCAGATGGGTGACTAAGGTTTGCTCTTCAGGGAAGACGGGCACAACTCTACTTCCCCTGTTCGTTCCCTACGGTGCGTTCTCCCCTGACCGGGCTGCCGCGTTGGCCCCGGTCAATTACGGCGCTCGCAAGATAAACGCTACACCGCTTTATGCAAATGAGCAGTGGGCATTAATTTGTCTCTGCCCCAATTGGCAACGGTTCGTATCCCCCCTCCCCCTCCCCTCCCCGGCCTAGCCCATGTAAGCCACAGTACACGTCTCCTTGCCAACGGGGAGCACGCAACCCCGCAACAACCTTGGCTCAGTCGTTTCTCTAACACCCCACTTTCAGTGGCGTTGCTCCATGCCCGCTCCCCTCTTTGCTCAGTCTTTGCTAAAGCTTTCCCACCTCGTCGCGGTATACACGGCAGGGATCTCAACCGTGCGTGGGCTGCAACCTCTCACTTGCATTTTAGAAGCCGTACCGAGACGTTTAAAACAAAGTACAGCTAGAAGGTTGCCGAGTCAAAACCATAACTGACGAAGCCGAATGCTTAAGCGCGCACACGCGTGAAGACAGTGGCCAATAATAGCAACTGATGAGGGCAGCAGACCAACGCTTTTGAGCCTATAAAATCTCCTAAGCGTGTTAATATGGTTCACGTAGTTTTCTTTGCTGAATGCTTTCCTTGTGTTCGGTGAACAAAATTAGAAATTGCGGCAAAAAAATAAATAAATCTACGAAAACGCTAAGGTATATCGGCTTGAGGCAGTGCCCTCAAACCGGCTACTCTTGTGACAAATAAGAGCGAGAAAAGAGATACGAGATGGGATGAAGAGAGTAGGTAGTGAGAAGCGAACTGTATGAATGCTATAGTGCCCCAAAATGCCCGCTCACAAGCTTCATTCAGCTCCAGTCAGTGTTGACCAAAGATCTTAGGAGCTAGAGCCTGGCTCACTTCACTAATATTTCGTCTGATCGAAGACTCTAAAATCAAAGGCAGTTCCACGCTTGTGCAATCTGAGTAAACCGCAGAACTGGAAAGCAAACGCTACCATCTTACGAACGCAGATTCAGTTCTTCCCTCATGTTTCTTCATCCTCTTCTTTCTTTTACATTTATATATTTTCTTATCTCTTCCTAAATCTCCTTCTTTCTTCTTTCTGTCATCTTTCTTTATTTCTTTCTATATTACAATCTCTCCTCCTTGGCCTCCTCCTTACCCACGCTTCCCTTTCCCTCCGCTTGTTATGTTATACTGTACGTGACTATGCTATGGTTTACTCTCTCACCTCCCCCTTACTTTCCTGCTCACTCTCTCCATCACACCAGGATGTTAAGGAGCTGGTGGAGTGGTGCTGGATACCTCTGGATACAAAGACAGGTGGACGGAGGGAAGAATTTTCGGTAACCGTGACCCACTGCTTAATTTTGTTTACCAAGTTTGAAAAATGTGTGTTGTCTGTCTTGAAATGTAAGTAATGCCCTGCGCCATGAAATACCGAACGACATCGTGAACATTGAATGAACTTGTCTGTATTGCGTTTAGGACAGAACAATTCAGAGATTCTCTAACTTGCCTTGGCCTCTTTGGTCTCACGACGTTCCCAACCCATATTATCTCGATAACACTTTTAGAATGTTTATTATTCTGTTATTATTATTTATTTTGTTTATTTGATACTGTCAACCCCGTGCTTGGGGTCATTACAGGGAGGGTTGTTTGAGAAACAAAAGAATATGGTCAAAGGTACATTAATAGCCGTCAGACCATCGCTGCTGCAAAGGTAGATGTCAAGAACGTGGGGGAATGACAAGCATATAATTGGTTAAGCTTGTGACATGACCAGTTACAGTTTCTGCTACAGAATAAGGTAATAGCGTTAAGGGTCGTTCGTACAGTTACACTCCTTGACATTCCTTAGAAATAAGATTTCAAATACAAATGGAGAAACAAAACAATAGACTGTATACATTGATGTGCTTGTTGCAGGATGCGTAGCTATGCTTTACAAAACGTTCTCTGTCGCGAAGTACAGCTTTGACGACGCCCTGCCATGGTAGTCTAGTACCTGTGGCACTTGGCTGCTGTCGAGTCCACAGGTACTAGACACAATACGAGGCACAATGTCGAGTCCCGTGTACTATGCAAGCACGTTACGGAACCCCTGGTGGTCGAAATTTGCGAAGCCCTCCACTACGGCGTCTCTCGTAATCATATCGTTTTGGGATGTAAACCTCCATCAAACAATCAGTCACATAAAGTTTTGATGACAGTATACATGCACAAAAGATGAAGAGCATATAAAGCTACAGGACTTATAAGATTCGAAACAATTTCGACTTGACGAACACTTAGTCCAGCAGCTGTCACTTGGTAGTGGTCATTTTGAGACGCAAGTTCGGCGAGGCTTTTAATAAAGAAAAATGTACTTTGCTCGCATGTGTCAGGCACAATCTAGGCCGCATTAAACACAAACTAGCAGACGAAATAGTATTTACGATCTTTCGCCTGTGGATGGTGTGGTAATTGCGAAATTTCAAACTCTACCAGCTGTTTCATCTGTAAACTCTCTCTCTCTCTCTCCCTCCCCTTCATTTACTGAACACCGCGGTTCAGGTGTCAGCTGTATGAGCTAGACAGTTACTACGGTATCTAGCAATTACTTTCCATTTCCTACCGCATTTTGTACACATTTCCTCCAATAAACAACAACCACTACTGCTGCAACCACTATTTAAGCTGTTAACCAGTATTCACACTGGTTACCACTTAACCTGCATTTATTACTGAAGTCTCTGAAGTGGCAATCTGCAGAGGCGCTTCATAGTTCCTTCTAAACACTGCTTTCACCGCGCTCTTCAATCTACAGTCAGCTATGGCTCGTCAGTATATTTTTTCACCTCATATAACAAAGCCTGCAGCTATACACTTACTAATGGACGCACAGAAGCGGGGAAAGACCGCTAAAACAAATGGGGCCACATTTTTTGAAAGCGCACTCTTACGCTGCGCCAGATCGGAACGATAAGCCGACTAATGCAACTTTCACTCCCTTTCTCTTTTTTTTTTATTCCGCTTCAGTCGCGGTGTTTGTGAGTCCGCGTACTGTTCCTTTATTCTTTTCTTCTTTTTTTTCCCTCGTATTTGGCTTTCCTGAAGCCTGCGTCGAGGTAACCACTAGAACGCGCCACAGCTCGCTCTTTCAGCCCCTTCTCACTTTCCGCTACACTTTTTGTCTTGTCGCTACTTTCCCACCGCTACCAACTTTTTGTCCCAGAGGCGCCTGTCTCGTCCCGAGAGCTTTCACAAAGAAGCACTCAGTTTCCTTATTTTCATTGCATGATACTGCTGGTGCTCGCTTACATTCTCTCTTATTTTCGAGTTACCTTTCTTTTTGTTTCTTCTTCGCCTCAATTCTCCGGCTGTGATCTCTTGGGCCGAGTCCCCCTTTTTCGCGCCCAAATGGAGCCGCCGCCGCCACCAGTGCTACCGCCAAAGCAGGCGGCGCCATTTCGTGCCCGCCGGCTCATGAATACGCCTTCATTAACATAGCGCTTTAGTCGCGGCCGCGCCGACCGGCGATGCGCTACCGTTGGCCCGAAACAAAAACACCGGCAGGGGACGCTGGCGACGCCGAGTGCGCGCTGCCCCGCCACCTCCCGGTAAAAAGCGAAACAAAAGCTTGGCTGACCTTTTGTTAGCCGTGCCGCACGCTCGGCTTGCACGCGCTTCGCCGGTTCTCGGAGAGGAACCAGCCGGCGCAGCATCCGATTCAAGTGGGTTTTTTTCTTTTCCCACTGGCCAGTGCGGTCAAGAGGGCAGAGAAAGCGTCCGCACTGTTTTGGAGCGGGAGCCCCCAGGAATGTATATCTTTACTAATTTGCTTTGCCGTAGCGAACAAGGCGTTCCGCTGTTAATAGGAACAGCTCCGTGTGGACCTGTAACTGTGTTAAACAGTATAGTGGAGCGTTGAATAGCGCAGCAGGATATGATAGCGGTACCAACAATCATATGTGGTACGCTGCAAAGACTGGTCCTTCGACGTCCTGCTTTTGACAAACGGAGAAATTCGTGCAACACACGCAACACGCTCTCTTCACGAGTTAACCGGTGCTTATGGTACACGGCTGCTCATCGGAAGGTCGCGGGATCGAATCCCGAAATTTCGATGGAGGCGAAATATCGAGGCCTGGGTACTGTGCGATGACAGCGTACGTTAAAGAACCCCAGGCGGTCGAATTTTCCGGAGCCCTCCAGTGCGGCGTCTCTCACAATCATATCGTGGGGTTGGGACGTGAAACAGCAGAAATGAATCGAGAGTTAACCGGTTCATATCGTTCGCGTCGCGTGCGATAGCCACGGTGTTACCGTAGTGGTAGAGTGCGCCAGCAGTTGGCCGTTTCATAAGCGGATGTTACGAGACCAACCGAACAACATGGTCAAGCACGGTGCACCAAAGTGCCGCGAAATTACGCCACACATAAGCAAGCCGTGGACTAATTGCCCCTGGCGTTATCCGTTGAAGATCAAAAACGCATAGGCAGTGGACTGTGCGACTCGGCACGTCGTGTGGACCAACCTTTTTTATACAGTGAATGCAGCTAAACTTCTAAACTAAATGAGAGAAGGGTAGCTCTACCAATAGGTGCTACGCCATAGCGGTCCTTGTTATTGCTTATGGAGAGAAGCACACACCCTGAGAGAGATGAAGAACTCAGCAGGCATCACGAGCAGGATGTTTTTCCGTAAACATATGTCTACTGGGGTACATAAATGCGGGGTGCGTTTTAACGTTTTAAGGCTGCGAGAAAGAAAATACCTCTTTAAGTCATCGATTAATTTAGCTGTCCTGTACTAAACGTCTTAAGGTGAGCACCTTTGCTGCTTGGAAATTATTCTTTATAGCAGCATCCGTTGCACTGTCGCTTACCTAGACTCGAGTTCATCGCTTTTCGGCTTCTCAAACTTAACTGGGACGTTCTGCGGTAGATCGATGTCTGAAATGTGGCGCAGCTGAATGCCACGTTACGGGCTTGATCTTCGCCACAGCCGCATCGTTCCAGTAGGGGGAAGTGGGAGTGTGTGTGCGTGTCGGGTGGGGGGGGGGGGGGGAGGGGGGGTGCAATAACGCTAGGAAATCGTGCGTTTGTCGTGCGCACCGCAGTGAAACCAGCTAGTCAAAGTTAATTCTTAGCACTTCTCTGTGAGTGACCCGGTGCATTAGATGCCTAAAAAACACATAAAATTATTCATTATAAATATTACGTTCCGTAGCACACTTAAAATAAAGCTTAGCCGCGTACTTCGCACCTTCATACCAGCATCTTCACCTTACGCCGTTCTCCTCATCCAGTAAGGTGCATCTAAGGGCTAAGCATGCCCCCTTGGGAAGGCCTTGAATGTAGCGCCAACGTAACGATTATAGTGAGAGAGCACAAGTACTGATAGCTTTAAGGGAAGATCAACCTCCTCCGGCCAGGCGGCACGTGCCCTTTGCTGCTCCCGTGACAGCGACAGCCTTGATTCTCGGCGCCAGCTCATTGCCCGGTGATCTCTCACCTCGATAACGGGGTCCTATATAAGCGTCCTTCTACTTGCCCCCCTTCCCGCCTCCCTGTGCTGTCGCGGAACGCTTGCACAGTCAGCGTGACGACAGCCACTAAGTGCCTCCGTGTCCGCGTGCGGCGCGAGTCTCGGGAGACTCCTTTCCAGAGCCAGAGAAGGGCTCCGCCGAAAAGGTAGTCCATTGCGAACCAGGGAACGACACCAACAGATGGAGAGGCGTAAAAGAAGGAGGCTTCGCCACATGGATACAAGCTCCGCGAGAAAGCCCGCTTTGCCGAGAGACAGCATTCTCTCCCTCCCCGTCTGACGCGATTGCCTCGTGGCGGTGTCGCGACGTCTGTTGATCCCCGGGGGAGTAACGGATTAGCGACCCGAAGAGGAATGGTTGTTTTATGGTCGGGTCAGTGATTGGACTCTGAGGGTACGGCTGACGCGCTCTGTCGCGCACCCTTTCCTTGGTAGATCGCCCCGTTCGTATTTTTTTTTACTGTTACTTTTTCTCTGGTCCTCTTGTTTCCGCAAGTGCTACGCGCGCAGATGCCAATGAGAGCGACGCCCACTCTTCTTAATAGTCTTGTGTGCATCGCTGAATACTTTCATTTAAAATTTTCATCTTGCTGTCGGTTGTAAACGGAAGTGTTCGGGCTGTAGACATCTGTCGACTCATCAGGACGCTTTTGCAGATATATAGGTGAGATTGTTACTTGCAGCAACGAGCACGCAGAAAGCCGACTAACCATCCTCTTGCTCTTTAGCTTTCCTTGCTAGATTATGAGCTTCTCACCGGTACAAGAATTCTTGTGAACTTTGTCTTGCGTGTTCACGAGAACTACATATTTGCAATTTTCTCTGCTTATCATAGCATCCAGTTTCCTTCAGCAAATGCAAAATCGACAACAGATCCCGGACTTTGTTAGCTTTCCCACATCATTTCTCTCCTCTCTCTCTCTCTCCGTCTATCTGCTAGCACGGTTCAAACACGTGACACATATTCCTGCGACATTGTGAACGTTCTGCTAACGCATGGCTGCGTCCTTTGAAGCTGAAAGGAGAGTGCGATTTCGTCGTACTCAAACTGTGCGCACAGTAGCCGTTACTTGCCATAAATAACAACGAGGGTACCCATAACTAAAGAGCAATCGCTATAAAAAACAAGGGTACACATAAAAACCGTGTGTATAGCGCCACCGACAGGGAGAGTGCCTAAGCGGAACTGTTCCTGTCACTGTGCAAGTGGCGTCACGGCGTGCGCTGCACGTGCCAGTGAACTTCCGACACCAGCTATGCTGGACCCGTCCGGAAGTCGCTTAGTTCCGTGCCGCCCGCTTGACGGGGTCGACCGTTGCTCGCGAGGACGCTTCAAAAACGCGGCGCATCAAGCCAGCAGAGAACAAGCGCTTTCAGCGCACGCAAACTGTCGCACACTTCATGTCTCCCCTGATGAACCACCAACCCTGGGCGAAACGCCACTTGTCGCAGCGACGTCTGACCCTCTTAAAGTGAATAGCCACTTGTTCACTCTCTCTATCACCCTCTTTTATACCCTAATTCATTCCGCGTCTCTTACTTACTTAGCCGTTTCTTCCTACTCTGTTGGTTAGCCCTGCGCATAAATGTCACATGACTTTTACGTAGTAAACATCTCAGGCTGTCACTCTCTGAGAATGTATTTCGTGTCGTTCTTTTCTGTCCTTTTCAACGTTCACAAAACCAACCTTCTTTTTGTGCTCTGTTATACTACCATTTCCCGCATTTTTGAAATTCCTTCATTTCTGGCAGCCTCTCGCTTTTCTACTACTCTTATGTACAGTATGCAAGTTTGCTTCGGCCTAGAAATGCGGGTGCACGCAAGAAGCATAGGCACGTGTCAGCGTCAAGAGCGACAACTCGCTTCAAGCTTCCGACCCGGCCTGACGAGTGTGCACGTGACCACCAAAGAAAAGAACAGAGTGCCCGGATGTACTGGAAGCGAAATGTCCTTCGAATCCGGTTGGTGACGCTTGTCTACTCAATCTGCCTCTCGCACACGGAACTTCCTATCGCATTCTTTCTTTTTAATCCGCTACCACCCGTCTCGAAGTCAGTCAAAGGGCCCTTCTTTATTTGCCCGTTCCTCCGGCTTCCAAATGCAGCACGCTTCTCATTTTATGTACACTACTCCCTTTCTGTTGTACGCACTACGCCGCATTCTTTTTGGCGTATAGTTGACTGCATAGACGAGCTGCTGGTGGGTGCATTTAAGCAACGCAGTGCGTTCAAGCTCCCTCGCTTCCTTTTAACACCCTCCGTTTCAGCATCCCTGCGCACTTTTCGAAGCAGCCCTCAGAGGGCGCAGCGGTACGCAGTGAAGCCTAGCAGCGGGGAGGTTAGTTTGTTTCGTGGCCAAATACAGCGCTGGAAGCCGCGCTGGCGTTGATGGTCTCACAGCAGCCCGCGCGGGGAGGGAAGAAGTAGTGGTCGAGATTAAAAAATCGTCACGTGACAAATAGCTCCTAATACGTCACGGTCGGGGAAGACCCCGACCCCGGAACGGCGTTTCTTTAACGGAACGCGCTTCCTCGCTTGGGACCCATGAACCACCACCACATTCGGGGCTGTCGGGACATCCCCACACACACCCCGCCGCCGGTTCCCTGACTCCTTCATGCCGACCAACGTCCCCCTCTCGTGAGGTTCTTCCCTAAACTTTTCCCCCAACGTGCTACGAGCGGGGCAATCTTTTGCTTTAGCCGAGGTCTAAAACCGGAACGGATTGGAACACGCCAGGCGTCCGTCCCGACTTGGGGAAAGCCTTCCCTTTCCGCGCTCTTGCAGCGTGGTTTCGCTGCGCCTGATTTCACTCGTTTTGTTTTGCGGGGTGTGTTGTTTCTCGCTGCGTATTATCTGTTTCTTTTTCGTTCTGGCTTTGACATCCCTACGTACAGCTGAAGAACCTGGACATCGGGGCAAACTGAAGCGTCGTGGTGGTAGGGTGTTAGGGGAGAGGTGGTTTTTTTCTTTTTTGTCTTGGCGGGACTCCATTTTTTTTTTTGTTTTATTATCGCGGCGATGAATCACGACAGACAGGCTTGAGTGAACTTGCTTTTGACCGATGGCGTCCGGTGTGCACCCGTGCATGGACGTCTCCGTTTTGGCCTGTGGGTCCCAGAAGAGGCGACGTTTCGGATGGTGCGCGCTGCTTGCTTTACTAGCACTGAATGGCAGGGCACGCACGAGGGTTGAACGCTTGCTGGCACCATTTCTTACGGCGTTGTTGGCAACCTTGCAGAGGCACATTTTCTAGTAAGAGAACTAATTCACGAAGACCTCTAGGGTAGAGGAAAAAAGCAAAGAGCCAGGCGAGCGCGGAACCGCAGGACAGTGGCAGCGTAAGCTGGAGGAGCGACCTTCTTAGAAGCCATTTTAAGCGCTTGAGGAAACTAGTGGAAGCAGAGGTCGCAGGTATCCCCTGCACCATAACTCTTATAATTTCGTCAAGTAGGGAAGTACCCACTACGCCATAATTACTGCGGTATTGTAACGTGCAAATCTGTAGAACTGCCCATCGCAGAGAGTCTCTTGGCGTCGTTTTCGCGATAACTAACCGAACTCTTGGCCCGGCGTCGACAGCGAGCTGCGGTTTGGGCTTCTCGCTGCACAGCTGTCTGTTGTGCCCGACGTATGGTAGAATGGCAGGGCTTGAACGTCTGCTGGCACCATTTGTGACGGCGTTGTTGACAACCTTGCAAGAGCGCATTTTCTAGTAAGACAACTAATTGACGAAGACCTGTAGGGTAGAGGAAAAAAAAAGCAGATGTAAGGAACAATATATTTCGCGGCAATACAGTGGTTATAAAAGTTCAGTTTGCTATAGTGGGGTATCATATGTGTGCGCTTTGTTTTAACGACTGCAAACATCCACTTTGCTAAGCCGTACTCACAAACTTCTGAGCTCTTGTCGGTCGCTTTTGTGTCGACCGGGGACTTCTTACACTACGTTAAGTTGAATAACCGGCATTGCTATGCCTGATGTCTCCATGGTAAATAATTCATTTGCCTTTATTACACTGGCGTTGTCTGTGTGGACTATTTATACAGCTGTAGAAGATTTTGTTGTTTTTCGTTGTTTTCTGGGGTTTAACGTCCCAAAACCAGCTCTGATTATGAGAGACGCCGTAGTGGAGGACTCCGGAAATTACGACCACCTGGGTTTCTTTAACGTGCACTGACATCGCACAGCACACGGGCCTCAACATTTCGCCTCCATCGAAATGCAGCCGCCGCGGCCGGGATTCTATCCCGCGACCCTCGGATCAGCAGCCGAGTACCATAGCCACAAGACCACTAAAGCGGGGCGCTGTAGAAGATGCAGTCTTAAGAACTGCAGCTATAATAATTCCTTCTCATAATGCCAGTATTTGTCCTTCCCATGGATTCTGAGCATCCATTCACTGCATACAATTTGGGGACAGTTTGCGATTGAAACCGCGATATGAGTATGAGCGATACGATTACGAGTGGAGGGTTCCGGAAATTTCGACCACATAGGATTCTCTGACGTGCACTGACATCGCGTGGAGAATTGTGGATAAGCAGTAGGTTGCACGACCTTGGGACATAGCAAGCAACATGTGGGAAGAAAGATAACTAACCCTCTAGTAGTTCCCCGGCAATCACACCAAAGTGATAATTGCAAAGTAATCATAGTTACTTCGCGCCTTTTTCTTCCACAACTTCTAATTACATCCGAGTTGCTTTCCGGGCATTTCCATCTCATGTCGTGCCAGCAATTGACAGGAACGGCACCTGGCGCCCCCTTTCGGCAGCAGTTTCAGCAACGCAACAATCGCTGTCTGACTCGCGTTTCGCTAATGGCTATCAGGACCACGTTGCCTTGCACCTCTAAAATTTCTTATTTCGTCGAAGTTACATTGGAGCTCCTATTGGCCTATTGCACTAATACTCCGTCGAGGCCATAAAGCGAAGGGACAGAACAGTGGGGACACAGTAATACAGTAACATGGTATCGTAGTACAATCCGAACGTGCTGTGTTATTCATCAACCAGGAAATCATATTAAACTCATATGGGTTCCTCGTCGCGCCTTAACTTTATTGTTATTTTTTTTTCATCCCGGCATTGCTTTGCGGACGCATGCTGTGGCACCGGATCGACGTTGAACCGAAAGAGACCGACCTACGGCCCCGTTGGCACTGGAAAATTTCCGGTCGACGACGAAACCGCCGGCACCTCAAGCGACACCTCAAGCGACACCTCAAGCGACACCACAAGCGACACCTCAAGCGACACCTCAAGCGTTGTGACGCAACCGAGAAAAGAAAGAAAGAAAGAAAGAAAGAAAGAAAGAAAGAAAGAAAGAAAGAAAGAAAGAAAGAAAGAAAGAAAGAAAGAAAGAAAGAAAGAAAGAAAGAAAGAAAGAAAGGCAGGCAGGCCCTCATCACGTCGATTGGTCCTAGACCGATTTTGTGTCATCGGAAAGGGAAAAAAAAAAGCATCGCTCTTCACCATACAATCAGAACGTGGCATTAGGATACTCCTTATCAACGGTCCCTTTCACCACTGCGGAGGTTGCTGGCTTGCTGCAGTAGGAAAACCGAAAATCATTGTAGATGTATTCATCCGCGCGGTGTCGTCTGCTCGGCTTTCTCATACAGTCTGTAGACGTTGGGCGAGTAAAGGCGAGCACATGTCACTACTACAAGACAAAAATAAAAAAAAGGAAAGAAAAGCACGGCGGCAACTCCCGAAGTTGGTGCTTGGCGTCCTGAATTTATCGTGCCGTCGTGCGCAATAGTTGTCCGTCAGCTCAATAACTTACACTTTGTGTTTGTTGCCTGCAAGCATCGGCGGCAATGAAAGTTTTTAATTTCAGTCAGGTGTCATTGTGACATAACAGGTTAATTACAAAGCATAAAACACACAGACGAGGGTCCCAAAGTACAATGACTGCAACGGGGCCCGTAAGATTCGGGAGTACTTTGCAGCTATTGAGTTTTGGATGCCACCCACCGCGGTGGTCTAGTGAATATTGCTTTCAAACGCTGACCCGCAGGTAGAGGAAGCAAATCCCGGCCGCGGCGGTCGCGTTTTGATGGAGGTGAAATGTCAGAGGCCCGTGTACTGTGCGTTGTCAGTGCACGTTAAACAACCCCAGGTTGTCAAATTTTCCAGGGCCGTCCCCTACGGCCTCTTTCATAACCACATCGTCGCATTTGGACGTTTTTGAGTTTCAATGTGACCGCTTCCACTTTGTCGGTGTTGTTATCGCTCCTGCTCGCGCGATAGAAAGGTTGCCAGTGTGAACGCGGCTTACAAGTTCAGTAACGTAGCGTTTCAGGCCCATTGGCATCATGCGCTGAAGTTTACAGCGGGAAAAAAAAAAGAAAAAAAGAACGTGGACCCATATACACTTTATACACACACAGCCCCTGCGTAGTTGTCAGTATGTGTTCTCATATTTTCTTGCGCCAGAGGCTTCATCACGCTGACCTACAAGGTCGAATTAAGAGTCAAGACCCTACAACAATTGCCCACCTATAGCTTCCCCGTTCAAACTGCCCGTAGCCATTGAAGAGTCTACCAGTACGAACAAAAAAATAAGAACGGTGCAATGAGAATAGGAACGGCGAACCCAGCAGAGAAATACGGCCCGAACTCCCGACAGCGGACAGCGCTAATCGAATGGCCTTTATGCCCATCGAAAAGGGGCCGCGTGTTCTCTTTTGGGGCAGCCCACGCGCTGTTGCAGTCGGGGCGATGTCCGAAATTTTTCGGCAGGGGCTACTGTACTTCCCCTCCTCTCGCTCCCTACGCTTCGCACAGCGCCGCGCCGCCTCCCCCGCTCGCCTTCAGCGCCCTCGCGGTAACTCCCCTCTCGGTAACTCCAACCCCGCGTGCCGACCTCAACGTCTATCTCTATCGTTTCTGCCTCTCCCGCGTGTCGTAGACTCGCTTCCCCCCGTCGCACACTCCCTGGCAAAAAAGAAAAAAAGATAGCTTGCTTTGCGTCATTCGAAGCCCGAACGTTTCTGCGGTGGAGCGGGCCGGGCCCCGGGCCAACCCCAATTGGATTAAGCGCGGGGTCCTTAATGGCCGATTCACTTCTAATCTTATAGCGTTTCCTAAGAAATTGGATCGGCCCGCAAGAAGCGGCGGCCGGGGAAGGCCAGTTGTTGGTGGCGGCCCGCGCCCACGCCGTCCCGCGCCAGCGGGCTGCAACCGCTGGCTTCGACCCCCCCCTCCTTCACCTAACCTCCCGAATCGCGCGAGCAAGTCGACCACGCCTACTCCCTGTCGTTATGCCCGGCTATCCCGGCCAGCAGTCTTGTTACTCTCTCCTCTCTTCTCCCGTTCTTTATCACTATACTGCTGCGTTGTTGCTGCTGCTCCAACGTTTTTCAGTCTTCTATTTGCGTTGCTTTTCGCCGTCGGCTTAGTGACATGGGCCGCGTGGTTCCAGTGCGTTTGCTGTACAAGCGATTGCAGAGTATGGGTGCTTGCAGTGCACGGGTGTTTGCAGTTGCCACTTGTATACGCTCTGGTGGCCCTTCACGGCTTCAACTGGGCTAGTGGTGCCAGTTGAGCAAGGGGCATTCTATGTTTACCTAGCAGCAAATCTTTTCGGGGTCTGCATTTGGAGGTGATGCAATACTTGGAATCGCTACGGTCCTACCTACTGCGATAAGGAAATGTTTCTTTGGCCTTCTTTGCAAGAGTAGAGACAACTTTAATGGATAAAGAGTTTGCGAACTGCGATGTAGTGCGTTGTGCAATAATGAGTATAACTTTAGAACATTATTGGACTTCCAGTGGAGCTAAAAATGGTGGTTTGGGGCTCAGCATTGTTAGAGTGAGAAATACTTTCTATTTTTTATGACGCACAAAGATATCGCTCGATTAGAGCTACTGCGTTGCAGGCAAGCTTAAATATCGCCTATTCTGTGGAGTAAAACTCACTTTTTTGGGGTTTAGGCAAATCATCCCCTTCGGAACTGTGTACAGCTGCTTCTAAACGCGGCTGCGCTGAGTTTAAACTTAATATTTTATTCCAGATTTTTGTCTGAGCCTCGTCATGGTCAAATACTCTGGAACTCAAGAATTATTCGTAACAAAATAAAACAACCACGTTAGGGAAAAGAAAAAACAAGCTACCGTGTTCTTTCCTTCCTCGCGGTAATGCTCCATAGCTTTTTCCCTAGTGAAGGTACCGTTAACATGCATAACCTTTACGAATGACCACTATTTCTCGTATGTCGCAAAAACCACTAGCGGGTATACACCCAAAGCCATCGCAGCAAAAGCCTCTAACCACAGTACAGCTTGAGCGCCCAAACGTAGCTCTGCTGGCAAAGTGGCTTCACAGCATGAAAGCTCTTTATGTGGCGAAGCATTCAAAAATTCGAAGGAGCTCCAAACTTCCACGGGAAAATTCCGAATGCCAAGGAAAGAACTTACACCACTGCTGAGTTACGCCGCAAATAATATGCAACACACGTCAATTAAAGCTCGTATGTTTTCTTAACACAATCGCAACTTCCACGTTGAATGTATTCAACTGTCGCGTACGGCGCCCATCGGGGCGCTCTGCCGCGATGCTTCGTTTCCCTTCGTTGACTTCCACTTGAGCAAACAAATTACCGCGAATTAAGTGAATTGCCTTAAGTAGATAGCATTTTGGAGGAGCCGGCAGATCGCGATCGTCTGTAATGCCTTCTCTTTTACTCTTTTTCTTGCTTGTTTCGCAACCCCCCCTCCCTTCGCATTATTACCCTATGCTTTCTAGACACGTGCAGCACGTGCGCGACTGGAGGCAGAGATTCAATCAGGGCGAGTGACCATATTGAAAGGAGGGGCGAAAGGGCTGCGCGAAATCAGTGCCCTCGCTACCGCGTCTCTCCCGCCCAACTCGTTTTTCTCGGTGTCGTTGTTGTTCCCAACACACACGCGCACTGCCTGTGTGGCAGAGAGACCCCCCACCCCTTCTCCTGCTCGTCGAGATGACCACTGCGGAAGCCGCGACGCAAAATAAATATCCACGTTGACCGAAACGGACATCATTCCGGGGCTAGGCTAACCCTCTTGTTACGTCATCGGAAAACAGGGAAAGGATCCGGGAGTCGCCTCGGCGTGCACGTAATGAAAGGGGGAAATCGCGGGCTCGCACGAGAAACAAGGGACAGGAAGGCGCGTGCGGGATGGAGTTGAACGCGCAAAACAGAGTAAATTGCCTCCCACGTACCACTGGTTCGCGTCTCCCTCTTCCTGCCACCTTGCAATACTACGCAAGCTCTTACTGCTCCCCGAGTACGTGCCGTGGTCACTGGGGTGCAGGAAAAAGTAGTCCCAGTGGAAAGGCGCATTATCCCATCACGAGGGGCGTCGTTGTTTATTTGGCCGTTATTTCCGGCCTGTCGCTGGTAAACATCTTGCTGATTCGTGCAGAAATGGCTAGCGTGTCCCTTCCCCCTTGACTGGTGCAGTCGGCTCGCACGTGCTTATCAACGTGATTGGCGTGTAGTGTCAGGAACGTTCGTTAGCTAAATGCGCCGCTTGAGCTTACCTAACCTGTAATGGGAACGGCGAAGCCGTTTGCTGAAGCGACTGAATGGCGTGTGTTCCAATGATTGAAATGCCTGTTTGGCGCTCGGAGGTCGTACAGAGTTTATGCTGATATCCCATAACGGCTACTAAAATCGGGCCGTTTCTCTTAATATGAATGACAGTTCACTCTGCTGGGAGTGCAGCAAGTTGCGGACGTTTGGGTATGGTAATATACAAGTAATGGTACTGCCTCGTGAACCGAACGGCGGATCGAACCATTTGTGCTGAAGTGGATGCACCTTACCCTGTAACATCGCGTTCTGCAGGTCATATATATTTGACCGCGGAATGTATGTGTATATAACAAGGTTATCTACTCAGTCCACAGCGGCGGTCATCATTTTTATTAGGCAACTCGCTATTTCTTGCCTAACTCCTAACCGATACCGTCCACGCAATCGCAACTATTTTATATGATTTTGCGCTTTGTAAATGCAGTCACGTTGGCAGTTGCTAGGTTATATGGGACTAGTTGACTTGCTGATCAATCTCCTGAGCAGTGTATCAGCATATCTCTTCTAATTAGTTATCGGTATGATTCATCCTAACCGCGGAAAACTGTCGTTGCTCACGCGATTGGTTTATAAGGGGCTTGTAGTAGTACAGGGAATTTCGAGTATTAAATAAAGCATGAATCTTGATAATAGCAGCTGAATTAGCTCTCGCTGCTGATTTTGCGACTCCCGAGCATCAAAGCGATTCCAGTTAAGATTGCAATCATTTCGTTCAGCCCACACACGTGAACAAGCATCCGCAATTCGAACTTCAACATGTTTTATTGACTGTTAGCAGCGTTTTTTACGCACCCTAAAGCCAGCATGTCTCCTTTGATAGTTCGCTAAATGAGAAACTCTTGAACGAAGTGATGGAAAGGAATAATAAATAATAATTAATGGGCCTTTACTTGCGAGAACCACGATACGATTATCGGGCACGCCATAGTGGAAGATTACCCGACATTTTGTCCATCCAGAGTTGGTCTGACGCGCACTGATGACGCAGAGTACGCAGTCCTCTAGAATTTTCGCCTAAATTGAAAATGCGATCGCCTCGATATCGCATTTTCGAATCCACGGGTCGAATCCACGTGTCTTGGGTCAACATCCAAGTAGCGTAAGCACTGTGCGATCGCGACTTCCATGAGAAATAAGAAAGCCGGGAAAGTTTCGTAGATGCGATTTTCGCGATTTGCTAGCCTTCACTACCGTGGTGAACCAGTGATTCGAAATAGGGTAGAGAGAGAGAGAGAGTCGAGATCATGCGCATGCGCATCGCGAAGCGTACTTCGTCGAATGACAGCTATTTGTAGTCGCACTTTCGAGATACAACAATGTTAGCACGTCTCGCTTTCAGATGTGTTCTCGGTTCCTTTCCTTCGCCTCGCTCCTTCTCAGATACGCTTTACTTGCCCTTTTCTCTTTTCCTTCTAACTTGTTCCCCCTTCCCCAGTGTAGGGTAGCAAACTGGACGTCTCCCCTAGCTAACCTCTCTGTCATTTGCATTCCCTGTCTCCCTCTCTCCGTTTTTAGAGAGCAAGCGGCTCCACCCTACCTATAAGGATTTCGCAGATGTCAGGACAGAACTTGAGGCTTCAGCTGGCCTGAATGGAGCTCGCAGGCAATGCTCTGGCGGCTCTGGGTAGCTGTTCTACGAACCTGAGGCGCTTGTACAACTTTGTTTCGGCAAGCCGGGCTTGGCCTTCTTCAACCGCCTCGGAAGCGTGGCAACCACGCTTGTACGTTCTTTGAAATTCAAATCCCATGTGGAATCTCGGCTATGGAATGCGCTTTCGCGCAATACTACGACGCTTTAACCAAGCCACCTCTCGTTTCTTATTTTTCCCCTACAATTTAATCCCGATATTCAGCGTACGACAGCAGCTACTTTCCCTTGGACACGTGATAGGCCAAGCCACAATGTTGCACTCGACTACAATTACGCGACCCAAGTAGCTCGCGCCCAACTTGATTCCTTTAAGATAACAACAAAACTGCGACCCGCCGACTTCTGTTTCGGTGACGTTTAATGCGAAAACGGAGCAAGGAACCGTCTCGCAATTTGCTCGTCTGTCGACTCACGAGAGACTAAAGAAGCAAACATATACAAAGGAAAAGGAGAGTCATATTTCGTCTCTTAAGCAGAAAGATCATTCTCGGCAGTCGAGATGAGGGCGGACGATTTTCTTCCGCGACTTGCTTGCTTGCGGGGTCTCGCTTGCTACGCGTCTCAATGATGTTGCTTCTTCCTAATGATGATGGAAAAATGAAGCCGCGTCAGGAAAACCTTCTCTCCCACCTCATCTCTCTCTCCTCCTATCTCGAGCACCGAATGCACGGTGAAGCTAGCGCCGCATGTCTCGCTTTCTCCTTTGAGCCACGGAAAAATGAGACGCGAAGAGGAGCAAGTGACGCCGCTCCCCCCCTCGTTGCCTTCCGACGCCCCCGCCGACGGTTATTCCCGGCTGCCGGCGGCGTTTTTATGCAAATCAGGTCGAAGCGGAGAATTACACGCCAGACTCGTTGGGGCGCTGCGCCCTCGCAGTGCCACGAAAGAAGCTGCGGCGCGGGAAACGACCGCTGCGCTGTTTCCTCCCGAAGAAGCGCGCGCGCGGGAGAGATTTCGGAACGACGACGCAGTACGATAGCTTTTCTTTTCCCTGAATGCACACGCCCCTGTTTCTACTTGTCCGAGCTCTGTATACGGAGGAGGATGGCGTCTTGGTTCGTTTCCTCCTCCGGTGTCTTCTCTTAAACATCCACTTCCGGCCTTTTCGTTTTTGTTTTATTGCTCGTTATTTACGCTAGCGTCACATATGCGCAGTTCAGAATTTGATGCGCTCGTGCTGGTTCCCATGCAACTTTTGGCGACGTCCTCGGTGTTCTTAAGGGAGGCGAATTTGTTTTGCCGCAGTGCATATTTGCAAATATAGCAAGTCTAAACAGTCAGGCAACCCGTTTCTCTGTATTTTATTTTCTTTATATCATTCGGTAACGAAGATAAATGAGTAGCTTTATTAGTCTACAATTCCGACTAGTATTGGATATAAAATAAACTGGTAATTGTCTTTTAATTTTTTTTTTTGTTGAAGTCGGTATTGTGGGCGTGTATCGTTAGAAAGAAGGTTGCAGGGAAAATGTACGCGAATGTTTTCTCGAGTCCGCCGCGCTGCTACGGTGGCAATGATGCTCTATTGCTGGCCTGAAGGACGCGGATTAGATTCCGACCGCGGCGTTCGCATTTTCGATAGAAACGAAAGTGCTAGATGTCCGTGCACTGTGCGTTTTTCAGTCGACGTTAAAGGACAACAGGTGGTCGAAATTTCCGGAGCCACGAACTGCGCCGTGCATCGTAATATCTTGGTCTTGGCCCATAAAACCCGAGAAATTATGATTACTATGATAGTTTTCTCCATCAGAGGGTGAAGGTATGCTTTTCCATAGGGTTATGGACTGGGGAAAGTTATTCACTGCCGATGTTCGGGCACTTATACGTGCTATCGGTCGTGTACTGCTTCAACATGAAAGGGCGCCTAATAACCTGGCCGGTGCGACCACTGCGTCCTGAACTTGCAGCTCAGAGGCTGCAGTACGATTCCATTCAAGGTGATTTGCATTTGACGTGCATTGAATCGTATACTACCGCGCGAAACAAAAACAGGGACCATTTTCGCGCTCGCGCTCTTCCCTGCGCATACTATAGACCATTTCGACATTCCTAAATTGGGGTGTTTGGATCAGTCCACGGACTCTTGCCGAGTTTAACAGCTGCGCTGTAAAAAGGGCATGTTGCGAGTGCAGATGCTGCAGTGATCAAACGCGGTTCCTCTTCTTTATTGCAGAAAATCGAAGCTTTATGTTTAACGTCTAAAGGTTTATGTTTGGATTCATCTTACAGATGAATCCAAACCAACTGGTCCAACTTGTCATTCTTGTTAAGAGTGTTGTTCCAAAAAATCAACCTTGAAGATACCTTCTGCTCTTATTGTTCAAAAGCAGCTCACGATACAATACTTCCTTAGATGCCTTTTGATACCGTGTGTGCTCTCTGTAAAATTCGAGCAAATCCTAGTCTAAATATCAGTCTCCGATCCGTTGCTCCTAATGACAGCGTGGTATATAAAGCTAAATAGACATTTGACTCGAGGCAGTCTCGGTGGTACGGTTCAATATTCCTCTGCGGTTGCACAGCTCAACACGATCACCAAATGACTACGCCATCGCACACACCCGAACGCTCACTTAAGCATTATGTCGTTTGCCTGGCGCGTCATTCTCCTCTGCCGTAAGAGTGATTCGGCAATGTTTTGACACGGCAGCTGGCCACACTGGCAGCCGCGGAGGCATCAGGGGCACACCAAGCGAGCTTCGAAATGCGCGGGTGCCCTAGCCTAGGCTGTCCTTCCTTTTTTTTCCTGCCCAACCCTCGGAACCATGCAGGAGGGAGTCATAAATAAGAAGAGCGTCGGTTATGAACGACCGAAGCCCAGGGTCGGCTTCTTCTTTCTCCCTAATTATCCGGCCATCCTCTGCGATAGACAGGCCGGTCATTTTACCTAATGGACTCCCTCCCCGAATGGGGAGGAAAAAAGGCTGCCGCCGCTGCTGCGTGATGACACCCTCATTTGCATATTCTTCGGGAGCAGCCACGAAGGCACGGTTATGTAGCTGCAGCGTCGAAAGGAGAGAAATAAACGACCACGCGGGTTTTATACGGTACGAAAAAGAGAGAGAGACAAAAGCAGTAAGTATATTAAACAGTCGAATCGCATCAGTCACATTTACTATATACAAAGCGATAGAAAGAACCATGCTACATATCATACATGTCTGAGCGGGGTTGTTTTGGGAAGTCGCAGGCACGCGACGACCCGAATACCGCGAATCTGCGCCAAACGACCATTTGCGTTTTGAGAAGGGGTTTATAGATTGAAGCAATGTAGCGATTCGGGCGAGTCGGTAAAACTTCATAGTGAAAACAGCGCACACACGCGAAGATGGAAAAATAATAATAATAAAAAAGGATGAAGGGTATAGAGTCGTGAATATGCGATGTGCCGCAAAGTCTATTGTTTTCCACTAGTCTTTGTGCAAAAGCCGCATCTGAGATTCGAACCTCGCGTGCGCTTGGATGCTAATGCGACGCCCTACTCAATGCTCGCCCAATATGTTTAGGAATCTCTACGTTCCGCCTCGCAGTGCCGACGCGCATTGATTAAGCTTGCATCCACCGTTTCATATAATGCCTTCTCTCGTTCCAGTTCTAAAGACGGTTTCTGCTATACGACAGAAACACTGATTTGGCTGTCTCGTGGGATCAAATACATTATGCCGGCTTCATTCCTTCGTAAATCAGTCATGCCGCATTTGAGGTCCTCGATACGCAGGAAACCCACGAAACAAGCAATAATGATATTGCATGGTGCAGTTCGTGGAGCAGCACGAACCATGTGCCGGTGTTATCAGAATGAGTGTGTATATAGTAGGTAATAAATGTTTGCCATCGTTGTGTGCGCTTACGAACCGCCCTAGCGTATAAATATCTCGTCGAATTCGGGTGGCCCAGCTGAACCCGTTGAAACGGGAGGCACGGTACGGCGAACCGCGGCTGCCTTTTGGCGGAGTCTGAAGCAGAGGCGCCATCTCTCCACAGGTCGATGCATCTCTGAGACTTCGCGGGGGCGGCGGGCGACAAGGAAACTTCAACTGCGTTCTGTATTTGTAGATTTTTTTCTTTCTTTTTCTTAGAAGGGTGGTGTCAGTAGGATGCTATGTATCGTACTTTTCGGAAGTGAGATTTCGTATTGTTTTGATTACTGCGTTCTAATCTTCGAATTTGTTCCTTTCGGAGTCTTGGAATTTTGTACCAGTCTTGGAATGCTGTAACGTACGATCAAAATTATTGAGGAACCTTGGTACGATTCTAGCATCAGAGCGGCGAAGGCGCTGCTGAAGTTTTCTACACTCATCTCGTTCAATGTCTATGGTCCTCCCGTTCTTGTGTGTTTACCTGTACCCTCTCTCTCTCTCTCTTCTCTCTCCCACTCTCACTAATTTTTTCTCACTATTTGTCTTTGTCCTTGTACTTCTTCCTTACTCTTATGTCTCCTTTTGACCCTGTTTTTTGCAGGGTAGCAAATCGAATCTTCCACGGAACCTGCCTACGATCCCTTGTACAATTTATATTTCTTCTATTTTTATTTTCTCGTTGCGTGTAAGAGGTTATTTCTAAACCAGCGCATTCCTTTGCAATACTGTATCAGTAACAGAAATAGCCAGTATAACTGCCCCTATGCTTTGCAGTCTATATTTAATTTAGTGTGTGCTCACTACCGTGCTCCACCAGCGCGTCAAGCCACTTCTGACCGTCTAGCACTCTGTAGTTAGTGACAAGCTTGCGAGAGCCTATTGCCTTATAAAAGGCCTTATGACTCATATTCTGTCACCTGACAGGATGGCTTCTTAGAAAGGAACCGTACTCTCTGCGTACTGTTCCAGCACCTGTCTGCAAACACCACGATCCGCGATAAGGCTTAAATAACAGGAACAGAGTATAGCATAATGTAAGGCCACAATGTAAGTGTGACCCATCGTGTCAGAATTCTTATAAAATGCTGGCTTAAACACGTGAGTAAGTCGTGATAGGAGTATTGCCATAGCTGCTGCTAGACAATCCAGAACAAAATACGAACAGAGTTTACAAACATATTTTACAACATGAATTATTGTTGACAGGTCGCGAGATGGTCATTTTTCTGTATTTGCGAAACCCGACTCCCTTTGGCCAAAGCTGAAGAATTTGACACCATTGGTTGTACAAGACATGTGCGAGAATAACTTAAACAAGGCTGAGTGACCAGATACACAAAGCGAAGTTGGTTACGGGCATTCTTGTATAAAAGCGCCCTCTCTTTCCGGATACATGTCCTTCTGCGTAATTCGTGTAAAAAGGGAAATTACAATGACTTAGTATAGTGCGCCTTGCGATAAGCGACATGTCTGTGCTATATGTAAGGTTGCCGTTGCTTCCTTTACCATCAGGAAGCGAGGGGTTATAACTTAGCTCACCCGTGACTCCCCATTGTTGTTTGGTCATGGCCATGTACAGTTCACATCTATATCGCTCCTTCTGTCTTTCTATTTCTGCAACGCATCGTTTTAGGGCTTTGTGTCCTACATCATTCCTAGAGGTATAGTTTTTAAGCTCAATGCACCTTAATAGTACGCATTCCGCGCACCGTTCTCCTTTTAAGTGCAAACAGACAGGTATGCTGGTCCGCCGGTATCACAGAAAGATAGAGAGCTATTTTAAACTTAACACCTTGCCATACTAAACCACGAAAAATGGTTGCAAAGGGGGAAAAAAAGGAAAAAGAAAAGACGCAATGTCAGTTCACATGAAATAACAACCAGAAACTACACAACTGATATTTACAAAGGTTTTTATTTCACTGCTGCTGTTCATACCAAATTCAATGTCAATAGAGTAACAAGGTGGCCGACTCTGTTCCATATTAACTTCAGTCTTTCTGTGACTGTGAGCATAATCGAAATTAACATCCAAAGAAAAGCACCGAGCTTCTACACTTGCACTCCTCAAGAGCGTCAAGCTGTAGTGATATTACAACTAACAGACATGATCCCTCTTTAAGTAAGAAAGTCCAATACGTTGCTTTCAGTTGTTTGTTCAAGTCTTTCCCCTTTTTTACAGTATATTTCTTTTACTCTTTAACGCCTGCCAAACGCTCGCTGCCCGCGACAAAGCACCGCCTCAGTTCCGGCGCTTTCTCGCTTGGGGTGAAATCAGCGAGGCGTTGCAGCGATCCGAGCACGCGGCCGTGTACCTACAATACACACACGCACGCACGTTCATCGGGACTGCGAGACAGCGAACAGAATAAGCGAGAGAACGTGAGATACTAGAAGCCCAAGAGACGGCGATCCACGCATACACACAGCAGGCCTTGCATGGGAGGCGAGAAAGGGGCGCGCCGGCGCTTGTTGTAAATGCAGGACGCGTGTGCGCAGCGCCGACGAGGGTTTCACCCCCTTTGATGATCCGGAACCTCACAGCTGAGCTCCAATTTTACACGCGCGCTCTGGAGACAAGGCGTCCGCTCGTCCGCGAAGGGGGTGTTTTGTAGCGCCGCTCATGCGTCGCCCACCGAACTTTACTCAGCGCCCGTGGTGCGACGAGCCGGTGTTGCAAGGCTAGTTCAACCCGTGAGGAAAAAAAGGTGGGGAGGGGGGGGGACCCGACTAGTTGTAGGTTACGAAAAAATAAGAGATACACGATATATCGAGGGAGGCGAAGGGTAACGGTGCAGGAGGGCTGCTAGGGGAGGAAAAGGGCTGAGGAACTATAGGTACATATGAATACAGAGCGTTGGCTGTATACTCCTATACATATAGAACTGCATCCACCATGCCGTGAGAGGTGAGCCACGTTCATGCACTGCCTTGTTCTATAGGAAGATCGTGTTACGTGGGTTTCGAGGATATTCGAACTTATTCGTGTGGCCCAAGACAGAAATTGAGCTGATTGATAAAGCTAGACGTTCGCTTTGTTCACCAGGATCCCCTCCGCCGCCCTCTCTGTCTCTCTCTTTCTGGCTTGCTCTCCCTTTTTTTAAGCGATGAAATTTTGAGAAACGAAGTTCAGTTTCTCGGGATGGTGCTCTGTATTCTCCTAAGCTTACCGGGGTGAATTTAAATTGCCGCGTCGCGGGTGCAGCTGATGTAGGTTTCTTTGAAGTGATTCAAGTGGATCCGAAAAGAATTTGTCTTATCGATATTTCAATCAAGTGACTGCCTTATATTTAAAAGTTGATGCTCGATCCCATCAGTCTGCACTGTTCAGGACATCCATTTTACTGAATGCACGTGGCAACTTCAGAGCAGCAGCTCTATCACAGCTGGTGCTCTCGACCACACTGTGCAACAACAATACTATAGTAATACGCGAGACATTTTTCCAATGTTTTATAACTGAGCATGACCTTTTTCTGGAGAATATCTCATTTTTGAATGAAGATTCTACTTGAATGGATAACGGCATGAGTAACTATGTTAGTTCTGAAATGTTTCACGTAATATATTTGCTATTGACGTGAGCAAGTGTTAACGCTTGTATAACACAACTAGAAGGTTGTATGCTTCAATGAAGCTACTTTTCACAACTACACTCATTCTTATGCTTTCGTGTCCAGGTAAGGGCATATAGTTGCTGTTTTAGTGTTTTGGGGCAGAATAGCTTGTGCCGGTATGCCTATATTCACCCGTACGGCATACCAGAACAGAGCACACTGGTGACTGCACGCGCAATGCGCACGACAGTTTCAGACAAAAGCACGAAACTCCACCGAGACTAGGCGTTCTTCGTTTATATGGAGACGGGTTGGAGAATCGTATTTATTCGTCACTTCTTTTTTTTTTTTCATATATAACGACACATAGGTGTCACACGCCATCTTGTTCGTCAGCCTAGCTCTTACCTTCGACAGCGTCATGTTCTACACCACCTATGGAAACCGAAGGGGGCAAAAAACGGTGTGTGGTCGCGTAATCACACGCATAACATAAGAAGAAAGCCGTCGTTGTTGCCATACCTGACGGAAGGGCTCAGAAGGCCCCTTGCAGAAGTCGCTCAGACATGTTTCCTTATATGGCTTACAACGGGCCCTGTCTTACAGTTTTTTTTTTATCATTTTGGTGCTTCAACAGGCCAGAACGATTCCTGCTCTTACTTGTATTTCAGACTTGAGTTAAAAAAAGCGAATTTCCTCTTTCGGTGTTTATTTTTGTGCTCCGGACGCATCCACGCAATTCCGCCCTCCACTTGTCTGTCTGGAAACCAGACGAACTCCTCACGCCAGTCAACCAAACACAAATCCGAAGCCACTCGCTAGCCGTCTGCGTGGACGACTCAGCCCACAAGGCTGGCCCGGTCTGCTTGCCTGGCGGCAAGTCGTCTGCCTTCTTCAATTTGTCCGCAGTGTTCCGTTTTCTTCGCCCAGGACCATGCCCTGCACCGTGCCGCCGGGGCCGTCAGAGCCTTGTTTGTCCCCGCTCTCTGCATACGAAATCATGCGTTGCGTTGTTGCCGCTGAAGTCGCTTGCGTGGCTGGAGAGTGGGCTCGGCAGCCGACTGTAGCGTACCCAACCCACTCAGAGAGAGAGAAAAGAAAGAGCAGAGGCAACAGACAGACCGCGTGGCTGCTTTGTACAGCTCACCACTTCACTGCCGTTTGGGCATATGGAAACACATACACACAGATATATACACACACGTAGTCACACATAGAATGAGCTATATACAGACCCCTTACTTCGCCGTCTTCGCAGCGTCTGCCCACAGCGCGGCCGCAGAAGGACCGGGCGACCATCCGACTCGCCGCCGACCGCAAACGAGGCATTTGCATTCCAAACAGGCTGTATATGCAGCGCGCGTGCGGCAACCGTCCGCACATCCACGCGTGCGCGATCGATGCGTACTACGCATTCAGTGTGAAAAAAAAAAACAAGAAAAGTAAGAATACGCAACTCTTCAAAACGAAACGGGGGACTCGCAATGACGACAAAAAGAGGCACAAGACGAGTGGGGGCGAGCAAGAACGCGTCTAACACATCAGGCCCCCAAGAGCGACTCCACGCACTTCCTGCAGAAGGGATTCAAAGAGTCCGCCACTGTGGCTCTTCCCCGCTATTTCCAGGCAATCGCCGTTTGTTCCGTTTTGTTTCAGCCTACCCACGGAAGCATTTGAGCCTGCGGCTTGACGGGTGCGTCGTATTTACTGGTTCTCAAAGGGAAAATCCCTCTGATCAGGCCAAGGCTTCGTATGCGCATGCTTGGTGTCTCTCCTGCCTGGTCCCTCTTGAGCGGGCATCGTCTGCTACGCGCTAAGCGTGTGTTGTATCTCAATGCGGACCTCGGCAGTGTCCTCCTGGCGCGTGCCGTGAGACCAGCTATGGGTCCGTGTCTCGTCTCGCTGATGCAATATGCGCCGGAAAGTCCCTCCGTTACGTAGCGCGCTGTTCGGTGACGCTGAAGGCAATCCCCTCCGGCACCGCTTCGGGGATTGTTTCGATAGTGCCCACGCCGGGCGCATCGCTGCGTCAAGTTCTTGCTTTGTTTAAGGTTGTGAAAACTGGGAACACTGGCGTGGCGTAGGAGTTTCTGACGTAATTTGTATCGTCACGTTATTGTGACGATGCAGGATGCAGAATCCAAACAGGTGGTCGTGGTATCTGTGTGTGTGTGTGTGTGTGTGTGTGTGTGTGTGTGTGTGTGTGTGTGTGTGTGTGTGTGTGTGTGTCAGCAAAGAAAGGTTACTGCAAGTTCACAACAGTCGCGAGAACCACAATCGTCGGTCCTCGAAATCAGATGAGCGGCGGAATGCGTCGGCGAAACGCGTCGTTGTCCAGGCGCCATGGCATCGTAGTGGGAAAACGAGAGGAGGTACGGGTGTCTGTATTTCCGAATCAATTCGCCATTTATTCTTCATCCCTGCTAAATTTCGCCTACCGTCGATCTAGTGCTGAGTGGCTAATTTCCAAGTTGTATCTTTAATATGTATTATACCCGTCAAATCTCCAGCAACAGGCTGTTAAAATGACAAAGGTGTACATCAAGCAGTTTACGACCAAAAAGTGAACACGTCATTGAACACGTCGAACTGAAATTTCCTTCCGGTGAGCGGAGTTGGACTGTGAAATGGGCAAATTGCGATCACCGGCGATTAACGAGATGTTGAAGCTCTATTAAGCCACGGAGGGTGCTCCTCTTGTCTACTACTCATATAAATGGACTGAAGAAAAAGCTATACTGACTGATAAGCGCGAAGAAACAGTGAAAGCAACTCACTCTACCATAGCGTGGAAACTTCCGCAAAAATTAGCACATCTGCAGAAGTATACCGTAAAGAAATCAATGCATGCCCCACGGAGCCTGTAATTCTAGTGCGTGTAAGTTGTCGCGCATGCGCGACAGCGTGCTATGCTTGCTTGGAAACGTGCTATGCTTGGTTACGCGACAGCATTGCTTTTCCCGCTGCTTCGCACCTTTATGTCTTATAAACTCACGCATGTGTCGGGATGATGTCGTGCGCAAATGCAATAACGAGCGCTGCAAAATAAAGTCCCTAACGTGGTCTTCCATTTATATCAGCGCACAATAACCGACAGGGCTTGTGTATAGATCACTGCCAACGAAAAGCGAGGTATAGACTTCCGTTACTTGCCATCATATTCGGCTGGGAATCAAGCAAGCAAACCAGCTGAAAATAAATCTCCATAGTATAGCTAATATACCATGCTGAGTGCTGCGCACGATACTGTATACGATGCCCAGCAAGGTACGGCAGCTGTGTGGAATCACTTAAAGGTACGAAGAACTGCGCTAATATACTTGGCACATACACAACGCCCGAGCTCATGTTAGCTCGTTCCTGTCTATAGTGCGCGACTACACACGCCTATCGCAGTACATCATCGAGGCCTGCTGCACCGTCGTAAGCGCTACGCGGAGTGTACAAACCCCTACGCGTTCTAACCACGCTTGTTTCGCGCCTCCAGCCATCGCGTCTCTCATACACCACGCGCGCGAGACAGCGTGTCCTTCGCACGCGAGTGTGTTTCCTATATACAGACACGCGTGTTTTTCATGGCCCACAACCGCCGGCGGCTCGATGGTTACTGCTGGCAGCGTACGAAGGGCCCACCGTCATCTGGGCCCACCGTCATCTTTCCGCGGCTACAGACACATTGCCGGGTTTGCCGCGCCACGCCGAGGTTGTCGGTGTGCATCGCCGCGGTGCAGGGTTTGCCCCAAGCGCCGAGAGAAAAGAGAGACTGCTGCGGCCCGCGAGAGAAGGCGGCGGGGGGATACTCATTATGATAATGCATGCAAATGGCGCCCCAGACGCGAATAGTGATGAACGCGCTGTCGCGACGGTGGGTCACTGCGGAGGAGAGAGCGTCATCATCGTCGACGCCGTCTCGCCGCCCGCGGTTCGGGTCCCGGAAAACAATGGAATGATGAACGGCCTTCCCACTCTTCGCGCAGGGTGTCTACTATATAGCTACTGCTTTTGCAGCACGGAGGCTGCGTACGACGCGTCGCGGCGTGGTCTGCAACCGAGTGTGCGAGTCTGCAGCACTATATATATTTGGTGTGCAATTTTCGCTGTACGCGCCTATGTACGTGTAGACGAGGCCTGTAGCACCTTTGCAACGACATCGTCTCGCAAATTGTTGTGCGCCGTGGAAGGAAAATAACGAGTGGTTGAGCTTGAAAGCCCCTTGCCCTTCCTCTCGCCCAGTGCAATCTCTCATTTGCGTTATAGTTCGCACTGATTCATCGCGCGACCTGAAGTGTCGTGCCTGCCGTGTATAGTTGAAGCGAGAGTGCGTAATATACTTGTTTATGCCGGTGCGCGTAGTGCGCTAACGCTGAGCTTAACGGTGGTGATAAGCGTGACGCTTCGTAAAATACGGTTATAGCTATTTTCGTCATCGTACACTTTGATAATGTTCAACGCAGTTTGGTCGTTAGCTGCGTAAACATCGTTATTAACTATGTGTGTGTGGTCGTTAACTTGTGAGAGTGAGTGAGTGAGTGAGTGAGTGAGTGAGTGAGTGAGTGAGTGAGTGAGTGAGTGAGTGAGTGAGTGAGTGAGTGAGTGAGTGAGTGAGTGAGTGAGTGAGTGAGTGAGTGAGTGAGTGAGTGAGTGAGTGTGTCGCATTTCCGATGGAGGTGAAAATGCCAGAGGCCCGTGTGCTATGCGTTGTCAGTGCACGTTAAAGAACCCCAGGTGGTCTAAATTTCCGGAAACCTCCACTACGGCCTTTCTTTCCTTCTATCTCTTTCTGTCCCATTCCCAAACCCCCACGGACGCTTAGCCGTGCTCCCGATATGGGCTGCAGAAAGTAGCGTCCTTTGCTTAACTGATCCACAATCATCATCATTATCATCATAATTTTTAATGAGTGAGAGAGGACGACTGGCTTCACCACTTGAAAATTAAGAGTCTGTACTCTCGGCACCAAGACTCATTTTGTCATTTGTATCTGTGAGCGGCCACGTTCCTAAGCCCGGGTGATTTAAAGCGGATGAGCGACTGTAGCTTATGCCCATTGAAACACCTTGCAGTGCCGCGGCATCATGTCAGATAAAACGATGCAACGGAGCTGAATTTCTGCTTTCTTTCTTTCTTTCTTTCTTTCTTTCTTTCTTTCTTTCTTTCTTTCTTTCTTTCTTTCTTTCTTTCTTTCTTTTATTTGGCTCTTTTCGAAACGCAACAGACGACGCTCAGAACCAAACGGCAGTATGAAGGGAAACGTAAACAAACCATTAAAGGTTGAAATAACGGCTGCATCCGGCAGCTTTAGCTGCCGGTGCATCACCCTCCGCCGTCACGGCGATCCCCAGCGCCTGCATGCGAGATAGGCGCGAAAGCGCGACTTTTAAAGCTCATTTGGGGGTTAAAAAAAACGGCGAAAGGGATTAGAGCGTGGCCGCGCCGCCACGGGCATAAATACGAACGCTCGTAAAAACAAATCAGCGTGGCCGCGCCGTTGCTTGCTTCTTTTGCGGCTCGCAAAAGCGCACGCGGGCGCATCTGTGGGAGTGCCGGCAACGCGGGCTTCAGAAATTTGAAAGTGTTCTCGCGGTGATAAGCAAGTTTTACGGGCGCCGAGCAGGACAAAAGCGCCGGCAGAGAAGACGAACACTCGAACTTTGCGGAGAAGGAATAGAAAAAAAAAAACAAAAAAAAAACAGACAGGTTCGAACGGTCTCTAACCGGGTCCATGGGACAAGAGCGGTGCGTACGAGTAGATAGAGAAAGCGTCTGCGCGCAGGCGTGCTTCGTTCCCCGTGTTATTGTTTTCCTCGTACGGCTGCGGGAGTCGCGCGTCCGTGTTTGCTAGTTGCCGCCTTTATTACCGTTGCGGGGAGGATTACTTTATGGGTAACGAGGGCTCGTTGCGAGCTAGCGCTTTTGCCGATTGCAGCGGCTTCGTGTGCATCGGCTTCTCAGTGTTCCACGTTGACGGCACGCTGCCTGAGGTAGAGTACGCTGCCTGATGATGCTATGTAGAGTTGAAAGGCTTTTTATCTGGTTTGTGGGCGAGTGAGTGAGTGAGTGAGTGAGTGAGTGAGTGAGTGAGTGAGTGAGTGAGTGAGTGAGTGAGTGAGTGAGTGAGTGAGTGAGTGAGTGAGTGACCGGCCGTCCAACTAAGCTTAAAATAAGGCGTGGAATAACAAGGATAAAAACGCAAGAATATCGAGTTTTAGTACTGCGTGCGCAGCATCCGTAATGGCTCTGCGTACGTAAGAACGCCACGTTTCTGCACGCGCTGAACTTCAGCGCATCCTCTCTATGCCAGACGCTGCGCTTCTGCGTACGCTACGTAGGCTATACTAAGTTTTGCTGGTCTCATGCTGACAGTATTAGTACAGCCCACAACAGGGGACATTCCATGTCTTCCTAGTAAGGAAACGACCGGCGGCAAGCTAATGATTGGCCACAGTACTCACCAGTCAGAAAAGGCGTAGAGCCGTCAACATTTTGAGAGTTGTGAGAATCACGGATCGATACTGGGAATGACTAAATCGAATGGAACAGAAGCGTCATGTCAAGAATATTACGGAACTTGTGTTATTTGGTTCTTGTGACTTGCTGGAAAAATACGTATATGAACG
Organism: Hyalomma asiaticum; assembly: GCA_013339685.2. NCBI lineage: Eukaryota > Metazoa > Arthropoda > Arachnida > Ixodida > Ixodidae > Hyalomma > Hyalomma asiaticum. The sequence goes on along the minus strand of CM023486.1, from coordinate 66,818,985 downwards.
TTGAGTGTGAAGTAACCAAGTTATATTTGAGAATAAAAGAGATGAGAGAACTAGAAATTGAAGAACGCTTAAGTTCCACCTGTAGGAGTGGGGCGCGATAGCGTTGCTGCGCTCTGTTTGCATTCACAAGCGACATAGACAACTAGTAACCTAGTCATTCTAGTCATCGTCGCCAGATTCGATTGCTTATGTCACAACTTTTTGCTGGAATGACTCAAGAGAGGGGCAAATATGCTGCCGGTTTTATTGTTCACATCCGTCGCGATTTTAGCTCACAGTTAAAAGCCTCCGGAAGTGGGCTTTCTCAGTCAAGAGCCACTTAACGCTCGCGCGTTAATATACTGCACCTGGAGGCAGAGTGTTTCGATATTGAGCCCTGCGCGGCAGTTGAAGAGTACATGTGTATACTATTTTTTTTAAAGTACCACGCCAGCGCAGAGCGTCGGACACAGTTACGTTACGTTAAACCGGGGTAATTAGAAAAGAAGCACATCGTATTAAAGATAATAATAAAGAAATGTATTTCAGCAGAACTTCTTGGGCGAGTTGGTGCATATCTGTTGGGTATCGTTGCGCATTCAACGGACGAACACAGGAAAGAACAGGCAGAGTAAACGGAAAGAGCGCAAACTATCAAGTTGATAGTTTGCGCATAGTTTGCGCTCTTTCCGTTTACTCCGCCTGTTCTTTCCTGTGTTCGTCCGTTGAATGCGCAACGATACCCAACAAAGAAATGTAGCCCTTTTCCATGCCACTAAGGATAACGGGACTTGAAGATAGTATAATAAAAACAAAAAAAAACGTTTGTTGAAATGATAATAAACCAGAAATTAAAAAGTAGAAGGACAAAAGAGAGAATGAGGAGCACAGCTACCCAGCCAGCTAGCCATGGCCAAAGGAGCAGGCAAATGTACGCATCGTATGGGAACATCATGGTATCGTCTAACGTTCTCGAAGAGTAGCGAGATTACAAAAATCTAGTCCGTCTAGCACAGCTGATGACACTTGCACTGGGTTATACGCATAGAGTACATCTGCAACTCATGACCCTTTTCCCGATGTGCGTTTACGATTACGTTAAGATATGTTGAAGTGGACAATGTAAAAGCGCGATATTATTAAAAGATGCAAGGACGTTCATGAATTCTTGGATATCCCGAAGGAGTGGCTCGTTTTTTTTTTTTTTTTTTTAAGTATCGCAGAGTTCTTGACGTCTGCACGCGAATTGCAAAAGCTTTCCCACACAGACTTTATTTCCCGCAAGCGTACGCAAATACATTTTAAAAGCTCTGACCTAAGAGCTTTTTACAAACATACCGCGTCTTGGAGCTGCTTGTTGTCTGTTTCCATTGAAGCTAGGATGTATTTTGTTTGTGTATGATCTGATAACCTCTAGAATATATTTTTTTTGCCTCGTTCTTTACAGATTGTGCAAGCATCGAGAAGCGGATGGTCTGCCACGGCTTTACGGACGAGCATTCGGTAGGCTAGCCATTCTAGTTCCATGGGTATTCTAATAGCATTTACGAGCAAAGACAACCAGTGCAGACTCGTTCCTGTTACAAAGTAGCTGTGCTCGCACGAATCATTCAGTACATGGTTACTTTAGCAATAAACCTATTCTGACGGCCATCGCGCAAACCCTGATTGATTGGATTGAGGGTCGGGAAAAAATATTTCGTCTTAAACGTAAGTGTTCTGCACGACAGCTTGCACTCTGTTGTCCGCTCTGCTTACACTAACACCCTCCTGCGAAACCGAGGAGGATGCGAATAAATCATTTTTTTACGCTCCCTTGCCTACATCAATCGCTATTTATAAGAACACATTGTGCGTACCGTATAGGAAGCGTGACTTACACTTTCGGATGCTCTCGGGCTGAGGTAATAGCCGAAACTGTAGGACTACCTACGCCTCACTAAAGCGCGTATATCATTCTGGCTGTTTCTTGTTAGTGCAATTATGTTATTGCGTGTGCTAATGTGCGCCTGTATTGATCATATCTCGCCATTTTCTTTCTTCTTCCTTTTTTCTTAGAATTTTCAAACCATCACACCTTATGTACAGCATGCCAGGCCTTGAGATACACCCCCTGACCGATCCGGAGATATCACCGAACGTCGATTCTCTCCCTTAGTGTTCTCAAAAGTGTATGCCCCAAACTATGAGCGTGTTTGCATTTCACCCCAATCCAAACGCGCCAGCACAGTGAGGGAATAGAACCCTCGGCGTGAAGCTCATCAGCAGAACGCTGTTATACTAACTTGAGCCACTGCGACGGGTAAATCCAAGGCTTCACCGTAAGCTTGTCTTCGCAATATGTCTTGCCGCACGCGGTTGTTCGGGACTTCCAGCCGATATACGCATTACAGGCATTAAGAAGAAAACGTATGCATGAACAGCATCTTTTTTAAAAAATTCGTTCCCGCAAGGTGATGTACGCGAGGGGAGAAACGAAGCTGTATCATACAAAGGGCAAGTGATACCCGCTCAGGGCGCTTGAAGACAGCTGAGCTCCAAGCTCCACTAAGTCCACGTACGCACCCATCACGCTTTAAAGGGGATAGAGTCTCACGCCCCCTCCGCCCACTTTTAGATGCTGTGCTTTCGTATGTATTATATTTTTTTTTTCGTCTATCCACAACAGTTGCAATCTGCGGTTGCATTGTGCACGCAAGGGTGCAGAAAAGGTTGGCAGAGCACGAGCAGCCGGTTTTAAAAACTTGCCCGCTTGCATGTGGGCCCGTTCAGATAATCCCGCGTTCTTCCCCGGCCATGGTGTCGGTTCCCTGCATAGCCGTTGTTTAGCTGTTGTCGCTCATACTAATTTTCCTTTCCGTTTATTTTTTGTTCCAAGCTTTGAATTCGTAATGGTAGCCTGTGCTGTACTTTTCTGTGCGTGGCTGTCAAGTGTGGTATAGTCGAGATTGAAGGGTTGTGCGGGGGTCGCGATCGAAGCATCGCGCGTCACTGCGCCCACGCATTTTCGGGGTCGGCGCTGGAGATTGGTAGGCTTTATCGACGCCCACATTTCCTGTCGAAAAGAACTTAAGAACGAACAAGAGTGACTAATGCTTTGCTGTTACCAGCCGCGATGGCACAGCATACCTATGGGCTTTTGACTGCCGAAAGAAGGGTTCGCGGTTTCAGTTGCAGCCATGGCGACCGCATTTCGGCTGGAAGGATTGCAGGAACACCCGTACTCTCGTATTTAAATGCGTGCTAATGAACTATACGCCAAGGTAAGAAAGAGAGAGACAGAGAGAAGGAAGGCGAAGCAAGAAGAAGCGTAAAGGTTAACTAAACGTAGGTGCGGTTTGCTACCCTGCGCCGAAGGTATAAAGTCTTCGGACTTTATATACAGGTGCGGAAACCCGGGAACGAACCAGGGACCGTTAGGTTAGATTAAACTGAAACAGTTATTCTTCGCACTTTCTTTCGTCTTGTTGACAGAAGGAGAGGGATGCACGGGTGAACAGGACAGACCGATTGCAAGGTAAGGAGAGAACTATAATCGCGTGCGCACATTTAAGAACAGATCAGGTTGACCGCAGCTGTAGTGAACAGTGGCGGACCGTGAGCCTCCATCTCTGTGCAAGGTTATAGATTACCAGTGCCGCTGGGCACTCCTTCGGTTCATGTCCAAGAAAGAAGAGCATCCTGATCCGGCGAATAGTTGTGCATGGGTGCTCACGTCGAAACTCTAACACGAAAGTATTTTATGCTGCACTCCGCCAAGAATTCGATATATACCTTCAATTCTGTCACGGAAATAACGTCGGTAAAGGAGCATGCGTTTGGAACAAAAAGTTGGACGCTTATAAGCTGCGCCTTTAAGATTGAGCGCTACAGCGTCATTGGCCTCCGTTCGAACCCAGTCCTCGAAACGGAATTATGTTTTCTTGTACATTGAAAGTACAGCCCAAGCTATTATGTGTGTAGATGTTAAGTCGTAGTTTACGCTTTTTAAAGGGCCCATGACAGCTATTTTTTTGTTGGATACTTTTATGTTCTAATGAGTAGAACAGTGTCTTGTAATCACGGCATGGAGTGGCAAATTCTCCAGCGTGAAGTCTAATTAGTCACAGCATCGTTAATTTTGTTCAGTTTTAATGAAGCTTCGAAACGCGCGCCAAAAACTGCAAGAAACTAGCGCCGCAGGTCTAGCGCGGCGGCTGTCGGAAGTGAGCGCATGCACTGATCACTTGAGCTCAAGATTCTGTGACGTTGCAGAGAGCGCGAGCGCCAGACCAGCTCGCCACACTCGCTTTGCATCATAGCGTGTGTACAATGTACGCCTGAGGGACCAACACGGAGAGGAAGCAGAAAAATACGGCTTTTGGCGTGGCCTGCGCGATTGGCTGCGAGAGCCGATCTTGGAGGCCACGCTCGGAGGCCATAGCGCGGCGCGCCCGTGTCTCTCTGTGACGTCACGATATCAACTTACAAAAATAAGACGTCACAGATGGCCCACAAACTACGTCATACTAGTGACGATGTCGCGAGGTGCCGCAAACCCAGATGAGCATTTCTGGTCACTTTAAATACATATTAAAATATCTTAACGACAACGTTCGCCGTTAATACTTGGCCACAAGTGCCTTCAGATGTTCGACAACCAAACAACACAAATATATCGGGTTTGAAATTTTGGTGTCATGGGCCCTTTAAAGACAGATTTCACTTTGAGAAATTTAAAGGTGAACATTTGACAGAGATCTGTCTGGTTGGGACGAAATTAAAGGTGAAAAAAGGGGGAACACCAACCAAATTATAATCATCAAAAGTAAAATTTACTTCTAAAGATGACATAAAACCCGACGTTTCGGGTCCCACTCGGACCCTTCTTCAGGGGTGACTCCTGAAGAAGGGTCCGACTCAGTCACTTTGAAGCCACCCCTGAAGTCACCCCTGAAGTCACTCAGTCTGACTCAGTCGCCCCTGAAGAAGGGTCCGAGTGGGACCCGAAACGTCCGGTTTTTATGTCATCTTCAGGAGTAAATTTTACTTTTGATGATTATAATTTGGTTGGTGTTCCCCCTTTTTTCACCTTTACTTTGAGAAATTGTATTTTGTTTACTAACGGATACGCGCCATGGCAGCGTGGTCGGGTGCTTCGGGAAACACGGCGATGGCGGGAGATGACTTTTTTTTTTTTCGCTGTTGACGCCTACGCGGACACCGGAGTTTCCATGACACGAGCTCTTTAGCGCTATCACGTTAAAAGGTGAACGGTTCAGACTTCATAGTACATCGTGCTCTATATGGGAGAGCTCGGTGTAGAGGTGTTCCCTAATGCCATCGAAGAAAAAACGATCAATATTTACGACATGCACAGAATAGCACCTCCGCGCAGACAAGCCCTACCTCATGTCACTAAGGGGCTCACTAAAACAAAAAAAGCTTGTCTGCGTAGGCTCCAACCATGTCTTACGGAAGTCTGGCCGTGCTAGCCAAAACAGATGCGGAACAATTTAATTAACGCTGCTTGTAAATTCTGAGGCGGGCGCGCTGCCCTCTTTCACATCTTTATTTGTACTGCCAGTCTAATAGAAGCATCGCGCGAGCTAGACAGCCGACGTGGGAACGATGAGAGGAGGCTTTGTCCAGCCCGACCACCGTGTAAGAATATCCTTATACCATGAGCCCGACTCCCGAGGATCAGCGTATGCTCGGGGAGCGGGAGCGAGGGTAGCAACTCGGTCCAACGAAGCACCGGACTACAGACACCCGCCAGGCCTTCTCCCGCAATAAGTGCAGTAGACGATATAATTTCTCATAGGAATGTCTTATGTGTGCTTGGAACAAAAAAGAAAAAATCCCCGTATATCCACGGAGTGAATGATGATGAGTGGGCGAAGCTCCGGAGGTTTATCGTAGATCGTGCCGAGTTCCGGATTAATTTAGTTAAAGCGCACGCTACGAATCCTTATGGTTCAACTAAGCACAAGTGAAATCTCCCACCGGCGCTTCATTGCAAGTCAAGATCCAGTGCCTATACACATATATATGGGTGGCCGGTGAACGGTTCTCCAGCGCGAGCAGTCGGTATTTTTCAATCAAGAAACTCGCTAGAAGACGCTGCCTGCGTCAACGTTGTCTCTCGCCGGTGAGGGCGCGTTCTCCTTCTTTGCGAGCTGGTAGAGCGTTCATCGAAGAAAGAGCGTTTCCATAGTCTACGCGCGCCTTTCGCTCACTCTCTGTCTCTCTCTCTCTCCCAAGACAGCAGATGGAAGAGAGAGAGCTCGCGCGCCGGGAGGCACGCGCCGAGGGCGAGCGCGAGCGTGGCTAAGACGCGACAACGAAACAGCGAGCGCGGCAGCGCCATCTATTGATCAATTCACGTACTAGCTAAGCAGCACCGCAGCGCCATCTCGTGATCATTCTGAGATCATTCAAGAGCGAGCGCATTCAAGAGCGAGCACGAGACCTATAGCGTTCTCGTGCGCCATGCGCTCCCGTACTACGCGTTCCCATACATCTGAATGAAGCGAGCACCGCAGCGCCATCACGCCATCTAGTGAGCACTTCACGAACTAGACGAGGTGGCTACGAGGGACAACAGAGGATGGAACGACCCGCGGCGTAAGGAGCTTCGCTCCTAATACTCTACTATGGGAGGGCTGAGGAAAAGAACAATTTTGTGTATAGATTACGTTCAACGATTAGGAGTGCATGTCCTCTGCTGTGGGAGGGCTCGGTGGAGCTGTCCCCAGATTACCAGTATACGAATCCTTCGGCACGAAACTATTTCGTTAGGGCCGAGTTATGACCCAGTCAAAATCTCCATGTCTACGCCCATCTGAAATGCGATAGCCATACTTATTGAATTCGTTAACACATTGAGCCTCATTACATACTTATTGGATTTGTCGAGACATTTCCAGAGCGAATCGGTCACTGCATATGCCTTTATACTGGAATGGGCAGAGATAGAAGGTTAAATGCGAATGCCACTTACTAATAACACGATATGGCCGGCAAAGCCATGATGGTTGACCGTCAGATATACATTTAAAAAGCGATCGTCTCCTTTTTTGCTCTCGTGGCACCGTGACAATATGATACTAGATAATGTGTCAGAGGGAAAGGAAATAAGGCTATCATCGGTTTATACATCACGTTAGGCTACACACTGAGGATGCTACAGTGTATGAGGACCCTGCGCGATAAATTTAAAAGCGCCAAAGAGCTTTGCATTAGTGATTCGGCGCGGCGTTATAAATGAAGAAATAAAATCACATAGTTTCCATATCACACGCCGTAAGCTTACGCTCTTGTATTTCTTGACATGCAAAAAAGCTGCAACTACGCTCAATGAAAATACGTTTAACTTTCGTGTTACGACCGACTCCTACAGAACAGTAATCAGCCATTCCTTTTCCCGCTCCTTATATTTTATCCCCAATCCTCATCCTTCTAAGGCTTTGCGCCGCGCTCACTTATAGGTTCCAAAAATCATCAATTTACTAACCTCAAGCAACCATCTCCATCTTATAACAAAGCTACGGGAGGTTGCATATGAGGAAACACAGCTCATCTAGACATCAATTACCTACAACTTGTAACGAGTGAGTGAGTGAGTGAGTGAGTGAGTGAGTGAGTGAGTGAGTGAGTGAGTGAGTGAGTGAGTGAGTGAGTGAGTGAGTGAGTGAGTGAGTGAGTGATAGCGCAGTACTGCGAGGACACTGAAGGCGTGTTGCCTTTTGTATGCACTTAAGTAGTTTGAGTAGCGTGCCTCCCACTTGTCACCCGTAATCATTCGAAATTTCTTTCTGAATTAGATGCTTAAACTCTCAAACAGATGCATTCACTGTATAATACTGAAGTCGAAAAAGTTTGTTTTCGACCCTATGCTTCCGTAAGGCATTTCTTGCCTTCACTGTCTTTTGATTATTTGTATATAGACCCGTTTTCTCATGAGGGAATACTCCTCTATTGTATACACGAATTATTATATGCAAATATTCAACGTCATTATTAGATACTGTTTCCCAAAAATTTTCTTCCATGCACTAATCCTACACTGCGTTCGCGATCGTGTTAATCACAACCGACGCTCGACATTCAGCGTGTCGTCCTATCCCCCTCAATCGCGTGCCATTACCCAATTAGCCAAGGTCGAGCAGTTTGATCCAGCTTGCTTGCCGAAGGGCCCACGATTGTGTGACATGTGCGAAAATAACACCGAATTGCGCCTGATACGAACATTATACTGTAAGTGGAACGTCAGTTGATCACGCATGGACGCCGTCCAGAACTGAACGACGCCAACAAATAATACACGAAACGTATAAGTTGACCACGCATGACCGAATTATGAACCTATACGATATTCTCAGAGTGCCACAGTGGGCCTGCGAAAATCAAGTAGCACCGCACTCGATTTACGCGATACGTCCTTCATCGCTATACGTCGCTTCGGGCAGCCTCATCGATTCGACGCGCCCGAATCGAGTTCATCTGGATCTTGCTTACAATTCAGGCGCTTAACTCGACTCTAATGACCACGTAAGCGTGACAGCAGCCGGAGCTCTTAGACTTCTGGCTCCCTTCAGTTTCCATTGGCCCCCTTTATCCCAGCAACCAATTTATGCGCGACATTTACAGGGAGAGGACGAAATCAGACTCTATTATATCAGGCGGTCGAGAACAACCTCGCTGAGTAGCTGTAAACGAATATATAGAAGAATGAAAACACAGGAAATGATTGTGTCGCGTGGCATGTGCCAATCACATTTCCGAGAACACAGTTTGCGATGCGCGTATAGAGCGAGTGAGTGATCGTTGACGATTTCTGATGCTTCGTATGTAGTATATACGTACGGAGCGGTTTGCACCTCGCTGTTTATGCACGCCGTAGAAATCGCAGAGGGAGCTCGCATCGGACATATTGTTTCGTTTCTATCACGACTCTGCAGTGTGTATGTACTCCAATAGCGCTGCAGGTCGGGAATCGTAGCATGAATAAGTAATACGACCTCCGAAAAGAAGTTAAAAAAAAATAAATCAATGCGAATCGTGTGTTCGTTGGCCAGGGGAACTTCGTTTCCGTGCGCTCGACGTTAACGGTTTCCCTCGCTGTGTATCTATATACATTTATTATGTAGACAGGGCCGGACAAATCTTTCCCGCATTCGATGTTTCTTTCTGGTACAGGTCGTCATTATTTGACCGTCCTTTCGTCTAATATCGTTCGTCACGAATGTCGGGCCGTTTGATTTCCTGATGCCGCGTCGAAGAGAGGACGGCCGCGGAGAAGTCGAACGTGAGTCCGCATGGTACTTTTTTTTTTATAAACGGTCACTTCCCGCGTGTAGATTGTGCGCATCGTTTTGTTTATGTATATATGTGCATTGCTCTCGCACGCTTTCATATGCTGGGTGCGCCCGCCATCGCGGTCCGATGTTCACAACTTATCGAATTTGTCCCCGGCGCACAGCGAACCCTACGTTATTGACCGATTGTTCTTTTACGTCGTGAACATATTAAGCATGCGCACGCATGTCGTTTCCTTTCATTTTTACTTTTTCCTTGATTGTTCTACGCATTGTGGGCTAAAGGCTACAGCGTATAGTTGGGCGTTATTTTCAGCGCACCGATGTATCATAAAAACTGATCATTTGGTAAAGGAATCTGTCATCTTGTTCTTTTGTTTTTGTTTTCAGCCCGTCACTGATATGCTAGGCGCTCTCACGTGCTGCTATTTCTGCACCTTTGAAGAAATCAGATGCTCGCTGTATTGATTGATTATGTGATTATATAGAGATCGGCTAAGCGTGCAAAGAGACTCGGTACCTGCTTTTCTTTTCGTATGTTTTCACTCATAGCCATATTCTTCAATTGAATTATGACTCACTACTCTTAATTTTAAATAACTTCTTCATTGAATACATGAGGCCGAAGTAATTAGATTTCACTTTCGTAAAAAATATTTCTGCGTTAATATGATGCTAAAAAAATTCACAGCATATCCACGGGGTGAATGATGATGAGTGGGCGAAGCTCCGGAGTGAATCACCGGTAAACCGTTAATCTTCCGTGTAATTCGCCCAGTCGATCATCATGTAAAGACGTGAGAAACACTCTATTCGAATGCTGGGATCTCGCGTTTAAGGGGACGCTAGCACAAACGCGTTACAAACATGCAGTACACTCTAGTAAGGGGGGAGAGGCCACAGCGTCTTACGCAGCCCCTTACACAGGCCGGAACGCGCACCGCGTTTGCCGACGCCATCACATGACTGCTGAAAGAGTATAAGGCGGAGAGGCCACAGCGTCTTACACCAGCTTCTTACACGCGCCGTAACGCGCTAGCACAAACCCATCATCATCGTTAGAAACGGACAGTCTTTCGCTGTCTCTCTCTCTCTTTCTGTCTCTCTCACACAAGACAGCAGATGGAAGAGTGAGAGAGCTCGCGCGCCGGGAGGAACGCGCCGAGGGCGAGCGCGAGCCTCCCGGCGCGCGAGCTATCGAGCGCAATCCTAGAACGAGGTGGTTACGACTACAAGGGACGAACGACCCACGCCTTAAGGAGCTTCGCCCCTAAAACATAACTAGGCTAGCTTAACTCACTAGTCGACGTTGACAACCGGCAGAGCGGGAGTCAAAACTTCACTAAATAGGCCCTCTTCTTTCCGTACCGGAAAGTATCACGTTCGCTCGCATATCGCGATTACTATTCCGCACTTACTCTTACGGCAAAAGGCCCGCTAAGCGAGTGAAGAGATAACGAAAACGGGTGACGTTGCATAACTAGTGTGTGTGTGTGTGTGTGTGTGTGTGTGTGTGTGTGTGTGTGTGTGTGTGTGTGTGTGTGTGTGTGTGTGTGTGTGTGTGTGTGTGTGTGTGTGTGTGTGTGTGTGTGTGTGTGACTTAGATACTGTACAATGTGGTCCCCATTTTCTCTAGCTATAATCAACCACTCCACTTCAAGTGAACAAAACCTGAAGGTTTAAACGACTTAACTGCGCAAAATGACTTATTGCTGTTAAGCTCAGTGTCGCCTTAAGCGCGAGGCACAAACGCGCGAAGCGAACGCGAAACATACACTATACGAGATCATGTGTATACACGGGAATATAAGAAGGACTATCCTGCTCTTGCACGCAAGGGTAGAAAGGTGACGAAATGAGTCGGCGATAATTACGGACCATCACTTCACTGGGAACGGGAGACGCAAACGCCTGCAGTGAAAGAAAAAAAAAAAAGAAGAAAGCAGCAGACTGGGAACACGAGGCGTGCTAGATGAGCGAGTGGGGTGGGGGTAAGATTATGGGGGCGCTGCTATCGCGGTGGTATATAGCAACACCTCAAGCGGTGTTAAAAGCGATGGCGTCGACGGGCACCGTTTACGACTTGAAATATGAAGCCGGATGCCCGCGCGATGCTCCCCCCCCTCCCCATTCCCGTTTCCCGATACCCCTCACAACACACCACCGTTGCAGAGGGCGCTGACGACAGGCGGCGCTAGTGCGCGCAGGCTCGCGTGCGCGGCGCACTCAACAGATGCCGAGGAGGGCTCTGCCGCTCGCTGCTTCCGGAGATCCACGTGCGAGCTAAATACACGGTTTCACGGTGCAAAAGAAAGGAACTTTAACAAAATAAAAAAAAAGCCAGAAAGAAAGGAAAGGTGTTTGAAATGGAAATAAAAGCCGTTTACATCGATGCTGTTCCGCAACCAGCAGCAAGTGCTCATGTTCCCATAAAGCTTTCCGTATATATGTTTATGATATTATTCTTTTTCTATGCTTCTAAAGGGACATGCGGACGTCGTAGCCGGGAGCAGATGTGTGCTATGAAATTGAGCTTGAAAATGTTGGAAGCATTCCATGTTATCATATCGTCGCCTCAGACATCGTTTTATAACGTATGTGTTGTGCCGCATAGGAGTCATAGAAGTGAGAGAGAAAGAGTGACATAAACATTGATCTTGGAAATGAATAAATAGCGACCGCTGTGCGTTTTATAAATTCTTGAAAACTATTCCTAATCCTTTGTTCTTATAAGCGACATAAGGTACATGTTGTGAATGGTAGTTAGTATATACTAGGTGCTCCAGCTTAGGGCCGAAATAGAAGCCCTAAGTGTTACTTTTGTTAAAGAGGGAACGCACGCCAACGTAACTCTTATTCATCGCGCTCTGTTTTATTCCAATTTTCTTATTCATATTTCGTAACTATTTCGGAGTGCATATATAGGTAACCACCGTGCAGTCAGTACAGCAGCAATTATTCATCGAAGCTCATGAGCAGTGGCAAACGAAACGGCACTCGGCGCGCGTATCGCATATTTCCACCGTGCATTCCCGGTGCCGTTTTCCGTAAGGGTCATACATGGATTTCAGTTTTCATATCAGAGGACGCTTGCCAACTGCCTAATGACACTGCAACGTGCGTTGCTATTTTTGGTAACGCAGAACTTTGTGTGATAACTTATACGATTACACTGGAAGTATTGCCGCTTTCAAGACTGGCGTCAATTGCCTGTAACCTCTCACATCACCTTATTTTCTTAAAGACGCCATCTTTAGGGCTAAAAGCAGTGATGTGACTCCATCGTGCGACATTCTCACTTATAATCATAATGTCATGTGGCTTTGTCACTTTTGAGAAGTGAATGTGCATATACTAGAGATGACTGCTGTAGTCATAAAGCACTACTCAGTTTCATTTTTCTTCACTAGCACTTTTCCATAATTTCTTTTTTTTTTCATCATTCGGGATTTTTGGTTTCTTGCACTCCAAGACTTGAGTCAAAAACTCGGCGTGTCGGCTTCGCAAAAAAAAAAAAAAGAAATAAACATATATACCGATTCTTTTCAACCAATGCAGTCGTTCTGACAACACGAAATGGCGTCTCCTCATCCCTGGCGTGTTCTTTCCGCCCCGGAAGACTTGCAGGGCAGTCGGGCGTTGAAGTAAACGCATACACCTTCACGAAGCAGCGGATGACCGGCGAATAACACCAAAATCAAGTCCCGAAAAGTTAACTTCGATATAAGTTTACAAGGGGCCAAGAAGCCAAATATAGACTGCAGCGCCCTAGTAGCACCGACATAGACAAGAGATGCGAAGAAGAAACCATGGCAAAAAGAAGAAACTGTCAGGCTAGACTAAGAGCACTGAAAGGAATCTCACGGTATTAGAAAGACGAAATAGAATGAAGACAAAAGGAGGAAGATGCAACACACAGACACGCAGAGAGACAGTCGTGTTCCCGAGAAGACTGGCAGCGCACCGACGAGGACGTCTTATCGATTTTATGCTGATCGGTCTCGCGCGCCGGGAAAATAAAACGAGAACGAAATAAGGTATTTCATGATGGCAGCGCCAGAGGTTTTCAAAAGAATATATATGTACACAAAACGAAGCCGACACTGTGTTCTCTTGCAGTTTCCTTTCATTTATTTATTCTTTTATTCGAGATTGATTTTCTTCCCTTTAGTCCTCCTTGTTCCTCGAGTAAAAAAAAAAGGAAAACTCGGATATAACGCCCTCTCTTGAGTGAAGAACGAAATCGACATAACGAAACGAAGAAGAAAAGATGACGACGTAGAAAAGCGCTCTGCCGGCAGCCCGTATAAAATAAGAGTAGTCGCAACGACGTGTTCCAGTCGGCGCGATATAGACGGCCCGAGACGAGCCCGAGAAAATGTCTCGTCGCCGAAGCGGGAGATAGACGGGAAGAGAAGAAAGAGCGAGAAGGGAAATAAGGAGTAAAGAAGATGCTGGGAAAGGGAAGGAACGGAGGCAATGGCGACCATAACGAAAATAATGAAATGAAAGCGGCACCGTGCTAGAAGAAAGCGAAAATGAAAAGAAGAAGGGCCGCGTATCTGTCTGTCGCGAGAAGACGTCGCTGTCGGCCCGTCTGCTGCTGGACGATCTAATCGACCAATGAGCGTTCGTCTCGGCGGCCCCCGAGACGCCTCCCTTCTGCGCAGACGCGGCGGCGGCTAGGTCGGTCTTGTGAGCGAACTGCTTGCCCTGCTTCTGCTTTCCCTCGGACGATCCCTTCCTTCGTGCCCCCTTCACCTATTCCTTCCAGGTCCCTTCCCTACGTCGACAAGGCGACGCAAGGTTTCTTGTTGCTGCTGCTCGCCAAGATGTACGGACATTGCAAGAACGCGATGCCAGATGGATGGGGTCTTATGTTTTTTTCTAACAAGTTAAGCGGGGTCAAAGTATATGTTGAGATCATATAGCGCGGACAACTTATACGTAGTGGCACTCAACGCAAACTCCCATTCGGCAAGATTTCATTACTTTTTATCAACAATTTAAGGCCAGGTCATCGGGTGCCCCTGGCGCCTAAAAGTGGCCTTGTATACGTATCATTGCAAACTGCCCTGGTCTGCTTTTAGCTTTTACCTTTTACTGTGCTGCTTGATGTCATTACTACTGATGGGTCACATCTAAAGCTAATTTTTAATTGCCGATCACACGCTTTTTGCTGTCATGCTTACCGTCAGCATGGACATTGAGCAAATATGAGACGTATTTATTGCAGGATAGCAGTCACTGGATCCTTCATTAAGCGCTGCAAAGAATCATCACCATAATACGAGACGCTTAAGGCCATTATAGAAATGTTCATGGGAGAAAACAGCAGTGAGAAAAAAAGGCGTGGAGATTAACGTGAAAAGCTTCCGTTGCGTGACCTTACAATAATAAAGAGCAAAGGGAAAGGTTAAACGGGGAGGGTGCAGGGAGAGATGGGTAAATGGGAATCGCAGTCACACCACGGGCGATAACTGTACCGCTAGCTGTTACTGTTACTGAAACAAACTCCCTTGTAAGCCTACATTCTGAATGCGGGTATTTGGCCGGTCATATATAATTTCGTTGAAGAGGTTTATCATTGAAGTGTGTCCGAGGTCTGGATGGCTGACACGTGGTTACTTTATTTCGTGTATAGTATAATGTGGAGACTAGAACCAAATATTTACCAAAGTTAGTTACGGTATTCGTTCATCCTTGCAGACATTTTCTCCTGTCTGAATGTGTCCACCGGCCACAGAAGATGTCCTGAAACAGAGTTCAAATTGAGGTGTTCAAGGAAACCCACATATTTGTTGATCACAAGTCATTACAAAAGCTACAGTGGGCGCTTAATCATTTCAGACCGGCCTTTTCTTCTGCATGTACTCCTCCGTCCAACCACACCTTAGCACTGTACATGCACTACATAGAGGCCATGCCTGAACTTGAATAAATAATGCGAAGTAACGTGTACATTGTTGACGGATGGAAGGTGCAACAGAGCAACATCTTCTAGTTGTTATAAAATTATGCCATTTCCTCTATGAACAGTGTGGCTTAAGGTAAATTGGCGGCCTATCTGTAATACTTTCAGAACATACCCATGTATAGTGTGGCACAGCAACGAGGCGCGAAAGGAAAGTGATGGTGAGCAAGAGGGAAAGGAGGAGGATAAGGCCACCAGTGCCGAATTATAGTATAACAAGAACAAGGAGGTGGGAAAGGGAGGTGAACGGGGGAAGTGGTGTCAAGGGGAGGAAGAGGGAAATGAGGAGATGATAGGGTAAAGCGTAGCATGCCCGTGCATAGTTACAGTATAGCAAGGAGATGGGGAAGGAAGAGGAGGGTGAGGATGGGGAAATGAGGAGGCAAAGGCCACAAGCTCCTTGCGCTCCTAGTCCGAGATGCCCATAATTTTTCCTTTTTTGTTGTTGTTGTTGATGCTCAGTAGACTCGTTTGGCATAGTAGTGCACGGCACCACTTCATACGCCATTGCTCAAGCGAACATTTCAACTTGTAACCCTGACTACATGGAAACACAAGGCGTCTTTATACATCTGCGGCCACTGTTTTATCCCTCCTGACGCACTCTACAAATCTCTCTTGCGTGATTCCCACGAGAAACAAGACCCCCAAGCATCGGTACTGCTGTTCCCGCGTAACTGTCACCACAGTTACGTAGACTAATGTTTTCGTTAAAGCCCCAAGAGAGCTTGATCTGCAAGCCCCCTGCAACCATGTATACTCCGCCGACCTGGTATGCGAGTGTTCCACTTCCAAAACTAAGACCGCTGCACCGCGGGAAAAGTGCAATCCCCTCGATCCGGGCGTTCTTATCTCTTTCAAGCCGCGGCATCACGCCTCCCCATCGCTTTTGCGCGCCGCCGAGCAGGGCCACTTTGGATTCTCAGCCACCGGCCACACCGCGTCGCCCAGACATCGACAGAGTGGTTTCTCTCCCGCTGCGGCGGTTGGTGACAGCGCACCGCCAGTCCTCTCACCGCCGTCGATCGTAGCTCGGTGTTTCCCCAAAAACCCTGGCGCACGGTCGGGCGTACCGCTTCCCTACTCCGATACACAGCTATAGAGCGCTCGGTTGCTCAGATGGACGCCTGCACGTGCCGCTAGCACGCGCGCGGGCCGTGTGCGCTCTGGCCTGCGCCGCAGTCGACGAAGCAGCTTGGATGGGTTCGAGCACAGAGAGTCCGCGCTCCCTCCTTCCCTACCCTCCCCTCCGATCAGGGACTGCCGCCGCTGCCGCCTCAGTGAGGGGATATCAAAGTCGCAAACAAAAACTGGAGAAAAAGCAGCGAAGCCCGACGCTATATAGCCCAAAAGAACGTGAAATTGACCCGGTCATCCATCAGGCCGCCCGTGCGGCGTGTTAAAAAGCGTCCCGGCGGCTACTGCCTTGCCCCCCGTTGCAGCTCCCCTCCCCTCCCCATTTTGCCTTGCCCAATTGCAACGTTGGCGCCAGATGACGGGACTTTCGGCGAGCGCTGGCGCCCCTCTGCGGAGGATGAGCGCCTGATGTGAAACTGCGCTGTGTCTTTCTGGAAGCGGTTATGGTTCTGACGAAGCTGCTCGTGTGTGATTTCCGTGCGGCATCTTTGCACCGAAAGGGTGGGAAGTAGGGATAGCGGATGATGCTATTAAGTGAAGCAATACGTCAAAAACCGAAACACAAAGAGTGCATTACCTACGAGTACTTGTTGAGGTTGTTGTTCCTTCCGAAATCAGTTGTAGCGAGTTTCCTCTGACTTTATAGTTGTTCCTACCGGACATCCATCTATGTCGTTTTTGTTTTCGTTGCCAAGCGCCAAGTTACTGTTTTTGTAATACATAAGCAGTACGTGGCATGCAAATTGGCATTTAAGTAATGGATTTAACATCTATTGGCCGTTCTTAAAGTCAAGCTGACGGGAAATCAGCTGTGTGTGGTATGCCGCAATACCATCTCGAATTCATGTCCGGTGCGCACAAGTAGATATCTTCGTTCCATTCAACATGAGAACACATTTTATCGCAACATAGTAAAAAACAAGGACTTAGAAAGGAAGAGGAAGCGAACGGTCGTACTCTAAACTTCAATTTCAGCGCTAAACTTCATTAGTTCGCTTCCTGTTGCTTTCTTTCTAAATCTTTGTTTTTTACCGTGTTGAGCTAAAATGTGTTTTCATGATTTCAACCAGCTCACCCAGCAACAAGTTCTGCTGAGCACGCCTCTTCCGTTAAGCCGACTAACACTATAACATTGGCGCAATATTCGAAGAACAACGACAGAAATTGAGAAAACACAGAATAATTGGTGGAAGGCCAAAACCATGAAAATCCTAAGCCCACAGTGAGTAAGATAGCGAATAGCAAGGAAGATATCTCAGAAAGATGACTAGTAATATTTGTTAGACGAGGGCTGCATATCGTTTAGATCACGTATCTGTCGTTTCCTTCAGCGCATGTATGGAGCACTCTGGTAACGGAATTAAGCCTCGTATGTGGCTTCAATCAGCTCGAGACAACTTGAGACTACGTAGGAGAAAGGACAACTGTTGAATGTACATAAATAACATATACGTTCTTGATTGTGCATGCCAAGTGTACCTTTGCCGTCGACAAAATTGTAATAAAGCGTGAAAATTAAACAAGAAAGAACACGATACATTTGAATAAAGCCTTGAGCAATGCAAAGGCGACAGAGCTTGCCAGTAAATAACCGAATTAAGGCATGTACGCTACCGGAACTTGGGTAGCTTATATGTTCCGGTAGACGCGTGTTAGATATACTGCATCTCTAAGTACTCCGCATCTAGTACGAGACAGTTGCAGCCTACGGGCAAACACGCATCAGCTACAGCTAGACGGGCAACATTCTGCTGTAGCTGCTCGTCGTATTGCACGTAACTTCCAAGAACACTAGTGACTGTTTACATAATTACGTACGGAATTGTAACTACATAACAATTAAATGTCAGTTTTAACGTTGGTGGTATAGTACAAGCTTTCCTAGACGTTCGTGACACGAACAGCGTGTCGGCTTTGTCACTGCGGAGTCGGTACCGACGCTTAAAAACGAGGCGAAGCCTGGTAGCGCAAACTAAATGGTTCCGCAATTTCTTTCTGCCACTTTATAACCGCAAACCATGACGCCGACAAGCGTGGCAAATTAAATGAACGGGGTGGGCTGTTAACAAATGGTGACTCCGATCGCCGACTCCCAAACTCTTTCATGCACTCTGCTAGCTCACGACATGTCGACAGGGCGGGAGGCAACTGTTTGAATTAAACTGCAGCCACCTTTGTCACCCTGTCGGGGAGACATTGGTCCTGCCCCACAACTTCCCCACATGAACTGCGCACGATGGCGCCGCCGCCTTTATTTCACCAGAAGCCTCGAACAGAACTCACTCCCTTTCTTCATTATTTTGCTCCCCCCAGTGCATCCCTCAAGCCGCGAATGCGCAGAATCAGAGTTATAAGGCTTCCACCCCGTCGCAAAACCAGACATAATTAACTCCTGACGGCTGTGGCTTTGGATGCGTCTGCGGCCACCGGTTCCAGACAGCGGCAGTCGCAGTCGCGGTCCTGTTGAGAGTCAGCCATGCGCAACTGGGCTGTGTGCGCCAGGGTCTCTGAAGCTGCCGTGCTCGTGAAAAAAACGAAAAATAAAGGATGGTGACAGCGTGTTCTCTCCGCTCGTCTCGAGGAACAATGAGCGTTCCATTTGTCTGGAGACGCAGTCTTTCCATTCTTCTTCTTCCCTCTTGTGTCGTGTGTGCGACTTTGCAGCAAAGGCTGTCTGGGGGCTTGAACACAATGCCCCTGTCGGAGAATTGCGTCCCAGGTGCATTCGGGGACCACGTGTACGTATAAACGCTTGCCCGCCTAACGTTTAGCCGCCCGTGAATGACCTGAACAGTTTCTGGTGTTAGCGGCGGGCTCGCGTCGCTGGTTCCATTTGAAGCTGTCAGGTTAGCGGAGTCGTGCTTGGGAACGTCGGTACGTTATGTAGCTATTCCATGTAGCGAGTACAGGCTCTCGGGACGCTGTCGCTGTTCTCTAGTTATTGAGTCTTGCTAATTTGCTACATTCTTATATGCGACTACATGTATATGTTCACAATGGCACTATCAGAGGTGTCAGTGCTACGTTGAAAATCTTTACCGACTAACTTGGCCACTAACTACATTTTGTGAGCTCGACGGTTCGCAAAAGGTGCTTCATAACTGTTAAAAAGCAAATCACAGAATCATCAACCAGAACGCAAACATTCTTCGGTTAGCCTCTAATTCTAGCCAGTTTGTGTGTAGTTGTGTGAATGCCTGGTGTTGGTTTGTTAACCCTTGTTATTTTCCTAGCACCATTGATTACAAACTAAGCTTTGAATATTGTTGCATTACCTACGTGCCTGCTACCTTTGCTGCTCCATTTCTCACTCCACATTAAGATGGGAACACAATAGTTAGCGCTCGAATAGAGAACCGACCCGGTTACCAGAATACAGATATATAGTCACCAGCGCTTGTTGCGCGAGTACAGAGAGTTCCTCCGCTTGAAAGAACTCCGTCAATTGTTTCACATGAAAGAACTTTTCGGAAAAAGTCATGATCATTTCTGAAGTTTAGATACCTTACGTATGAAGGTAAGAACGGCCTTCAACAACACATGAAAGAGCAAAGCCATATTGAGAAACTATGGCACTTATGTAGTCTTACGGCGCAGTATTTCGAACCTTAGAAAAACAACGTGCGACGCGTCGCTCCTCCTTTCCAAGCGGAAGAAAAAAAGAGAGCAAGGAGAGAGGAAGGAGCCCGTTCTTCCCCTTTCACTCTTTGACTCGCTTCTTTTGTCATGCGGCCATCTTTTCTGCCTGAACCGTAAAGCGTTAAGTTTCTCTGCGTGACTTCAGTTGTACTATATTCTAGTACACTATAGTTGTACCTGCTTCGCTCCCACCATTTTCCTTCATTTTATCTGTACACGTTTTTCTTCTTTTTTTTTATGCTCAATGTAATGGAGGTGCATTGAAGCGCCGCCATAGGCTGTTCTCTTCTGTCGTCTCTTCAGCACGTCAGTTTGCGATTCGTCTTGGTCTTTCCCGAAAGCCTTTACTTATCAATGTCTCGTATAAATCAACAGTGGCAGTTGCCGCGACTGTACATTACCGCGGCGCTGATCGCCGATTTTATCCGGTTGTCGGAGCAACCTCTGCGTAGCGACGTCACTCGTTGTATCGGTTACAGGGAACCTTTAACGCTGACAATTCCTTTTGTGGTATACCGGCTTACTCAATAACCCGTTGTCGTTGGAGCCCGAGTGAGAACGCGGTTCAACTGCGACGTCTCCTACAGGAAGCGTGCTGCATAACGTATGTCACGGAACTTGAGAGAGAGAGATGTCTTTATTTAAAAGCAGATACGTTTGCTGGAGTAGAAGTATGAACCAACGTACCACCCTGCAAGGGGAAAATAAGAGAGGAAAGAACCTTACTACAAAAAAAATATAAGCCATTAAAAAGGAAAGTGGGGGGGGGACACGACTGCCGTTTAGAGGAATTATTGCAGTTGGAAGCATTGTACGGGTCGCTGCAGCGCAAGGCGCCGACGCACGTCTAGTCTACCTTGTGAGGCGTATGCGTCCGTGACAGATGCGTTCAGTGGTTGGGTAGTGTGCAAGTTCGGGTATTGAAGCTGGAGGATATGTTAGCACGCGACTAAACTATAAAGGGGGCCTGCAACACTTTTTGCTGACATAGAAAACGGTGCCAACCAGCCGTGGAGGCTCCTGTCAGCATGTGAGCGAAAGGTTACTGCACTGCGTGCACGAGGCAATTTGTTACTTGGCTGCAAATGGGGCTTCTTTACACACATGACGTTACAGGATGCACCGAATAGGTCTCTTGAGGCAGAACTATGGCACTGGTGACTTGGCGATCGCTAAAGCATCCGCCCCAGTACTTTATATTTATATGTTCCTTTTTCAGTTCATCACATAGAATATATATATATATATATATATATATATATATATATATATATATATATATATATATATATATATATATATATATATATATATATATATCTTTAAGCACCTCAAACTAAACCAACCGATGTGGTCGGTCCCCCTTGTGACGTCATTTGTTGAAAGGAGAGCAGGTTACTTCTGGCTGTGTTTGAAAACAAGCTGTAAATTCCCTCGTGCGTGCAGTGCAATATTTGGCTGGCATATTCATAGGGGTCTCCAGGACTGACTGGCATCGCTTTCTCACATGCTCAAAGAGAGTTGCAGGATGCCTTTAAGTTCTAGCTCTTTATCAGTACGTCGGTGAGAGTCTCCTGAAACCTGTTTTGACATCGCATTATCGTGCATGCCCTAAGCAAAGCTAGCCAGTTTAAAAAAAGATAAATAAATAAGAAATAGCGTCCCAAGACAACTTATAACATGTGAATGATTTGTGCATACTGAAATGAAGAAGCGTGGAACAGAAACTAAAAGCTAGTTATCTGTGCAGGAGCACGATGTTAGCTTTCTGGGGACCCTTCGCATGCTTCTAACTGATGATGATCGTTTTAGAACCTTTCGCTGAAGCCGAGACCATTTCATCCAATCTTACGGCTGCCATTTAAATCTGGCGTACTGCAATTGGCTACGTCCGGTATTTACGAAAGCTCGCTCTTTCCTTTATAGAAACAAGGACGCAATATACTATTAATGTAGTCCTCATGTAGAATCATTTTCAGGCGTCCTCTCTTCAGGTGGTCTTTGCGATGTCGCTCATAATCTTCTTCGAACTGTGTGGCTGAAGCGGCTGGATTGTAGGCCACCTTTCTTCATAAGAACCAAATCAGTGGGGCGCCTTACATGGCAGCTACATGAAAACAAGACGCGAACATTGTTATTTTGTTTTTAGTCAAGATGCATCTTTTAATCATAGTAAGTTTAATCGGCAGCCCTTCGCAGGCAAGTACTGCCAACATCTCCCCCTCCTTACCTCATTACGTGATTTATATACATACCATAAGGTCCTTCCCGCATGTAGGGTAGAAGAAGGATGTCTCGTTTTGTAATTTGCCTTTCTTCACCATCATTTGTGACCTTAAACGAACTGCCGTAAAGCTCTGTGAGTGAATGAGTGAGGAGAAATGAAAAGTTGCAGGGACTGGGCGTCAAGAAATGTGATTACCTGGTATTACATATTCGAGGTTAGACGACATTTCTTAGATCTTATGTAAAAATATAAGCGTTTCTAGACTAGATGTCGCCTTGCACAGTGACATTGTAGATGATTAAAGGAAAAGGGGGAAGGGACTGTCGATATGTTCAGCGTGAGTGGGAAAATTCACAGAGGAATCAGTTCGGACAAAAAATGACACGGTCTATAGCTGGAGAATACTTCCAACTAGTCTATTCTTCACAAGTGTTTCCCGGGTAGAATAGTGCATAATAATCTCACAAAACACACCAGAAAAGCTGTTAGAGAGAATGAGAAGTGTGATAGGGAGACCAACGTGCAATGCTCAAAGAACTTTTGTTTGGCCTCCGGACTCCAGCACTGTTAGCCTTTCATTTTTCTTTCTACATATACTGCCCGTGCATTTCAAAGAAACATAGTGATTATGTGTTCTGTCTTTCACGTCGTTTTACTGTACTTCCTTCATAGGGCTGGGAAATAATAACCGAAGCAAAAATCGCAGCAGGTGACAGCCAGGAGTTGAGTTCTTCATGAAAAGAACTGTCATGGAGGGGGCGTGACCCTTATGCACGTATGTCTGGGGTTGTATGCACGTGAGTGCGCATGCCCGTACAAACTGAAGTAAATTTGCCGCGAGGAGGGGCCAGGGGGTCTATCCACTCCCCCCTTTTGGCCACGCCTGTGAGTCGCAGACAAATGCACGTTCCACCTATATAAATTCCGCCTTTATCACTCAACTTTATTACTTTATCGTTCCACCTTTATCACTCAACCGTTGATTTTCACTTAAGGTATTGGGAGGGGAAGGGTTCAAGGAAATTACTAAACAATAAAACTGGGTTTGTTCTTCATCTGTAACTACATTGTCTTATGTAATATTATTGTTTTGCATCAACACATTCATCGGCCTGTACACGTACCACGCCCTAAACACAGTCTGGTTCCTTTTCTCAGGCTATATACAGGTATAGTGCAATCGAGTTTTCCATACGCAAAAATGGCGCCAGAATGCGCGGCCTTGTGGGTGGAGGCAGCGAAATTTCTCCGGACGCGGCCAGAGGCGATCGCGACGCTCAGGTGTGTTAGAGTGTATTACTTGTGTCTCATCTTCATTGTTGCCCTAGTGGGTGATTACAGCAGCTCTAGCCCATAAGATGGCAGCCATGTAGCACCCTCTGGTAAGTGTATGCATCATTTAGCCTCAGCTCCCGTCCCTCTAAAGGATGACGACGAGTAAATCAGAATTCTATAATTCATGCCTATTACTAATTTTTGTCGCTTCTAATGAACATATGCTCTATATGTCAGATAACCAATGTGAACGACCTTCTTAAAAATTTTATTTCCATATTTTGACAGAGCGATATTAAAAGAAACGACAACACACGGTTCGCACGGCAACCGCGCGAGCAGTGCAAGAAAAGCAATATTTGCTCACAGAAATCGTACCTCTAGATATATGAGTGTGCGTGCCCACAAGCCTTGGTCTTTTACATTTCGGCACTCTTCCGAGCGAGTGCACTGCGGTACGCTCCCATTTACGCTCACACCAACAACGACCACGCAGCTACGCAAAAGTAGCGTTCCAGCACGGCCGTACATCTGTACACGTGGCGGTAACGCTCAGCTAAAAGATACATGCCCCACTGCCAACGCATAGCAGAGCGCGCGCGACGCACTCATCAATATTCCGAATTCGCTGGAAACCGTCGCCACGTGCTGTGCAGATGCGAGGTACAAGACAAAGTGCGGCCACTCGAAGCACGCCAGAACGCACTGTGGAACTCAAAACAAATATATATCCGCTACGGTAAATAAAGCACGAAACAGAGAAGAAAACGTCGCTGGAGCCAGAAGAAATGACATTTGGTGCCGCATATCCGGCGCATGACAAGGTATAAACGCTAGCATACATGAAACGGCGTGAGAAGGAAGGAAAGTGAAACATCCATATGGAAGAACCAGAGATATATCGACACAAACCCCGAAAGACTTGCATGGTTCCGGAGCGTTATACATTTTTTGTCTGCATTCGCTTCGACTTCTCGCGTGCTATGCGATGCGTTCTTCGCCAGGCCGCTATGATTACGTTTGGCTTCTTTTCCGCTCCGGTGCCCAGTGAAGAGGATGGCACGCTTTCTATCGCCTAATCAATCTTGAGGGGCTTTGCAAGATGACGCCTCGGGGATTCGCAGAAGCGTGCCCGCTCGCCTCGTGTCTCTGTGGTATAGATTTGACTGTGGCTACTGTATGCCGCAGGCATATAGGGAAACAGGCTCGCGATCGCTCGCTGTGCCTCCTCTATATACGTCTCTTATTGCTCCCCCTGCAGGGTTAGCGGGAAAACGGGATGGATGACGAGGGAGTGGGGATGGAGGACTGGGGAAGGGAGTTGTAGACGTCCAGCGATGTGGGGCTCGCATATAACGATCGGAAACGCCCTCGCGTTCGTCTGCGACTATTGGTTTGACTAAGGTAACACCCTGGGATTCCCTTCCTTACATTCAAAGGTTGTCTCCAAATTTTTATTCGTTTTTATTTCCTCCAGCCTATAGATTCATAGCTAGCTCGCATTTTCTTTTATGGCTTTCTGAGTTCGGTGCGTCTTCCGAGGTTCCTGGGATATGGATTGGCCATTTAGGCCCATTTTCAGAGAAGCCTATGGCTGCCTGCGTTCAAGGTGTGCCCGATTCCTCTAGGAGATCAAGCACTCCAGTTTGTCATTTCTACTCCCTCTCTTCCCACCCACACTTCTCTCTTCTACATATGGTAAGGGCTCGGTTTGGCGACGTTTTTCCTTGGAAAGGCTTTGACGAGAGCAGATGGTGAGCCCTATGTAGGAGAAGAAATTCTTCCCTATAGATGCAGGGAGTTAAGCATAGCGTAGAGGCCATTGAACTCCTGAAGTGCGGGGAGAGTTTAGAAATGCTGCCGTAAAACAGGCCTGACGAACTGGGAGAGAAATCTCTGGATACAGGTGTTACGTCGGATGTCGTCATGAAGTTTCTGTCTGGTGTTTTAACGTGTTAATTGAATTTCAATGCACGGCTACACCTCAGACTCGTGGTGTGCACCAGGTGATATTGCAAACAAACACAAGCTTTTTTTTTTCATTACTCTACAGGTATATTAAGGGGCAACCGGTTACTGACGCCATATGTGACACCAGAAGCTCCCTGGGTAAGCCTTATCGCTGCAGTGAACATTCAAGGAACTGCAAATTGGCTGTCATGCAAAGTTTAAATGTATACTCATTGCTAAGCTCATAAGTTCGTTGTCTTAGTGAATATTGAGCAGTTTTTGGTATTGACTTGCATGGGAGTGGAATGTGTGCAGGAATGGACGTAAATATAGCCGGGGGACTGTTGATGGGAAGAAACAGACAGCAAAACGGAATCGATTCTTTCTCAGGTTAACTTTACCACTTTTCATTTCGCTATTAGCTTGCTCATAAGTTCACAAGGAACATTTACATGTATGTGGTCCACTTACTTCGTGGTTAAGGGGATGCTGTCAATCTGCTTGCCGTGGTGAAGTGGATGTAGTCTACACTTCAAATCATGTAATTGCATTCAAGTTGGACCCATTTGTTTGCAATGTGGATGCATTCATCGTATCCATAGTCGTGCTTTTTTTTTCCTTATGTAATAATATTCTTTAGCATTTATCTTACTTTTACTATCCTGTTTATTTCTTTTTTCTTGTGGCAGCGATAAATATCTTTACGGAGGTAAGCTCTCCTAAGTCAAAGTAGCACCTGATGGGATCTGGATAAACCAAACTACACAAAGGCATATAAGTTATAAGCCTCCGAATTTCTTTTCCATCTCAACGGTTCTCAAGGAACTGATGTTCTTGCGCTCTAATTAGTAAACTACTGCTTACCACCGCGCTATGGTTATGTCCCTCGCAGCGCTACGTCTACCAGGGTCATCAGAACAAGCCTAGACATGCTCGGACACGCTCCACCTCCTCCACGAGATTACCGTGTTCTGTCTAAAAACAGGACACAGGAGCGCTGATCGCCGCCAGCCTAGGACAGTTTCTAGAGCCCTTAATGCAGTGTAGTTATAAAGGTGAAGCGGTCAGCGACAGCGCTAACCTGCCACCAAAATCAGCCCAACGTCCCAACTCCTGCCCTCGACATCATCTCCAACAGCACTGTCGTCGAGTGCGCCGGCTTCCCGTCGCCCACATTGAAGCCCTTGTTCTAGGAAGTTCATTATCATAATTAATTATGCGAGAGAATTGATTGGAGAGAAAGGAAGGGACGAGGACACATGAGGAGGGCGTCCTCTTGCAAGGAACGTTCAGCATTGTCCACTACGACCCCCTCTGCCTCGCCACTCTGAACAGCGCTTGTTGAACAGACACGGGGCAGCACGCACGGCTTCTCGTCTACGCATCTCACACGCTACACATTCACTCGGCATGCTGTCCGCTGTGCCTCACTGTACGCGCCCTTTCATGTTCAGTGCAGCGAACTTACTTCGACAGCCGCAGACGGCAGCGTACGACTACGCGTTGCAGTTCTATATTCGACCGGCGAAACTTCAGGGGAATTATAGGTGGGGGTGAGTTTTTTTTTTTTTTTTTTTTTTGAACGGCACTCATGTTTACGCTTCCACGGCAGCGCGCGCGTTATCCCGCTCGACCATTGCTGTACAAACAGGCAGGTCAGCGCACGTATTGTCCCAGCCTCCGCAGGGCTAGCACGATGTGGTGCTCGTTGCCTGGCCTGGACGAATCAGCGTGGCATAAGAAGGTGCGAGGTTGAATCCATAGCGAAACGACGCTCACTCCTTTCCGACGCTGCTAAACGAATGTGTGTGCGCATCTACGCTCCCCGGGTTTGCTCCGCAGGGCACGTCCACGAACTGTTTGTTTGCTGGGCGGAACCTACTTGAAGTTGGAAGTGCGCGCGCACCGTTTCGGGCGAGCGAGCAAGCCTTGCTCAGCTTACCTGTCCACCTACCTTTACGCTGCCGGCACTGTTTTGGGATCTAGAGCAGACCTTTGCTGTACCTTGGGGATTTGAAAGGAACGGTGGGCCTGTGTGGGGAGGTGTAGGGACGCGCAGTTCTGTTTGAGTTTGAGCGGCGCCGAAGTGCGAGCGTGCCCGTGCCGGTGCATGCTGTCGACGCGAAACTTGTCCACGAAGTTTTCGGCGTACACTAGCGAGTGCGCCCTCGAAAGATTCGGACTTGGTGGAAGATGGTCTCCAACAGTCTTTCGGGCAAACAGAAGGGGAAAGAAGGTGGTAAAGTTTGATCCCCGCTGGAGAGTTCGTCCGTACGGAGTGTACTGCTCAGGTCTAATTCGCTTGAGACTGTTTAAATGACTTCGAGAGGAAACCTGTGAGGCAGGATGTCTTTTAATAAGGAAGTGCTTTATGCAAACTCGACCAGAGATTAATTGTCATTCATTCATTCATTCATTCATTCATTCATTCATTCATTCATTCATTCATTCATTCGATAGATATATCGGTACATCGGTCAGTAATAAGCGCGTGGAAGACTCAGAAGCCTTGATGACTTAGCCAGAGCACCATTTTTCATGTCCGAATGTGATTACCAGGAAAAGGATTTCATTACACTGCATACATGAGAAAGTCAACGATATGCACTGCCTGTCAGCTGCGAATTAACCCTGTATACCAGAACGTTGAATGCTTCAGTGGCGTGGTGTACATGGCAGATATATACCAATTTATTTTAGCACTACACGAAAGAAGGCTACATCGAACTCGCCTTTTCGCAATGTTCAGCACAGGTCGATAGTCTTCTTAGCCTTTGCATACATGGCCGTCTGTTCTGCCGTTCATCATTACATGTTCCTGGCAAAGCAAGCACGAAGTTTTCACGTTTCTTTATTGACATTTCGCAGCGTAAATACAGCAAACACGAAAGCGCGTACGCCAGCAGCAAATGTGCCTGCGGCCCCGACCTCCCGCGAAGCTGGACCCACAGAGTCGTGTATACCGCGAATGCATCTGACATTCACTATATGAACTCGCCGCTCGCCGGTCACTTCCACAAAGACGAACTTCACAATGCACTACAACTCCCCCACCCTCCCTCCGTTTAAATCACTTCGCCCCCACCACGAATGGACGACGGATCGGTATAATCCAGCCTGGAATCCGGAAAACCGCATGGCGGCACCGAAGGCGTGACATGTCAGGCGGGCTTGTCAAGCTGCGTTCCATTATACTCGGATGGTTTCCTAACGCGGCGTCCAATGCTGCCGAAAACCGCCATCACAGCCGCTTCGAACTTCGAGAGCGTGAAAAAGAAATTGCCGGACATTCCTGGCACGTCGTTTTTGGGCGCGCTTGCGCCAAACCACAACCCGACTATTCGCTTCCGGGACGGCTGCAGCCGCTCTGTGTTTTATGGATCTGGTCGTGTTAAACCGGGGTATGGAGGAGACGTTTCTCATTAACAGCATTCCCCAGTGCGTTGACGACGCTTCTCTTGTCACATTCCATGGACCGTGTGGTGGTCGCCTTTCGCATTCCTATATCCTCACGTTGATGGCTCGTTTAAAGGGGACTGATAGCACGATTACCAGCTGCCATCTTGGTGTCGGCAGGAATTCGAAGCTGCGGAGTTGCACACAGTGCGAGATTTAGGAAGCGCTATTGCTCGTTTCGGGTGCATCGTCAGCAACGTGCACTTGCATTCAGTCGTCATTTCTTGCAGTCGTCCCAGATGGTCAGGAACCGAGCATAAATCTCTTCTGTATTGTGTCCCTTCCCGAGCTGCTCCTGTGGCGGAAGGTCCTTCCATGAAGTGGGCATAGCTCTTGTCGTGTCGTGATAGCACAGATGAGAAAAATGTACCACAAACTGCGCGGGACACTTAAGCCGCCGGCTGACAAAGAACCTCATTCCTACGTCGTGAACCAAGCTCCCGCTGGGCAAGGGGTCCGCCAGCTTTGCGAAAGACAGAGTGGACTGATTCAATGACGTGTCCGGCATGTTCGCGAGCCATGCTTGTCCCCTTCACGAACTACGCACCACGGCATAGAGCTTGCGCTATTTATTGAGGTACGAGTAAGAGCGCGGCGTCTCTGGAATGCGCCTCTGCACGAGTGTGCGTTGTAGCGGTGAAGTGGACGTGTTAAAGCGGTACGGGCCGGCCCGGTGCTGTCCACGCGCCCTCGATACTCAGCGGGGCGCCTCGGTGGGTGCTCCGCGGGAGTCAACCCCTCGACTGTGCGGAATCTTGTCGAAGAACCCCAAACTCCTACGAAACGGCGTGTTGTGGCCGTGTCGCGGGCGTTGTAAACATCTGGCGCGGAACAGCGCGCGCATCTGTCATTTTCCTTAAAGGCAGCGCACCAACCATGGGTGGTGGTCACTGTTGAAGACGGCAACTTATTATACATAGCTCAGCCATAGCTCCTAACCCGCTACCGCACTTTCGGTCGTTCGTTTGACGACTCTTTCTCTGATAGAAGTTGCTTCTTAAAGGTAGTCAGAGCAGAATACCTTGACTTTGAAGATTCGAGTATCGCATGGTGCGGAAAGACAGGCAGATTCGCGAATTCCCTTAACACGTAATAGTCCTTCAAGGTTTTATAAACGGTTGAAAGCGCGCAAAAACAGTCATATCTGCCCGCTAAAGGTCTCAGCAAGTTTCGCGAGCTTTAGGTCCTCGCCAGCGCCAAAAGTGGTGAAGCGGAGAAAACGCCAAGCTGGCAAACGGGGTTCGTACAGGAATTTTTTCTGCCGACTCAGTGCGGCGAAAGGTCAACTCAAACGAGGTAGGAAACAAGGTGAGACCAAAGAGAAAAGATAACCGAAGAGATATAAACACAAGATCGACTGGGAGGGCTATAAGGAAAAGAACTGAAAGCGGAAGAGGGTGAGGAGGTCAAACAAGGTAGAAAGAGACAGTTTGCACAACATCCCTGACGGCTCCGCGAAGCCGAGCGCGATCTCCGTGTAACTCCCGGGGCTCTCAAAATCCGGTGCCAGGGAAAGGAGGGTGGAAGACCGTTCCTCTGCCTGTCCGCCCCCTGTTCAAACAACTCGTAAGCTAAAACCAACACGACGACGACGCACCCACCGGAGCTGGCAGCCTGACTGACGCCGCTGAGCCGCTGCTGTTCTTTGCCTGGGCCGGTATAAATTAAACATGATCCCTTCCGGCTCCTCGCCTTTCTTTTTCTCTCTTCGTTTTGCACCAATCCGAGCCACCGCTCTCGCCACGGTCTTCGTTCGCACTAGCGATTCCTTCTTTCGGTTCGATGGACATCTCATCCGGATGTTGAGGAAGTGGACGAAATAATACGAAACGATAGAGAAATAGTCCCGACCCGAGAGTGAACGTTACGGCGAATAAACAAAGCGCACAGATCTAGCGTGTACGTGAAGGTGAAGGGAGGAGAAATACAGTTAGGGAAAAAGAGGGGGCAATGGAAAGGAACCTGGAAGAGGAGAGGTCCGGCACTGGGTACCGCCGGCAAGCAAATAGATGCCGAGAGAGAGTGCCAGTGTACGTACCATGCCAGAGCTGCAGTTCCCCGGAAGAAAAAGAGCGAACCGGTGGCTCTCGGATCCGACTCGCACAAACACACGGTGGAGTTATTTTGATAAGACACACGCCGACTTGTGGGAGTTACCGCAGCGGCTCAATTCGATAATGGACCTTTCATGTCGGGGGAAGAAGGGGAACCGCTTGCTAGGGTGCCTTCAAGGCAAAGAGAACGCAGCATTTTTTTTGTTCCGGCTATTCTTCCGGGATCGTTCACCATAACAAGAACGCACACGTGCCCACGCGCAGGCGAACGCACAACCCCGCTCGCCCACGGATGCTCTGGAACACACGAGCGCCTGGACTAACGCTCGCTGGCTTCCAGAAGGGCTTCGAGCTTCTCTACGCATATCTTTCCTTTACTTCGCCATCGGAAAAAGAATCGAGTCACTTACGTGTTCCAAAGGCTCGAACCCCGATTGAGTACCCCCTCCCGCCTCGCTTTTCTTCGTTTTTTTTTTTTTTTTTGTTGTTATCTTCACGTGTGGATCTCTGAGAGTGCACTCCACAGTCACTTTCGCTCGACGTCGCTGTCTCTTTCGTCGCTGCCATTGCACTGCGACTGCGCGCTTCTTCGGCGTGACATCTGTTGATTCTGGAGAGTGACTCTCGCCTTCTTATCTTTCCGCTTCTTCAGTATATCTATACATTTATATATATTCTTGTTTGCTGGGCGTACCTTGTAAACGCACTTCCGGTAAAGCTTCTTCGAGAGGTGCTTGCTTCGTGGCTCGCGCTCACATCTTGAGCGCACTCCCGAGCTTTCGAGAGAGCACTCGAGAGAGATCATGGTGCTCGGAAGCTTCGCACTGGTGCCTTTGTTTATGTACTCGCTTTTCCGAAAGCAGCAACGAAGTGGCCGAAGTCGACATCGTGTGCTGCTATACTGCGCGGAGCCACTGCACTTCGCAACTTGGGGTCGGAAAGGTTTTACCCGTAATCTCATCTTTTATACATTTCCGAAGTGGAAACATTTCCTCTCGAGTAAAAAACCCTTGAACTGTTCGTTTCCGAGAAGGGAATGACTTCTAGTAAATATGGACTTCAAGCACTCAGAACAGTACACAAATTAAGGCAAACAACGCTGTGAATTTCTAATTGCGTTGCAATAGGAACGTTCTCGACTTAAAGGAATATCTAGTTACACACATAGTATAGTCACTACAATGTCAATGAAAGTGAGGAAGCCGCTTGAACTTAAAAGCCAGTAACACGTTCGCGCATTCACAGTCGTATTGCGAAAAGTGAAGGTACGCCCCCCCCCCCCCCCCCCTCCTTTTCGATGCTGAGAACTCCACTTTCTCTGGCTTCATACATCACACGCTTCGGTTCAGTGACTGTTCATAGTCGTGGCTACGTGGTTAGCTTGATTGTGAATTTATAAGCAGCCGACTAATAAAGCAATGAAGTAATCCTTGTTCGAAAATATACCAGTAGAAGAGGCCCCTTCGGCCGTGAAGGCGTCTCACATTGGCATGGGCCATTCAGAGTGCCGAAATAACTCCGATTATAGGCCTGGCCTTGGATAACTTATTGAGAGGTTACTTAAACAAAAGAAAAAAACATAGTGAGCTCCACAGGTGAAGCAAAAGTCGTATGGAAATGAATAGGTACGATCACGGGTGTCGCATACCCGCATACCGCAAGTGGTATACGTAACTCGTATTTTTGTCAGTTTGTTAACGCATCAGAGAAGGCACAATACCTCTTTTGTGTCCTCAAGAATGTTCGCCTGAATGCCAACGCATGTTCTTTCTCAATAAGGCTCATCAAGTCTCGCAAGCGTCGTGGTCCAATATGTATGTTTCAAAAGTATAAGAAAATGTATAACTTATTGCATACCTTAATGCATCACCCAAATGTGCAGCATGCACATTTGCATGTGCAGCATGTGCAGCATGCCTTCAACTGTTACAGGGGGTGTGGCGCAAACGGACGATATTTTACCTGTGCTCTTGCATACCCTGTATCGATAACCGACAGGTCACTCTTTCATATGCGATATCCTATGTCTCGTGTTTTCGCGAGGTGATTGTGCAAGCTCTACATAAACGTCACATATACTGATAGATCAGTATCGGAGCACAGACAAAATCGTTTCAATTCGGAGCCCGACCACTGTTTCATTAGCGCAGCCTGGCGAGAATACGAGATTGCTGCCTTTAACCCCCACTCTCAATCCAGGATAGAAACTATAGAAACAGCTATTTAAGTAAATGCACAGATACCTGACACACCTGACAAAGTTGTATTCGGCAACTGCTTGGCATAAAATTGATATAAGTGATATAGTCATGGTCGTCGACGGAGTGCTCCGCATCAGAGTCAAAGGGAGGAAGCCTTCCAGTCTGCATTATTTTGCGACTGGATGAGTATAACCATGTAGTCATGCTCGCTTACACTATGTGCGTGGTTCAGATAGTGTATACGCTTAACAATAGCAATCGTGATTCCGCTATGGAAAGGAGGCTACTTTCGGCAGCGCTTGCATAGGTAGCACATCTCAACGTTCGCTGGGGGAGGAAAGTGGAAAGGAGAGAAACGCTGTAGTGGAGGGCTTCGAAAATTTTGACCACCTAGGGTTCCTTCACGTGCGCTGACATCGCAAAGCATTCATGCGACTCTAGCATACCACCTCCATCGAAGTGCGACCGACTGCCGTGGCCGGGTTTGAACCACGCGTCTTTCGGGTTCGCACTCTAGCACCGTAACCGCTGGACCACCGCGGCGGACTATGCAGTTTGAAAAGCACACGACAATAGATTACCCTACGGAGAACAAATACCGAACCTTGGTTTGTTTCTCAGCGCACACTTCTGCATATTGTAACTTCTGCAGATTCTGCAGATTTTGCACTTCTGCACCCTTCTGAAGATTGCAGAGTGTTTGCAGAGTTACTGATGTCATCGTGATGTTCGTTTCCATCTTCTTTCGCGCGTATTTCACGAAGAAGATTGGATTTCAAACATAGAGCCGAACTGTATCTGTTTTGCTCACTGTGTAACAACGTTTATTTACAGCGAAGCTGTGTATATGGCTAGGAGGTGGGAAAATGTGGTCCGTGAGTGCGTA
The DNA here is from genome assembly GCA_013339685.2 of Hyalomma asiaticum. NCBI lineage: Eukaryota > Metazoa > Arthropoda > Arachnida > Ixodida > Ixodidae > Hyalomma > Hyalomma asiaticum. The sequence goes on along the minus strand of CM023486.1, from coordinate 66,784,908 downwards.
TAAATACCACCATCGTGAAAAAAATGCGCTCCTCGTCTTTATTCTCTTTCGCCCGACCCACTCTTGGCCTAGGCCCATTACTAGGAGATGGTGATTACGCGAAGCCCAACGCACGGAACTTAAATTCAATACTTTTATGAACTCAAGTCAAAATGTGTGCATAAGCTCATTAGGAAGCATCATGATAAACACCAGGAATGGACATTTCAACATCACTAATTGATCATCTTGGCGGAGATGAACGACCGAACAAGTTTCTTTTTCAGAAAAGTACTTGCAGTTGCGTACAATTGTTCTTGCAAGCGACCACCAACCATCCGCCGCATTCTGAGCTTATAAAGCAAAGAGTCAGTGATGAAGCAAAATCTCAGCACTGGCAATTGAAAGAGAGAAATAAACGAACCGCGGAGAGTTACACTGTGTTTTTTCTTTCTATTCTCCCGTATTCTTTCTTCTTTTTATCGCGGAAAACCAAGTGAGCGGAACTAAATGTCTTAAATAAAATATTGCCGACCACCGCTGAGAGCCCCCGTCATTAATAATTTACGGGTAGATGCTACTCTGCCACACGTAGCTACGGAAAACCAGCTGGCCATGCTCCCCCTCCCACACCCCTACACCCAGCCTCTCTCTCTTCATCCGTAACACGTAGCGTGTTATCTTCTTCGTAAAGGTGTATACAGGAGAGTCACGTGGGTCCGTGTCCGCGTAATTCCCGGCGCGCCCCACTTCGCGCAACCTCGCCGCCGCAGAAGCGTTGCAGCTGGCTTCCCTCGTCCGGTGCGTGGCACAGATTTGGTCTGAGAGATCTTGTCCCTCTTATGGCATACGTACGAAAGGAACAGTGCCAGGTGTGAACGACCAAGCGGTGTGTCATTCTCGGGGAAGATTCGAAACGCGCCGGTCTGCCCTCGCTGGGACTGCGGATCGTGCTCAATACGAAGACAAACTACTTTTTTTAGAGGCTACTCTAGTACCTTGGTGTGGACTGGAGGAGCGGATAAATAATGAGAGAAGCAAACGGCACGTTACAATTGTTCTCCTCGCTTGGCTTCCGCGCAGCCATAAATAATGCCGCATATAATAAGGTGTTACGTTGCTTAACGCCTCGCGGCAAGCACCTTTGTATTGTTGTGTAGTAATCTCGTGTCCCCACGCCCCTTCTCTCCTGCATGAGCTTCTTACACCAACTTTTCGTCTGTGTTTGTTTGTTTGTTTGTTTTGTTTTGTTTTGTTGCTGCGCCTTCTTTTTACGTGAAAACAATTATCGCGCTTTTTGTCTTGTTTCGCACGTTTGGTTAACCTCCATGCCTTTCCTTACCTCTCTCTCTCTTGTCTTGTTTCGAGGTCTGTAAATTTAATCAATATTTGCATCTATCTAGGTCAACTGTAAGCCGGCCCTTCCTCGATGGCTTATTTACGATCAAGGAATATGGTCTACGCTCTAACATCACCACTTCATTGTATTGTTAGCAACAAAGCATTGTTGCCCGCATTTGATGTTTGACACGGAGCTGAACCTCGTGGCTACGTCTGTCTGCGATAAAACGCTGCATTATATAGGTGTCATGGTAAAACCCAACGGTTTATAATATCTGAAATGGAATAAGATAAAGGATCCTATGCATTAGATATTGCCAATTCAAATGGTTCACTACACTGTCCCAATTTGAAGTGTCCAAAATGAAAAACTTGTTGCCCATGCCTGCTTTTCTGGCTGTTATACCTACCTTATCGTTCGCAGGTTTAGTACTCTCCTGCCTACTATAAAATAGCCCGTGCAAATGCGCCAGAATCTGCTTTAGGCGAAGGTTTGCGTTCTTAAACTACACAGTTGAAAAGGTATCCTTTTAGCAGACACCTCTTCAGCATTCATATAGCCATTCAAAAAAGCAAGCTAGATGTTGTTTTCAAATAATCATGATGAGACTTATTGAGCTGCATCTATACTGCAGTATATCTAGTCAGGCGCAGGTTGTTATTCTTTTGTTTCCAGGGTTGGATCCCTACAAGAGCATCCCAACGCAACTTGCCATTCTCACGGTTATCTCTTTTCTGTTTTTTTTTTTATCTATTTAAGAAGGTATGGGGAGAGAACATGCAGTTGCTAAACAGGAAGCATATCAATGGCAAAGAAGAAATAAAATCAAGTTAACAACATGCCAGGACAATGAAATACTGTTGCATTTCAAACGAACGCCACCCGCTAAGTGTTACGCACTGCTGAGCAACGACCGATTATCGCCAAACCGGCCTTCCGTTAACAACCCACGCTAGAAAAGAAAACAACGTCAGCAAAGATTAATCAACGGACACGTGTCATTATAATTAGCCCGGCGGTTCATTCGCTCTCTACTCGTTCTGGGCGCAGCGAGGCTTCGTTCGTTAACGATTATCGACGAAGCTCGCCCTTCCAATCGGCAAGCTGGCGCTCCGACAGCACGGAGGCGTAGCAGCGCAGCCTTGTCGATCAGCGTTTCTCAATGTGTCGCAACAAAGAAGAAAACAAGAAAGCGCAACGGGGGTGGTGCCCAAACTGACCCTTACGTTTTCCACGCGTGATTTGGCCGCTTTAATGGGCACGGCCTGCTGCTCGGCGAGTCCTAGTTGATGTGGGCAGCGCAGTTCCAACGTCCTGCGAGAACTCGATCGTTTTTCTCGGCTATAGACCGAGGCAGCTGGTCAGTTGAGCCGGACCACCGATGCGGCGTTCGGCGCAGGTGTGTTCGAGTGGCAGCATCGGCCAAGGAGGATACGGCGATGCCGATCTACCGTGCCTTCTTGTGTTTCTTATGCGAGTCTGGACAGACAGACCCCTAAGCTTCCACCGTACCTATATCTGTGAGGCTGTCGGTTTAATTACCTCTTTCGGTGTTTGTTTCCGGTGAGTGGAGCAGCTGGAAGATTTGAAGTTAGATGGGCGATGAAGCGTGTGTTTGAAACGGTCCTTGTGTAGTCGAATGCAACTCTGGGCAGTTTTCGTTATTTAACGTTTTGCGTAGGAGACGTTGGCACCTTTATACGTGTTATTGCAGGCAGTCGCTCCTCTGCGCTTCATCATTATAGCAAGGGTTACCGTTGACGTTATAGTTTTTATATGTCAGGCCATTGTAAAGCTGTTAAGCGTGTAAGAGTCCTTTGCAGGTTGTGCGTCCCTATACTGTCACACGTTAACGCCGCACCGACAAGTGCACGTTGAAGAATTCTAGGTGGTCAAATTTTCCGTAGCCGAGACGTAAAACCTCAGAAATTATTATGTGGGCCACGTTGAATAAACTGTGAATCAGACTTGTAGTAATTAAATTAAATCAATTAAATTAGTAATGCAATAATTTGTAATGTAATAAAATACTTCTTAAATTTGGTAGCGTAACTTAATTACATTTCTGTGAATCATTACAAAAATACTTAGTAGTTCAATATAACTATACATTTTAGAAGTAGTTTTGCCATCTCTGCTGGTAATGCCAAATTTATTTATTTATTTATTTACTTACTTATTTATATATTTATTTTTGTTTGTTTGTTTGCTTTGCTTGCTTGCTTGCTTGCTTGCTTGCTTGTTTGTTTGTTTGTTTGTTTGTTTGTTTGTTTGTTTGTTTGTTTGTTTGTCGATCACAAATACTGGTGACAACTTCGGAGTATATCGGTGTAATTTCTCCTGCGCAGACTTCTTACATTGTTTAGTGAAGGACCAGTGACTGGTGGAATAACAAAATTCAGGTGCCCCGCAATCCGCAACCAAACGCGAATTGCGGTCTAACGGCACGGTGATGATTTACGACTCATTATCCTTTTTTGATCCCTCAGCTTATAGGAGGAGTGGCGATCGAGGAATCTTTCCCGACTAAGTACTCGAGGCATTCGCACATCTTTTTTCTTAAGACGTACGCCCTATAGACCCTTTTCATAAACTGTAAAGCTAGCTTCCCTGCAATGCAACTTGCCCTACTAATGGCGACAGCTGCCTTTATTTAAATGCTGTCAAAATTCAAGGTGCACATGCTACGACCCGTTTTGTGGGGATGTTTGTATCAGAAGGGCAGTGTCGACATTTTACATGCCCTATCGCAAGCAAATTGCGCTTGCACACGTTGTTTGCCGGATCGCCAATGCCGCCATTAGTAGGGCAAGCTGCACTGCAGGAAAGCTAGCTTGCAGTTTATGAAAAGGGTCTATATTCTATACGACTCACCCTAGTTACCTGTATCGAACAGAAAGCCCGCGTTGAATGCTCAGCACAATTAATAAATATCAAGATAAACATAGTAGCTTTATTTTTCATTCTAGTTAATATAACATTAACGAATACCGCACGCATTTACAATGCGTTTACTCGAAACGTTGAAGCCCGTGCACTGTGCAATGTCTGTGAGCCTTAAAGAACCCCATGTGGACGAAAATGTCCGCAACCCTACACTACGGCGACTCTCATAATCATATCGTGGTGTTGCGACGTAAAACCCCAGAAATCAAATAAATTGTGTTTACAACATTACGCGTAAGTGCCGTTGGGCTCACTTGCAGTGGAGAAAGCAGAGACAAAAAAGCAGTTCTGCGAATTGAACCAGTATCGCTTGAGGTTGCACTGCAGTTCGGAGTTTACTTGTAGCTGATGTGGCTTATAATATTTCCACGTCAAATAAGGGCGTGCTTTTGTGAGATGGGTACGTCAAGAATTGCATCTTAGGACCTCTACTTCCTGTATGTCACAACACCAACCCAGCTGTATAGGGTTTCACGTAACAGCTTCTTCAGCCATTATTTTCTTCCTTCGTGCTTCTTTCGCTCCTTCTTTCGTTCGGTGTCGTGCCAGCTTTTGTTTCATCGCCTGCGCCGTGGAATCCTCCCGAGACAGAAGAGAGTCGGAAGCGTTCGCGAGACAAAGCGGACAGACGATGACGAAGCAAGAAATAAGAACTAAGGGATGAGGCGGAGGGTTGGCGTGAGCTTTAATCAACACCTTGTTATGCAAATTTCGTGAACAGGAAGCTTGAGCTCAACGGGGGCGCCTCCTTCGGAGACCCCTGCGTACGTTTCTTGTATAGATCCCTCGAAATTTTTACGTCTATTTTATTCATTATTTTTCTTGCACCCATCCTCATTTTTCTTGCCCAGATTTGGCACTTGCCGTCCCTTTTCGCTATTTGTTGGCTGTACCCTCTCGAATACGTTCTTATATTGATCACCTTTCTTTCACCAAGGCGCCCTGTCGCGCAAGTTCAATACCCTCTCACGTGTTCTTCCTCTTCTTCTTCTTCTTCTTCTTTTTTTTTTGTATGCATTCTAATCTGCTTGCGAAGTCTCTGCGACTAGTTCTTGTCTGAAATTTGGTCAACCTTGAGGTGATTTATCTAAGAAGCTTATCAGGCTTAAGACAAAAGGTTCTTCAGAGAATTTTGTTGCCGGAATAATTAACCGAGGTACATATCTGTTGCAATACTTAAAACAGGCCAGCGTATTTTTGTTTCCTTAGGGTCCCTTCCCGCTCCAGAAGCTATATTCCCTCGGCTTCCGTACCTTTCCACTGCAGTGACCTCGATCCTCGGGGATTGCTTTGCACACGCAGACAACTTGTCATATTGAACGCAACATTGAAAATGCAATATTGGGAGAACGCAATAACGAATAACACTAAGGGGCGAAAAGAGCGCCACCGATAAGCTCGCTTATGCCCTCTGTTGATTCGTGTCCACCACGTCTTATTAAATCGTGTACAGTGTGAGCCAGCTACCCTAGTAACAAGCTGTGGGTAGTTTAAAAAGAAAGAGAGGCATGAGAGAAAGAAAATGTGACGAGGTTAATATAAATATTCGGTGTGCTACCATGCACTGAGGGTCAGGGAAGGCACTAGAAAGATAAGACAGAAGCATAAACAGAGCACATGCACTCAACTGCCTGCTGTTCACAGGACAGCACTGGATGATACTTGTGAGTGAACGTTGAACTTTTTAGCGGTGACAACATGGGGCTACAAGTACATTCCCGCAATTCTTACGAACAGCGAACCTGCCTGAACGACTGTAGTGATTCGTGTAGGTCTTCAAACTACTAATTATCTCACAGGAGCACGGAACGACATGGTGGTCTGCCGTTAGGAACTGCCACAAGCTAAATACAATGACTTGCAACCGATGACGCTCGCAAAAAAAAAAAAAAAATGCTGGAGTGCGCATGCGTTAATCGATGGCGTGTCGATTCCTGGGCAGAAATCAATCAAATCAACGAAGTCGGGTGTACCTGGTACCGTCACGCAAGTCCTACATTGTTTTGTAATAGGCATGAGTTATGACAGGCACTCGAAACCAGTGGCGTAACCTTTTGCCAACAAAGTTAGATGTGCATGTTTATTCGTTATAAAAACGAGATAACGATGCATATTTGCTGCAATATGGCGAGTATTTCGCCTCCTTCCCTTGATCACCAGCAGGAAATTGTTCGTGGCTACGACCAAAATAACGCGCACGCGGAGGCAGTGTCTGTGTTCCAACTGTTCCTTGTTTCGTACATGCCTTTCTCTACGTTCCTTCCTTTTTTTTTTTCCTCCCATGCTTCGCAAAGAATGCCACCCTCAGGTGGACATAGTGCCTTGACGCGAACTCCGCGTCGAATGCTGCTGGACTGAAGAGGAGTGGTGGGGAAGTCGCATCTCGTTTCACACTCTTCTAGCGGCAAACAGACCCTATGCGATGGTGTAGGCGAGGGAAATCGGTAAAAGGGCGAACTGGCACACTCGGCCAACGCCTGCCTCTACGCGCACCCTATACGAGGCGGCAGCGCCTACTCAAAATGTATGAGGGTCCCCGATGTCCGACCGCGTCGCGTGGTCAAAGTCGAAATTGCGTTTTTCGAGGAAATCGCATTCAAGACGTCCACTTCCTCACGTTTCGTCGTCTCTTTCTTTCTTTCTTTCTTCTTTCTTTCTTTCTTTCTTTCTTTCTTTCTTTCTTTCTTTCTTTCTTTCTCTCTCTTTCTTTCTTTCTTTCGAAAGATAGGAACCTGCGCATTCTTATATTCTCACGGCCTTTCTGTTTTCGGCTGGCGTTCCTATTTGCACCGTTCCTTTGGTGCCACGAAAAGTAAAATAACAATAATAATAATGAAAGTAAAGCGAAAGTAAACTTAGAATGACCAAGCGATGCTTCGGTGTCGTGCCCGGCTGCAATCTACGGTCCCGTTTCCGCTCGCGTCTTGGCGAAGCGCAATCTTTGCGAAAGCGAGGGGGAAGAATCGAGTTTTCGTTGAAAATAATAACTGTTCCCGTGAGTGACTACAAAAGGAAGTTGTATTGCGATTTCCCGCATTTTCTGTTGTCCGGTACAGCTCGCGACTAAACAGTTTCCGCGTTGTTGTGTCGTTGAACGTACAGCTGGACTAAAGTGCACGTTGAGGATCGTTTGTTCGTACACATGTATGAACATAGGCAATAAAGCTTCGCCAACCTCTTTTACGTAACCACGCTTCGGTTAAGATGCGCATTAAAGGGCAATATGCGAAAATTATTCCAGCATCCCCAAGCACGGCGCGCCTTATAAGGAATCATTGTATTGATTTCTGTGCGTGAGGCAATGGTATTTGTTTACTTATCAATTTGCCTCAACGGAACACCTGTGTCCTGTAGATATTGGGCACCAGTGGCTTACGCCACCACGTGATTGGTGTATGATTTCGCTGGTATGTCGATGTCTCTTCGACCGAGAATGGACACTTCGGTGGTTGTTTAATCAATTACTTTTCGTTACTATTTTGTTAATTTTACAAACTGAGAATAGAACGAAAGCGAGCATAGAGGCCTTTAATAAGTGTTATAATACGCCCTTAAAGGGGCACTAAAAGGAAAGGCGAGTCTTCTCGTGTTCGCGAATTATCGCTTCACCCTTGCAAAAGCTCAACTCTTGCCTCGAGAAGTTGCCTGCAAAGCGAGAAAACGAGCAAGAACGAGCAAAAGGAAAGTACCCCTGACGACGTCAAGCCTGACGGTTCCGCACCATATCACTCTGACGTCGAAGAATTGTGCGATATCTACCAGGGCTTACGTAGCCCACGATCTGCAAAAAAAAAAAAAAGAATTTAATTTTCTCCGAGGGGAGCCTGTGGCTTAATGTGGGAACTTCAGAAAATTTTGCGCATCCAATGTGGACGAATTAAGATAAAACGCTTTGAAATCCACGGCGTCACACTTTTTTTTTATTATTTGAACATACTGCAGGCCCTTCTCGGCCCATGCAGGAGTGGGGACAAACGTACAACATTATACATATGTTATCAACAACTCATTCTTCAAATTCAACACACTGTGTGGGGTTCATGAATTATTCAATGGTGTTACTGCACACAATGTTATTAGATAATCTATTCCTGTGGTAAATAGCTGACGGACATTGGTATTCAGAGATTTAGACGCGAAACTTAAACATGGATTTCTGATATTTATTTAGTTTTCTTTTAACAAACTTATGATGGTAAAAGTAACCACAGTAGCGTCTTAAATCATAATTTACCACTTTAAATTAATTTATTTCCCTTTAGTGTCTCTTTAAGTGGTCTCAATACTTCTAGTGATTAATTTCGCTCCCTTTTCTCGTCACCAACTACATTTGTTACCGAAATATGGATAACTTTTTGGCAATATGTGGAAAGTGCTAAACTGAAGATGCATTCTATAGTTACAGTATTCTACGCCAACTTAACCTTTCTTGCCTCTTTGAGCACGCGTGGTATTTTCGCAGTGCGCGCACTTACTTAAGTCTATTTTTTAGCGCTTTAGCCGTCCTCGAACGGTAACGAATGATGAATGAAACGCTCGCGTTGTTTACATGTTTGCTTGCATTCCTATTACAGGTTGCTCCAGCGCTGCCACAAGCAACAAAATGCGCGGGAGAAAAATATAAGGTAAGCTATGGGACGCTAATACTGTGCTTCGATATTTTCGAATTTTTTAAAGATCATCTAATCGAGGAACCAATATAACCCTCGCCCCCATTCACTTTTCTATAAGCGACAACTCACATCATGGAGTCGGCATAACCCGCGAATCTTGTTCAGGATTTAGGCCTTCTGCACTGCCACTCGGTGATCACGCTTCTGTCGAGTGGGCACGCTTAGTTCATAATCATTCATGATCTCGCGTGTGTACTTAACGAGCTACGAATCCCAAGAAGAGTTGGCTAAACTTGCAAGTTCTGAAAGGGCTTACGCCTGTTTTAGCGTGATTATGAGATTTAGGCGGTATTGTTGCGTTTTGATTGCTCACTGGCATTGTATAACGGGTTCTTGGTCATGTGGTATAGCCTCAAACATGCCACTTATATTTCTTCCCTTTCTAGTATGTTTATATAAGAATACCAGCAGCCGTTGTAATTTTTTGGCGCTCATGAAACGTCATTTCTACAGGGCGTGATTGTATAACAGGTTCTTGGTTCTTTTGTGGCGTAACCTTAAAGTGTCACTTATATTTTTACTCTTTCGCGTTTTTTTTAAATTTTTCTTTAAATCGGTACACCTGGAGTCTTTAAAATATTTGGTTTCAATGTTATGTTTTCGCATGTCACTGGCGTTGCATAACAGGTTCTTGGGGATGTAGCATTACCATACCATGCCACTGATACCTTTGCCCTTTGATGATTTTTTTTCTTTTTAATATAAGCATAGCGCAAGTCGTCCAGACAAGCGTGACTTACCATGCTCGACTTCCTGCTTATCTGCAACAGTGATGTCAGTTTCCGTTAGCTCACGGTGGCTTTGGGTAGGAGTCATTAGGAATAATGAATGGTGTCGTCTTTAACTATGCAATTCTCTGGTGTAATCTACTTTAGGCGAAGAAAAAGTGTTATTTAAAACGTTAAAACTGCGGGCCCTTGTATGTGCCACCAGTTCAGCGTTGTCGAGAGATTGCGCCGTGCCCAAGTAACATGTGGCACGACAGGAATAATTTTTTTTTGTGTTTTCCTTTTATGTTGCACATCCGTCGCCTACGTCTTGCGTCGTGTAAGACCGTACATTGCGCTTTGAAGCAGAGAAAGGCAAATAGAGGCTTCATTTCGGTACAGCAAATTGAAGACATTTCGGCACCCTATTAACGCTTCGGCTAGAGCTTCCTGATTATTCTCGAAACAAAGAAACACATATTATAATTAACTAATAAATAATTATATTAATTATGAAGCCTTCGTTTTAGCTTAACGGCTCAGGGGTTGGATCACAGTACCCAGGGATGCTTGCCCCATTCCCGGTCACGGTTGGCTCATTTCGACGGGGGAGGCGTGCAGAAAATACCCGCGTACCTAGATTTCGGTGCACTTTAAAGGAAGACCAGTGGTACGTATTAATCCGGCGTCCTTCACTACGGGACGTGTTCATAATTATGTAGTGGTTTTGGCCAGTAAAAACCAGCAATTAATTAATAAACAAATACGTTTACGTTTGTTACAGTCAGTAATCAGCGCTTGCGCCACGAGCAGTTGAATTAAACGCTAAAAATATCTAAGCACAAGACCAAGCCATCCGCCTCCTGCTCCCTACACAAGGTTGGAGGCTAGGCCCCTAACATTTATACAACTGTAAAACCAAGGCGACATAGAAACAATTCAACCATTTCATATTCTTGCTTCTTTCTTGCTCTTCTTCGTCTCTATCCCGTATCCATTTTGTTCACTTGCTCGGTCGATCACCATCCCCCTTCTTCAGCACTCGCTGTACTCCGCGCTCTCCACCTAAGCACGTAATATGTATGTATGCTGCCAGAGCTGAGCCAGCGTCATTGCCATGCAAGGGGAGCGCGCCTTAGTTATGCACCTACCGCACGAAGGGCCTCTCTGTATGATGCACGAGCAAGATGAAGAAAAAGCGAGAGAGAAAGGGAAGGCGAACGTTTCTTTGCTCTTTTCTTTACGTCATCTTGGTTCCCTCTCCCTTGCAACGACGAGGGCATTGCTTTGCATAAACCTCTCGCTCTGTAGTCGGTACGGGCGGTGTTCCCGGGGCCGCAGACCCTCGGCTCATTTCAACTAGCCGTCGCGAACCTGGCTTCTCCTCTCTCCCTCGTTATACGACGGCTTTCAAAGAACGTAGGTGCCGTAAGGAAGGCGCAAAAGAAAGAAATTACTGCACCCTCTTCTTCGAATACATCAAGCACTGGGCTTTTCGTGTATGCTTGAACGTATAAATAAAAACGCGAATAACTGCTGCGAGCCGCCGTCGTGGTGTATAAGTAACGGCGAAAAAGAAAATTGTATTAGAAATAAAACAGGAACAAAAAGAAAAAAACTTCACAAATCTTTCCTTCCTCTGGCTGAGGAAAAGAGAAAGACGAAAAAATAAGCAAGAGACAGAGAGAGGATCGAACTCGTATCGCCTCGCCTTATTTCTAATTCTAATCTGTACCTCGTTGCTATTCTCGCGATCGTCTTGATTCGCAGCGCATCTCATCTCTGTCTTCTCTTTCCCATCTTCGTCCCCTCGCCGACCGACCACAGCGAGAAACGACCAGAGAGGAAAGGGAATGCCGGCTTTAGCGTCTAGAATTCACTGCGCGTGCCTTTTCCACAAGTGTATAGCTCATGCAACCCCCCCCCCCCCCCTCTTCCCTTGCCAACGTCTTTGGTTCTCACCCATCTTCCGTACGTTCCGTTCCCTCCGTCACAAGCTGCTCCTCCTGCTCTGAAAAGCACGATGCACAGATATCGCAATGGAAAGCAGCAGAGGGGAAGCCAAGAGAGGATAGGAGGAGGGAGGGAGCCACAACGCGGCCGCGAGGGAAAGGAGCTGCAAACGTCGACGACTTTCAATGATGATCCATATTAACTTGATAATTATCCGGCATCGCAATATATACGGCAGGCAGCACGCCGAACAGGCTGCTCCTGCTGCTGCTCGCAGCGGCGGCCCCGGAGCTGCTCCGCCGCTCCGGTCGGCTCCCTCGTCGGCCCGTCCAATCCGGGTGGCGGCGGCATTGCATTGCAGATGAAGGCACTTTCCATATAATTACAAACGAACACAAGAAATGGTCTCGCCCGAGAAAACCTCGCCGCCACGGTCGGGGCCCCCCCACCCTGGCACTCGCCGGCACTGCTGCTCGCTCGCTCGCCGCACGCGTTTTGCGCGCCTGCCGTTGCTGCAATATACGGAACGGTACCGTCGTGCGCCGACGTCCAGGAGCCGTTTGTCCCACTCTGCACTCCAAGCTTCGCCCTCTGTCAATGAGCGCCATTTTTGTTCCTGATTTGAGAGCAGTAGCCTACGAATCTTGATCGGCTATTCGACCAGTGCCAGGGGTGAGATGCTTGTGCTTCCAGCTGAACCTAACAGCTACTGCGCAGTCATGGATTGCGGTGGGAGCATTTCACTGCGACGTACGCTGTCCGTCATGTCTCTGTGTGTGAAGAAGTCCTTCAACACGAAGCCGCCGGCTTTGTGTAGGGGAAGCCGCGGATACCCGATGCACGCCGAACGAAGTGACTCCATGCAGGCATGTGTCGTTGGCGAATATGGCTGTTCCCGGAGCGTGGCGTCATTTCTGCTCAAGAATGGCTCGCCATGCTGTCCGCATGACCGAAGACATTGGCTGAAACTCGTCAGTTCATCGGATAAACCACACACCAAACTGTGCTCGCTGTGACGTCACATCTGTTCCGTCCATTCGGTCCCTGTTGGTGTCCCATGCCCGAATACTTTCGTCGTCAAGTCGTCGGTTCACCGTAGAAAGCTCCAACTCACCATAGTGCTCCAGAATACCTCAAGCGCTGTGAATTTGAAGATGACAAGGATATGCTACTACTGTAGCATCGTTTCTGTTCCATCTCTTGCCCGCCATGATTTGCCTAGTGCAGGGAGATGTTCGTCAAGTCGTCGGTTCACCTCAGAGACGTCAGTGATGAAGCTGGTATCGATGCCCTGACAGCGGCTGACAGCAAGAAAAAATGAGATCGCATTTTCTTCGAGCAAGGAACTCGGCCGCAGAGTCGCTCCTTATTGGATGTGGATGCTACGTGGTTCGTCCTGTTGTGTCTGTTGGTGCTAGCATGCATTTGTTCTAGCTTTAAAAAAAAACGAGGACGTGTATTTTGATTGCGGATGACATCATCTTTCTTCTTGCTTTGGTTTGTTTCGGATTCTACGACTTCACGTGACGTGGATTCATCGAGGATGTCATGAATTGGACACAACGATTCACTGCAGTCAGCGAAGCCACACAGAGCCATGCGAACTACTGCCGTTGCTGCCTGCATATTATGCCCAGAATTATCTGTGCCGGTCATTTGGACATCAGCAAGAAATTGCGCCAATGTTAAATGCCCCTGAAAGGTGTCCGTGCCGTGCTGAGGTGCTATGGCGTAAATCCGCGACCGCGACAAGCTGCCATACATGCCTCATATGGCACTGCGCATGCGTTGGCCGCAGCTGTGGCGCTAAATGTTCAGCAACATTAGCTAGATCTAGTTTCAGAAAGCCTACCTCATCCCAAACATTCGTGCTTTCGACTTGTCCAAAGCTTGGCAAGATGCCTACGAAAAGATCTTGGCACAGGGAAAGGTTTCTTATAAACAGAGCACTGTATGACGACAGATGAAAGCGGATGTACAGGTGTTAAGTCTCCAAAAGGCTCCTTTGCAGACTTCAGAGAAGTTGACACGTTTGGCTGCTGAAGTGATAAGACTATCGCCATGACCATACGCAGGATTCTCTTTCGTCTGTCTTTAGCGCCCGTGACTTTTCTGCGTCAGGTTGCGCCACTTATTTCTACAAGGAAAGCAGCGAACAAGTGCAGGAAGAAACATCGGCTGTGAAATCTCTGTGAAACCGCCTGTGCATTACCATACCGTTGCAGCGAATCAAGTGGAAAGAACGCAGGCTAATGTCCAATGGTCCGAGCTTAATTTATCGCGAATTGTGCTACATTCGACTGGGAGATGTGGAACCGGGTCAGCAACTAAGTACTACGATGCTCAAATCTCTTTATTAAAAACGTCCATGTCATTTACCGCCATGTGCTTCAAGAAGGCCCTTCCTAAGGCTAGGGAACGTTACTCACAGTTCATCAACATCCACAAGTCATCATCTTCCTTGCTCTTGTGTTCTAGTTAAATATGGAACCTCACGACGACAACTGACGCCACCCACAACTACAGGGTGTGTTAGAATGGAATGTTTGTGTTGAGGAAAAGTGGAAAGGTGCAACAAAGTCCATTCGCCCAGGTGTTCAACCACCGTCGGATCTATCATGTCGATACCAACCCAGCACATATGGTGATTCATTGTGTACATTGAGAAGACAGCACCTGAATGGATGGCTTAATCGGCCTTCATGTTGTTCAGCGAGTCATCTGCTGTGGTGAAAATTCCACAAGCATACGCGTGGAATATGAGGTACGTGTTCCATTCCTTTACGACTTCGCTACTTAATCAACGTAAATGTCGCCCTATAGTTGACCTAACACCGTAAACGCGTCGGTGTGCTGTGTTCTGTATGGTTGAACAAAGCGTTATTCATCCGTCGTGGAGTATATCGAGCAGGTGTGCTCGCCCAAAGCTTCCGTTGTGAGCCGCATGAAGAAAAAGTGTAATAGTGTTCCACCTGAGTGTTCCCCATCGATCTCTGAAAGTAGCAGCTAGGCTTAAGCTCGTGCCTCCACTATTTAATAACATCCCTACTTTTTTTTTTTCTGTTCTGTGCGTCGCCGCTATTGAGCTATAAATAACCTGGACGCTGTCCTGTTTATAGGAGGGCTGCTGGTTGGGCAAGTTGGTGTTCCATAACTGCAATTTATGTTTGTGCGACGAATAAAAGGAAAGAACCACGACACACAAGAAAAGACAAATATGCGCTTTTTATAGACGCATTGAAACACGCCATTGTTCTGCTCTTACACTGACTGGTTTACGAGAATGCCTTTGACTTGGTGGTGGTGGTAGAGATTATAAAGGAAAGGAAAAAGGCGCTAATTTCTGTCTCCCATACTGGGGACACGGCTAAGCGCCTTAGGGGAAGGGGATAGGGGACATAAAGGTATAGGAGTAGAAAGAAAAGAGAAGAGAGTGTGTCAGCAGCAGCACGAAGAAGCACGTCCCGCCGCGCGCAAAGGCAGCCGGTGGTTCGACAGTGGCCGCACCAAAGTGATGGCGTTTCCGCCGCCGGCAAGTGTGGCTACTCGCTCGGCATAGCACTGGGCAGCGCGCTCGTAAGCGCAAGGATCACGCCGCGCCGCGGGTTGTCAGCCGGAAGTTCTTCGGCAACGGACCTCAGGGTGACGAGGAGGTGCTCGATGAGGGCATCTCGTGGATCCGCTGAGGGCGCGGTCGGTGGAGCAGCAGGCGACGCTGTAGCTGCTGGGCTTGCTGCGATGGTGATGCGACGGCGCGGCGCAGGTACCGGGCGGCGGCTGCCGTGGTCGTCGCGGTGTTGCTTGGATGGGCTGGCCTTTAAAGCAGCAGCATAAGAGCGCACCTCGCGGGTCTCTTCCCGTACTGCCGCTTTGACCGCCCGTCTCGAGAGCGGGGTAGGCGATGAGGCGAGCAGAGTTGCCACGCGGCTTTCCTCCTGCCACCTGGGGCAAGTAGGATTATCGGCGGCGTGGCTCCCGCTGCAGTTGACGCACCGCGGTTTGCACTGCTCGCTGGCCTGATGTCGACGGCCACAGCGGATGCATTCGCCGGCTCGCTGGCATGCCTCGGCAACGTGGTCGAGGCGCCCGCATTGCCGGCACTGTAATGGGCGCGGCCTTACGTGTCGGACTCGCAGCCGCAGTCCCCGAAGCTTGACGAACTCGGGAGGGACCGAAGTTCCGAATCGCAGCTTGACGGCGCTACCCTCCCTTGTTGCCGAGAGCACGGGTGCGGCCGAGTCCATCTCGTCAAGCAGCTCCTCGATGGTGATGTCGCCGTCCACCCCGTAGACGCAGCCGAGGCTGGAGCGACGATCGGTTGGTTCCCGGGCGGTAACAGGGATGCCGTTGAGCTCCGTGATGGTGAGGAGCCCCGCCAGGTACACCGACGACGACGCGTCCGCCGCCACGATGTTTCGACGGTGGTTGACACGCACCGCCGTCACACCCGGCCGCACAGAGAGCGCCGCAGCCAGCGCGAGGCGAGGCGATCCCGCGAAGGAACTACCGGGAGAGGAAGGGCGGTAGAGCACGGTCGCTACCGCTGCCGGGTCGGTCGCAATGGCCGCGGCTACCAGTGCCCTCGCTCGCCGGCGTGCAGCTTTGGAGACGACCTCTTGGAAGTCGTCCTCAGCAGGCACGGGGAGGGGGCTCGGGCGCGGACGGACTGCCGGAGTGCTAGGAGGTCTCATGGGTGGCGGCGCCTCAGCTGCTTCGGGCGCGGAGACGCGGGGCTGCGTTCGCGGCTGCCTCTTCCGCTTTTTCCTTGCCCGCCGGGCTTTCCTACCGACGAAATACACGGCCGCCTTAGGGGGGCCTGCCCCGACGTCGACGGGGCTGGCTGTAGTGGTAGACGAGTGCGCTACGCACGTGGTGGCTGCAGGCGACGGTGGAACGGTAGCGCCGCTCATGGCTTGCTTCCGTGGGCCGTCGTCGTCACTCGCTTCGTGGGGGCGCTTCCTTGTTATGGTGCACTCCATCTCCTCTTCTTCCGGGGACGCGGGAAGAGGAAAGACAGCGGAAGCGTCGGCGGTGCTCGATGCAGGGGTGGCAGCTACATCCGCGGGATGCGCTGGCTCGGTAGGCGCAGGAGCGTTGGCGAGCTGGGTTGCCGACTCGGCGTGGCGCTCTAGCACTTGCTGCTTCTGCTTCTGCCAGGCCATGAACCTTTTCAGGCTCT
Organism: Hyalomma asiaticum; assembly: GCA_013339685.2. Lineage (NCBI taxonomy): Eukaryota > Metazoa > Arthropoda > Arachnida > Ixodida > Ixodidae > Hyalomma > Hyalomma asiaticum. Next base: position 66,768,129 of record CM023486.1, on the reverse strand, counting down.
CGTCAAGGGAGAGGCTCGGATCGTCCTGGAAGGTGTCCGACTCGTCCATGGTTGCGTCACGTGGAATCGGAGCAGCACCACGCACGAGAGGACATCAGGTCCCTCAGTCACAGTCCAACGAAGAGATCGCGGGACGCAAGCAAACTCGGCGAACGCGGTGCCGTACACTTGCGAGCGTTGCGGCCACGCGTCCGCTTACGGTGGTGTCGAGCTTGCAACTCCCCCTTTGACTTTACAGGGTATACTATGTGCACGCCAGCGTACACTTTCGTCATATTGATCTCTCCTCCCTCTTTATGTATTTGTTAACATCTTTATGCCCTTTGCTTTTCCCCCAACCTACGGTGGATAACCAGGTGTTTCTGTAGTTGACATATCTTTCTTTCTTTCTTTCTTTCTTTCTTTCTTTCTTTCTTTCTTTCTTTCTTTCTTTCTATCTTTCTTTCTTTCTTTCTTTCTTTTTTTCTTTCTTTCTTTCTTTCTTTCTTTCTTTCTTTCTTTCTGTCTGTCTGTCTGTCTGTCTGTCTGTCTGTCTGTCTGTCTGTCTGTCTGTCTGTCTTATACTTTTATGACTCCCTCTCGTCTTTTTCTTTTCTAATGCTCTCAATAACACAGCGCTTTGTAAACGCGTTAATGAACGCGTCGACAAAACGTGTTGGGAAGGCCGTTCAGAAATTCAGCTAAATTATTCTCCCACGGAGCACAATACTTGCGTTTTACCAGCCCTGCCTGGCAGAGCCATGAACATATTATATGCATGAACATCCAGTCACCTTTAACTTAATATAAACTCGCAGGCTGGTCTATCTCTCGCAGAAATTTATCGTAATACGAATGCTAAACTTACATTCAGCCAATGACAATCAAAAAAAAAAAAGGAAGGTCCGAGCCAATTCCACTGCAGTGAAAGCTGTACAAGTGTGGAGCGCAGTGACTCACTTGCGTTTCCGTTGTGTCCCTGCTGTGTCTGTCGTCGGCATCTTCGAGTTATTTTCGCTTAATTTAATCTCATTACGTGAATAATTACTCTTAACGTGTGCCTTTTATTTTATTACGCTAATGTAGTTTATTTTAACCATTCGTATTCCGGATACACTTTAGCCGGTTTTGGACAGTTATTGGCATGTTTTCACCCTGTTTTCAACTGCTGTATTCTGAGCGTGAGAACTACATGTGTGGACGTCGACAGCCCGGTCTCTTAAAATTTCTGCAGCATTTGAAATTGCTGGAGTGGTAACAACCGCCACACCTTACCGAGACGGGTGAAGCCGGCGTTTGCCTATATGCATGGTTGAGCCCTTAAAACCGTGTCAAACTAGCCAGATACCAGTCACACGTCCAACGTTCTTGACCTGCTTATGTAAATTGTAGACTAATTCGAATGTAAAAGCGCGTTGTTTTAGATTAAAATGTTACCATTGACTGAGCAACAATGCCATGACCTTGCATAAGAGGCACTTTGCAGTATGTGTATTTTATTTATTTATTATATTTTATTTAGAAATACTGTTAGTCTCGTCAGAGATTGCAGCAGGAAAGGTACATAATAGTTATATATGAATATCACATTGTTTTGCATGCGTACGACATATTTAGTACTACATTCTTTCAGAGAATGCTTAAACACAACTACAATCAAATTCCATTTTATCATATTTAGACAATCAAATCATCATTATAATAGATAATAGTAATAATATTACATAGTACAACCAAATATCCTAAGTACTATAAAAGCAAAAACTCTCTCCATTATATATATAGCGCCTCTTGTTTTCTGCTACGTGCACGCTATTAACATAGGTCGGCAGTGTGGGAGAACACTCACACTCACTCACCATAATTTTTCCAGGACCCGCACTCACTCGCACTCACACTCACTTCCACTCACACTCACTGGCACTCACTCGCACTCACGTCTATGAAATGAGTGCGAGTGAGTGTGAGTGAGTGCACTCATGAGTGAGTGCGCCGACCTATGGCTATTAATCTATTCCTATGGTAAGATGGCGGCTTCAATTTTAGCACAGAATCTTGGCTCCAGCAATATTTTTTAAAAGCGCTCCCTGTAGCAGCTGCAGCGTTGTTGCACCTCAAGAAATACAGGAGAACACACTTGTACTACGCAATACGGAAACTGTATAATATTCCTCATTTATAACACGCCATCGAGTCGCTTGACCTCGCTTCGCACATGTGCCACTTCTTAAATGTGCCGGGGGGGGGGGGGGGGGTCCTCGTATGTTAAAGCCAAGAAGGTTAAAAACTTTCTTGTTCTGGAATATTCTTACTGCGGCCAAAGTGTATAAACCAATTACATAGTTATTTTTATTCCATGTTTTGCGTTCCCAATTATCAGATAAAAGCCATATGCAGTGGGAAAGACGCTACTGAATTCCATGCGAAAAATGAAGTCGCAACGTGATTTGGCATGTAATATTAACGAAATCGACAAGCGTAGCTGTCGCATGTCTGGTTAGCGTATGAACTGACATGTGTGTTGTGTGTCGCGTGTTGTGTGTTGTTTCTCAACGATTAGTTTGTTCCTCGGGGGCAGCTCTCCCGTATTGCAGTGCGGAGCACTGTAAATCGTTTACATAGTTGTACGACGGCTCAGCAAGCTCTACAATAGGTTGAACGTTGTTCTTAGTAATTCGCACTTGTTTTAAACCACGAAGAAAACCATCTCCCGCTGAAGGGGACCATGAGGCGATGCGAAGCAACACGGGGGGTGCACACTGCGTTAGCATCGGTTTGACTAGGTGTCGCGTTTGCATCGGTTTTACGCTAGCAGACGCTGCCTGCGTCAGCGTTGTCTCTCGCGGGAGAGGGCGCGTTCTCGTTCGTTGCAAGCTGGTAAAGCGTTCACCGAAAAAAGAGCGTTTCCGTAGTCAACGCGCCCCGTTCGGAGAGGAGGAATGCCGAGAGGAGAGGAGATGAGACAAGGAGACGAGGGGGAGGAGGATGCGCATGCGCAGTGCGGGTGTGGAAGCCACACGGCGTATGGATGGAGGGACATAGCCGCGACCATAAGCTGCTTCGCATCCTAAAATAAAGCTAGGGAGATGGCGTCATGTGGCAATAATCAAATGTTGCATTAAAAATTGAAGGAAAAAAACCATGAAAACCGTCCCTGATCGTGTGATAGGCAAGCGGTGGATTAATGTACGGCGAAGCGCCACTAAACGGTGTCGCGTCCAAAAAAAAAAAAAAACCTCGAGCAGAGGTACGGCAACCATAAAGTTTCTCACGGTTACCTAGACGGAAATGTGGTGCCACCGTCTGTGCGAGTTTAAGTGGCGCTGTGCCGCGATGGGAATTATGGTATATGTGTCTGCGAGGCTTGCGTTGGCTGGCGTCGAGCGGGGCTTTGACTCATACGTAGATGCGGCTACATAAATAAATCTTCTCAAAAACAGAACCTTCGTAAACGGATCTTATTCACACATATAAAATCTTACAATAAGATCTTACTCACCTTCCGGGCATAATCAAACGGCGAAAAAAAATTCAATTGCTACAGACATAATAAAGTTCTTTGTATGTATCAATAAAGTTATATGTATGTGTATGTATGTGGCTACAGACGGGCGCGGAGTGAGTGTTGACATTGTCGTATTGTCGTCTGTCATCCAACATTAGCGGTCAGTCGCTGCTTTTTTTTTAATTTTATAAAACAGTATACACAGGGACAAATTCTCAAATGAAAATAAAACTTCCTTTTGAGTTATGCAAAAAAAAAAAGAGAAATCATTCATTAGAGGCTGCTTTAGCGCAAAATTAATCATTATGACGTACGCAACGCGTCCGGGCCAGATGCGTCTTGGAGCCGTCGGAGCCGCTAGTGGACGATGCCAGTCCGAGTCCACGACATCCCAGCATTCGCATGCATGCAACAGCGTCGCGGCGCCAGTTTTCCCTCTAGGTAATGGTAAAAAAACTCCATGCCGGTAACTGTATTGGCGTAATCCTACCCGAAGGGCATTCGCACAAAGCGCGAGATGAGGTTGGCTTGCCGAGAGTAGCAAAATGACGTGACGCCCCCTCCAAGTTTTTATCTATATTCTAAACATACAAAAAAGCGTATCCTCCTACTGACGTTATTTCCGTGACGGAAGTGACGCTGGTCAGTTGCCGGTGGAGGCCAGCATGACACACTTTCCTGTTATACCAATTTTCTATGCCCTCGCATGACCAGAACAACTTTATGCAAATGTTAACGAGCACTATGTGTGCTAACCCAGCCAATATTGCTTTGGTAACGGCAACAAAGACGTTGAACTGTGTCCAGATTGGAATCGGAAAGTAGCACCTCTTTTACGACTAGGGCACACCTGCTATTATTACAGCGAAGCTGTTAGAAATTCGCTTGTATGTCTTGCTCGTCGTGGAAATGAATGAATGAATGAATGAATGAATGAATGAATGAATGAAAAAGAACTTTATTTTGCAAAGTAAGTTTCCAGGCGTAGGTGGAGCCCTCAGTCCAGGGCCCCTGTGGCCTTTGCCATCTTGCCAGCTCTGTCGATCAGCTTGAGCTGTTCATCAGGCTTCGAGCAGGTTTCGCCGAGATAAAAGCATTTCGTTTTGCCGCTGCTATCTTTCATGCCCCCTCAAGTGCGAACTCTAAACGTTTCCTGTAAAACCTCTGTCACGGTCGTCACGACCTAAAGGTGTCGCATTACAGAATTTCATCAGCTTTCCCTTACTCTCACCGTATCCTCGATAAATTTTATTTTATTATGGTCTTCATCAAGCGATACTGGGAGATATGAGAAATTTCTGCGTCTACCTTTAGAGCAAAATTTTCATAGTTGAGGCCTCAGGTAGTTTCAGCCTCCAAATGGTTGACTGTGTAGCAAGCTTGTCGCGTTCATTCTATAGCCTGACGCCTTTTTGTGAACAGTTGCTTTTGCGCCTGCTCGAAAGATGATCATGCTTTACATCACAAATGCGCAAATCATTTACCGTGCTCACGCCAGTGTTGTCTAGCGTGAATCGCCACTTCTATAACGCCAGTACACGGCCAAAAGCTTGAGAAAGCATCATCTTTAAAAAAAAAAAGCAACAACACCGCATCCATGAGTGCGACCGCAAACAAAGCGGTCAGACGTAAACAAATGATTGACGCACACTCCTGCGTCAGAGAGTTTACATCGCCCTACGCGTGTTTATTTTTTTATTATTATTATTTTTGGCCACAGATGCCTTCCGTTCCAACACACGCGCGAGTGCGCACGCTGATGTGCGTTGGTGCTAGTATATAGAACGAGCTTCCTCCGGTCTAGCGTGGGTCAAGCTGACCGGCGTCTCCTCATTGGCCGAGGCCGGGCAGGCTAGCGGGCCACGCCCCCCCTCCGGGGCCAAGGGCCGCCGACGACTAACCACGGGTCGCTGAAGAGAGCGCGTCGCTCGAGCGTGCCCGGCTGCACCGGCCGATGTCATCCTTTTAAATCCGGGCCCACCTCGCGGTGGGCGCGAGGTACTGCACCGCCGGCGATGCGGCAAACAGCGCTCGGTAGAGTTGGCGCCGCGGTCCGTGGCGACGCAGGGCGGCTGTGGGGGACAACGAAGGAGAGGGCTGAGAGAGGTGTCTGTCTGTTTGAAGGACACCCTGACTTTATATACTAGGCGTGCTGTACCTGTGCGGTGTGCGTCGTCTCTCTCTCTCTCTCTCTCTCTGCAGGACACGGTGAACCGCAGCTAACCTATCCCGGGCTACGGCGCTAATAATGGCGCGTCTAGCGCGCGCGTGACGCCTCGGAGCGTGACACGTCACGCTACCGTGACCACGCCCTCGTCGGTTGCAGGCGAGTCACGGCGTCTGAGTGCCCGTCCGTAGAAACAAAAAATAACGAGTAAAACAAACGCGGACGCACCTTGTTAAGGGTGTAGCACTTCCCAAAGGGCGTGATCTTCCTTCCATGTGTGACGTTGAGAGAATGACCCTCGCGGCTGCTGAGCACCGCTGTCGGGACGTGGTACGATGCACCTGTCACTCGCCGTGTTGCAGTTTCTGAAAGTAGGGAAAAAAATCAGTTTGCTCGAGAACTTGGTTACGGGAAGTGTGTGGAAGTAATCTAGTTGCACGTCTCGCAAGATCATTAAGTGTTGCAGCAAAGTGGCAACTGCGAGTTTGCGGCCGCAGTGCGACGTTATTATAGCTGCTATACAGCTGCCTGCCAAGCGGCAATAACGTGAAGTCGTAAATATTTCCAACACCGTTACACCTCTGCTTGCAGCAAGAATGAAAAACTGATGAAATCAAGGGAATCTGAGGGGTATTGATTGAACACGCACATGCTCTCCAAAAACCGCAATGTACGGATTGTCCATTTTTCTTGAACGCTGGAACTCAAGGCTCACGGGAGCGTTAACCCTCGACCGTTAAGCCGGAGAACGTGTTGCCACAAAGAATGCTTTCTTGAAGTGTTTACATAGCGCAAGACACATGAACCTCATCCTATTGGTTACTTAGAGAACAAACTCAATTTCAACATGCATAAGCACCATAGCAAGGGAAGTCTTAAGAAACGTGCCGGGAAAAAAAGGCAAGAAAAAAAAAAGAAAAAGAAGGGAAAGCAGAAAAGGCGGACACTTGAAGAGGGGAGAAAGAAAGGGGGAGGGGTGGAAGAAGCAGTAATTGAATAAGATTGAAAGAGAAGAATGAGAGAGCAGGCAGCAAAATCTGGTTTACTGGACCACTGTTCTGCGTCGTCGTCTCAGGGGCGAGGTATAGATATCAGAGCTGATTCGAGGCGCTCACAGTACTCATAAGGAATGGCGAAGGAACTCGCAGAGACATTGATGGTTCCGTACGCTAGAGAGAGAGAGAGAGAGAGAAAAGAGGCGCGTAGACTGTAGAATACAAGGTTACTGGAAGGTAACATTCCCGTATCTTTCACATTTCAGGCATTTATTTCAGGCCACCTCGACTTAAAGGGGTCATGGAATGTTTTCTGAAAATTTTGTAGGATATGTGTATTTGGAATCCTGCCCCTGCAATCTACGAGGTTCACTGTTTCGTTGCATCGTCCGGGTTTATTTAGAGCGATAAAAATCACGGTTTCGGTTTCCCAGCGCCCGTGTCCCTCAAGTTTGCGGCTGTCGTCATCTTAGTCGCCACCGTGACCTCCAGTATTGGCACGCCCTCGGAGGCCAGGGAAAATGAAACGTGCCCCAGCCTTGCATCCGAACTGCGGCGCCACATGGGGTCCAACTATTTTCTTACTTCCTAGCTTTCATTTGGATCTTTTATTTTCGAGCAAATGAAAGTTTAAAATGTGTTGAAGTTTCTAAATGTCTTAAGTTTAAGTCACTGAAGCGTCGCTAAATAGTATCTACGCTGGCCTGCACTGTCGCATGGTCGTTTCGGGAGCGCAAGGATGCAAGGATTTCGAACGTGCATTGTTAAATGTTCATCGAATCTTGCGCCGAAATATTTAAGAACCAGGATGTCATATATGCTTTTTGAAGCAATGAAAATTATAACTGGGCAGCTCCACGTCATTTTCACGACCCCTTTAAAGGGACCGACAACCTATTTTTATGGTACTTGCTTTTATTAGTGCAGCTAAAAACTTATCCAGTCAGAGTGCCTAATCAACCAATGGTGACGCCGAAAACGCCGCGAAACCTATGAAATCCGAATTTTTTATCTGCGGTGACTGTGGAGTCTTACAGACAACACAGTAGCAAACAGTGGGAGGTGAGCGCGATAGCGATTATAAGCCGGCAATGTGAAAAGGAAACTAGTGAAGCCCTAAATAGATAGAAATCAATATTGCGTTTATCAAGACTATATGTTGCTATGACTTGTGATCTCACTCGCGAATTCGCGCTGTACACTCCGATACCGGCTTCGCAGATACGAGAGAAAAACGGCGCGCACATGCGTCGCAGCCCGCAGCGACCGTTCCACGGTTGCGCCGCGAAGGCAGCGCCGCTTCTCAGTCTCAGCTTATTTGTTTCGTACCTCGTAGGCAGCACAGAATAGAGAGGGAATGCTTAGTAATATACGTGCTATAACTCTGAGCACTAATTATGGTGCGTATAAAAGCACCTGACTACGCATACCAAAGCGAAGAATCCATGTAGCAGTACGAAGTCTCTACGGCTACGCTGCGCGACATACCCTTTTTTTTTTCTTTTGTTATTTTCAAACGCAGTTTAAATATACAAAGTCTACTCAGACCCCATTAACTATGCTTGAATCTGTCACCATAATTCATGGTTTTCTTTTTCATTTCCGCTGGAATCTAATCGCAGGTTCTGGTCACTTGTCGGTCCCTTTAAAGGAAATGACAGTAACACTCATAGTAGTCGTCGTTTTCACGTCGAATGAAAAAAAAAAAAAAAAGGAAATGCGGAGATGAAGGCAAGCTGGTTGTGAGCAGTGCACTCCGTTTTGCCTTCGCGCCACTGATAAATGGTTCGTTAGTAAAGTTTATGAAGCGTCCTTAACTTGAGCTCAAGTGACGTTCTGGCGCTAGCTGCGAGTATATCTTGGGTGAACATATGGTTTGCATTATTGTGTCAACTGCGTTACGGTATTTCATTAACGTATATAGCCCTTGCTGTCACTTAACGCAAAAAGAGGCGAAAGCCAGGATCTTTGGTACAGTCGAACCCAGGATCCCGCGGTTCAAGCCCGAAACCTCTTGCAGCCGAACACGTGAATATGTAAGCTCTAAAGGTTAGGTGTAAGCTCTAAAGGCTAATATTCCATCACGTGCGACGCATCCCCACATGTCCCTGGCTCGTTGCCGCACAAATGAAAAGAGTTATTTTATTATCGTTATATCGTGTATTGACGGGTACATAATTGTATTGACGTCATGGATATCACTCGTATTAGTCGTAGTTCGGTTCCAAACAAATTTGGTATGTACGAAGTGAGCGAGACGCGATCTTGTTATTATTTTTTTCGACAACTTATTTATGAATTCTGGGGTACCCCTTTTAAAAGTCGCGAAGGCCAACATCTGGGGGTGTACCCTCAAGTCAGTGACAGCTAGCACTATAGAAACAGCATTCTGAACAAGGATTAGAGACTGCGCTGCAGTGTATGCGATACCGCGGTGGTAAACATGAGACGGCGCGTTCGACCAGGCCCCGTTCGATTGTGTATGAACGCGAAAGCGCCTGTGTGCCGTCTCGTATAGGCGGGCAATAACGTACTACGCTTAGTGAATGCGAGATACTGCAGTGGACGGGTGGCTGCAGTTATCTTATAGAACAAAAATTAAGTAAGGAGTTACGTTGATAATGCAATGTCGTAGTGGGTGTCCTACGTACGAAGTATACTTTCACTCGGAGAAGTTCGAAACCGTGAAAGCAGCAGTGAAATGGAACGCCTAAGTGGGAAGTCCTCTCGGTCTCATAGTAACTCGCTCAACTTTCTGTCCTTTTGAGCTCTCGGTCTCCTATTTGAGAGCTCATACGCCCTTTGAGCGAATTCGCTTGACTTTTATTGTTCTTTTGCTTTGTTCTTAGTTGTAGCCCCGCCGCGGTGGTCTAATGGCTATGGTACTCGGCTGCTGATCCGAAGGTCGCAGGATCGAATCCCGGCCGCGGCGGCTGCATTTCGATGGAGGCGAAATGTCTGAGGCCTGTGTGCTGTGCGATGCCAATGCACGTTAAAGAACACCAGGTGGTCGAAATTTCCGCAGCCCTCCACTACGGCCTCTCTCATAATCAGAGCTGGTGTTGGGACGTTAAACCCCACAAATCAATCAGTCAAATCAATCTTAGTTGTAGAACAGTCGGAGCGTACGGCCCTCGCTGTATATAAAGAGGAATGTGGCCGCACCGTGTCCTCTCAGTCCTGTAAGGCCACATATAAATGCAGTGCGATCTAACATGCGAAGAGTGTGCCAGTGCCCCAAGTTTATCTTTTGTTTTTTCGATCAAGTAAAGACTCCTAAAACAAAACAAAATAAATGACAACTTCGAAATGAAGCGAACCTTTCAAGAAGCTCCGCCACTCGCGCCACATTCACTCGTCTTACCACAGCGCGTTTTCAACTCTCTCGTGGAGTTCTCAATAAAAATAATAATAACAAAAAACAACAACCCGAGCGGTGCCTTCTACATCTGCGCATTATCATTTTTCTTTCCTTTTCTTCCCCATTTTTTTCAACAGCTCGGCGCACACTTTGTTTTCAAATCTCCCGCGCCATTCGGCGCGCGGTTCCCGACTTCGGATGCCGAGGAAAGGAACCATCAGCCGGGAATTAGCATAATTTTCAAGCACCGGCGTCCGCTCCTCTGGGCCAGCGGTATTTACAATCTTTTGAAAAAGAAAACAAAAGTAACGACACAAACACCCTGGAAGAGCACACGATAAACAAAGTCCTGCCGGTGAAAAGCTGACGCCGCCTTGCGCGAGGCCTTTCTCGCAACTTATATACTCTCTGTTTCCTCGTGGCGAGCCTCTTCCCGCGTTCCTCCTCTTTTCGACTCGCGTTCGTTTGATTCCTGGCCGCGATCTCTTAAGTCGCGCACTCATATGGCTTTGGCCACCAAACTGTTTTGCATATCTCTGACCACCTGCGCGTCGCTTTGCCAGCGCAGACAAACGACCAAAAGAAGAAGCGATCGATGGAGCGGCACTGCCATCCACCCCCCGTTAACAGGATGCGCCTGCAAGCCCCAACCGTATTCTATTGTGCTGTCGTTGTCTCGTTCTTTCTTCCTCTTCATCTTTTTTTTTTCTTTTACGAGTACATTCGTAAGTGAAGACTCAGCAACTTGTACGCACGCGTGTTCTTGATGCAATGTTAATGACGTGGTGATTCGGAGATCGAACGAGAGAGAACCATTTGCGAGAGTCAGGTTGTTGTTGGGGGGCAGTTTGGCAACCTGTCGCCGCGGCACATATGCGCTGTATAGCGTGAGATCGAGATTATGTACCGACGGTCAACGAGTCGACAAGCGCGGCTGGGCGTCGTCGATCAGGTGCGTACAACGAGTGGCGGTGACGGTCGGCATTTCGATAACATCGAAGAGGCAGGGAGCTCTGCACCCCTCTGCCAACGACCACCCCCCCCCCCCCCTTCTACCCACCCTACCATGAACAACACAACATACACATGAAGCTCTCCTCGTTTGCGCCTGTGTTTGTTTTGCACGCGACTCGCTGTGAGGTAAGTAACGAGTGGCACGCGAGAACAATGCCTTTGAGAGCTACGTGGCGGTGTGGTCACTTAATCCGTCAGCTGCTCTTGTTTTCAGCGACCGCCGTATGTGGTGTTGGTTGCTCCTGTATGCCAGTTCACAGACACAAAGAGAGAAAGAAAAAAAAAAGACATGCTGCAATTTGTGTAGCTATATACGTTTTACGATCTACACAAAGAAGAGAGCTTATGTTTCTTCGACCGGCGCGCATGCATAAAAATGCATGAGGCGGATATTATCAGACCGCGGCTGGAGCGTTCTACACCGCATGACTTTTAGCTACCATATCGACGAATGAATCATCATTTTTTATCCCTGAGACTCACAGCTGGTGGAGTAGACGGTGACGAAAGGGTTTCACGTTGGACCATTGACTGTTTCGTGCGGCGTCTGAAAAGAGCGACGCAACGCACACATGCGCCGATCAGAGATCCACACATGCAGAGATGAAGTTATATTGCAACTGTATAGCCGTTTCTAGGGCTACGCGAACATTCGAAATTCTTAATATTTCTCGTGTGGTATTTGCTACTTGATTCAACATATGCCTAAATTTATTATTCGGAATCCCGGCATAAAAAGGTGAAATCATAGCGCTAGCTCCTCCCGCATGTTTTTATTTGTTTCTCAGGGCCACGACGACATCATGGAAGCTGCACCGCGTTGATACACCAGCGCTTTCGATAAAAAAACATATTCCGGTCCTTGACCTATGCACTCCTGAACATGCTCAGTGCCACAAAAGCGCTGTCGCGCTTATTGAAGTCGGACGGGGCTTCACGAACTTGTGAACGATTCAACCGTGCTGTTGTTTCAGCGCTTTATGCGTGTGTACTCAGTAACTGTCTCCTTGTTTATCCTAACACTGAAGCTGTTTAAGCTTTTCGTAGTTTGTCGTGTCACGAAATATGACTTTGAAATTACGTTGCGTAGCAACCAGGCGACGCTACACCTACCAGCATAACCATGGCATGTCTAGCCTCAATATCACGTAGCATGACGTCACAACGACACGTGACCTGAAGAAGATGAAGACGAGAAAAAGGGAAGTAGCAGACAATAATAATAATGATCATGCAGATGATGCTGTTGATGATGATGATGATAATATGAAGAAGATCCAAACCAGCAAAGTGCCCATCAGCTTCGCTACTTCGCTAGAGTTGCGCCACTAGTACAAGCTGAGCTAAATTTTTTTTCTTGCTCTTCTTCCCTCTATTATTCCCTCCCCAGACTGTAGGGTAGCCAGCCGAGCACGTGCTTGCTTAACCTCCCTGCCTTTCCTCTTCATTTCTCTCTCTCTAAAGCGTTTTGACGGAAACTACCGTACTAGTATACGTATACTAGTACGGTAGTATACTAGTACGTATACTAGTATGCGTCGGTGCGTTTGTAGTTGACGATCCGACACGGTGGTTACGTTGGTTATCGTGCTCAGCTACTGCGCCGAAGCACGCGGGCTCGATCCTGGCTGCGGCGATCGCATTTTCTACGAAGGCGAGAATGCTAGAGCCCCCTGTAGTGTTACTGTGTGTTTGCAGGGCACGTCAAAGACAGGTGGTCTGCATTTCCAGAGCCCTCCACTTTTGCGTGCATCGTAATAATGTCGTGTTTTTTAGCTCGTGAAGCTTCAGCAATTTCGATTATCGTAATTAAGGGAAACGTTATTCGACGTCCCGTTAGAGCATGACGCACTTCTATACTCTTAATGCGCTTCACCGCGTGACATTCGCGTACTGCAGCAAAGTTAACTTACATGAAACCGTTCCGCTTCCGTTTTCACCGAAAAGGCCACAGGCCCGTGTACTGCGCGTTGTCAGTGCACGTTAAAGAACTCCAGATGGTCAAAATTTTTCGGAGCCCTCTACTACGGCTTTCATCTCCTCTCTATCTCTTTCAGTTCCTTTCCCTTACCCACACGGACGCTTAGCCGTGCTCCTGACATGTGTTGCAAAAATTAGCGTCCTTTCCTTAACCAAACCATAATCATCATAATCATTATCAGTCCGTGAGCTGCAGTCACGTGACTTTGCATCTTTTGAGTACGGACTTGGAGCCTAGCCGCGCCATATGGACAGCTTGCGAGGCACATTTACTAAGTGCGCGAGCAAATCCCGGCACACCCCCGCATATATACGGAACCGCGTGCACGTGGACCGCAGCCTGACTCCAGCGAAGCCACTTCTCACGACGCGGGCACGTGTCAAGCTTCCCCGTGAGCGTCGAGCACGGTCAGGCGTAGTCGCGGGAATGCGGGGCAATGCGTGCTAATGCGTTGAGCTGTATATATTATACCATATTGAAAAATATATTCCCAACAAAATAAAGAGAAGAAAAAACGAGGGATAAATAAAAGAAAGCCTTGTCGCCATCGCTAGTAGAAATACGCTTAATGCAGTACGGTTAGGCCAGATGGGCAAGAAGCGAGGCAAAAAGAGGAGAATCATTAGTAAGAGAGGAACGCAGCGTCGTTTATTTCTCCAGTGATATCATCCCTCTTTTCACTTGTCCCTCACCCCCCCCCCTCCCCTCTCTTTTGGCACTGCTCTGAAGCGGCACGAACTTATCGGCGATTTTTCGCCAATGTGTGTGCTACTCGCTAGATTCATGTGCGTAGCTGCGAGGCCGACCGTACTGCCCTACTTGCTGCCCGAAGAAACTGTCGCATGGGGTGACCGGTCCCTCGGGAGCTGGCGTTTCGGTCAGGCAACGCCGCATTCGGTCGCATAGAAAGAAAAGAGGGGGGGGGGTTACACGGCTCCCCTACTGCCGTCGTTCTGGTCACCACTGCATCCACGCTGGCGACCATCTGCCGAGCGCGGTGCACGGCTCTCTCGCTACCCGACACTCCGCTGCGATAACGGGCGGGCGTTGCAGAGCGCCTAGCGAGTCTCGCAGGCGAGGAAGGTGACGCGAAGGGAACGGCAGGTTTGGAACTGTGCGGCGACCCCTGTATGTGCATGCGGTCTTTTAGGGCTACGCTAATAGACGGGGTGCGTGAACTCCTCCGCCCCCCCCCCCCCCAATCTCCCCTCCCCGTCCCACAAGCTCATACGCGTTCACCGCGAACTAGTCGTCGTTCTTTCTTTTTTTTCCTTTATACTCCCAAGCTTCCATCCTCTGCAGCACACACAGACATTTTTCACTTTAATTGCTCCTTCCACAGTTTACGCTCTCGCACGGTGACAGCCTTGGCACTTGTTCGTCCCGCACAGCAGCCGGGATCATCCGGTCTGACGCACATTAGGGCGAAAAGGCACGAAATTATTGTAACAGTAATAATGGTAAAAGAAAAGAACAGGAATGGAGGGAGGGGAGGGCATCACCAAGCTCATTTGGTAGCGATGGGGATCATATATATGTCAAGCAGGGTGACTAATATTTGTTAAAGTCAACTGGCCCGGATAAGGCTACCTCAGCCTGTCTTCGTCTGTTCCACCTGAAAAGTGCGCACATTTTGAGAACTTCGTAAAAGCTTCGGTAAAATCTCGAACCCTGACTTCCATATGCGTAGCTTGCATTTACGATTCAGTGTAGCTTCGCTAAAAGTTGTATGTGGCTCTTACATTCAAAGGCTTATGCCTGCGTATATATTATGCATACAGACGGTTACTACTTTTCACGATTTCATCGAATGAGGCCGCCTTAAGAGCACGGTAATCGCGCACAAGTCCTCTGGACTAGCAGCACGGTACTCCTTGGACGCTAAGCCAAACCCAGTGGTGTTTCCCATTCTTCACACACAGCCCTAACAGTCGCGTGCAAAACTGATATGCCAAAATGCAGGCCACTGCCAAGTAGGGCGTGCCCTATACGATAAAAGGCGTGAATGACCTTGCTTTGTGTGCAGAAGCGAAGAAAGTGAAGTGTGCAAACGAACGAATGAACGAAAGAAAGAAAGAAAGAAAGAAAGAAAGAAAGAAAGAAAGAAAGAAAGAAAGAAAGAAAGAAAGAAACTCTCTCCTTTCCCTAGTCTAGGCCAGCAGGCAATTTACAGCGTCCACTACATTAACAGGACGGCCTTGGTCACTTCGATGCTAATCTTGTTCTGCGCTCTCCTGGATTAACGGTACGCCACTTCGCCTTCTAACGAAGTAGCGGCGGCCCAAGTCACGAGATCGCTTGGCAGATTCGAGCAACCGCAAAGGGCCCGCACGCCGCCGCTCCTCTGGCATGGGTCGGCGACCTCCTGTGAGCGTCGTCTATATGGTATACACCTTCGAGGCCGCTTTGTTTCTTCCTATCCACGCGCATTGTATACTGGCGACCGGCTGCAGTAAACGCAGAGTTATCGAGCCTTTGAGTTGTGGCCCACTATTCTGGGCGCTGGTCCGCCAGCCTGTTGCAGTGCATCTCGGGCACCGCGCTAGGAGTTTGCATGGCCAGCCATTCAAAGAGACAGCAGAGCGTTTCGTAGACCACTTCGCTCGCGATTGCCCTTATGCAAATGGCCGAAGGCCTTAGGCTCTCCGGGGGCCGGCACGTCGTCCCTAACGACGCTTCCAATCTTGGCCACGAGCAGCCAAGGACCGGCCAGCGATATCGCTCTGTACGTACAAAAGGGGGGCAGCTGAAGGTTCGGTCATTCACGAAATGACTTGTTTCTTCTAAGCAGCCTCTTTCTCTCTCGCAATCTTTTTTTTTTTTTTTCGCGCCGTCCGTTGACGCGTGGTCCTGTTGAGCTCGCAGGAAGGATAAGAGAGAGGCGGAGGGAGAGAGCGGATCCTTTATTAACGTTGTTGAGCCTTGCGCGTCGCTGGACTGCCGATGAGCTTGCGCTGTGCCTGGAATCTTAAGAAGGGTATAGGCCGTCTCTAAATGCTCTCGGCAGCAGTGGCGGCGGTTTGTTTTGTCCGTTTCGGGTTCCGTATACACAGTGTGGCCTAAGCTGAGGAGAGTATACGGAAAGGGCGGCGAGGAAAAGATATATGTGGCTTTTCGCAGTCCTATGCCGGCTTTTCTCCCGGCCGAGAAAAGGCTATAGAGGCCAAGTGGAGCTGTTAGGAGCGTCGCCTTGACCCTTAATGGTGGCCATGATTGCGGAGGGGGGGGTGTCGTATCGTGACGGACGCGTTTCCGATCGCTCCTTAGTTGCGAGCATCCGGAAGCCGTTTAGGATAGCGGTCTTAGTCAATTCACTTCACGAGTTTGTTTTCGTGTTTTTTGTTGGCGCGTGCCCAGTGAAAGACAGTGTGATTTTGGCATTATTATCCGCACGTGCAGTGTTTAATAGTCGTCACGTGGCCTTCGTATACGATTAAGTGTCTTGCTGAATTTGCGTGTATCATTTTTAAGTGTACGTGATATTTGCATAGGAGACATTTTAGGTGCTAAATGTTTTTACTGAGCTAGGATGAGGACGGTGCGTGTAGTGTTGCATACGGCCACATGTATCTGTTCTCTTGCACGAGCACTTCCTTAAACAGCATATACTTCCATGTGAAGGTTTTATGGAATATTGCTGAGTGTAGGAGTATTTAGGATTATTCAACCTTCATCTTCAAAGGTTATCTTAGCTGTAGAGAGCCATTCATGCTTATCAAGATGAAAATTTCTGATTGTGGCAATTAAATATTGCACTTTCTTATGAGAGTGTCGCTTACAAAAAAGCGATAAGAAACCAGCATTCATTTGATGGAGGACGCGCGATGTGCGCAGGCTTATACAAAGAAACGATTTAGGATCCAAGGGGAAGGAATTTAGGCTAATTTTCTATCGATACAAGAAAAAAAGTTTCCTCGTCAATACTACAGCAGTGAGCAGCTTTACGGCATAGTTATTTGCGCTAATCAGTACACACACACGGAAGCAATTCGGAGCCGCCAAAGGAGTTCATCGAGCCATGTCCACAGCAGGCGGCAGGTTACGAACGTACAAACAGCAGCAGCTTGTAATGATCCTAACTTTTCACCATTGTCGACCCGTCTCTGCTCTTGCGATCGACGAAGTCGAGATGAAGCAGGACGGGGGAGCTCCCGCCACCGTTTTGCGTGTTCCCTCCTGCAGCGTCCCCGGGTTTACACCTCGAACACGGCGGCCGGCTCACGTTGTACCCCGTTCGAATCAGGTCTGCTCCCCTATACAGACACGACAATGGCAGGGTGTGAGGGATGTGAGGAGGAAATGGAAAAGGTAGTGGGGGTAAAGGGGGGAAGGGAAGGGAGGGAGGGCGCCAGAGTGAACACCACTGCGCTACCGACAAAGAGGCCGACGCACGGGTCGCTCCTGCTGCTACTTTGCTACATGGTTCTGCCGCCAAGCCTAGTGTGTATACGTACCCGCTGCTGCAAGCCATGAGGCGAGAGGCGCTCTCACGAAAGAAACACTACACAAAATGCTCGGTGCTATCAAATTTTCTGCCAGGTGGACGGCCGGCCCCCCGATAATGCGCGAGGGGCCACAATGGAAAGAACGGTTTGTGCTGTGTCCGCGCCCCCCACCACAACCCACCCTCACCTCCTCCTTCCCTATTTACCCTCTTCTCCCCTTGCGGACCCACCGTCTTACGGCCGCGTGGGGTGGGTGTCGGGAACCGCTTCGGCCGCAGCCAGACACCGGGATGCGGATGTGCGTGTGTGTGTGTGTTTGTTTCTGTGTCTGTACGTATGTATAGCGAGCAGTCGGCCTAGATCCCACCATGGTCCGAGGTGAGGAAAGATAGTCGGCTCCGGGCGGCGAATTCGGCACTTTGAACAAACAACAAAAGGGTGTCCCGTCACCACCTCTTTTGGGTGCCCCATTGGCACAAGCCCTCCCGCAGCGTCCCAAGCCCAGAGGTCGGTTATCGCCCCAACGGAGATGTTTTATTTCTGCGGATACGGTGGAACTGTGAATGCACGCGCATCCGCTACAGTTGCAGTGTAGTTCGCGTTTCTTTTGACACGTGTGACCGAGTGTGTGCGAAGTGAGTGTGGTCGGCTGAGAAGCATTGCCACTGCATATTCGCTTCCGAGATATTTTGTCCAGTCGTTCCTGACGCCTTTGCCCAGTTGGCCATATGCCCCTCGCTCCAACATCTTCCTCATTGCCCACTTCCACTGTAGCCAAATGTAATCGGCCGTTACGGCTTAAAGCTGAAGAGCCCCCTGAACAATTACTATAACTCGGGCCACTCATTAGGCTGGTCACCTCTGCCGGTATTGCAGTCGTTCTTCTTCCTTTTCCTGTGTCGTGCGTCCAGTGTTTTCGTTCCAAACAGCCAGCGGTACCAATTTGTTCCTCAAGAGCAACGTCATTAAACAACTGGTGCATGTAGTGGTTCGTCCACATTGTAGTCTTTGGCTTACAGTTGCGTATCTTCCGTATCTTTCCTTTTCTTTTCAATATGTGCGGTAAACAGGAAAAGTTTGCGGGATCGAAAACTTCGGAAAATTCTGTGTTGCCACTTAGCCTCTAAACATAGCTTCAAATTAAATGATACAGCCTATCGCAAAAACATCTGAAGCTTCCAAATTCAAGCTTCCAACTAAAGCTTCCGAATTGAGGCTACGCTCAGCGGTAACACAGATTTCTCCGAAGTTTCGGATCCCGTAAGCTTTTGCTGTTGACTGTACGCCTAGCAACTTGGCCATTTATCTGTTATGATAACTTTTGAAGGAAGGGGGATATTCGGGCTTGATGGGTCAACCCATGTGGTAGCAACGCTCAAATGAAGCGCCTGGGCATGACGCCAACCGCTATAACAGCCCTGACGTCTCTCACCATCCCATGCGCCTATAGAGGTATGTCACGTCTCAGCGCCCTCGGGCACGCTTCGACAACCAAAGTAAGCAAGTAGAGCAAGCACCACCCTAGCGCTCACACTCCAACAACAGGGCAAGGAAAAATGCTTTCCCGCGGCACTGAATCTTTCAACACATTCTTCTTTTCAGCTTGCAAGGCGTCGACGAGCAACATGTGTCTCGCATTGCACAAAGGACGCCGGCGTCGCGGGTATATGTGGGTGCTATACACTATAAGAAACTTTGGCGGCACCCCTGTCCCAAAGAATCTGTGTCGTCGTAGGCCGCACATGCAAGGCGCGTGGGTACCCGGCAATGATGGAAGGAACCGTCCGAATGTGAGGCCGGGGTCACTGCATTCGCTGTATTCGGCATATAGACTCCACGCCACCGGCAAAGAGAACAGAACTTGGCGACGAAGAAGAGAGTAACGAAAAGTGCCAAGCCCGTGCGCAGGGTTCGAATCACCTTTTTTTTTTATTTCTTCGAGCTATTGAAGGGAAACCGTGAGGCCCAGGTAGACGCAAGGTGACGCCCTTTGAAAAGCACGACAGACACATTTTCCGCTCGGGTTCTGAGACTCGCGGTGGCAACACCTCTATACAGAGATGCCTCAAGCGCGGCTTCGCCCCAAAAGAAAGCCGTGAAAGTAGCCGGGCCGTGTGCGCGGCGTGGGTCACCCGAAAAACCCCCGTCGGGGCGTGGAGATCGGGTGTTTATTATAGACTGGGCGTCTTGAAAAGCAGCGTGGGCAAACCGTGTTTCCTTAAAGATGCAGATTAGCTGCCGGTGGTCGACCGAGCGGACGCTTCTTGCACGCCGCCTGTTTCTTGCGCTTTTCTGTTCATTTATGCACGAATCTATATTCCTTCCTGTGGTCGGTCATCGGGCGGTGCTTCTTTTGCCCCTGCTGTGATCGGCGTCTCTGCCTGTGTGTTCGGGCAACCAGGCTTGAAACAGGCCGTGTCGTCCTGTGTGCGCCCCCTTGTATGGCGCCTGTCCGCGTGCGTGGCTTCGATTGGCTTATACTGTGGTCCTTCTGGTAGATTGGCTTCGACGCATTTTTTTTTTCCTCTATACAGTGCCGCCTCGCTCCTTTGATCCTATCTGACTGGCTTTGCAGAAAAGACCTGATCGGCCGTGCAAAAAGCATGCCCGACCGTTCTTCCGCGGTGAATTGGAAACGCGCTGTTGTGTGGATATCTTCGGATATGCGAACGGTGAAATGTGAGTTTCTTTTCCAGATTGCCTTTTATCTTATCTGTTCGTTTGTTTTTTGTTTTTCTTCTTTCTCCTGAACATTCCGCTCTGCACGCATGAGGAGACACAACCTCGCTAGGGCCATTATGTTGCTGTCTCGTATCGGCAATTTGCGGGCCCTGATGTCCTTTTTGGCGTCCCTCATTTGTAGCCAAAGGGGGCGTTGACGTGTCCATAGCGTTTCGCCTTCTCACACGGCCAGTCGGTCTTGCATGTCACAGACCATGGGAGGAAAGCGCGAACCTGTGGAAAGAGTGAGGCACAGTGCTTTTGAGTTCACGCAAGTTGAGTTTCTGGCTTGATTTGTTCACTTCGCTGTTCCGTAGATGACACTACAGTTAGTGCGCTCCAGCTACCTTCGCTGCTTCGCGCTTCTTGAGGACGGATGGATTTCCGCGAAAGCTCTTTATTCAACCCTACGCACATACGTTAACGTACGTTAATGAGCGTTAGTTACGCCATATTCCTCCCCTTCTCTTTTTCTCTCTATCTGTCGCATCTTTTTGTTCCCCTTGCCCGCTCTCCAGAAAGGCGTCCGGTTCAGGACAGTGGACCGGACGCATTTCTGGTTGAGCTATGTACCGGCCTTCTATCTTTTTATTTCTTACTTTCCTTCGTTCCTTCAGCTGCGAGCAGTCCGAAGCATACGCGGGGAGAGAGAGTGTGGCTAATGTCTTTCCTCTCCCACAACTGCTAAGTGACGACAAAAATAGAGAGATGTAGACACTCGATTCTATCTCGGTTTAAGATACAAAGGCGTGTAGCTCTCTGTCATCTTGACACTCTTTGTATAACGTGCATCTTTTTTAGTTTTCCTGCTATGATCCACACTCTTTTGCTTGGCTGTCGAGCAGGTTCGAAATCTGTTTAACCTCTCAGTTACTTCAACCTTGAACACATAAAGAGAGTAACAAAGCATCTTTTGCCCCTTTTGCTGTTGTTCCCACACAAGTGAGCATATAGCGACGATGATTACTATGACGATTGTGGTATTACTATATTGCGGAGACAGCGATGACAGAATTTTCCCTTTGTAAACTTCAAACTTCTCAAGCGAGTGACGCACTGGGTTTTCCTCGCCACTAAATGCTACAAACCCATGAGGACTGGCTGTACAGTCACACGGTACGATCACGTTCCAATTTCATTTCCTCAAAGGCCCGATATGAATCAGAAAGAAATAAACATAAAGGAGGCAAAGAAAACCTTCTTGGCACGGCCGTATCTGTTTTGACTGCTACGATTTATCGGTCCCTGCAACATTAGTGTAAAGCTCTACCGTGCGCGTGCGTGTCGGTCTCGCTAAACCGTAACTTAGTCGTCCGTCTATAAGGTCCGTTGCCATTGTATGGCATCCTTGTACACACCGCCCTACGGCATTGTGCCACCCGCTTCTTTTGTGCGGCCTCGCCCCGGCGTCAGAGCCCGAAGCCAGTGGGAAAGTCAAATTTGAGAAACGTGATTGCCGCGTCTCGTTTCATGCTGGAGAATGGACGCTCCGCATGGGGTCGCTCGCCCTGTATGTGTGGCCTTTGAGAAGAGTGATATATGTGCTACGCTGGAGACAGGAAGGAGTCCTCCGTCCTCGTTTATTTCTTTCTTTTTTTGTTGCTTATTTTTTTTATTCGGTGGCAAATACCAGCTGGAAACGTGTGACCAGTGAGTTTCTCAAGAGAACTTGGTATATCTCTTCTTTTAGATTTTATAATTTTGGGTCATTTATCAGTTATTGCTCGTTTTCTTATGGATGTGCTGTAACTTTCAGTTGGATTCAATTCACCTTATTCCCAATCACTCTGTGAGTCTGCAGCAATGCACATCAACACCGTAGAGCGCATCAAAAGCTCGTGGTTAGATAGCGTTGACGCTATCTGCAGTTTATCATAATATTAAAGAAAGAAAGAAAGAAAGAAAGAAAGAAAGAAGAAAGAAAGAAAGAAAGAAAGAAAGAAAGAAAGAAAGAAAGAAAGAAAGAAAGAAAGAAAGAAAGAAAGAAAGAAAGAAAGAAAGAAAGAAAGCTACTTGCGTCTTAAACTGCCCCTATTTTTGGGTTACACAATCGAGAAGAGTTCATATAAAGCTTTCCGTGCGCAGTCCACACATCTGCGCCTGAACTTCGACGATACATAAGATTGTCTATAGATTCTGAGTGTCTCCTTCCCTGTAATTGGAAGTGCCCGTCGCAACATCGTCATTTCAAGGGATATTGAATAGGAAAACTGAATTGGTTCGTAATGATAGCGTGTTGCTTCTGGAAAAGTAGTATCATCTGTTGTCACTTGTTAGTGTTATCACTTGTCGTCACTGGCGAAATTAAAGAAACATGCGGCTTTCTTAACCTTTTTTTTTCTTTTTGCTTTGCTTCAGTTCTTACCTTAGCAGGGGCACACGCCATTGTGACTTGTACTATACATGCTGATTTCGAGCAGGAAATGTTTTCAGTAAACAGGTAATTCAGTATGCGATGCAGTGCATCTTTGCAGATGGAACAATGAACTTCTTAAAGATGAGTAGTCAGCTTTCTCTCACGTTACGCCGTCTTGGTCAGCATTGTAATAATATTTCTTAGTAGGTATATTGCTTCGTCCAGTTTCTAAACCTCTCTCTCTCTCTCTCTCTCTCTGTCATTCATTTCCCACGTTACTAACCATTTTATACGTACCCACATGTGTCCCCTCTTTACCTGAAAGCTGTGCCAGTGGTCCAAATCGATAGGTCATTTGCTCATTAGACTCAGCAAATACTCTGTAAGCACCTGCGCATTTGTGGTGTTCGTCCCTGCTCTATCGAGATTATGTTATGGGTTTAATTTTAAGAGAGAGAGAGAGCAGGAAGATACACATAGGCAAAACATACTAGCGTTGCTAGAGGCTGCGCAATGAAGAACATGAAGCGAATTTGACAACTTGGGGTTTTCTTAATATACTTCCGAAGCACGGTGCGCGAGTGTTCTTGCATGCTGTCGTTTCAAACTACTACCTCCGTCGTAGAGAATCGAATGTGCAGAATATCTGAGTTCCTGGTTCCGTGTGTATACCACGTTTGTTGTGCTTCCGTCCTGTTTTCTTGTAAGGGGCAGAGAATAGTTGTCTTCTTTCGCAATGTCGCGTGCACCCATTTTTGACTCTGTAATTCATGAAATGAAATGAAAGCGATCGCCCTGCTGCCGTGGCGGTCAGGATGACGTAGCTTAGCCAGAATGTTTTCAAGTGTCTTCCTATGTCTCTGTAGAATGTTTTTAAAATTACCTTTAATAAAGGAAGTGATTGATCGCACTTCCTCCTCGAAATCACAACGCGTTAACTTGTGAGTAACCAAGGCGAACTGCTCATTTTGTGATCCACGATAGGCGCTGTCCTATCCTGTCCCATATTAGAGGATGAAATACTCTCCAATCCTGTACACATGAGATTATAGTGCCTGTCCCGTGGTACTGCGTGCGATCGTGTCTCTTGAACTGTATAGAGCAAAATCAGAATGCTACGAGTCTATGAACACGCACAGCAACATTTTCTCGCCGCACGCATTCGTGCGTCAACTCTAACGTCCAAAAAGCCACATGCTGCCTGTACGTATCAACCAACCTGCCCACTTCTCGGGCCAGAAGGTGCCGACAGGAGGCCTTGATACCAAATGGGTTCGGGGCTTCTAGTCTGCGCGAGAACAGTTTGCGACGCCGACGAAATTAGAGAGGACGGTACAGCAGAGGGGAGTGCGGGGTACACTTGGCTCTCAGTTATATTGCTTATTCTTTTTTTTTATCTGTCTCAAACCCCCCGGATTCTGCATGCAGGGGTCAGGATCCCGCACGCGGACCGCCACGCGCGCTTTGTCATCTTTCCCTTTGCTGGGTGAGCGAGCTCGCGGCCGTGTGGTGTGGGGAGTCGGCGGCATCGATACAATGACAGCGCCGCGTGTTATAGGCGACAGGAGGCGGCGGTGTTGAGTCCGATTTCTATCGCCGCGCTCTGATCCATTGTGCGACGGGATCGGTCGCCGGAATTCTTGCTGGAGGGCCACTATAGCTCAGTCGCGACGATTGCACGGCTGCCGTTCTGTGCGCGGACACGGCGGAACCTTTGCGTTGTCTGGAGCCGATCATATACCATACCCATTTCTGATGTCGATTTCTTTGTAACTTCGTGACTATAAGTGTGCCGATGACAATTTTGCCTTCCTTTATGAACCTTTGTCCATCTTAGACGCTTCCGCAGTACAAATCACCCACATAACCCACCCTTGGTATCACTTGGTAAGGCAAGATGTGTTAGGCTGCGTTTTTAACCGTAGTACAGCTTTTTGTGAGCGTATTATTGTACAGTGTGTTACTGTCTGGTGGCTCCCATCTTTATTGCATTTTTACAATTAACTGTACCACAAAGCATAAAGGTATTGGCGGTTGCCCCCCCCCCCCCGCCTCCCCCTTTCCTTACTAGCCCCCCTCTCCTTGCTCCCTCGAAGTACAGCGAAGAGGTGTGTCGTATTGAGCTGAGCTGGCGATCACTGCTTCGATGCCGGACGCGGAGACCTCAGCACAATGAGAGAGCAATGCGAAAGCATTTCGTGCTTTGTGAGTTCTCCCTAGATGGTTAAACTAAATCTGCGGTGTCTCATAAATCGGTGTCTCATAAATAGTTTGTGGTTTCCGACTGCATAAGATCTCAGAGCATTCGTTTATAGCTTGCGGCAAACGTCATCCAGTTTACTTAGTACGATATCAACTATTATATTTTTGTTCACTTACTTACGAGTCACTTCTATTTTTTTTCGTTTGCTTGACCGACGTGCAGCGGTAAATATGGCGATCAGATATACACACAAATAACGCCTACAGTCCCACGACAAGCAATACACAACGGAATGGTAACAGGCGGCGACTTTCGTGTCGTATGTTTTAGCTTCTCTTGTCCTCATTATTTTTTTTCCCCGGCGAGCATCCAAATATGCAACAGATTTTTTTTTTCAAGACCCGTATTGTGAATTCTTGTCGTTATAAGGTTCAGGCATATGAAACTTATGTTGTTCTGTCCAATCCTGCATTCAGGAATTTTCTTTGGCTTCATTTGTGTGTACTGCCACGTGGCCGTATACCGGAAGAATCGTACGGCGTCAACGCTGCATGAAATTGGACATATGTCGAAACCGGGGAGGGCGAAAAAAAAATAAGATCAAATGAAACTAAAGAAAGCGGAAACGCGAGGCGGGGAGGAGAAAGGTTGAAAGAGCGAATAGGTGGGTCGCGTTTCGTACGCGCGGGGCGCGATTTCGTTTTCCTTCCATGTCGTCGCCTCTGGTTTTATAAATGGGCGCGGTCTGCGTGATGTGTGGCCGGAAAGAGAGAGGGAGGTGCCGATATTGCTCGTGCAAAACTAGACAAAGTTAACGTGCGAGGGAGACAGGCAGTAAAAAACGGGTGCCGTGAAAAAAAAAAAAAAAGAGAGGAACGGATGAATTGTGGCGGGTGTGTGAAGCGTGCATGGGGCCTGCAGCCGAGAGAGAGAGAGAGAGAGAGAGAGAGAGAGGGAGATGTTATTGGGGAGAGAGAGAAAAAAGCCGCATAGAAGGCTACGTAGCTGGAAGCCACGATTTCGAGGATAGCGCGGCAAATTTCGCGCCCGATTTGTGAAAATTCGCGACGAGAGACGACGACATTTGGGCTTATGTGCCTTTATAGAGCGCCGCTGCCCGTGAAGATTCGGCAATCGCAAGCACGTGGTCGTGCTCGCGTGCCTTTCTTCAAATGGTCGATTGTCCGACGAAAGCGGGGACGTTTTGCAGCGTTTATGAGACAACGTACTTGTAGCCAAAGACCAGCGCCGTTGCCTCATCTGTTCCGGGTTGTTGATGCCGATGCTGACAGTGTTGCCTAAAGTGCGCAAGCACGACACTTTATCGAAGGTAGAGAGAGTGAGAGAGAGAAAAGCAGGTTTCAAGGGCTCCGCTGGAGCTCTCAGACATAATTTTGAGCACATATGTCTTACGCACTTACGTACCAAGCTTAATGGTTGTCACTGAGCTAGTTAACAAACAGGATGTCACCCCACTAAGGATTTACACCTGTTCCATCCATGATGGCGCAAATAGTAAATAAATTGGGAAAGCCTGAGACGGTTCCGAATGAACTCTCCAGTAACATTGTTATGACTGTTTATCTATATCTGCAATTAATCATGTTCTTCTTAAGAGATTTAAATTTCAAATGAAGAATTAGAGACCTATCTCGCGAAATTTCTCAATTGTAACAAGCTGGTTAAATATACGATAAAATGGCTTCAAAGTGGTGTCCATGTGTAATGCTAAAATTTCAGCGAGATGTCTGATGTCCTCCCTTCATTTCTTGCATTCGTAATCAACTGTTCGCCAAATGAGTCAAAATAGTCTTTAAGCGCTACTTCACCAGTCTCATTTGATTTTGCCCTTTAGTACCAGCTCAGCATACCCGCAGAGTCAGAAGTGATATGTCGGAGTATCCGGACTTTTGTTTAGTACCGCTCTCGCCCAGAACAGGAACTGTAGCCTCTGTTGCTCATTTACCGGCCTCAACCGATAAACGCGTTAAAGTGCGCAGGACAGCGCCGCGGGCTATAGTCATCATCACGTGAGGGGAGGCGGCGCGCGAGTGGTGACAAGGGGCACAGCGTGGCCAGACGCGGGTCACCCTACACTACACTAGCTCCCGCCCCACCCGTGCGGCCCGCCGCGGTTTCAGCACGCGGGGGTGGTTTCGAAGAATAGCTGTCGCATTCGGTTTCACGCGGACTCCCCTGGCAGCGACCGATTGCCGCCGACGGTTCCTGCTGCGTCATCGCCGCGGAGCAGCAGCAGGCCGGTCTTGTCAAATGCGCTATGCGAGTTCAGTTCTGCACGTGAAGCAGGCAATGCTTATTGCGTTGGTACATGTTTTGTGTTGTCCTGTCGACGTGTTCAGGGAACGTACGTACGTACATACATACGCACGTAGCAGTGCTCACGGAGTGAAATAGTACATGTAAACATTGGACTAAGCCAACTAAAATGTGCAATTGCTCGCCGCAGCCGCGTCATGTAGCTGTGAATTTGGCCTCTAAAGGTGGTGTTTTTTTCTCGTGCAAGTATACGAACCCATATTGCACCGTTAGTACACAAATTGAAGACTGTAGAAATAAAAGTATGTGCATTACTTAGCCCTAACTTTTCCTATTTCAATCCGCGAGTACATACATACATACATATACATACATACATACATGCATAAATACATACATACATACATACATACATACATACATACATACATACATACATACATACATACATACATACATACATACATTTGGTGTGACTTCATTTAGTGCGTGCACGTTCGTATTTCGTAATTGCTGCCAACGTGAAGAGGAACGAGACAGTGACATCGACTGAAAACAGCAAGAGCTGCTGTCATACGGTGAATTCCATGATAATCTAAAGTGTCTGTCCCATGCTTTGAAGTAAGTATGACTATAACTGCAAACTATGGCTTAATTAGTTTATGTAAATACACAGTCACGTGTTTTTCTACTGCGTGCTTGCTTCCTTTTCGTTACGATGCTAAATGGACACTCCTTGCCCGACACGTTAGCTCACAAACGAAAGCGAAAGTAAACAGATGTATAGATTCCGATGAGATTTTATATGGTGACTAAATTACGGTTTGTTTAAGGCGGACGAGGCGTTTTCAAGTACTTTGTGAAATTCGTGTGATTATAACTGCAATGATCTCAGTGCTTCAATCTTCGAATAATGCGATGCGAACACAGATTTTCCAAATCAGTTTTCTCGCAGAACTTTGGCAGTGCGACGTGGTGAATTTCTTTTGTGTGGGCCTATGTGAGCCGGTGTCCGTACAGCAGAAGAGTGCTAACCCACTGAGCGAACCTACTTTTTTTTTTTTTACTCTATTGTGCACATGTTAACCACAATGGAGAACCTGGTGACTTAAGCAGCAAGCACACATTTACGTTTGCACACAAGCCGTAGTCATCGGCTACTGGCTGTAAATTTCACTCACCTCAGTCGTGATTCTTTGATGCTTGCCCCCGAGTGGTCGTGCCTGTAAAAGATAAAAGAATAAATGAGATAAGCACTTTTATGAAGGGGCAGCTTCAGTTGACACCCACGATATAACGGGACTATACTTTCGGATTCTACGCACGTGAGCATACAATCCGCATTGCCTTTCCTCGATCACATCATCCTCAACACGCTCCCGCGTGTGCTAAAACATCATGTTCCACGAACGCCACGAACAATCACTCGCTGAGCCGGCACGACGTTGTAATCGGTTTAGCACGCCTATCGTGCACAGGCTGCTTTCGCGATGTTCTCTATAGCGGCCCTGCGAATATGTTCCGGTAGTCGTGAGCAGCTGACCTATACATGTTCGCAACCGGTGTCATGCGTGCACGTTGTGTGTGCGCGCTTAGAGTCGCACGCGGGCGCGTGGCGGCCGCTTTTGTTAAGCGTTCAGAGCCGCTTTGCACCGCGAGGATTAAGGCAGCAAAACTAGGGAAAACGGTGGTTAAAAACGCGGAACAACGCATCGACGCAGAACCCTCCCTTCGTCGTGGCTGTGCTTTGTGCTGTAACTGCCACGCTCGCCCACCCCGATAAGCGCTGCCTTCCTATCCTTTTAACAGGCCGGCAAGGGCGCGAAAACTCCGTAGCTGTAGTATGCGCTTTTAATATTTATGCCCTTGTCAAAAGCAGGGGCCTAACTAACAAAACTTCGCTTTAGTAAGTGATTTTTACCATTTGCTAGAAGGCTTTGTTAATGATATGTCCAGTATTGTGATTGGATGAAATATTCTCTTAAGAATATCTTTAGCGTAAGCTGTTTTTGTGAATACGGACCCAGGTCAGAAGCAGGTATACATCTGGGCTCGCGCCCTCCGCAAGAACCACGTGCTTGTCGCGGTTGTTCCGGGCGCGAGTACAGCGATTATGAATAGCGGCTGGTGTGAGAAAATATTCACACATCAATATCGCTGGCAGCTATCCCAACGCCTTCATATTGTTCCTTCATCGGTAACACTACCCTCTTTCCTTCTTGTCCCTGCGTGTCTACGCCCTCATATCAAGTAACAGCAGTAACACTTGATAGTCAGCAGGCTCAATCGGCGCAACTGATCAAACTAAGAGCCGTTATGCATATCAAGCACCATAAGCCACACACAAGACGATAATATTAATGGATTTGTCAGTAACGATGCTTGGCCTCGTGGTTTCACGCCACAACTCTCATCTTTGAGATAGAACTTCTTCCTGGACTAGTTGGTATATGCATTCATATTAGCTTTCAAGGCGCGAACAGGCGCGCTTGTGGTTCGTGTCTCTTGGCGCCTTAAAAGCTAATATCATCTCTGAGGGGTGAGGTTCCAAGTCTTACTTAGTCAAATACTCGCTTTGTGTCGTACAACAGTGAGAGCACGAGTTTAATCGGTTGCGACTATCAATAAAACGAACATCGATAAGCCTCAGGATTGAAAACGCATACGTGTACGCACTATGCTCGGCTCGGGCTCAGACTGTGGTATACACGAACCGCATCGGCACGTGACCGGTACATATGCAAATGCGCGGCATAAGTTCGGCAAACCATAATTCCCAAAACCCGGCAGTGCATGGCCGTGCGCAACCCAGCTTCGCGTATACATGGGTTTGCTGAGTGACAGGAGCGCCACTGCGCGCGGTTCGGCGTCGGCTTCGAACGCGTTGTTCCGGCATTGGAATTGTGAGCGCCCAGGACCCTTCGCGAAGCTTGTATTGTATAGTGTACGTACGTACTTGTCTGTAACTAAAAAAGCACGGAGATGGAACAGACCGTGCCGGCACATAAACGCACACACAAAAAGGAGAGGAATGGACTGTGCGTCAGGGTTCGGGGCGACGGGGTCCAACCCCGATTAGCTGTTAATCTGCACACCCTGCGGCTATTGTTCGCGGGATTACGAGGCGGCCTGCTAAAGAAAGGTGCCTGGGATTACGCGACGTGAACCGGGAAGTAAAATTTCGAAAAAGAAAAGAAAGCCATAGGAACAACTGTCGCGGATGAGAGAACACCGAGTCAACCTGTACGCGCATAACGCATAGTTCCCGGAGACTTTTATGAGTTTGTTCGCCAGCTCAGTCAGAGGCAGTCGTTCGGTCGGATCTGTCGCTAAGCCGCGCGGTCGCTTGGTTAACACGCAAGTGCGAGGGACAGCTGTCGAAGAACGCTCCTCGATGGCGTACTGACCCGTGGTTGAATGGGTGGCGCGCTGCGTTGTGAGCCCAACACTGCGGAGTATGTTAGGATCGGTGCTACGTTATTACGAACAGCTGCGTGAACGATTTCCTAGGCCGAACAGTTTATAATGTTATGCCCTGTACCGTCACCGAGAGCGCAGATAGATAGATAGATAGATAGATAGATAGATAGATAGATAGATAGATAGATAGATAGATAGATAGATAGATAGATAGATAGATAGATAGATAGATAGATAGATAGATAGATAGATAGATAGATAGATAGATAGATAGCCGACGCGTTCGATGCGCGGATCAGATTTTCACGACTACGGTAACCGCTTTCGTCGCATTTCGATCCAGAATATACCTTTGTTGTTGCACGTTTATATATATATATACAACAGAAACTATAATAAATCTCAAATTTAAGTAACGTTCACTCTTCGACAATGACAGCTGTATTTATTTTCGTCCCTAATATTGAGACTACATTGGATGCAGAAACTTCAAAAGGCGTACGGAGTACTTTCGTTCAGCAACGTAGAATAAACCTCTAGCCACAAATTAAGGCAGAATACAACAATTATTGCGGTCAGCAGTATTAAACGACGCGGTGTGCCTACATGTATAATTAATTCCTTCATTTGTCTAGGGGAGCTCTTATAAAAGGAAAGAGGTGAGCTCAAACCGGCCGTACGAACGTGACGTGCGTGCTTATCAGAACGATATTAAGTGTCCCAACACTGTTTCCCGCTGGAGGCCCTCAGAAGTCATAGCACGCAGTTGGCATTACGACGATTCGCACGAACGTGTTACCTACGCGAATCTCGTACTCTTCTCTAGAGATGCAGCTGCCTCTGCTTCACGAAGGCTGTGTATTCAAAAAAGAGGGGCAGGAGAAAGAGAAAGAACTCGTTGGGCATTCAGAGTCACACACCCTCCCGTTGCTAGCAGGACGACCTAAGGAAAAAAATGAAAAAAGAAAAGAAACACCTGCTTGTTTGCGATCTTCTCATCTTGTGGGGCTAATTTGGGCTAAACGGCTTTTATAATTGGCGTCGTCACGCCCACAAAACACGCGCACACCCTCTGACTTCATTTGTAATCCCGAGGTGTCATTTCCTCCAGAGCACCACCTGCGACCGCCGAACCGCGACTGTTACGTACGTAGGGGGATATGTTTCACTTTGTAACGAGTGAAGGGCGCAAAGGCAAACAATGCAGTTTCGCGTAATGTGTCTCTGTAATTCCCACCGCCACAGCGTGCTCACATCTGCGATTACGTGACCGCCGCATGGCGTCGTGTCTGTCTCTTAATATAGCTGTGCTATGTGCGTTTCAGTTCATTGTTTACGTTACTTTGGTGCGGTATTACATTTTGACTAGTACTTGGGTGCTGTCGGGTAATGCAATGTCGCTTGACTATAGGAATGCGAATCTGGTCACTTCTTATTACGGGAGCAGCGCATTTTCGGCGAGAGAGAGAGAGAAAAATTGGCCGCGTATCTGCATGCTTCGCTGCAAATGTCGTCGAAAGACGATAGTCGTCTGCCGGCCGTACTACGCTGCGTGAGATATGGACGTCATCTGGCAGCGCCTTCGGGAAACATGAGCTTGTGCAGAATACCTCGGAAGCTGCCAGGTGGCAGCACCAAATCGTCGGACAGAAGCCTTTTTCGTGCATAGCGTCGCATTTTTAGCGCAGCCTAAGAAACACGAGGGTCTTTAGAATTACGTATCTGTGTATTTTCTAGTAAAGGAACACACCTCCTAATACTTAGGTATTCATGCTGCGCCTCAGATATGCGTAATATTTGCTTTTTGATCGACTATTTTCGCAAGTATGAACGCAGCTACCACTACAAGATGGATGGGTGTTAGACAAGTGCTTAAACTTTGGCTGAGTGGCTGAATCGTCTGATAGCAGACAGAGAGACCAAAATTTCTGCGTTCAAGTATCCCAAGAAAGACTATCGTCTTTAAAAGGCCACAGTTGAGAACAGATGGCGACACCACTCTGATTTTTATGCGCTAGCTTCAAGTGGCATCATAAATTCTGAGATCACTCATTTTCGAAGATGAGTGATCAGTTTAACTAGAAAAATTACATGATTTGATCCCTATAACAAGCACAGCGCAGGCAGGTGATAATACTACTGGCTTGATAGTGTTGCCTCCAACCTTGTCGTTGTCGCCGTTTACGTGTGCAATTGGAAAAAGAAAAGAGAGAGAGAGAGAGAGAGAAAACTTCAACTATTCATTCTTTTTAAGGACCAAACTTTTTTTCGTCGCAAGCTTCGAAAGCACGGTTTGGACGGAGCAATCTGCCAGAGTAAATATAAAATTTCATAAATTCACTTAAGGAGACGTGGAGCTTGACACTTCGTACTTATACATACGAAAATGTTCTGATAAAAAAGATAATCCCTGAATTGCTGACAACTAGTATCACTGCAACACCCAGACGTGAAAACGTACCTGAAACAACTTCTAATGGTATTGCTCATTCTTGTTCTTTAACAACAGGCTGCTTTCTTCGAAGCCTCTCATTTGATCTCGACTCAAATATTACCCTTCATATGCCCATATAGCATAGGCAAGCGCTTTATTTCTATAAAAAAAAATAAATACAGGCGGCTCTACCGATGTGCCATGCTACCGCTACATGTTGTCACTTACTTTATACAGAGACACAGGCTTGCACTTATAAGTACACATTCTTCGCCTCACTTAATGTAAGTGCCTGGCTTTCTCACTTTCGAAATACTACCTTCTCTATCTATCCCTTTTTAATTGCAAATTCTATCATCAGATAGCGTAAGTCGTGGGTTTAGCTCTGTTCAATGCTATTGTCTCCCCAACTCTCTCCTTCTGTCGTTCTCTTTTTTTTTTCTTGTCACTTTTCTATCGCCCCTTCCCCTTACCTTGTGCAAGGTTACAAAGTGGATTTTCTGTTCTGGTTAAAGCCCCTGCCTTTGCCATAACATCACTCTCTCTCTCTCTCTCTCTCTCTCTCTCTCTCTCTCTCTCTCTCTCTCTCTCTCTCTCTCTCTCTCTTCCTTTATTTGTATTTAAGCCTGCATGCCCAAAGAGATCGCTGGTTCATGAAAACTCGTTTTTATTTGTTGCACATTCATTTCCCTATTAAAAGGTTCTCTACTAGTTAGCTAGGGAATAGACTGCCTCATACTCACGCATCGGTAGCACATGGAGTGCAAACAAGCATGCGCACGCGGGTGTGGTTGGGGCTGCAATGCGTTTTGTCGTGAAGCGTTCATCCAAAAGTGTTAGTCAGCGCCACCTCACCGAAAAGATACACATTTGGGCTTGTCATATACCATACGCACGTAACGGACTCGAGCGGAGAGCGCATGCTTTTGTACTACTTCATTTCTGCCTGACAAAGTAATATAAACGAAAAGGGAACCCGTACAGTCATTCGAGACCTTAGACGCGTCACACGTATAGGGCACCATGCCGTGAAATCGCGTGCAAACATAGTACATTCGTTGTTCCTGCGAAGAGACGACAGAGCGCGTTTCTTCAAATGCGAACAACCACGCCGTTCAGGCCAGCGTCTCTTCAAACTCCACCGCGCCTCTTTAAAATGCACTCTCCTGTTTGCCTTCGAATTCTCTCAACTTCATCGAAGTCAAACATTCGAACTCTGCATTTCGTGCCCAGGGTTGGCAAACTCAGAAGCGTCGGCGCAGAGCAGCGCGGCTTTCGGAAGTTTGCTCTGTGCCTGCACCGAGTCCCAGAACCAAAGGAACGTTAAAAGGGCTCCGAGGACATCACGTGGGAGGCGAGAGCAGCGCCACAGTGTGTTGCCAGCCGTCGTTTATACCGCTCTCTTCCGCGCTGTACGCTCGGATTCAGACGAGCGTATGAGCGTCTTCTTCCGGTGCGAGCGTCATTTCCGGTTTTATTGGAAAGGCTGTGCGTATATATACAACGCGTTGTTATAGGACAGAAAAAAGAAAGGAGGCGTGCAGAGAGAAGAAAGGTGAGCTCGACATGCGCACAGCGCCTGCTGTCTCTCTGTATACCACTGTGCGAGACCAGATGATCCGATATGCGTGTCGAAGCGTTTTGTTGCGATTGCATGTGGTGGCACATTGTTCCACGCACATGGGGTGGCACATTGCGCGTCAAATAAGAAATTGCGCCTACTGAGGACTATGCGTGCGAAAGTACGCTATAATTAATAACAACGTAAAGCCAAGTAACCGGTGTAGACGAGTTGCCTCGAGGGCGAGCTTTACCTCCTTGCGAAATAAATCGTGCTTGCTGAGAGCGCTAAGCCTCGGCGTTGCTCATACCTGTGTATATGTACTTGCTCCGAATACACCACGCATAGCGCGGCTACACATTCCTTTGACTCTTTCGCATGCTCTGTATTATGTTGTCTTCTGCGTTATGAAGCTGTTTAACAGCTCGGTGAATCAATCTTTCATATATATCCTGCTTCGTCCTGTGACATTTAGTTGCGGGTGGCCGCCTGTCCTTCATTTGATAGATTTACGGGGGTTTTGCGTCCAAAAACCACGATATGATTATGAGAGGCGCCGTACTTGAGGGCTCCGTAAGTTTCGACCCCCTGGGGTCCTTTTAATGTGCACTGACGTAGCACAATACACTGGCCTCAGCATTTCGCCTCCATCGAAATGCAGCCGCCACGGCCGTGGGATTCCATCCCGCGACCGTCGGATCCGTAACCGAGTGCCATAGCCACTAGACCACCGTGGCAGGGCACTAAGTTGCTATTAAACTGATGCAATGGCTTCCGCTGAAGTCGAAAAAGCCACTCCGGCCCAACACGCGAAACGCTGCATTTTGCGTAACTAACGCCGCGAGGACGGACCACACCGCCACTAGACTTAATTTGCGCGGTGCAGTAAAGTCGCCTTGTACGTTCTGCAGCCTGTCTCATACGCGGTGGCACGGCGCACATCTTCGTCTTACAGAAAGAGATCGAGTGCGGACTATATCCGCACTCGATATGGGGATGTAACGGCCTTCAGTGCTTAAGTACTTGCTACTCAACTCCTGAGCGCAACTTTAGAAGGGTCTCGGATCTCGCGTGTTTTAAAATCGCATTACGCCGCACTTTGTCTCATATAATTATGCAATTTATGTTCCTTTCATTCGCCTCAATTTTTTTTTACTTCTCTGATCTATGCACCTAATCTCAATTGAGAGTTATTCGAGATGCGGAAGTCAAGATGTTCTGTATTTCTTCTCTAAACTATTGTTCTCAATTCGAATGCACTTTGTCTTTCGGATACAGATATTCACATCGCTGCATCTCGCTATTTTTTGTTTTCGAACCCACACAATTTCTATACAGATGCGCATCCAAATAATTCTACGTTCTGTTCACAGATTAGCCTTTCTAAGCGAAACAAATGTGCTCTGAAATTCCCCTTCGTGTGTATGGTCCAAGCTTAGAAACAGTGTCTTGTGATGCCCTATATGTGGACAAATTTCCTTGACATAATGTTTTCGCTGAGGCTAAGATATTTCCTTTTAAAATGCTTACAATTGTTCTTTTCTGCCTTGAGACTGCTGCATAAGTCTGGTGAAACATCTGCTCAAGCAAAATTGTCCGAATCTTGTACATTCGTTCAAAGAATTTTATTGCATGATGTATTAGTAATGCACTTGGGCAACCTTATATATACAAAGTCAGTCCGTCAAAGAATAATCGTTTTTTTACAATAGTAAAGACCGCTTCTACTTCGTCCATTCCCTGCATCGCAGATAGTGCCTTCCAAAAATTGCGTGTACAGATATTACCCTCTTGTCGTTGCATTGACGGAAATGCATTAAAATAAAACCTTATAGCGTCCTTTTTATTTTTTTAGGAGTAAAGTTAGCAGAGAAAGCTTTCAGTAAACAAATTTTTGGCTATGTTTCTACCAGTAAAGCGCACACAAAACTTATCTCGAAGTCAATCCCTTAGTTGTTTGATCTTGACCAATTTAAATAAATAAATAAATAAATAAATAAATAAATAAATAAATAAATAAATAAATAAATAAATAGTGATGTACATCAATCAAGTTCAGTCGCGACATTATGGCTTTTTACTCAATCATCGCACATGTATATCGCGTTAGCGTGAAGCCGGAAAGTGTACCCGGGAAGTATACCCGTGTAATTCGCAGTTGTAGTTCCTGTTCGAAGAATGAACACAATGCTACAACAATTGCTACACCTGCGGTGTAGGCAAGAGGACCTGTGGCCAGCAGTAATACTCATCATATGAAATTTTTATATATTCTGCTGTTCCTTTCGAAAAAGAAGACAGATTTTGAAGTACAGCACATCACATAAGATTTTCTGACTTACCGACTGACCTCATGTAATAATAAAAATGGTTACACTGTGTTTGGCTCTAAATGCAGAGAAGCAATGTATTTTCTCATTTCAATGCGGAGGCCTTATTTTATATGATCCCTTTGATTACTCACAGCATTTAGCAACCTAGAAAACGAAGAAAGGTTAGGAAGGCACTAAGCGTAACGTGTTAACCAACCTTGAAACAGTCCGCAGCAACCGAAATGGTTCTCACGAATAAGTATACGCAAAGGCTTGCCTGCAAGTTCAAGCAGTGATATGCAGATGAGCAGCTGTTGTCGTTTCATTACGATTGCACTACGCATCGAGAAACAATGTTCGCCGGCACTATTTAGAACTCTTTAGCTAAACCTTCATTTCCATTTCTACCGAGGGTGCTACAGAGTGTAGCAGCTCACAAAAATGCAAATACAGAAACGAAGAAGAAAAGCAAAAGTGATGAAAGCTGGGCGTTAAAGTAATTGGCGCCGCGTGGTGGTCGCGATAAAAACGAGAACAGTTCCCGGCCTGGTTGGCCATTATCGCTTTCGTTCGGCATTTTGCTGCTCATTCGGTATGTGCATAATTCCGCGCAATGCTTAGCGCCGTCTGCTGGGCGCTTAAGGCCAAGGCTGCCGAGGCTCGTGACGGCCTTGATCCGACGTTTATGCGTGAGCAACACTGATTGAATATTTATTATTTCTTGCTTCGCTTTTCTAATGTTGTTATTATTGGATACATATTTGCACAGGCCCGTACTGTAACCCGCGAGAGTTTGAGTACGTTTGCTTCTGATCGGGCTCAAATGTCCATTTCCTTTCAGTTGTAGTTTATAGCTAAATTCCGTTGGAGGGTTCTCTTCTGATTCATTTTAGTTTGCTGCTATTTTTCTCACGTAATTCTCAACTAAAATCGAAAAAAAATTGCTTCTGTAAGTCGATGGTTGGATTGCGTCGAATTAAGAATGAGAATGTTGAGACATCCTACTCTCGGCAACTGGACTCAAGACGCCAATGTGTAAATTATGACATCATCGAGTGATACATGGTCATTTTGTAAACGAAGTATTGTTTAACAATTTCTTGCGAACTAGCGAGCAATTATTTGATTATGTTATATGCAGGAAAATACTTATTCATCCGATGCCGAGATTGTATACACTAGTCAGTAAATCGCCAATAATAAACGCTTGTTGTGAGTAGTTGGTAAGAACTAACAAAACTGATGGCAAAGAAAGAAGATATAAAAAAATTATGACAGCTCCACTAACATAAAACCTGGGAAGGATTCATAAATAAAATGTTTTTGTCCTAGAAAAGTCTTGATTTAACCAGTTCCTGAAGAGTGGGCCCTGTGTAAGTATAGGCGCAACGAGCAGACTACTCTTTTGATCGGTAGATCTTTTTAGTTGCTCGTCATCGTCATCCATATAATATGACGTAATACGACATTAAGAATATTTTCTTACATAACATCTCGGTTGTGGTTTCTAACAAGATAGATACAGAACAAGTAACAGTAGAACCTCGGAGAAGCAAGGAGGTCGACAAGAGGCATGTATGGTTTGCCACCCTGCGTAATTCTTACCACACATATGGACGCGAAAACTCAATTACGTATTAACTATAGCAAACGCATTGCTAATTTTGCGTCTATTCAGTTTTGTACAATCATGTTATTACATATTCAGAAATTACCCTTCGGATCGTTTCAGAAAGAGCTTTCTCTTAATTATTGGTACCTTTACATCGTTATATATCACTGCACATCAAAAGTCAGTGATTAAATCATAATTCACAAAGTTCGAGCGCTAGAACTTACACGCACATGACGTACCGCTGACAAAAAAAAAAATGAATTACAGCGCTTGTGTCTCATGGGAAGACAACCTCGAAAAAAATGGTGGTAGCAAGACGGGTTACGAGAAAAGCGGTAAAAAAAAAGAAAATTCGCAAAACTCGAGTCTCCTTCACTAGGCGTACGATAGCAGCGTGGCAGGACGCTAACGGATTACTAACATGGCTGTATGTCATGACATCAAAAACCATGATATACTGGTCAGTTGCGTCACGGCTGACAGCAATTGGATCAAGTGTTGTTCTTACCAACATTGGATATGTTGGTATAAGCCAGAATTGTGCGAGTGTGAGTCGAACTCTGTTGAGTGTAAACCTTTACAGCCTATGCCAAATTTACACTCACGAGATGTTCGATGGACAAAAGTTCCGGGTTAGAACCCCTAGGTCCCAGCTTCAACTACAAAAGGTCTCCGTTCGCGCTTTTACGTCTCTTAGGCGAGAGCCAAGGACTCCCAGGCCATTTTCTTTTCTTTCATTTATCCACGTGTGATTTTAACAAGAGGCCTACCCTCAGCCGTGTGTTACGGGACCCCTCCTTCTGAATACGTACCGCATATGTGCGCGTTTGAAATGAAATAAATGAACATTTTATTAAGCTTGAGACCCGAAGATACGTGAGAAAGTGAAGTGCATTTACAGCCTCTCTCTCTCTCTCTCTCGTTCTCCTTTTTCCCCCATCTGCCAATTTTAACTGCAGTCTCTCTTGCTGAACAGCTAACAAATACCGACATGTTCACGTCAGTCATGGATGGCCGTTTAGTACACCGGGTACACTTGGAACACCGGGCAAGGGCTTCCTTGAAATTAAAAAAAAAAAAGCTGCCGTTAAAACTCTCCGTATCTCTTAGGTGAAATTACAAGAAATCGTGCAATCACTTTCGTGTAGTTATGAAAAAAAAGGGGAGAAAAAGGAAAAGTAACTAACTTTTCTGCGGTGTGTGAGGAGACAATTTCACATCATAGAGCATCTCTCACCACGGGGAAAAAAAAAAGATTATCCTGCGATGTGTTCCTACGTGCGGAATTTTTTTCACGTCGTAGGGTGTCTTTAAGTTCGTCCAAACATGTTCCATATAGGAAAAGTTCAAAAGCGTTAACAAAGATCTAAAAAAAAAAAAGCTCTCAAGTATCTTCAGTTTGCATTGCTGTATTCTTCGATTTCTTATAAGAACCAGTGCACTGGCGATGCGTGCAACATTTTTTTTTAACGTTGCAATCAAAGCAAAGGAAAAGGGATGAGAGAATGGGGTAAAAGGGGACACTGCGAAGGGACCAAAGGTCTAACGCTCTCTGCGTACAGTCACTAACGCGGCATCATGAGCGTGGGA
This sequence comes from Hyalomma asiaticum, assembly GCA_013339685.2. Lineage (NCBI taxonomy): Eukaryota > Metazoa > Arthropoda > Arachnida > Ixodida > Ixodidae > Hyalomma > Hyalomma asiaticum. The sequence goes on along the minus strand of CM023486.1, from coordinate 66,728,193 downwards.
CCTTCCTCCCTAACGTCGAGTACGTCGACAGAGAAGAAAGCACAGAACGATAACGCACGTCAAACAGGCGTCCTTCCCAACCGCCACCTCGCTCTTTCTTTCATAATAAGAAAAATGCCAACATGAACGCCACAGGCAGACAGAAAAAAGAAAAAGTAGAAAGTATTAACGAAAAAGTAGAAGCGACCCCAAAAGCGTCCCGGTCGTCGACAGCGACGACGAAGCACAGGCTCCGCCCATTTCCGGTTTCCAGGGCGCGGTCCAATCGGGGCTCGCGCTACGGGCGCCGGAAATCACCAATGGTGACGTCGTAACGTAGCGTCGAAGGCGGCGCCAGCCGCTCTACGCGTGTGGCTGCCAGCGCTGCGCCGTTCTTTCTTTCTATATACCCTTCCCCAACTCCTCTATCTGCCATCCACCTCTCCTCCCCTCTTCCACAGCCAACGCCATCTTTCTTTTTGATTCGCGCCTTATCATTATTTTTTCCTTTCATATCTTCTTCCATTATTGTCCCCTTGCCTTTCGTTCTATACCACCCTCCATTTTTTGCTATATAACGTTGTTTCTCATCCCACCCGCGTTATGGGCTCGTACGATTCTCTTTCTGTCTTCATTCTGTGCCGTTGCTCTCTGGTTTCTTTGTTGTTCGTTGTCCGAGTGAGACTGTGCTACTTCGCCGTTCTTTTTCTTTCTCCTTCGTGGCTCTCTTTCTGGCTTCATCGGCTCCGTCGCTGTTTGCTTCTTCAACGTGCTCTCTTTTCCACTGTCTCCCCTGTGAGTTTGTTTCCCCGCCAGTCTTTCTTTCTTTTTCTCTTTCTCTTTCTTTCTCTAGCCCACTCTCTTTATTTCTGGGTGCTTTTGGCTTCTGCCGCATGCTATCGCGGTATTGCGATCCTTGGCCGATCGCTCGAATGATGGATTGTCTTGCCTTTGTCCCAACCGTGGAATATTGAATCAGTTTTCTTTATTTCTCGTGCTTTAGTTGTTTTTTTTTTTCTCTATTCAGGGGTGGGCTTCGTTAGTTCGTTTCAGCTAGACTTGTCTCGATCGGAAACTTTTTCGTGAGATATAACTTCGCCGCCTTTCGGTCCTTTTCGTTTCTGCCATCTTTTTTTTTTTTCGCGGAGTTCAACGTGCTTCGACAAGCGCGCATCCATGTCGACTTTGCAAAAAGCGAGTGAAACCGATGGCGCAGACGTGTTACCGCTGCTTCCGCACTGCACCATGACAAAGTCCAAGAGAAGTAAAACTGCTGTACTTGTGTATTGCATCCAGCGCTACAGACGGATTTCGAGTAGTTTAGGTTTCTGTTCACTTTACCCAGACATTAGGAAGGCGCCGAACAAAGTTCATATCACCAACCGCTTCCTGAACGTTACGGACTTTTTCACCCGAACCGTTGGCTTTCTCAAGTATAGATCAAAACTTGTAGCACGCGTCGCTGCTTCTTGTTTTCATTTTACTTCACGCATGAGCATTAGGACTAGTCGGAATTTATAAGTAGACATCCCTAATGTTTTTTATGTAAAATAAATGTATAACCAATCAAATGGGTGCGTACGCAGGTGGCAAATATAGCCTGGCCACGAAACGCGAACTATTCTCCACTGGTTAACGCCTAGACATTGAAACTTGTTTCTAGCGTTTCTTGTACTTAATGTGAATACCATTCGATGTTTGGAAAATGTGATTTATTGATTTATTTCAATGTGAAAACACAAGATTCTCTTATAGTGGTTTCTACACTCCATTGCATGCATGTGACATGCTCAAGACTCATGATATGTTCGGACACTCTTTACTGTTTGAAGGAAGTTATCTGGCGGATGCTTGCTAATATTTACCACAGCAAAATCCGTTAACTGCCACGAAGATTTCGCTCCGTACTATTTTTCTGAGACTTTCTTTTCAGATAATTTACAGGTGGTTACCGTTGTATACTCGTAGCGACGTCTGTCCCACTGACCACTTACTATGTCACTCTTCTCGATTAGACGTAGAACGTCAAGCACTAACTCAAACATTCCAACGACTGGACAATCGGCCACTTTCAGTAAAGATGCTGCCTAGAACACCGTCCCCGTCGCTCGTCGGCACACAAGGCAGTGAAAGCACTGTTTTGTTTCCTGAGCACGATGGGCTTGTGTGAACGTCTTTAACTGCGTACTAGTGCAAAGCCCTGTACGTCAGCGCGTTATCTGCCATGATGTGCCATCTTTTTTTTCCCTCGTCTCTCTTTCACCTTTCCGTTCTCCTTTCCCATTCGTATAGTGCAGGGTAGCCTACCGGACGCTCTCTGGTTAACCTCCCTGCCTTTATGTTCCCGTCCTTCTGCTTCTTCTAGAGACGTCTGTCAAAGCGCGCTTCTCCACAACGTGAACATATATGAGGGAAAGCCAACTTCTGTAATTCCAATGTGCAACCGCAAGGTGTGTGTGTGTGTGTGTGTGTGTGTGTGTGTGTGTGTGTGTGTGTGTGTGTGTGTGTGTGTTATCACGACGACTTGGTCATGCGACACATGGGAAGCACCCATCAACCCACAAGGAAATGTATATAGTCTGTCAGCATGTGACTGCGGCGATACACTACACAATTTACTTTCGCTCCGTGTAGTTACTTTTGGTACAACGCTTTCACAAATCCGACAACGTACGCAGCTTACACAACCGCGCCGTATTGCTTGTTACACCCTAATTACACCTGTCAGGCGAGAAGGATATACTTGCTATTAGAAGAATTCCGAAACACAAGCAGCAAAGGAGCGTTAGCAACAAAAACAAAAAAAAAAACGTAGAAACTTGTCCGCATATCCTATATTGTAGCGATAGCTGCGAAAGGCTAGCCTCAATATGGAAGCGCTGTAAGCGGATGGGGACCGAGGCGAGAACTGCGAAAGATTTTCCAGACGTCATCCATCACCGCTGACTGCTGAGCCTCGTACATACAGGCGAGTCTCACCCGCGGCGCGACCACCGACGGGTGTGTGTGCGTGCGTTTGTAACGTGGTATCCCGCGTGCGTGCACGTCAGAGTGAGGCGCCGCCTGTGTTTGTGTGCGTCCTGTGCACACAGGCGCTTCGTCAAAGGGCCAAAGTCAGTCGAGCAAAGTTTCACCCACCCACTTTCTTTCTATCTTTTTTTTTTTCGTTATGCGTCGCCTTCATTTACGACGGTCACCGAGTTGCCGTCCCAGTGTAACGTCGGGATCAGACGAACCGGGCAAGGCTGCAGTGAGAATCCACGAACAGGAGGAAAACGAAGGGTCGCTTGTTCGTCGCTGCGTGACAGCTAGTGTAAAGCAAAAAAGTACGAAAAGAAAAAAGAATTCAACGAAGTAAACAAAACGAAAGATAAACAAACACCGCTCGCGGTATATCAGGGAACGGGTGAGAGGATAATGAAAAAAAAAACTGAATAAAATACGGAGTGACAGCTTTTTGACGTCTAGCCATCCTGAATCAACCGCTCGACGTGCCCAAATTGGGTGGGGAAATTAAGAACGAAGAGGAAGCAAAAGGAACGGGTTCCCGCAGAGCTCGCTTAATTCTCTCCCCCCCACCCCTTATTTTTCTTTTTTGTTCATATGTCTCCTGTGGTAGAGGGGCTCACTCTAATACGGCAGTGTGTCCGTGCGCGCTTTCCGTGTCCTTTAGTGTGTGCGTAGAGCGTTAGAGAGCATGTGCGTGTACTGCAAGTTTCCAAGCAAAGCTCGCTAGGTGTTGCTTCTCAAATGGATCCACGCCACGTTTGTAGTAAGAGAAGGAAAACACCGCAAGGAAACAACGGGAGAAAATGCCGGTGAGCAAGAGAGAATATAAACGAGACAGATTTGCTGGCTACTCCACGAACACCTTTGACGCGTCGTTCTGTCAAACTTCTAACCACATCGATATCCCATGTGCGACATTAGCCTCAACCTCCTCAAACACCACCGCCAACTCAGCCAGCAACCCCCCCACTTCCTTCGTGTCACCTTTCTGAGGTGTAACTGCGTTCTTTTTGCGTGCTCACTCTTTGGTGTACGCTGCAGCAGTTGGAAAGAGAGGGGAAAGGGGGGGGGGGGTACGGTTCTTTTACTGCGTCCTCTGAAAGAAAAGAAAGATTAGCGCCGATGGTGGAGGAACAAAAAAGAAAAAAGAAAGACGCGATGTGCACTACCGTGGACGGCCCGAGCAACAAGATCGAGATGGAGCAGTCGGCCGGCACCGCCGGGAAATTTTGTGTCCCGCCATCAAAGCGCAATCCATCATTGTGACGTGAAACTGCGTGACACGTTCCCAATAGCGGCTTTTACTTTGGGCCACAAGTTGCGCCCCCCCCCCCCCCCTCCTCCCTCCACCTAACTTCAATACATACTGTTGCCGAGTGCTGTGCCGAGCGAAGCGTGTCGCTGTACTGCAAGAGCAAGAAGGGTGAGGGGGAAGGAGGCGGCTACTTACTTTTGGTGGAGGCGGCGTATCTAGCGTGTGTGTAGTACGCTTCTCGTATCAAAACCATCAACCCCTCAACTTTGAGATGCCGTGCACGATCTTGTTATACTGGCAGGTAATTTTCTTCGTAAGTTCTTTCTTTATTCTTTCGTTTTTACGTTCTTCGGCGCTTTCCATCAATTAGAGCCGTGAATCACGGGTGTCACCGCAGCTTGTGGGTCCCGGGCGTTGTCCGCGTACGCTTGAGTACAACGGGCCTGTACAGGATGAGCACCAACGTTTGGCCTCAGAAGCGAGATCTTAAGTTGCTATAGGTGTCATCCTTGAAAGAACGCGAAGTGAAACCCCAACAATGTTGACGAAATTTCATGTTGTTTTCATCCCCTTATCGGGACCGTTATCGCGGTCACCTCACATTCCTCGTTACTGAGTGTTCGGATGCCGGCGGCACAACTTAAGCCGAGGACCAGACCATTCGCTGGCCCGCTTCGGTTCATCGCACATTCCGTCTGATTTAGTCTGTAATGAACAAAATTTTATCATATATCTCTCCATGAGCGAAACTTTCTTATAAACAAAAACATTTTACTTCCACTGTGGTGCTCTTCCTCGAGAGAAATTGCGTTTTGTACAGCTGCATCTTTCCGCAATTACTACTACGTTCGAAGGAGTCACCTTTTAAATCTGGCGAGCGCCTATATACATGAGATGAAACACATAGTGCGCTCAAGATGTCTGATCGTCTGTGTCAAACAGCTTGGGCTTTGTTGTACCGTAAACGTTCAAGAGGAATAATAGGGGGAGGGGGGGGGGGGCGTAGTAGCCATACATCCGCATCTAGGGCTAAGTTTCACAGGTAGGCTATCAACATTAATCGTAGTACGAAAGACATTTTGTTCGCTTTGGAATGGTTCAAGGGGTTCGAAAAGGTGCAGCATTGCTTTTTTCTCCATCTCAAGGAGTCTCAGGCTGTAGATGAATCAGGAATCCGACTTCACGTGTCTTCATCATCATCATCATCATCATCATCATCATCATCATCATGACTTTGTCTACGCCTACTGCAAGGCAATGGCCTCTCCAGTTCTCCACTTATCTGAGTCCTGTGCCAACGGCGACCATGTCGTCCCCGCAAACTCATTGAACTCATCTGCCCACCTAAGTTTCTGCTGCTCCTTTCCATGCTTGCCTTCTCTAAGGATTCACCCTGTTAACTTTACTGACAAACGCTTAAGTTGCCTTTGCGTCACGTGCGCTCCCCACGACCATTTCCTCTTGATTTCTACTATGGTGTCATTTAACACGCGTTTGTTTCCTGACCCACTCCGCTCTCTCCTTATCCCGTAACCTTATACCTATCAATCTCGATTCCGTTGCTCGCCATGTCGTCCTCAAGTTAGGCTTTTAGTGAGTCTCCAAGTTTCTGGCCCGTAGTAAGTATACCGTAGTAAGATGCAGCTGTTATACAATTTCCTCTTGAGGGACAATGGTAAGCCCCCATTCAATATATGAGAATGCTTCCCGAGTGCACTCCACCCCATTTCTATCCTTCTAATTACCTCAGCCTCGTGGTTCGGATCAGGGGTCACTACCTGGCCTAAGTAGATATACACGCTTACTAAAGCTTCCAGTGCTTCGCCACCTATTTCATACTGTTGTGTCCTTCTGAACCTATTGAACAGTACTTTATTCTACTGCATACTAATTTTCAGGCCCACAGTTCTATACTTTTCCTGTATTGTCCAGCAATCATGCTTTGCAGTTCGTCCCCCGAGTTACATAGCAAGGCAATGTCATCAGCAAATTTGAAGTTACTCAGGCACCTTCCACTAACCCTTACACCCATCTGTTTTCAGTCGAATGAATAACATGGAGATTGCATCACCTTGTATTACACTATTCCTTTTTTGATATTTTTCTGTTGTCTTTACGGAAGGCCGTGGAGCCGTTGTAGATATCTCGTATTATTCTTAAGTACTGGTCGTCTACGCCATGCTATATCTGACGTGAATTCTTCGTTTATAAAATAATACTGCAAACATAGCTAACGTCATTTTGCATATTCGTTGTACTCGTGGTGGCAGAAAGAGTCGGCGAAAATACCTCGTATAAAAGTAGCTTATGTGCTCCTTAATATTTGTAGTCCTTAGTGCGTCCCTTATGCTGAGAGCCGCGTGCATAGGAGCCTTAAGTCGCCCTCTATACAGTCAATGAACAACGCCCCACGCGAGTGAAGGCCTACTGCTGCGCGGAGCGTTGAACAGTGCTAATCTAGAAACAAAAACTAAAAGCCGAGACTGCTGCATACTTGAACCACACTTGAAGTGCCGAACTAATCCGCACTTGTGTTTGCTCGCGTGCCGTTTGAAGCATACTGATGCCAGAAGGGCGGACGACTTGAGAAAAAAATAAAGACCAAAATTAACGATCGCGGCGGCGGAAGCGCGACGGGTGTGAATCTGCACATCGTCGAAATTCTTCGCTAATGCTCCACTCTCCATACAAAACACTGAGACACGGTGTGGAGATAGTCCCTCATATATATAAGTGCTACAACAAGTATCTCGTGTCCTTTTATTTTTTTTTTCCATTGCAGGCAGGAGCACTTGTCCTCAAGATGAAAACGTGTACCGCAGTTATTGCTTAAGCTGTGCGCTGTTGTTACAGCGTCAGCATGTCGACGACAAGCGGCAGGGAAGCTCTCGCTTGCTGAGCCACACACTGTGTGGCTCAGCTTATTTACGTCGCAGAAATCTGGAAGCGAAGGAAATGGGAAAGAAACAACAGGAACAGATAACGACGTTCCCGACAAGGCTTTGCCGAACTCCTTCCTCCTCACAGCGCCCCCTCCCATCTACCCCCATATATATATATATATATATATATATATATATATATATATATATATATATATATATATATATATATATATATATATCAGGGCTTCTAACTGCGCACCTATTCCTCGCTCAGGTTGCTGAGAGACCCTGCCCTCCCGCTTCTGGTCGAAACGCCCTCGCTTTAGCGCCGGGATTTCGAAAGCTCAAAAAAATCCTTTTCTCCATTCCCCGTCTTTGCCGTCTTCCACTCCGCCCCCCCCCACCCCCCTTTCTTTTTAATTTTTTTTTTTCGTACAGCTAGCTGTATCTGCAGAAACATACAGTGAAGAACCGAAGCGTAGCAGCCGACTTTATGAAAAGTGCTTACAGACAGACACGGTCGCGGGTGTGTGTAGGAGCTGCGGAATCCCTTCCGATGCGCGGTCGTTCGCGAAAAGCCGCACTGCTGCAAAAGAAGCGTCGTGGTAGCTATAGCTCCCTGTCACGACCAACCCCTACGACGCTCGTAGGAAGGAGTTTAAAACGCCATAGAAAAAATACCAAAAAATAAGCACGGTTCTTACCAAAGTCTCGAGGCAAGACAAGACCAAGAGCAAGAAACAAAGATGGGGAAGTGAGGTTGTAAGGGCGGGAGCTAAAAAAGTTATTGCGTCTCGAAAAGTCGGCCGCGTCGTCCGACGCACCGTGTATTCTTCTTCATCGCTTTTCGCCGCGTTATCTGTCGTCAATTTATTATTCGGTTTCCGGTGGTGCGTTTATCTTTAATCTTTCGTTTTGTTGTTGTTTTTTTTCTCGCTTTGATTTCCGCTCCTTTAGCGCTGCGGTTGTGTACCGCCTGTTTGTCTTTATTAAGGCGGTGCCCTTAGAGCGGAGAATTCGAGGCGCTTTACTGCAACCCCGCCCCGCTTGAAGCCCGACGAAGACCTCGATTATAAAACAAAAAAAAAATTGCACCGATTATTTATCGCTCTTCTCGTCATTCGCTTTAGCAGTTCGTGCCACTCCTTTATTTTTCTTTTTTATTTCTTATTCTGGGATGGATCTTGCATAAAAGTTTGCTCCTGCGCTAAAGCATCTATCTTCTTGCCTGCCCTTCTGTGTACACGGACTCACACACAAATCCCTATCCTACGGAGACATGATGCCTTGTGGTACTCGTTTATGGGACTTCTAAACGCCACTTTAGTCGTCACCCTAGCTGTGGCACAGGATGGGTGGTTTGGGAGGCGTTGTTGGCTGCCTCCCTGAATTATATATGTGATCATTTCGTCCATTCCCGGGCTTGTCCAGCGCGGTAGTGATATAGCCTTGGCTGCGAACTAGACTTTCCAGATTGAGTACCTACGGTTCGAAAAAAGAAGAGAGAAAATGCTTTGGAGATTATTATTTAAAGGCAGAGATAAAGGACGGTGTAGAGCTTTGAAGTTAATTGTGTGTATTTTCTAGGGGCTTTTATTTCAACAAAAGGAATCCTGAATCCGGCAATGTATGCTAGTGTGATTCACATCTATCTATCTATCTATCTATCTATCTATCTATCTATCTATCTATCTATCTATCTATCTATCTATCTATCTATCTATCTATCTATCTATCTATCTATCTATCTATCTAGAGCCTCTACGTCTCCACATCAGCATAAAGGTACTCGCAAACATGAGCACAACTCAGCCGTGAACACGGGAGGAAAAGAAAACTCCGATTAAGGCAACAAACGAAAGCCAACGCCATCGCATATAGAGAGTGCGCGAAACGCCGCACATCGAACGACTGTTGACGAAGAGGGCAAGGCTGCTGGAACCACCCTGTCGTGCATGCAAACGAGACGAGCGGCCGCAGTATACGCGGCTCTAACATGTATACAAGTGACCAGGGGCAATGCGAAAGGGGGAAAACCAATGAAAGCCAATGAAAAAAGAAATAAGAGAATAAAGGTCCAACGAAACGAGTTGTCCAGTGGAACGCTTCGCAGAGGCGGCCATTCAACTTTTGCCGCAACAACCACACGCGCGTGCAGGAGGGTTCGGCCTCCAAGCTTTTTCGCACTTTCTGCGCGCTATGCAATAACGCGAAGCCTCGTTGAGGGACAGACGGGAGGAGCGCTGTAGGACACGGCAGGGGTGTAGTGTAGTATACTACGTGCCGCTGCCACGCGGCTCGCTAGTCGTCGTTGACGTTGGCCGCCGCGCTGCACGTTGCCGTCGTCGTGGTCGTCACAGTTGTGGGCCTGACGCGCCGCGAATGGCGATCAGCCCGCGGTCGCTATACAGGTAGGAAAAAGGCGTTCCGTATAGTTGGGTGGAGGGAAGAGTATGCGGCGAAGGGAAATTGCGCAGGTAGTAACGGGTGTTCCGACCACCGGTGATCGGAATAAGTAATGCGCCGGGCAATATCGCTTATGGCCTCGTGCGCCGGGCGCACCGCTTTCACTCCTTACCCCCCCCCCCCCCCTTTACCTTGTTCTGATAGCAAAGTGGGGCTCCGCCCCCCCCCCCCCCCTCCTTCTCCTCGTTCCTTACCTCTATCGTATGGTGGAGCGTTACTGCGGCTGTATAGTGGCCAGTGCGTGTACACATTTACGGTCGTGCACGGGCTGTTCTGGTGGCGACGTGCGATCTGCGCTCGTACTCATGGCTGTGGTGGCCCGGTCGTACGGAAAAACACGGTTTTAGTATTGTCCCCATTCCGCTGTGGGCGTAAATAGGGAAACGAGGTATCCGTATGCTACTCGTAGAAGCTCTGTGTAGGACAGTCGCACGTCACAGAGGGCGTAAAAGTGCCGCGTGCGCGAAATGCTTGCGTGTCGCGTTGATACAATGTAGCCACCCGGTTTTGGTTTGGCTGTCAGTAACATTTACTACAGTATGCGGGTGCATTTAAATGCAGTAACGCGCAAGTGAGCGTAGGGAAATCTGCCATACCTTTCCACGCCTGTGCACATCGATTCTATTGAGTCGTATGAGTACGCAGAGTGCACGACGCTCTTCACGCGTGGAACTGTAGGGCGGAGCTGTAAAAAAAAAAAAACATCGTTTTTGTAAACGCTATCATTTACGCAGCATGCAGAGATATTGTCATCTCATTAACTTAGTTAAATTACCATAAATGACGCGCTTTTTGGGCATTCTCGGCACACTGCATGCACACAGTTGTCAGTAGTTAACTTAAGGTTTCTTCATGTGTGTGGACCGGCACTCCAGCACGAGTGTTATGGTATTACTAAATTGACAATGTCATCGTGAATTGTAAGCATTTATAGCTTCCCAGCCCAATGCGTGATAATCAGAATTAACTACGAGAGCGATACCATGCTACGCTTGGTCAAATCGCAGCTTCGTGTACTTCGAGTGCACTGACGTATAGAGAGAAACTCAACGACAAGCAGTATACAGGGTTAACGAGGGAACGGGAGTGACAACACACCTGCTGATAATGAAGGCATGAGTTCACTTGCACATTTTCATGATTGAACGGCAACCTTCTGATGACGGTAGAATGCGAACGTGCCGATATCTCACTCAACACCGGCTAGTCCATTCGTTCGGTATTGAACCTACGCGGTGGGTTCTCTGCTTCTTTGAGACGTTCAGCAACACGGATTAAATAATTATGATAAATTCAGGAACTTTCGTCTAGAGACACGGGACCACAACTTGCTCAAAGCGACGTCGAGCTACGGGGTCCAGATGCTTCGTTCTAAGTTCATTCAATAAAAAAAAAGACAGCATTGGTTTCTTGCCCGAGGGCGGACAAAGCCAATGCCCATTTTGTCCAAGCCGAACAAACTGTGCATTGAGAGTGGGCCACAGAAGCTAACTCTGGAATTTTTGGGATACAAATTTGGAAGTTTACTTGTGCAGGATTCATTCCTATTTATACCACATGATGCAGTAAAATGGAAGAACTAATTAGGCCTACTAAAGTGCGTGCCCCAGGAACGAAGAAAGGGGAAAGAGGGAGCGGGCAGAGTGAGAGCTTGACAACCAGTCAAGCTCTCACTCTGGCTCCCCTGCCTATCCGCGCTATGTATGAGCCCCGCAACTGACAACTTATAACCAACCAAGATTCTTCCTGATTGTTCCCCGCTCTCCTTTCTTATTTGGACTGAAGTCATCATCAGTAAATGCTACGTCTAACTTCCTTCCTGACATCGACTTCTTTTATCATTCGCTGCAGTCTTCTTACAGTGTTCCTTACACTACGTCACTTGCAAGTCATTAAAGCAAAAAATCTACTTCTCACGCACCGACACTCGTTTACCACTTCTATAAAATCAACAGAACAAAGCTAATGTGAGTCACACAAGCCACAACCATAAGTGCATGGCCATGTCTCGTTCCGAACACGGCCGCAGCCACGCGCATGCTCACACTACTTCAAAAGCCACGCGCGTCCGATCTATAAGCGGAGAGACAGTGGGTGCCCTCACCAATATAACACTACACGTATACCACACGGCGGGGCGCTGCCGGCTTCAGTTTAATCCCATTTCGGGATTTGACAGTCTGGGAGCGTGTCTGTTCTTTCGAAGCGTGCCTTCGCGCTCGAAAACTCCGGCTTCTCGTAAAACTCCTCTATACGACCGAGTCGTCAGAACCAAGGCTTTCCTTTATTTTTTCCTCTTTCAAATACCGAGATATGTCTACTTTCATTCCTTTCTATTACCTAACGTACGTTTCGAACATATTCCTATACCTTATTTTCTTCACACATTGCATCCCCCCCCCCCCGAAAAAAAGCAAAAAAGAAAAAAAAAGGAAAGAAACCTTTCGCCTTCGCATCACACCGGCATAGCCGCAGCGGGCTCGCTCACACTGCTAGCCACTGAAAACTGCGCCTCCCGTGAACCAAAGCCTCCCCAGAACTTCACCCCCTCATCTTTTTCTTCACGCGTTAGCAGAGCGCTTTTGAGCCGAACCGTAGCTTCAACACAGTCTGAAGCGCTCCCGGAGCTGTACGCGGCATTCGGAATGCCGTTCGCGCGTCGTCGTGTCGACATGTACTGTAAGGCCGCGCGATCCCCTTCTCAACGTGTGCTTCGATCATACTGGACCTGCCTGCCTCGCCTGAGAATTGGGCACCGTTCTATTTCAGTTTTTTTTTTCTCTCTCTCTCGCTTTGTTTCGTTTTTCAAGTTCAAATTCTCTTTCTTGGCTATACGTCGCGTGCGCTTCCTTTCCACGTGGTAGTTTTCTTTCTGTTATTGTCTTTAAAATTAAAGAAGAAATACGGCTGAGTTTTTACTTAGCTATATACGTTTAGACTTAGAAGACTCTGGAGGCTGTGATCGACCGGTGTTATGTGCTTTTCATCCATCCGCCACCGTGAACAGCAGCACCGGCGTCTTGGTGGTCGAGGAAGACAGATTGGTCACCAAAGTGGGGCTCGGACCGGAGGGGGACCGTCTGTTGGCTGGCGTGTTTTTCTTTCGACACCATCACGTCTTGAAAGCCGTCTACTATTGGCTCGTATTGCTTGTATTTTTCTCTCTTTCTTATGTGGTTATTTCATCTTCCAGCTACACCCTCGCTCGGCGTCTGTACTCCCAAACAAAATTTGCTCCCTTTCATCTGCTCCTGCTGCCCACTTCGTTCTTAAACCGTTTCAGCGTAGCTCCCAAGCCTACTATTTTTCTTTCTCAGGCCAATATAGACTCAATTGCCGACATAACCTTCTTTTCTCGTTTTCTTTATTTCTGGTTATTTTTCCAACAATGAGACTGGGGGTAGTAGGGATATAGCTGAACGTTTTAGAGTTTTCGACAATAGGTCGGATGAAGGCGAAGTGTAAAGGAAAGAAAACGCGTTCTAGAAAAGCAGAGAAAGCTGCTGACAAGCTACGGGCACCGGGCAGCCCAATAAAGAGAATCGACGTGGAGGCGGTGAACAGTGATAACGTCGTTAAAGGAAGGGTGTCGCTAAGAGGCGGCCATGGCTGCAATACGTAGGTATATATAAAGGAAAGTGCGAAAAGATATAGACCGGTTGGCATGTTGGGGAGAGCCGAGTGTGCTTAGCGTTGCGAGGTGAAAAAAAGGAGGGCGTGAGATGGAGAAAAGAGGGAAGGAGGGATGTTGGGCGGAGATTGACGCTGTGCCAGTTCTGTCCGAGGACAAACTTTCTAATTTGCTGATGAGAGCTAAGAGCCGGGGGCTGTTTGGAGCGCGTTGAACGCGAACGACTTTAAGTCGAAGGGGCGCAGCACGGCGCAATGCGAAGACTGCTGAAAGTGGTGGTGGCATCGAACTGCTAAAAATATATATTATATTGACTAAACTGAAAGTTGGCTGCCCTACAAAGCCTAAATGCTGCTATCGCAAAGTAACTTGCAATAAAGACTGTCATCCTTGGCCCCGTGTATTTATCTTTATGAATGCGTGCGCCCAGCATGCATACTGTCGCGGTGTCGAATCCGGGTAGCGGCGGTTGCGTTTCGATGGAGACGAAATGTTGAGGCCCGTGTCAGCAATGACACAGGCCTCAGCAATGACACGGGCAATGACACCGAGCCAGCAATGACCAGAAACCACTAGCAGTGTGTACTCCAACCAGCGTATATGACGATGAACAGAATTTTTACGGCTAAAGGCTAGCTCATCTCTACGGTTTAGGGCTGCTGTTTTATTATATTGTTTATGTTTTAGGGGCGAAGCTCCTCTTAGTCTAACCTTGTCCGCGTCAGGCGTAACCGGCAGTATCTCCCGGGAGGCACGCGCTCGCCCTCGGCGCGTGCCCTCGGCGTGTGCTGTCTTGTGAGAGAGAGAGAGAGAGAGAGAGCGAAAGGCGCGCGTTGACTATGGAAACGCTCTTTCTGATTATGAGACTGACGCGCTGCCTACTGCGCTACCGAGGCGGACAGCATTTTCGATGGAGGCGAAAATGCCAGAGGCCCGTGTACTGTGCGTTGTCAGTGCACGTTAAAGAACCCCAGGTGGTCTAAATTTCCAGAGCCCTCCACTACGGCCTTTCTCTCCTCTCTATCTCTTTCACTCCCTTTCCCCCACCCCCACGGACGCTTAGCCGTGCTCCCTACGTGGGCTGCAGAAATTAGCGTCCTTTCCTAACCGAAACACAATCAATCAATCAATCAATCAATCAAACGCTCTTTTTAGATGAACGCTCTACCAGCTCGCAAGAGGAGAACGCGCCCTCACCCGCGAGAGACACGTTGGCGCAGGCAGCGTCTCATAGCGAGTTTCTTGATTGAGAAATACCGACTGCTCGCGTTAGAGAACCGTTCACCGGCCACCCATATATATATATATATATATATAAGTTGACTAAATTATAAATATATAAATTAACTAAATATATATACTAAATTAACTAAATTAATCCGGGACTCGGCACGATCTACGCTGAACCTCCCGAGCTTCGCCCTCTCATCATCATTCACTCCGTGGATATGCTGTAATCTTTCTGTACGTAGCATGCTGTTTTCTCATACAACGCGTGTAGGTGCTCACGAAAAAATTATTATACGGTCAGAACTTCTGAAGTGAACGTTTCATCTAGAATCTCTCGGGTTTTGCTGACTGGGCTGCGTCCGCTGTTTAAAATAAATGACTGGGTACACACTCCCTGTCTTACGTTCAGTTCCAGTTTCTTACTTCCGGTGCCTTTCCTCACTTCTGATTTCCACTTCACATCCGATTTTGGACCATAGCAAACGATGGCCTAGGAGACAAGTTCGATCAGAAGTGGTCGTTGGGATCGCGGACATCAGGGACGCGCGCCCGGTTTCCCACCCTGCGAAGGGAAAGAGGAAATGGGAGATGAAAAGATGAAAGGAGGGAGAGCGAACAGCGCTACCCTCGTCCCAGAAGGCACATTGACATTAAGATCTGTCACTGAGCTCGGGAGAAAGTGGCTTCTGAGCTCGAGGCATGTATCCCAAGCATGGTGTTAGACATCACGTTCGCAATGCACGTATTCTTCACGAAGACACAAGCGAACGTTAGGTTACGCCGCACTTCGAATACTTCACCGAACGTAGCACACAATCTCTGCGTGCACCAGTTCTTGGAGGCACTCCTACGCAATTTTCCGATTATAGCGGCATGTCTAAATGACAGCCGACGCATGAAAACATTCCGATGTAACGATGGGATGCGAGACATTACGGCATCTACGTACTTCGTTGGTACGTCGACACTTTTGCTGAAAATTACTTAAGTGACCGCACTACAGGTATGTGAGCAACGGACGCAGAGAGTCCGGTACCTGCAAGGCACTTTGTTCAGGCGGCAAGTAGGTGAGAAGAGTGCCGCGGAAGACTACGTCCCACCGTCCGCATCGGAGCTTTAGGCGAAAAACAAAGATGCGGAGCAGTTTGGCCAAATGTAGGCTAAACTGGAGCGCTGGCACTGCTGCGGTTATGTAACTAGAGGTGTCGAGACAGCTAGTTTTGACGTAGCGTACGATGTATATGCGCGCAGTTCTTGAACGACGACGCCAACAGCAAGGACAACGGGAACAACCGCCAAAGAAAAAATTTACTGAAGCCCACGCAGCATTGGGATAGTCCTTTTGACACATGACCATATACCGTACTGAATGCGAGCGGCCACGACTTGAACTGGAACCCGCACGTTCGAACATCTCTGCACGAGTTCCAAGATTCAAAACGCGCAGTGTGACCGCGGTCCTTACCCTTTGGAACTCTATATATACCTTATGTATGAGTACAGAAGCGGCAAAATGTGACAAAGAAAGTTTCGAAGCAATTCATAACTAAAAAAAATGCTGAAATTTAAAAAAATAATTGCGTCACGGTGGTTTGGAGCGCCACATGTTCCTTTAGGGATCAGCCGTGTCTCGTCATCCCGGCGTCTGTCTGATCGGAACGGCGACGGGGACGCTTGCGAGTCCAGTCACGTCGCCGAGTCGTTTTCGGGAAAATGAGGCCTGCTTCCTCTCCCGCGTACTCTCGCTCACTGAAGAAAAGGGAAAGACGGACAGAACACACACACACACACACACACACACACACACACACACACACACACACACACACACACACACACACACACACACACACACACACACACACACACTCCATGCAGGCCCAGACGACAGCACGACGTCGCCTCGGAAATGTCCACACTGTCCCGAGCAAAATCGCGTTCGACAAAAATGGAGAGAGCGTTGCGCTTTTCCGGATATTTTTGTGTTTTTCATTTCCTGATTCCCTTTCTACGAGCCTCTAGTACATTTTTGCTTTAGTATTGGCTGAATTTATCATTGTGTACTTGCGTAGTGCACGGGTGTTGAACTTGAGGAACAATCTGAAGCCTGTTGTGTGTATATACGTATAGTACAGGTGTTCGTGTATACGTTCATATTGGTTCCTCTGTGCATTCGAATGGAGAAGAAGGGAAGGTTGTCTCGGGGGAAGGAGGTGGGGGACGGTGTGAACCCGTGCGTGTAGTCGGCCGGCGAAAATTGGATTGGACGTTATTTTGTTTACGCAGAAACGTGCTAAGGTGCTCTTTCGTTCTCCGCGGAAGGAAAAAGCGCCGAGGTGATGCGCGTGCGTGGGCTAGCGGACTTGACCGTCCACGTCCCCGTTTGATTTGCTCCTCTGAATGCATGCGCACTCGAAGACGGGTGGCTGAAAAGTATAGTAAACGCGGCTGTGATAGTGGCGGCGAGGAACAGGGGTGTTATTGGCCCCAAACGAAAAGTGTTTGCGTATATGCGTTTATTTGAAAGAAAAACAAGCTTTTTTGGCTTTTCTTTTCTTAATTTGCTCACAGCTAACCGTACGGAACGTAAGCATGAATGCGCGGGCAGAGACGAGGTTGAACATAGCAATGAATCTCATTGCAGCCAGCCGTATAATGTGTTCGTTTTAGGGCCGAAGCTCCTTATGCCGTCGGTCTGTCCATCCTCCGTTTGTAGTAGCCACCTCTAGTTCGTGAAGTGCTCACTAGATGGCGTGATGGCGCTGCGGTGCTCGCTTCATTCAAATGTATGGGAAAGCGTAGTATGGGAGTCTGTCTGTCTGTCTGTCTGTCCGTCCGTCCGTCCTTCCGTCCGAGCGCTGCGGTGCTGCTTAGCTAGTACGTGAATTGATCAATAGATGGCGTTGAGGCGCTCGCTGCGTGCTCTAATGTGATAGGAGAGCGCTAGATGGCGACACACAGTGTTTGTCAGGTCTTTGATGATGTACTGGGCAAGATTCACGGAAGATTCACAGTTTTTACCGATGAACCTCCGGAGCTTCGCCCACTCATCATGATTCACTCCGTGGATATGCGTGGATGTTTTTTTTGTCCTCATGTGTTCACGTCGAGTGCATGCTATACGTACTACGTGTTGCTGATGGATCTAATACCAGCTCTGTGCACACTGAACTCTGTATAGCCCACCGAAACTTCCTTACATCAATTCACATAGCATTCAAAATGTTAGGAAAGCCGTTCTGGATGAATGATATTCCAACTGCGAAAGTGGAATCACGTGCGCTGTTGATTAATGACAAGCACGTTGTCAAAATTGCGCGATTGGCAACAGAATTATCTAACAGTATTGCCGATTACTACCAGTATATCTCGGCGCTACCTTGTTTAAGTTATTTCGTGGCCCATTTATGGCACTATGCAGCCGTTCAAGCGCAAATTCAGTGCAGCGGCCGTTCGCTTCTGTAAGTATTTTAGTGAAACGCAAATAATCGAAGTGCTCAGAATACCGGAGAAAGAAAATAAGGTAAGGAAAAAAAATAGACGTGAAGGAGACTCACCTTCGCATTACTGGTGGATAAGAGGGCCAGTTGGTATTGCAACTTCTACGTTGCTTTAGGAAAGGGAACATTGGATGACAAGCAGCGCCATATACCTTTAACTTGCGTTCTGGTAAGACTTTCTCCACTAAGGAAAGGCGCATTTTTTGACACCACGAAAGCAAGGCAAACAAGAGGACGAGAACCCGTCCGTCTTGCTTTCGTGGTGTCAAAAAATGCGCCTTTCCTTAGTGAAGAAAGTCTTACCAGAACGCAAGTTAAAGGTATACGGCGCTGCTTGCCTCAGGAAGTACTTCTAAGGTATTTTCTTCCTTCACTAAGTTATGTAGGTACCTGCTTAGGTGCCACGGATGATGGTTTGTCGCTGCGATTTAATGCGAATCCAGTTTGTTCCAAAGCACAGCTATACAAGGCGGCCGGATATTCGTTGCACAACCTCTGCTGCACAACCTACAGTCGGCGATAGAAGGGCGCAACAAAAATAAAGCACGAGTGGTGCGCTCGGCAACGGCTGCGTATAGAAGAGGTTACAGAGGAAAAAAGAGAGAGATTATACATAAGGCAATATATATATAAAAGGAAAGATTAAAAGTAAAATAGACGACGAGCACGACGCTTGGCAACGGCTGTACCAGGACGTCGCCGTCGTCGTCGACGATGCATGCGGTTATGGTATAGCGTGTCTATCGATCCCTGCTGCGGTGTGCCAGCGGTTGCCCGCGACGTTGGATGGGAGGAGACGCGCGCGGCCAAAGCTGTCGCGCACCTCGCGGGCGTCATCAGCTGTCGCAGCGGCGGCGCGAGCACAACGGCCCATCAGAATCGCGCACGCTCTCTTCATTTCTTTTTTCTCCCACTTTTTTTTTCTCTTTCTTCTTTTTTTCTTTTCCTTCACTCAGAACGCGTCCCGGCTGCTTTGCCTGCAGCCCGGTCCAACGGCGCTGCCGCTGTCACACGTGTGGCAGGCGCCGCGCTTTCTCTTGTCTTTATTTATCTTTTTTTTTGTTGGTCGACCATCTCTCGCCCGGTTTTTGATGGGGTTTTATTTTGCAACGATTCTTGCAGTATATATAGGTTGACGTTCGCTTCGCGCTGAGAGATTTCACAATGGTGCCGCAGACCTCGCTCTCCTAATGCGCGCGTTCCTCCTTCGGAGATGGTACGAAACGCGTGACGACGACCGATGCCCGTG
The DNA here is from genome assembly GCA_013339685.2 of Hyalomma asiaticum. NCBI lineage: Eukaryota > Metazoa > Arthropoda > Arachnida > Ixodida > Ixodidae > Hyalomma > Hyalomma asiaticum. The sequence goes on along the minus strand of CM023486.1, from coordinate 66,708,989 downwards.
TAACCGTAAAAGAACAGTGCGCTGCCCTTAGTAATGACAAAGATCGTATACATTCGTGTGTTTAGTAAAACTTAAAAACTGCGCAAAAATAAAAGCACGTGCGTTTTGTGTCTTACAAAGCGCATGGGATGAACAGATTGTTGAGAACGATGGAGAACAGGGAATGTCGCCGGAGACAACGTTTCGACAAGTGAGCTTGTCTTCGTCAGAGCAACACAGAATGAGGTTTTTCTTTTTCTTTTTAGGCGCTGAGAAAGACAAGAAGTCCGCATGATCAGTCACGTATCTTCAGTCACGTATCAGTCACGTATCGTTTTATCTTTACCAGCCTGCTTCCTTCTTTGTTGCGTACTTTTCTTCCTTTCCCACGTTAGGACTCATACATGAGCCTTGCTTACGGTACTCTGATATTTAACCTCTATCTCTCTCTGGCGTCGCTGTCTCTCTGTTTCTCCACAAAACAGAAGTTCTGTCCAAAGAAACAAATGTGCGTTAATGCTAGATTGGTATACGCATACATTAAGGCAACGCTTGAAGGCTTCCTTATATGATAACCTCACTCTTTTTTATAAAATAAGCATTCCAAATTTTAAAAATTTCACAATTTCATCAACTATTCCGCGACCGGCATGCTATACCTTCTTTGCCTTTGCATCTGAAACAGAGATGCTCAACGTCGTTCTTCGTGGAGGTGCAGCAGCGTTTCGTGGTGAAAACGTCTACAGAGTATGGCTTCCCTGGAGAGGCCATACAGCCATACAGAGCAACGTTACTAGACAAACTCAGTTTCGCAGCTCCGTATCTCCGCCAGCGGAGGAGGGTGGTCCAAACGGCGGTCGCGTGAACTTGCGGCGCTGCAGTCGCGTCTTCCGCTACTCTCGGCGCGTCGTCTGCTACGACGGAGCACAGCGGCGGTCAACCGCGCATTTCCACGGCGGCTTTCTAGTAGTGCTATTGCGAAAGTTAAACATTTATCGTCCGTCCAGTCGACGTTCCCACATCCCATCTGTGCACTACTTAAGTGGATATGCATAAGGTCGTCTGTATGCATCGACCCGCATGCGTTGCTCATTGGATTGCACAGGTGTTGAATTTTTATGCCTGGTGTCTGAAATGGCACCACTAATGCCAAACTGCTGCCATGTGGACTTGTTATTCCCGGCACTGTCGCTCACCACGGCAATAACGGCCGCACCGTACTCGTGCAGCTGCAAAACGGCTTCGAGCACAAGCTCGGCCAACACACGGCCAGGTGCGGCGACCTTTGTGACAAAACTTGCTATAGACTGTACTCATCCTTCAAACATGGCACGAACATAACCACCAACGCATGGTCGGCTAACCGGCAGCTGTGCCCTCCTTCGCGATCCCACCTAATCAACAAAGCCGTCTATTTTGTAGGTAGACTTGTTGAACTCGTAAGAATGCCTAAGCTTCATTTCAACGACAAGAAGCGTCCCCAATCTGCTTGCTCATTTAACATTGTATGTACTCCATACAGACGGCTTCAAATCCATATTTATATTAAATGGCCTCCAGTATTTGTGCCAGCCGGTTCGTGGTTGGCAGTGGTAGCATATTCAGGTCTATCAGCAGCCTTTAGGCCCGTGGGCTGGCGATTCGTACAAGCATGCAGTTAAGCAACCATTCTGCATTGTACGCATTCCACACGGTGCTTTTGCTTTGATTTTGCGAAATGCATTTGCAACCGCCACCTTTTCGAGCGGTGGGAGGCAGTCCAGCTGCTTGTTCAGGCACTCTCCTCCGAGGTCGTTTCCATCCCCCCTTTCAGTTCCATTATTTGTTTCTCCTGCTTCTCGCGAGCTGCTGTGGCCCTAAGAAACGTTCTTCTGAGATTCTTCATCTTAAAATTCTTAATGGTTGCCTTCGCTGGTGTCTGCAGTAGCTCCTTTCTACGGTGTCTTAAACAATTCGGACAGATCTGGCGTAACGTGAAAACCAAGCAGTTTTTTGCGCGTACTCTGTCGCTATCGTTCACATACCTTCAGTTCGTCAACTTCGCAGAGTAGATGTTCCATTCCCGCAGCACAGCTTAGACTGCACGAAAGCTCTTTGCTTTATGTAGCTGTTCACTGTGCAGTTCAACGTCTCATCAACTACAACTGTTTTCTGCACAACCCGTTCACAAGCCGGCGAGTGTAAAATATTCCGCACCTACTGTTCGTTACCTCGTCGTAAAAACACTCAAAAAGCCATTGCTTTGAACGTAGCGCGACAGTTGACAAGTGATCGAATGTGAATGTGATGCGAGGGCAATTCTGTGTCCGGAAGTGTTGATTATCGCTTATCCTTCGTCTTCCTCTTCTACTTCTGACGGCTCCTCCGTCGACGAGCTGGGCACAGGGCTTTCGCGGGACGCCATGCGTCTTTTCGGGTATTTGCGCCTTGACCCTGAACATTTTGGCTTTATATATATATATATATATATATATATATATATATATATATATATATATATATATATATATATATATATATATGGGTGGAAGTGCTGCGAACAAGCGTACCAAGCGCTAGCTCCCATTTTCTCCGAGGGATCAAAACTTATTGTCCAGCAAAAACGTGAAAGTAGCGCTCTATAATATTGCCGTGCTCAAAAAGAAGGTCAAAGAGTTTGCATTTCGGAGTAACCTTTCAACTTTGCGATGTTAAGCTTGCTCCCACCTTCTGAATTCCGTAATGTCTTTTGGTGGTCCGAAGTGGCGTGAACCGGGGTCATCGTTGCGGTGTCTGCAACGATGCACCCCGATCTTGCACCCCGGCGCAAAGCAAGTCGGCATAATGCGCTTAAATGATCCTGTGGCTCCTCACTAGGCGTCGTACACGACGCATGTGTCTTCATCCAATGCACCTCACTTCGCATTGGCAAAAAAAAATGAACAGTTCCAAAAATTACGAGTGAACAAAGCGTACCAGTTCAGTGGCGCACCGACGGCGGGGGGGGGGGGTTACAACCCCCCTCCCACCTTATAACTGCTCCTATGTCCTAGAAGAATGTGGCGCTAATTTCTCTGCCAAACGCCGAAAAACATAAAAAATAATCATCGTCATATGTTACTATTATTTGGCATTTCCTTTTTTTTTTCACACGCAACAACTGTGTAATCGCGTGCCTGGCCCTTTGTGAAAAATTGAACCCACCCCTGGCAGATATCCTGGGTGCGCTACTGTACCAGTTGCTGCAACGCACGTGCACGTCCACTGCGCCGTTACAACAAGCGCCGGTGGCGAGAGCAAACGGCAAGCGCAAGACGTGACTACAGCGCCACTAGTTCTCGCGACCGCCACGCGGACCGCCTCTCCGGCGGAGCTTTTAAACTGAGTTTATTCTAGTAACGTTGATACAGAGTATGGCTTCCATATAAACGTGCAAGTTTTATATCGGAAGTCTAGCAAAAAGTTATAGGCAACTTTCGGGCATAGAGGATGTTGCCAGTCGATAGATGGTTGCATAACCGCTGTGATGACTGTGCTTTTACTTCTATTTCACTTAATTACTTATTCACGGTCCAAACCTACGCTACTATCCATCCTTTCTGTGTAAGCATCTCTTTCTTTTCCCTATTTCTGTTCTCCACATCTGTAAAGTTCTAGGCAAATCCTTTCGTTTGATTTTTGATTTTTTTTCTAGACGCCCCGAAATGGGGGGTCTACTCGCTAAAACAAAAAAAAGCACCTCACTTAGTTTTGACAGAAGTTTTAATTTCGATACGTACACGTAATGGCATGAATGATGAACTTAACTAAAATCGCTAGAAGGTTAGAAAAGCCGGACAGATTTGGATACCATGTCTCCACGACAGCAGAAAAATTGTCAAATCCAAACAAATACCTCAGCAAGGTTAGACAAGCCAGATAGATTTAAATGACGTGTCTACACGAGAGCTGAAACTGTTTTCTTTTTTTTTTATGTGCACTCACGCTCGCACAACCGCAGTATCGCTCTCTCAGCACGTCGCCCTACTCACGCACACGAAAGCACCTAAAAACACGCCGACACAAAGCGCACACAGAGATATATGCATTGCGACACACACAAACACACACACACACACACACACACACACACACACACACACACGTGCACGAAGTGCAAACCGAGCATCTACTGATTGCTTCATTGATTCCTCTCAATAGGCCGCGGCCGGACAAGCCGACCGCAAAGCGTCACCGCGCAAACAGCGCCGAAAGCGAGTCCAAAGCGGCCATTGATGGCCTCCCAGCCGGCTCTTGGGAGCAGGCAATAACGCCCCCATCGGGAGACTACAGAGGCAATCAGGGTCAACCCATCCGCACCCGAGTGGCTGCAAGGGCACGGCAAAGCAGCAGTCTGACCACTGCCGCCGCGACCACCCTCTCCTAGATATATATATCCCATAGTGGGCAAAAGGAAATGGACGCTCTCGGGGTGTTTAATTTCCTCTCCACGGAAGCCATCCACATCCGGACTCCCTCCATCTGTTTACGTCCTCTCTTCTTAAGCGTAGGCCGCGAAAGAGCTACACTGCCTCCTGGTACTCCCCGCAAAAAAGGACCGCCAAGCGCCCGCAGTGGCTCAGGGCAAACAAACGCGCCAGTGGCAGCAGAGAAGCGTCGCCAACTGTGGTCGCAGCAGCGTCCCTGCAGTGATGACCCCGCTCCTCCCAGTCCTCTCCACCGCTTATTTTTATCTCTTCTTCTATGTTCTTTGAGCGGTGTGCTTCTGTGTTTGTATCTCTCTCTCTGCGACTGTGTCACGGAAGCCACAAAAGAGCGGCGGCGACTGCTGGCGGCTGTATCGGGCTCCGTATGAGCGATGAGATGAGAGACGACCATTGTTTGACCACCTCTTGGGTCTGTCCGCGCGTGGCCTTCGGGATGCCCACCCCCTACGCTACCGTTACACTCTAAGCAGCCCTAAACGATGACCGTCCCAACCAGGAGGTGTATATATACGGGTTGGAAGCCTGTGTGGACGCCTTGTGCTGTGTGCGGTATGTCTGGCTGCTGTTCTTGCGCTTAAATTACAGTAGGCTTATTTACGATGGTATTCTGAGTCAAATTGGTCAAGTCGAAACACGGAGGTCACTCGGCAAACCCATTGTGCCAGAAGTAATTGTAATAGGAGGAACCGACAAATTCAGTGATGTTCTCTGGCAGTGACAATCTTTCGGTTTGTGTTTAGTTATGTTTCATAATTATTTTCTATGATATTTGGACACGTTCATTGAAGTGTGTCGCAATTGTACCTTCTTAAAATGGCTGCCCACAAGGCAAGGTGACAAGGGTGACGGCGGTCACGAAGACACTGTAACAATTTTCTCTATTTGGACTCAGCGAAAACAGTACCAAGAAGTAATAAACCAATCCGCGGCTGAGCGTAGTGGGTCCGTGGGCTGTGCTCATGGAATAAAATGCGCCGCTTTTACCGTTGAATAACGCGCTTATCTTTGCTTACGCCTTCTTCAGTTGATATCGCATCGCCTTAATATTGGCCCATATTGACCCATTGGACTTACGCCAGGGCCAAGATGCCACTTAGTGGCCATATTCTTATAATTTGGTTATATAGAGCAAGTGCGAGCGCTGTAAGATGCGTTTAAAGGACCCTTGGAACACTTTTTGAACTCAATCGGTAAACGCTGCCGATCAGACACGGAGACTTTTGTGAAGATGTGAATGTGAGCGAAATGTTATTACACTGCTCGAACTATGGAATAATTTGCGATTTTGGTTTCAAATGCACATGAAAATTTTCTTCCTGGCTTTATTTATATCACGAGTGATCGCAAGCGGTATAGCTGACTCCTTGACACCTTACTGCGACAACCGTATGGTGAATGCCGGGGGCACGTCTCATTGTTTCCTTGCACGTTTGTTATTTTATTCTGTCACATAAGTAAATTAGCCTTCCTAACAATAAGCGGTGTGCGAATATGAAACTTTCGCATTCGAATCGAATATTATTGTCTAGGTTCGAATATAGAATAGCAAAATACCACGCACCATAGGAATATTATTTGATTTATCGCATGATTACGTTAAGAAAATACACTGGTCAAATAACGCAAGATAAATTAATATCGGGAACACATTGTCCTAGTTCAGTTCAGTTTATACTTGCCTTAAATGCCTCCCGAAGGAGGCGTTGTGTGCGGTAGCTTGTCATATTTAACTTTGTCGGTGAAGTACGGAAAGCACAAAACAAGTTGTGGCAAATACTAGAGACCAACACGAAGGAGTATTAGTCGTTCCACATGCTCTGGCCACTGAAATGCATTCCGAAGGGTTCCTGAAGCACAGGTATGCGGTTGCGGGATGGCAGGACCGCACGTTTTCGTTGCCTGTTGAAAGACTCCCTCCTGGAACGTTCCGCATGGCCGTTCCAATAATTCAACATGTTCTCCGTAACACTCGCATGTAAATATATGGGGAATATACGAAAAGCATATCGAAGATATATGGACATCGCACTGGAAACATGTGGAATTATTGGAATATAGAAGGGAACGTTTCTATACGGGTGCAGTACGCCAGCAAGGTTACGTAGAGCGCCGACAGCACTGGCCAGCACGTATTCGAAGAGGCATATCGTGATATACGGGCATGTTCGCGGCGACAAGCCATGGGTACTACAGCAGACTCGTCACTGGCCGCTATATCGGGCATGAGTGCAATATACCGACGCTAGCTCCCATAGGCTTTGGCGGTCTCGGCACCTTGCGTCAACGCGAAAGATCAGTCATTTTTGGCGATGTGAGTGGATTGCGTATTAAGTCTTTGGGAATATTCGAACAACCTCCAATATTCCGAAAACTTGGAAGGCCTAATTTTCGAATCGAATACGAATATTCGAAGTGTAATATTTTAAAGTTATGAATAGAGGCAAAACCCGTATTACTGATCTTTCCGAAGGAACCTACATTATTAAAGTGCTATTTGCAACTTCTCAGTTTTTCTTCTGAAATCTCAAAAGCGCTCTTGGTAGCAGTCAAATCAGAACCCAAAAGCGCCCTGGACTATCAACGAAACTTACAGTGCAAAAGAAAGAAAGAAAGAAAGAAAGAAAGAAAGAAAGAAAGAAAGAAAGAAAGAAAGAAAGAAAGAAAGAAAGAAAGAAAGAAAGAAAGAAAGAAAGAAAGAAAGAAAGAAAGAACTTCAAGCTGAGCGTAAAGCTGTACATCAAACGTGAAGTGCGAGAAATCTAAAACAATATTACTCCACAAGCGTAACTACAGTAACACGGCGGTACTTGAACGTTGAGTTCCATCTTCCAATAATTCCATATATTTTTCCGCACGAAGTACATAATCATCCCATATTTCTGTCCTATACTATCACATTTTCCACGCAAATCTTACGGAGACATTAGCACCTATTGGAAAGACCGTGCGAGGCGTTTCAATATAGGGGTGCGTTTAAAAATTGTGGGATTGACGAAGCAAAATCAGTGTGGGTCCTCCGTGGTCTTCGTATGGGTACCGCAAATTTACCGTTACAAGCCACCGCTGCAGCTTTCCTACTCAACGCGTCTTCATTATGCGGGAAGCTCAATGAAGAAAGCAACTCTCACCTGGCCTTTTGCGTTTAACCAGCGAAGGTTCATCGGATGCAAATTGCGGTTGTCCTCCACCCGTCTCCACTCCCGGCTCCTTTAATTAGGGAGGAGATAAGAGTGACTCGCATCTCCATGAGTGCTTTGCGGATTGGTTTCCTGCTTTCGCTTTTATATTTTGAGCTGTGCCGCATATGCGGGCCAAGCCATGGCAAACTCTATACAAAGCGGTTGCCTTCCGCGACGCTCAAGAAAAACAAAAATACACCGGAGCGCAGAAACAAAACCCGACACCCGATTTCTCCCTCTCTCTCTTGTCTCCATCGAAAGGCGATCCCGCGGTAATGGTATTCTAATCATGTTCGGGGCGTCGTTAAAATAATTATGGTCCGCTCCCGATACAGTCACACGCACACGCGGCTACGCCGCGGTAAGTTTCACAGATCGAGAACAAGAAAAAATAAGGATGGTATAAAGGGGTGTGTGACAGGGGATGACTATGGTGGAACGGCCGCCTTCAGCCGCAAGCGTGCGCCCTGATGGTCGTGCGAAAAAAAAAATGAAAGAAAGAAAGAAAAAACTCGCGATTTGTATCGTCGTGCTGCGCATTCATATGCGGACATCTGCGGTGAATACATCTGGACGCGAGAGGATTTAGTGGTGTGTGTGTGTGAACGGTATACGGGGTGGAGCTGACTTCGGTGTAGGCGAGAGCAAAAGAATACCACGTGGACGTGTCTATATATATATATATATATATATATATATATATATATATATATATATATATATATATAATGTGTGTGTGTATGTGCGTGAACACAATAGGTGTGCACGCGGGTGCGGTCCGAATGGACTTGCTGTTATATGTCGGAAAGACTGAACGCGTGCTTTTGCTTCTCGCCTGTTACCTATGATATACATAAAGGAGCGCGAGTTGAACAATTTCGGTTACCTATAGATGTAACCCGTGCACGACCTATGAATTCGACCGAGTGGCAGAATGGGAAAGAGAAAAATGATTGAGTTTATGGATGATTAAACTAAAGACGTATGAATGAATGAATGAATGAATGAATCCACATATAAACATTTTAGGCACAGAGACAGAGGACCAAGCAAAGAACAGACTCTTCACTTGTGTGCGTGTTCGCGCGTCTTATCTTTTACAATAGTGAATCCCTTACAAATAACTCAATTTCCTATCGTTCAGCGAGTGAATGAATGAATAGAGGGAAATAATTAACTTGAGGCGAAGTGCCTTCGCCTTCAGGAAGAGTCTAGTTGAAGATGAATACCACGCGCAGCGTGAATGTGCACTATTCTTCTATAGTTGCAACTGCGCGCGCGGGTTCGCGTGCGTCTGTCCCGTAGTGATTAAGATTGGTGATGAATGTGACTAATTTTGAAACATAAAGGCAGTCAAAGCGATAGCATTCTATACTGCACGCTTCTTCTTTACAAGGTGAAATGTGTGCATTCATACGTATCTTATTGCTCGCAGGCTGCGCCTTCTCTTCGCTCATGAATCTACACCGTTCACAAACAAGTGAGTCTCTTCTTGTATACGCCCACTAATGCACGTAACAACGGCAGATTTGCTCACGCTAAAATGAACATTCGTTTGTGTCTGTAGCGTCCATTAATTAGTGGGTCAGGGACACACGTGTGAAGGCCTTGATGTGCTCTGCTGCGCTTGTATATACACGGTGGTTTCTCATGCCCACTATAAGTGCCCTGCTGGGTAAAATATAGCGCTGAAAGTGCAGCAGTCTGGCGAGTGTGTGTACAGTTTATATCAGTTTAAGCTAGTGAATCTAGGTTGTAATTGGTTCTTAAATTTCGGTTTGTTCTGCACTTGTCTTTGTCATGATTGTCACAGCGAACTATATATACCATGTTTGTTAATAACGCGGTTTCTTGTTTCTTTTCACATGGGGCTAGAAAGAGCAATTATTATATTGTCGCAAGGAATAGTCGACGTGCTTATACGTGTGGTTTTGAAAAAAATACGAAGACGACGGAGTGGTAAAAGAGTCGCGCCTGACATTTGTCGTGGATGGAGATTGTTGCGGTGCAAATTTTTGTAAATACACGTATACTGCTCGTAACAATTTGAAGTACGGTGAATGCGGAGCGTCTTAGGGACTGTAGGGAGGGATTAACTTGTTTGGCCTAGTGATGATCTGATGGAACAACTGATAATTAATGAAGATTTAGTGTTGTTAAAAAAGTGCAATATGGAATAGCCAATAAAAGAAAAAAACGGACTTGGTTGCAATATCTTTGTCGTTTACTGAATAAACTTTTTGTCCCTTTGTAAAGAGATATACTCTCTTTCTATTGCCCCCTTCAGCGCTATTGGCAACCTGCCTTGTTTAGGATATCACTCTCAAAGTAAATGTTAACTTTCTCTGCTATTGAGGATGGTATGCTGTTGATGAAACACAAAGTATTGATGAATTTTGTTGTGACTTTTAGGCAGCCGTATTGTCTTGCGGTTTGTTCTTGAGGAGTGTCTGAGGGGTTCAAAGAGGTGTTCTGTTCTGGATATATTATAATGCTCATGATACAAATTATACAACAATTTCAGTTTGGAAAATTTTCTACGTTGATCAAGACAACACTGTTCGGCTTTTTTTTACGTAGAGCGGTAACACTGGTATGCCTGTAATAACTTGAAAACACAAATCGGACTGCTAAATTTGGACTCGCTCAATTTTGTTGAGAAATTTGGCAGCAAAAGTTCACCGAAGCAAAAAGAAAAGGTTGATGATCTATAAATGAAAATTCTTGGGAGTCTTTGAGGATCCGTATAAAGTTAAAAGCTACACAGCAAGAAGACGACGCAAGAAAGTATAATGCTGATATGAGAGGTGTTAACCTGAAACTCTAAGCTTTAACATCGATAATCGTGATTCTGAATCTGTCAATTCAGAGAAGGCGCACCCCTCATGGCGTTCTCGATGTTTCCGCTCGCTGTATCTGCCTTACATACCTTCCTCGCGTCGTCGTCTTCTTGTTCTTCATTACCATTAAGGTTGTTCTAGCATTTTTTTAAGGAAGTTCAGTGACGACGAAACCACATCGTCATCATGGCTGGTGCTCCCATATAGCATTAACGGTGCAACTTGCTACGGGTTGCCGTCGTCATGCGCTAAAGAGAGAGAAAAAAAGAAGGGGGGGGGGGGGGGGGGAGGGAGTGTAGTGGATCCCCGCCAGCAATATAACGAGCTTGCAAAGCTCCATATCGGTGGGCGCGCGCGAGCATGGAACGGGACGGAACGGGCCTCGCTCGCGGTGGCGTCTGGCACGGCGGCCATCTTTCATGCGGTTTCGCCCGCGGTCCGGCCCCCTCATTAGACGCAGAGGAGGCAGCCTCCTTCGATAGCGAGCCGGCGTCCGGAACCCACGCGCGAGGCAGTTCAACGTCGACAGTCGGTCCGCCCGCCCGGCCGCCCGACGCTGCCGCCGACAGCCACATACATAGGCGTGCTCGCTGTGGCGCTCCGTGTAGGAGGAGACAGGGAGCGCGTGTCGGTGGAGACCGCCATCTGTTTCGACGTCAGTGACAGCCGCTGCCACGCGCTCCTACACTCCACCCTCGGCGACAAAGTCACTCTCCCAGCCCCCACTCCCTTCCTGCTAACCGCGACCGACTCGGCACACTGCGACTTGAGACTATAGACTATATATACACCGATGTTCGCTTTTCTCTTGGTGCGTCCAGAACTTGCGCACTGGTCGCAACTTTTGCGCTTGACTTGTGCAAAGGCCGGCGTGTCACCGTGTCACCCGTATCCGAGCTCCGAGTGGAGAGTGATCTGCCGTTCGTTTTTGCTCCAGGAAAGGAAAGCAAACGAAGGAATTCACAAGGGAGACTATGGAGTGTCGCGTAAACACAGAGCCTGTGTGACCGTGGATTGGTCGAGAAGTCTTTTGGGAAGTAAGAAAAATCTAACCTGATCTAGTGATAAGTGCTGGGTATTACAGGAGTGGAGAGTCACACGGAGCACAGCCGCAGTACTGCAGCTGAGACACTACGGGTGCGCCACTATGAAAGCGAGTCAGAATGCCCTCTTTATTTTACGTATTCCTTCTTCCTCTGAATGGCAGCTTAATGACGACCATTACATCCAGTAGCCACAACTTAAGCGCGACGTCATGCGGATGCATTGCTGTTCGGTTAAAAGAAGGGTTCTCTCTCCTTAATCGTGAGGGAGGCATGGCGCAGAGGAGCAGCAAAGAGCAAGCCTCCTCCTTTTTTCTTTCTTTTTTTTTTTTGATAGAGAGCTCTGACATCACTTGCACGTATCTGTATTGCATCTAGCGTACAACGTCGCTCTGAAAGACACGATTGCCCTTGTTCAGGACATCACAGAATGGATGCACAAAATAAGTGAATGTATAGTGCTTCATCCGCACTTGCAACATCATCTTAGCGTGGGATGACACCAGCTGCATCGCGAAAACGGCCAGCCGGAGCAGTCTACATAAAAAAACGTAATGGTTCTCATTAATGGCGAAGAGACAACCTCCTATGACTTTGTGGTGCAGATAAACTGAAACCAAGAACGGTTAAATATTCTTCTACCGACTCATTCACATTCGCTTCAAGATTCAGGAAGTTTCAATATTCTTAGACGCATAGCTTAACGAGTACGAAGAAAAGGAATATACCACAGAAGACAGTCTAAACTGCTAGTCACTGCCATCATTTGTAAACCAACTGTGGTGGTCGACAAGACTTGACCGGCAGCAGCGACCTATGGCTACCTGCACTGAAGAGACCACCCACCTTTGGGCTCACAAAGCCTGATCCTTCAATAAAGTTTATTTCTCTCTCTCTCCCTCTGCCATCATCATTAACAGACTACCTTTGTCCGCTGGCATACACATCTAAATAGCTATGCTTGCTTTCCGTGCTTCGATTAATCTCTGCTTTCACTACAAATACTTCATTTCTTGAAACGTTCAAAGCTTCTTAGGGGAAGTGCCTGTCGACCTTATTCTTTGCTCGGTCAGCGACATTACCTAGGTAAAGTAGGCAAAAACAGGCATAGTGCATACACAAATCACATGCCTAGATGCAAACGAAGCGGGCCCAATCTTTGTCCGCCTGGCAACAGACACTTCAAAGCTCAAGGACCTGTAGCCGTCCCGCCTGACACCTGACGTGCAGAAAAAGAAGACAGCGTCCTCTTTAGAGAATTGCAAATTTAGAAAGCTCCATTCCATATTTCTCTCTCTGTCTATTTTTTTTTTCTTTCTACCGTCGTGGTGGCATGCCGCGATTGCGGCCTCGGGAGGTTCCTTGGTGGGAAACCGCGCTGAAACGCGACGCTAGACGAACGCTAGTCGAGGTATATACTTGCGGTCATCAGCATAACAATGATCACGTATGTGCGGATCGGGTCAAGCGCGGATTTCGGATTTTCCAAACCGAATACGGTCAGCCGTGCGTCTCAAGTTCGCACTCTCTTTCCCTTAAGCACCGCGGGCACCAGGCCGCTTCCCCACAGAACATTCGGTTGCGGCACCGGCTTTTACACGGCCTCTTACGACCGAGGTCACGTGTTTCATACCTGAAGAGATGCCACCTACCCGGCTCTGCAACGCCCTCGCTTCTTTATTGATTCTTCTTCTTGCTTTCGTTTATTTATTTATCTTTCGCGGCTTGTGCGCGTTTTCGTCCTGAAAGAAAAAAATGAATAAATACGTGTATACGCTATTATTGCGGTAAACCGCCGTCTATGGCGCTTCTCGAAAACGGTAAGCTTGTCCGGCAGATTCAACTGTATGTATGCGGGCAGCGGTGGTATACACCCGATTGAAAACGTATGCAAAACTCCCCACCACTCCTTTGCGGATGCACAGGCCTTGTGGCCTGCCTTGCGTGTCTTCTTCGATTCGACCGGAGGACGGACGGCGTGCTCTCGTCGCCGTATATTTACATTCGAAAAGGAGCGCGAAGAAAGGAACCCGCCAGACACTTCTTCCGCCTCTTTTACTCGAAGAGGGCTCTTGGATACCGATAGCCTCCACTTCGCGGACACTCACGACGCCCTGCGGTGCACGCCCCGGCCACGCGGTGTTGTGCCTGGCACATCTATCTATCTATCTATCTATCTATCTATCTATCTATCTATCTATCTATCTATCTATCTATCTATCTATCTATCTATCTATCTATCTATCTATCTGTCTGTCTGTCTGTCTGTCTGTCTGTCTGTCTGTCGCTTCAGCATATAATTTAGTTGTATTGGCTTTTACATTACGTTATCACATGCTGTAACGTATTTCTCGTCATTTTCCGCGCCTCACTGCAGCCTTGCATTTGCAGCACACAGCCACACGTGTTGAGACAAAGCTTAGTTTCGGTGTTTGTTATGCACTGTACAGTCATTACCGGTACACAGCACAGAATTTTTGTTTTTCGAGCTCGCTCTGTATATACCTGTATGGGTCTGTCCTACTATAATTTTTGCGTTCCTCCTTAGCTGGCCTTCCTCCTTTCAGCGTTTAAATTTGTTGTATAGAGCCCAACTTGAGGCCACTAACATATTGTCACCAAGAAAGGATTATCCATATCTTGCAGGCCTTATTATGAAGTATTATGGCCGCTCTTTAACGTATTTTATTGTTTACGCTTTCCAGCGATACCCTTGCAAAATCACATTCTTTTCCTTTTCTTTTGCTACAGAGCAGACGGTTACTGCTCCGTCTCAACATAATTATAGCGATGTACTAGAGCCGTGACAGTAATCGTCATCAAATATGTTGAAACTCGCATTGTCGGATGACGGGGGTCGGGTAATCATGAACGTCATTCATAAACCGTATGTTCTCTGTGCCTCGGATGGCAGTCTCGGGGCGGGGTTCTAACTCTACAGAGTGTTCCCACCTTCACTTCCCCTCTCCCCATTCATCCTAGCATCTGACAGTGTCTCTGAAGAGGGAGAGAGGAAGGGAAGTTCGGAAGAGTCTTCCTTCGCGTCGTACACGAAGCAGCGAATCCGCGCAGTCCATATACACACACAATCGCGCACGGCCCAAAACCGCGGATTAAAATTCGCTGCGGTTATGCGTTTTCCTAACCCCCTACTGAGCTTTGCTGTTCTTTGAACCTCCCCCTCTCCCTTTATCCCTGCCTACTCTTTCACCCTACACGTACCGCCGCCAGCCATCGCCGCGAGCGGCAGGAGGTGAGGCTCGAGAACGCAATGCCGTTGCGTACGCGGGGTCCGCTTTTGTGGGTGCCGCACACATGCACCTATCCCTCACGCGTGCTGGTTGCCCTGCCGCGCGCTGTTTGCCAAAGGCGTTGCTCGACACCCACTCCCACCTTCCTACGATCTCATTTTTATTCTTTTCTTGCACCAACACCGGCGGCGGATGGTATAGCGTTCAACGCGACGTTTGTCGACGCCATTTTGATGCTAAGCAGCCTCGTCGTCTGCGCCGCCAGACGACAACGACGAGCTTTCATACGCGCTTTTTCTTTCCCTTACCACCCCCCTCCTTCTCCATTCTTTTGTCGTCCTGCAAAGCGAGCACAGGGGAGAGCTAGTTCGTATAAACGCGTACGCACTGCCAACACCGCATGAAAGGTCCTTCCCACCCGTCGGTGTTGTTGCCATTTGTCGCTGTGAATCAATCTCCAGTTCATGATAGAGTTCTAATCGTTTCTGTCTCGCCTGAAGCGAGAATGTGCGGATCGGAAGAGGAGGGAAGAGTGTGTGTGTGTGTGGGGGGGGGGGGGGTGTTGTGAAGCAGTAGGCTTACGCACGATGTGTTCACGCGCCCGCTCCGGTTGGTTGGATAGCTGTCGTCCGTTTGTGCGTAGCAGTTTTCATGGCTACACGCGGAGAAACGTGGTCGCGTAAGCGCATCGCAACGGCGCGGGAGCGAACCAAACCGCGGGAAGAGAAAACGGCAACAAACGCGTGATCCTTCCCTATATACGTAACGTGTGAAAGGTATAAAGCGCTCCGGCGAGCCCCCTCGACGCGTTGTGTTAGCCAGCGTCCCGCTGCGGTGAGCTCGCGCTATACGACGTAACACACAGAAGAGAGAGGCAGGACCCCGCGGACCACCGGCGTGCGAGGAGTCCTAATGTGCATATGAAAGAGAAGGGTTCGTTTTTTTGCTCTCGGTTTACGAGCAGCAGTTTTCGCGGAGCCGCGCGCAGGCTTACGGAACACTGGTTTGCGCGTCTGCCGGCGTGCTGTGTGCATTCGTTGCGTGCGGTATATGTAGGACTTATGTACCGTAGTTGCTGACGTACAGTTCACGTGTTCTTAGTGTTATAAGCTCTTAGATTTTCGCTTTGTCTTCACGTCTATTGTGAGCGTACAATTGTCTAACCTTGTCACGCTTAAACGCACCAAGCTTTTATGCAGTTCACCTGGTGATGTCAGAAGTAAAAATTAATAATAAGTTCTGGCACAAAAATGAGGTCGTCAAAACGAAAACTCTGCACTCAGAAAATTGAGGGTGTGGAAACGCAGCTGTTTGAATTCAGCAAAAAAAAAATAATAATGTTATCGGTAGTAAGCGGCTTCCCTCGAAAGCCAAGTTCCTTAACATTCACTGCGTCTTAAGGGTGTCATGATGTCGTGTATTTGGAATGACATTTATTGGCCGCGCGTTGTGCTGGGGATGCTGCTTCTGTGACAAATCGCGGCAAGCAACGACGCTTATTCTTATTCAAATAGTCTTGGAAAAAGGGAAGGGCTGGTGCCCAATGTATACATTTCCTCCTTATAGTGAATAGTCGCTGCGTTACAGGTTGAGTGAAGGATGGCCTCTGCACACCTTATGGCACGGGCGCGGCAAAAAAAGCGTTTAGGTGACTCGTATACGCGTCACGTAAATCTTACGATCACTATTGAGCGAGGGAAGAACGTTTCACGCGCACGCACCCTGTCACTTCATGGAGCGAATGACAGGATCCGTGTCACATAAATAATTCATGTCACCATTGGCGTGTCTATACTCGAATTCACTGTACGACCTGATTAGCATGTTGAGGTCTGAAGGGGTTGTAATAAAGGCATTACTTACGCCTGTCAATTTCGAGTCTGACTAGCTCAAAAAGATTTGCAACGGTCGCAGGTAGTGTATGGGCACGAATCTCGCGAAGCTGGTGAGACTAAGAGTAAGAGCGATGTTGTAAGAGTTCTGTTCGTACACTCCGCCACATTCGTGGTGGCTTTCGCCGTATTTACATCAGTGTTGCCAACTCAAAAATAAGAAACCCGCAGCAGGAGCCTTCGAAATCTGCTAAAGAACCTCTAAGTTCACTATCTGTACCCAAGGCTCGCTTATTTTAGCGGGAAAACCGCTTGCTTGGCAACAATGATTGACATTTCGCTAAAGCGGTGAGAGCGGGGGAAAAAAGTAATAATTGATGTTTCAATTGAGGATCCTGAATCTCACGTGTACGAACACTGAAAATGCGAACCTGCGTTCAGAGGAAGCGCTCTTAAGCTCTGTGAGGTCAGATACCGGCCAATGGGGTCGTCTTTGCAAGGAGGCCACCCACTCAAAAACAGTGTTTGCGAATGTGCCACCGGCTCAGCCGAACTCCTCGAGGAAACGCAGATGAAGACATGGAGATTCACGATAAACAATGGTGTTTTGACAGAAAAAAAAAATTATTTAGATATTTCCTCCTTCTTCCTGATTACAGCAAAACTTCATTGAAAATGACGCTAGCCCTCAGGAAAGGACTAGCTCCGGAAGATTGTAGTAAATGGTAGTCGCCATCTTATGGTTGGTCCCGTTTTTGTGCGAAAGTTCGACAAAAAGTTCGTCCTCTCAGGTCACATGATGAGGAAGCAACGGTCACCATCCAAGTCAAGGAGACAAAATGCGCAGAGATGTTTTCCGACCCATTCAAGCAAGTTACTTGAACACAACAAAAAAAAAATGGAAAAATCGCAAGCTGGTGACCTTATAGCAAGTGTGAGACAACGTTCAGGCCGCAAAACTTTTCCTTTTGTTTTCTTGAGCCAGAGCCTCGCTACCCAAGTCGAAGCGGTGATCATGAGTATTTACAGGGGAGCAGATGAAGGGCATGAATAATGGTCACACTAAATGTTAAATGGCGTTTATCAGATCACATTTTGACATTTTAAATTTACCGGTTTTTTAGGTCATTGTGTGTTCGATGTATTCGCATGGGACGCTGTAGGGAGAAAGATCCCGGACCGTCACATATGTTGACGTGCCGTGTGGTGAAGGATGGAGTCGTAGTCGGCAAGGCCGGCAAACACACATATATTACACTAAAAATAAAATAAGCGTCGTTTATTGTAAGCAAACACGAGGGCTCACATGCTAAGCGTCACGGACTGCCCTAAGCATGCAAAGTCCTCACGGTGCGACCTCACGTGCATGGAAACAGGCTCACAAGCTCGTCGAAATCGGTAGCACCAGTCGTCGATGAGCCAACTTGCAGAGCGCAGTGGGTTGACATGTCAAAGAGCTGGAGGGGTGACGGTGGCTCGGACGCTCAAGAACGGCAGGGAGTCACGCTGGCCTAGGAAAAGTACTGCCGTGAACACGCTGTGGGCAGGCAGTGGCCGCACTCGCCACAGGACTCGGTCAAGCAGTAGTCGCACATTTCGCCGGCGTCCGCTTTAGTGCGAATGGTCACCAGGTAAGCCTCTCGAGGCCTGACTCTTTGAATGCCGTGTTCCTCAGCCTTACAGGTGGCTACCCTGCATGTCCCTTCCCCCTTTTTTTTAAAATTTTTTTTTTTCTGCCGCCACCGTCCCGCTACTCCTTTTGTCCGCGCAGCGCCTCACCGGCAGCTACCTCCTTCGTCGTTGTCCTGTAGACGTCACTGCGTGTTTTTTTTTCTTTGCTTTCACCTTTACTTGTTCAATGACCGCAGTTTCTTGATCAACGCGGTAGTTTCATCGCGGTGTCAAGGCGCATGTGTATGAAATACCAACAAGAACACGTGGAAGCGCGCAGTTATGGAGTCTCCTTACACGCTCGGTGTTCGTTACGTGAACTTTCACCTTAATCAATGAATTGATTAAATGATATTCAGTGAACGATTTGTGGGGGAAAAATAATTTTCATGAAGTGATTGTCCTTGAACCAGCAACAAAACAAAAGATAACTTAATGTATTCGGTGGTACCAGTGACTCGTTAGGGAACTCAAAAACAAGTTGGACATTGAAAACAATAACTTTACACCTCTACGCCGTACCTGCTACAGCGTACATCGCTGACCCTTTAACTTTGTTAGCTATGCGACAATCACAAGTAAGTAATGTCTTCAAAGAACAACTGCGCGTGGCACTTGCCGTAGTTTTCGTTTTG
Organism: Hyalomma asiaticum; assembly: GCA_013339685.2. NCBI lineage: Eukaryota > Metazoa > Arthropoda > Arachnida > Ixodida > Ixodidae > Hyalomma > Hyalomma asiaticum. Next base: position 66,690,093 of record CM023486.1, on the reverse strand, counting down.
TAGGTAGCTTTTATGACTTATCCCTGAAGTAGTGGTGGACACTGACCACGAAACGATTTATCCACGATTATATACGACAAGTGCTCTGGCATACTAAACGCCAAAGACAATGACCACTACTGGGCCCGCGAAGGTTGTGACAGCGAAACGAACTAAACATTTAATGAAGCACTAATTTCTAAGCTAGCACTTTCCCCGCGAAATATTCTTCTTTTTCAGTGACGAAACTTTTTTTATTTTCTTCAAAGATTGTTCACTAAATTGTATTTTCGTGAAAAAAAGAATTTAGCGCAGGAAAGAAAAATGAGAAACCACAGAGGGCACGTTACGAAACGCTGAAGCCCACGTGACTGGCGAGGGAGACAAAGTTCCCTGTTTACAGCTGCTTCATTTCCATAGCATACATATGTATGAGGCTCGGAAATAAGCGAACTTTTTTTTGCCCGTTACTGCTTTGCAACCACTTTCAATACTTTCACATCGCTTTCTGTTTTTACAGCTTTTTTCAGTGAACGCTTTAGGCATCTCGAGAGTGCACTTTTTGTCATAACGTTTGAGTTCACCTTTTGTTTTACAAATGCCTCGTAGTTTTTGTTTGGCTTAGTTTTCTTCTTATCTTTTTGGTTGTTTCTGTGAGAGCATTCTTTGATCACCGTTCGACATTATTGCATTTTTCAAAGTCCGGACACAGCGCCAAGAAAAGAAGACAAAAAGATTGATAACTATGGCTTTAGTAACGTACTGAGGAAATAAATACTCGAACACCATGGGAGTGGATGTTTTGAAGTACTCTCTCGGAGTTTAGTGCGCCGGCCGCATATACACATAAATACAAGCTGAGCCTCGCTCTAAAAAGACACTTTTGAGTTGTAAAAAGTTCAGGATTTATGTCGCACACTACAGCAGGCACGTCGCCGGGTGTCGGTATACGTATAGTCGCAGCAATTTTTTGTTCAAAGTACAGAAGTCATGAATGCGCAGGTTTTGTTATGTATCACCTTAGTTTCAGAAATTTAGTCTAAATTTAGCGCAGAAAGCACGTTTATCGCAACTTTATACCCCGTCATCGGAGGTGCGAATTAGCTGGTAAAGATATACCACGCGTTCGAGTTGTGTGTGCCTCGCACCCGCATGGGCAGCTATGCGCGGTCATCTTGTCGCCAACGTCTAGTCAATACCACCTGCTGTCATCGCCAACTACAGTTCGAAATTTGTTTACCGTATAGACCAAATGTCCTTTGGCTTATACTGAAAGCGGGCTTCTCCTTTGTATGAGTGTTACAAAGGAGAAGACAAACCTACAAATAGTAGGAGCGATGGGCTCGATCGGCAGGGTCGGAGAAAATTCTGTAGAGATTGTCCCTCGCCTTAGATCATTGTTTTGGCGGCAATCTCGTTGCCACATCGATCTCAACTGTGTGTGGCAGGAGAGCCAGACTCCGGCTAATCGAGATGCACTCCGGGTCTGGCTTCCATCATCGCCTGCATGCGCTGTATGATGAGAGAATTGTAGGGACCATTTCGAGAGCATGCTGTCTTCAAGCTGTCAACGAATTTTCATATAAAGCTATCGCAATATATGTGCGGCTGGCGTTGACGTTGAAACTGTAAATCACTGCTCATTCACTACCGTGAAGTTGGACAAATAGCGTTACTGTACCACCACTAGGCCGCCGGGGCGTTCTAGTGGTTATGGTGCTTGATGAGGACCCAATGACGCGTGTTAAATCCTGCACGGCGGTCGCGTTTTGGACGGAGGAGGAAATGCTAGGGTCTCGCGTACTGTGCGCTGTCATTGCACGTTAAGAACCACAGGTGGTCAAACTTTCCCGAACCCTGTACTACGGCGTTCCTCTCCTTTCTACTGCTTCATTCCCTTTCCCTTACAACCACGGACGCGGAGCCGTGCTCCCGCCAAGAGCTGCGGAAAGTAGCGTCTTTCCTTAAATGAAGATCTATCTATCTATCTATCTATCTATCTATCTATCTATCTATCTATCTATCTATCTATCTATCTATCTATCTATCTATCTATCTATCTGTCTGTCTGTCTGTCTGTCTGTCTGTCTGTCTGTCTGTCTGTCTGTCTGTCTGTCTCTTAGTCGTGATAAAAGACACTAGCTGCTGCTGAACAAAAAAAAAAAAAGGAACGATAAAGGTCTGCATTAGGGAAGCCTAAATAGGTTCTTTCCTCACAACGTACCCAGCTCTGAAAATACGTATAACGCGTGTAAACGTCCTTTATATTATAGTCAGTCCTACAGGACTCTTTCAAATTGTTCAGTGACTTCAGTTACCGCATTTCGTCATGATTAACGAACAGATGGGCTCTCTTTACAGCCTTGATTTTCCTGTGATGATACGCTCGTCATTTAGGTGCTAACCTGGAAAGGGCGATGAATAAGAGCCTGATTCTACTTTTTTATCTGCTCACTTTGGTTAGTGAGAGCCGAAAACCGTCTGCAATGCGTATCATTTTGTGCTATTGTGGGCACTTAATGCGCTACTCTTCGTCATCTGTACATAATCATCATCACATGGGTTTCTTCTTCATCGACTGTGGGTTGTCACCTCGCATCTCTTCTATGCTTTGGGCTCGGCCGGTTGGCCACATCATCCAGGCCTAATAAATACCCCGTGTGACTGCATTGTCACAAGTGGTGGAGAGTGCTGTTCGGTCCTCGGTCATTTGCCACGCCGATCTACCTCCTGGAGCTCAGATCCGGTCGCCGATTGTGCCAGCTGTCCGCCGTGATGTCGCAGGACGCGCCGCCCAATCCTTCTACATCGACCCTCTCGGCCCCGACTGCCGCACCCCTTCCCTATTTAATTGTCAACGGCCACCAGCGGGACCCCCACCTGTTCGCTGGCCTCCGCGGAGAGGACGTGGAGGATTGGCTTGACCACTACGACCGTGTCAGTTCAACCAACCACTGGAACGAGCCACTCAAGCTACACCATGTCTCTTTTTACTTAACGGGAGTGGCCAAAACCTGGTTTTTCAACCACGATATTGACTTTGCCGACTGGGAGTGTTTCAAGCAGAAGCTTCGACAAGTTTTCGGGACACCGGCCGTTCGATCCGCCCTTGCGAAGAAGTCGCTTGACACTCGTAAACAGCACCACGGAGAGTCGTACACGTCGTACATCGAGGATGTCCTCGCCCTTTGTCGACGCGTCAACGCCGCCATGACCGAGGCTGACAAAGTTAGACACATTCTCAAGGGCATAGCGTCTGTTGCATGCAATGCGTTGGCCATCAAGAACCCTGACACCGTTGCCGATATCGTCGTCACCTGCCAGCGCCTGGACGAACTTGAGTCCGCACGTTTGCACTCGGACACAACCGACAACATATCCCACACAGACCCGTCACTACGTACGATGATCCGCACGATCATACGCGAGGAGCTGCAGTCCCTCGGCTTCGCAGTTAGTCCACTTCCTCAACACCCTTCCAGTGCCTCCTTGCGAGAGGTCGTAAAGGAGGAATTGGCGTCCGTGGCTGGGGCTGCTTACGCGGAGCCCATAAACCCGAGGCCCCCGTCAACATATGCGCAGGTTGCTGCAGTGCCACCAGTCATAGTACAACCGATGCCTCCGCAACCGACGCCCGCGCACCTGGCTGCCATCTCACCTGCCGCGCCTAGCGCTCGGCCCTATCCGCAATGGCGACAGACTCGTCCAATCTGCTACTACTGTGGATATCGTGGCCATATTGCACGCTTCTGCCGTAAGCGTCAGCAAAACGAGCGCCGCGGATACGACGTATCAGAACGGGACGAGTTTTCTGTGGGCGGCCCGTTCCAACGCCGTCCATATCCATTGCCTCCCACCCGCTCTGCGTCGCCAAGTGCAACGTGTGACACGACTCCCGACTACCGTCCCAGCAGACGCCGCTCACCGTCACCACTGCGACCAGCCTCTCATTTCGCTGATCGCCGCCAGGAAAACTGACTTGCGCAGCTTTTGGAGGAAAAGCTGCATCGCACGAAAAGACAGAAATTCCTCCAGCATCTCCGTGTAATGTGATTATGGTTATAGTGGAAGGTGTTCATGTGGAAGCTTTGGTTGACACAGGTGCTTGTGTATCAATTATACGTCGCGATTTGTGTTCACGTCTGCGGAAAGTTACGACCCCCTACGATGGCCCTACACTATTTTCTGCTCAAGGGGACGCCATTACACCTTCCGCCATGTGCACCGCTCGTGTTTACATCGATGGCATCCTGCATCACATACAATTCGCAGTGCTACGTTCTTGTGCGCAGAAGCTCATATTAGGCTGGGATTTTCTATCTGCAGCATCTGCTTACATCTGCTGCCGGGAACGTGTTCTTCATATGGACGAAACCACCAATTCGCTTTATGCGCAGGACTCTGAAAATGACGCACCTCTTCGCTTGCTTGCGGAAGCCGACATCGAGATACTTCCTGGCCTTCAGCGGATTGTTGCCATCACGTCTGATGTCATTGACACAGGTGACGTGCTCGCTCTTCCGTCTGCACGCTGGCTAGCAAGAGGCATTGTTTTCGCCACGGGCCTAGTTCGGTTTGCCAATGGCTCAGCACATCTCAGCGTGACCAATCCGACATCAAAAAAGGTGCTTATTCCTAAAGGTGCTACACTAGCTTGCACCAGTGGATCCGATTCTCTCTCCGTCATTTCCCTCGAGACAGTTTCATCTGCCGCTCCTTCTGTTGCAACTTCCGACCCTCACTCTACTCTTTCCGCTGCCATTAGCTCAGACCTGACGCCTTTAGAGTCAGAGCAGTTACTAGCTTTACTGCAAAAACATAAGTCGTTGTTTGACGTGCACTCGGCTTCATTGGGACAGACTCCCATCACCACGCATCGGATAGAGACAGACAGCGGATCCATCGTGCGTCGCCGCCCGTATCGCGTATCGCTCGCAGAGCGAAAAGTCATCGAAGAAAACGTTGCCGACATGTTACAACGAAACATAATACGTCCATCTACCAGTCCTTGGTCATCCCCTGTCGTTCTTGTACGGAAAAAAGACGGCTCTGTGCGCTTTTGCATGGATTACCGCGCACTCAACAAGATAACGCGCAAGGATGTGTACCCGATGCCACGAATTGATGATGCCTTGGATTCCCTGCAGGGTGCCGAGTACTTCTCAAGTCTTGATTTACGGTCAGGTTACTGGCAGATACCCATGCACGAGGATGATAAAGAAAAAACGGCCTTTTCTACGCCAGATGGCCTCTACGAGTTCAACGTCATGCCATTCGGCCTCTGTAATGCTCCCGCAACATTCGAACGCATGATTGATACCGTTCTCCGTGGGCTGAAATGGAAGACTTGCTTGTGCTATTTGGACGATATTGTTATTTTTTCATCAACGTTCTTGCAGCACTTGCAACGTCTGGACGAAGTTCTTACGTGTCTCGCCAACGCCGGCCTCCAGCTGAACACCAAAAAGTGCCGTTTTGCCAGCAAGAGCATCAAGGTGTTGGGCCACGTTGTGAGCAAGGATGGAATTCGTCCTGATCCTGACAAGGTTTCGGCAGTTGTGCATTTCCCTCGTCCTGAAAAGGCCAAAGATTTGCGAAGTTTCTTGGGTCTCGCATCTTATTTTCGGAGATTCATCCGAGACTTCGCCTCCATCGCTGCACCTTTGCACAAGTTACTTGCTGCTCGTGTACCCTTTTACTGGTCTCCAGAATGTGAATCGGCGTTCACACATCTTAAGCGCGCACTTACGTCTGAACCAGTACTTCGACACTTCGATGAAGCCGCGCCTACACTCTTGCATACAGACGCAAGCGGTCACGGCATTGGTGGTATTATCTTACAGCGCGACGAGTCTTCACGTGAAAGGGTCGTCGCGTACGCAAGCCGCGTACTGACAAATGCCGAGAAAAATTATACCATCACTGAGCAGGAATGCCTAGCTGTCGTTTGGTCAGTCCAGAAGTTCCGACCTTACCTTCATGGCCGCCATTTTACAATCGTCACGGACCATCATGCTTTGTGCTGGCTCTCGACGCTCAAGAACTTGTCCGGACGCCTCGGTCGTTGGATTCTTCGCCTGCAAGAATACGACTTCACGATTGTGTATAAAAGCGGCAGAAAACATATGGACGCAGACGCGCTCTCCCGCTGTCCGCTGCCTACGACACCATACAGTACTCATTCGGATCACTTCCGTGACACGCCCTCGAATACTTCAACCTCGTGTCCCTCGTCCTTAGCGTCGCTAGATCCCATGCCCCCGGACAACCACCAACCATTTAGTTCTTATCAACTTTCGGATGCTTATTGTCGACACATCATGGACCGTCTTCAAGGAGCTTCCCTTCCTCCTAACGCCCGCCTTCGCCGACAGTTGGAAAAGTTTAAGCTCGATGACAGCGTTCTATACCGCCATGTCTACCACCCAGACGGCCAACGCTGGGTGCCTGTTCTGCCTCGCTGCCTTCGGGCCCTCGTTCTCAGAGCCGCTCACGACGACATGACTGCTGGTCACCTTGGTGTGCAGAAAACCTACGACCGCATCAAAGCTCAGTTCTACTGGCCTGGCTTATCTAATAGCGTGGCGCGGTATGTCGCTTCCTGCCCACTTTGTCAACGTCGAAAGCTCCCTATACATCTGCTCCGAGCGGACAGCTTCAGCCGCTACCTTGCCCCTCTCAACCATTTGAAGTCGTAGGTGTTGATCTGTACGGTCCTCTTCCGGCCACGCTCAATGGTCAACGATGGATTGTCACAGCCGTCGACCACTTGACACGCTATGCCGAAACAGCGTGCGTCAGTTCCGCCTCCGCATCCGAGGTCGCCGAATTTATACTCCACGCCATAATTCTGCGCCACGGTGCTCCTCGCGTCCTCCTGAGCGACCGCGGAAAAGCATTCCTGTCGCAACTCGTAGACGAAGTCCTCAGAGCATCTGGAACCACACACAAGACAACATCCAGCTACCATCCGCAGACCAATGGCTTAACCGAACGATTTCATCGAACGCTTTCCGATATGATAAGCATGTACATACGACCGGACCACAGGAACTGGGACGCACTTTTACCCTTCGTGACATTCGCATACAACACCGCCGTCCAACGCACAACCGGTTACTCGCCCTTCTATCTTGTCTACGGTCGCTCGCCCTCATTCTTCCTTGACGCATCTTTCTTCGCTGGGCCCATCAAAGCCCCTTCGTCCTCCTGTGAGGAATACGTCTCCCGTCTCCAGCGTTCTCGCCAGCTCGCCCGCATCAACACCGAAGCGAGTCAACAGGATCGCAAGAGTTGCTATGATGCCAGTCGTCGCATGGTATTTTTTCGCCCAGGCGACGAAGTGCTCCTCCGGACACCAATCCGGATTCCTGGATTGTGCGACAAGTTCCAATTTCGTTTCATCGGCCCCTACACCGTGTTGGCCCAGACGTCTCCTGTAAACTATCGTGTGACACCCGTTGTAGCTCCAGCTGACCGTCGCTGCCGTTCTACAGAGATCGTTCATGTTTCCCGCATGAAGCCTTTCGCAAGACGGCGTCCGTCCCTTTAAGCTGCGGCCAGGCTGGCCGCCCTCGCGCCGGGGAAATTAGTGTGGGCACTTAATGCGCTACTCTTCGTCATCTGTACATAATCATCATCACATGGGTTTCTTCTTCATCGACTGTGGGTTGTCACCTCGCATCTCTTCTATGCTTTGGGCTCGGCCGGTTCGCCACATCATCCAGGCCTAATAAATACCCCGTGGTGACTGCATTGTCACACTATTTTATTATAATTCTTTTTCCGTTCTACGAGTGTCCGAAGGAGAATAGAGGTGACCCACAATTTTGTAAATTCAACTTTGTAACAAAGATAGCATTGGGCGCGTAAATTATTTCGTTACTTACGATATACAGGTATGTGCTGTAGTAGTAGAGACAAAAATCGGCTCCAACAAATCGGCAACCTGGCTCGCGCAAATGTTTTAGACATAAAAGCGCGTTATTTTAGGCCTCAAAACACTATATACAATGCAATCCTTACCTCTCTCCCTGTGGCATTTCAAACTAAATTTACCGCAACATGACAATGTGAAAATACTATAGAACAGAATTCATTTCAAAAAAAGCAGGACTGCGTTCACGTTTATTTAAAGAAGAATGCGATTTTCTACTTATGGCTTTTGACAGCGCCGTCAAAATGAAGTTTTATTCCTCGGCAATTTCGTCACTCCCGATTGTAGTTTTCAATTTCTACGTTACAGCCAAAATCGCGGCGGCTCTCGCCCTTTCGTTTTCATTATGCAAGAATTAACGTCTCTGAAATCAAGTGTGACCAAAAAAATTCGTATTTTGTTCGCTATAACAGGTGATTCGCTATATCCGGGTTACCCGAAGTTTATTCTTAGAGAGGCCATAGCAGACCGAAAAATAGAGCATCATAAAACACGAAGAGGAACGTGTGTGCTAATGAGCGCTTATTACGACCCATAATATCCTCTTCACCACACCGCAGTCTCTTTCTTTACTCTTTTTTGTTTCCATACCATCAGTGTGCGTGCGAAACTGTGCACTCTCTGTGACGAACGTTTTGTTCAGTGCGTCTTGCACAAACTAGTATACAAGAAAAGAAAATGGAAATGGGAGGCGATCTCTGGCGTGTACGGTAGGCGTGAGCTAATATTTCATCCGCCCCTCTTGCTTAAAGCTTCCCCTCGATTTCTTCTTGCTGGCTCGGCCGCAGTACTTCGTAGCAGATGACGGTGTTCTGGGTCCCTCGTTGGTAAACCCCCCCTAACTTGTCTGACCGACGCCTCTAGTATACGCCGCAACCGCCAAAGAAGATCAAGGAAACGCCGAAACAAGAAGCAATGCCGCAGTGGCGGCGGGCAATGCATGAGACGCGTGAAAACTTTGCCTGCTGCGACGGCGGTAGAGGGTGCAGCTACGGTAACGAAGAGACCTAACGAACAGATGCAGCGAAAAGAAACTTGAGAAAGGGCTTGAGCCGATGCCGCCCAAGATCTGGCCCACGCGCGTCGAAAGAGACTTTCGCGAAAGGCCGCCTCCGTTCGGAACGAAGCGGGAATTTTTTTTTTTTTTTGGTTTGGTTTGGGCCTCGTTGCTTCTGCCGCTTCGTTGGTCGTCGCCGCTTCTGACGCATGTCGATCTCTCAAGCTTCTTTCAGTTTAGTCTTCCCCACTTTTTTCTCGTCTCCCAATCTTTCTCTCCCTCTCTCTCTTTTCCCCGCGTCTTCCCGATTTTCTTGCTTGGCATCCTCTTCCACAGCTCACATTTTGTGTCTATCTCCCTCGGCCGGTGATTTAGTTTGTTGTTTTTGCCTCGGTCACATCCAGCTACGCGGCCGCGCCATCTCTCCGTCCGAAGACGGATGCATAAGGCCGAAATATGATTGGTCGGCAACCACCACCAATCAAAATGCTTTCCTCTCGGAGTGGTGCGCTGCCTCTTCTTCGGCCTTCTCCCCTTTCATCTCGCCTGCAATGTTTCCTATTTCTTAGCATCTCTTTTTCTTCATTTGCTTTGCTTCTTTCGAAGACGTTCTGCTGCGTACACGCCGTTTTCGTCTTCGCCGTACGGAGACGCCAACGCACCACCGGATTCTGTACTACATGCTTGCCACCCGTCTCAGTGCCTAAGCAGGGCGAAGGATAGAGGGAAAAAATAAAGAAAGATATATGATAGTGCTAAGCAATGACGAAAGAGCGACCAGCAAGCAGGCACGCGGAAAGGAGCGAGTGCGCTGCAGTGTCGAACGTGTGTGGCGAAGGGTGCAGGAGGAGGAGGTTGCAGCGTGTTTGATTTACGCCTTTGTCGGAGTTCGCTCTCGCTTCTGTAAAGAGTTCGGGCTCTCCAATGGCGTACACGCACTTAATAAGCTTCTGAGCGGCGGGACCTACAGCCAGCGGTAAGCCTTCTGGGGCGACGAGAAGCGATAAGAGTAAAAATCTTCCGTGTTCGGAGTTGTTCTCGAGCATTACGGCTCGCGCGTTCCTTTGTATGGGGGCCTCTTCAGCGAAGAAACGAAGTGAGCGCTTCTTTCTTTCTTTCTTTCTTTCTTTCTTTCTTTCTTTCTTTCTTTCTTTCTTTCTTTCTTTCTTTCTTTCTTTCTTTTCTTTCTTTCTTTCTTTCTTTCTTTCAATGTTTCGCTTGGAAGCCAGGGGCCCATACCCACGACAACTTTTTCCGGCCAAATTTTTCATAAGAGGAAATTCTAGCCAATCCAGACGCAGCGCATACCATTAGCGTAGGCTGCCAAAGAGCCGTATGGCAAAGAGCGCTTGCCGCAGGAAGGCTTTGTGAATTTGGCCCCAGGTGGTGAATTTACAAAGCTTCTCGTTTGTAAATTCCTCTGTGTGATTGGCTCACCGCCTTCGCTGACATTATGTTCAGGATCAGGATTTCCCGAAAGATTTCTTCACCACGATTTATGCAGTGAGAAATTACTTGCCTGTACGAACTAACGACTTCATGTATACGGCCCTGACTACGCAGTGTTTAACCGCTGCACTTTTTTTTTCTCTTACCACTAAACACTGCTCATTTCTATTACTTTTGTCGTTATGCTGCGTATCCCACATGACGTATGAAATCAAGCTGGGCTTTGTTAGATGTTTTATGCACGTAGATGCCGCATCCGGTCATGGTACTGCAGCTGCAGTAACCTGTAGTATGCCTGCAGTATCACTGTAGTATCCCTGTAGTATACTTGAGAAAGTCAATGCTTATTGGCCACCGTCAGAATAAGCTGCTGGAACGAGTCGGTGATCGTATGTGGCGTCCAGTGTTGCCACAAGCAATTTCAAATTTAAGTGGTACCAGGTATAATGGTCCGTGTAGTGATATAGTAGCACGACGGGACAAGGAGGAGATCAGGTCATGAGGGAAGACCGTGGCTTCCCCACTGAATTGGGTGTCCTGACGAGCGTTGTAAGCTGAGCATTAAGTTGCGATGGATGGGGAAATTCTTACACTGTAATATTGATTACTCTGCTGCTCTGTTTCCTTCTTTGTACTCCGACAGCGTGGACTTAACACCGGTATGTCTGAGCTAAGAGTGCACGTTTTACGGCACACTCTCATTCACTTTTTGATCTTCTGTGAGCCGTGTAACAGCCGTTACCAGAAAAGACTGAGTATAGGAGTGCAGGAGCTTAAAGGCGGAACCAAGGCTTTCGGTTTAATTTTATACTAAAACGAGCTAGCTGTGTGCAATCAGCGCTCACCGGTGGCACAAAAATGTCGCCGAGCGCCATGCAGGCCAGCTGCCCCGTTTCATTTGCAGAGCCACACTTCGCCTACTCACCTGCTGTGTGGAAACCACAGTGACAAGCGTGCGAAGTTCTAGGCATGCAGGTGACCGAGCCTTACTGTTCACATGTGCCTCACGCCTAACCGTAAGCTTATTCTACGCGTTTACCCAAGTCCCTTCCGCTGAGTGAACAGGTGTAATGAGGCTTTTTAGCACATATTATACTTTACCATACACGTGCATATAGTTTAGCGTATGCGTCACTGATGATTTCTGAGTCAACAAATGTTAAGGGCGCGCACGGTACACTTAAATGTTCACCGCGCGCCACATAGAGAGTTCTTAACAGGCAGTGTATTAAAGGACAATTCATCGCCGCAAAATAACCGAAAGCCTATAAAAGATCCCCTAACTGAAGTGTCCGTATTGTAGCCGACACCTTGGGGTTCGTCAAGGAATCTCCAAAACAATGAGCGTGCGTGGACTTGCGCTGCATGACCGTAGGAATGTAAACACCATGGCTTAGACTGATCATTTTTTTTAATTGCGAAACAGGTTTACCCTTAAGGCATAATGCTTCGTGTGCGTATGTTATATGCGTGCTGCGGAGCCCGCGTGGTATATGAATTGAAGCATACTCCTCCTTAGTACAAGGACCACGCTGCTGATGTTAGCACCATCTATGTGCTATGTGCTTGTTTTCTTTCGTAAAATACTTGCTCATACAGCGCGATTTCATGTACACACAGATGGCTACCTCTGTAGACTCGATCAAGTCACGGAAATATCAGTATGGTTTCACAAAAAGAAAAAAAAAGCAATAAGCGCGAAATATGCACGAGAAAGGTTGCTGTGATATATATACCGGTCAATGGCCGTTGGAAACACGCCGTCTTCACCTGCCTGTAGGCTATCTTCATTTCCGTCGAACTCACGCATGTTTGCCGTGTTTGATCGTACACACGCAAATCCTTTCATCCGTCGACAACATAAGCTGTTTGCTTTGAAGCGAGCGACCGAAGCCCTCGCAGAATCGCCGCTTAGGGGGCGTATGCTGCTCCGATTTCTAGTTCTTCACATTGTCTGAGGTCACCACGAGAAAAAAGTAAAGAAAGAGTCGTTCCCACAGTTCGCTTCGCATCAAACTCGGAGCGACGTGTCGACAGGCACCCTTCCTTTTGAGAGGCGTGATCCCTCCTTTTTCTTTTTCTTTTCGATCACAACCAACACCCCCGCGTGGGCTGTATACGGACCCAAAGGCGCTCCGTGTTTTCAAGCACTGACAGGCGAAACCACGCGCGCGCTCGGAGCTCCGACTCCATTCACGGTAAACAGGAGGCACAAACTTGAGAAACTTCGTGGTAGCACCCGCCCACTGCCGTCGTCGCCGTCTCACGAGCCGGAGTGCATACACCGCCGAAAAGTACTCTTTTTTTTTGTTTGGTTTAAGCAGGCCCTCTGTGCTTCGCGTTGTGTATTTCTATATAGATTCGCTTGGTGAATGTGTAGCTTTCAGTGAAGCATCCATTCAAGGGCGAACACTAACGCCAAAGTTCCAAACAGGAGCGCGCAGAGTGAAACGAAGTCGAACGCATGTGTGAATATGTCGCTTCTCTGTGCCCTTCGGAGCGTGCGTTTGTGTTTGTTAGGCAGTCGGCTCCGTCATGCAGCGTTCTGCACGCATTGTACACCCGGAACTCGGAAATGCGTCACCCACCACAGTTTAGACGTATCTTTGCATGTGAGTTTGTCGCTCTCCTTTAGGAGGGAATAACCTTTTGTTACTTCATATGACGACCAAGGTTTCTCACTTTGCTTAGTAATATTTGAGAGTTTGCTTCACTTTACCGTATACCTGCTCCTATCTTCGCACACATGACCTCAAGCGTGCGGGGCATCGTCCGTGGGACAATCCACTGAAGGGTTTGAAAACTTGCTAACGGTATCACGCTTGCGTGCTTAGACAAGCTATAGCGTGAGCTCCTACGTCGGTATACTTGTGAGATAGTCTATATTATACATAAGCTTCAAATGCCGTAGTAGTTTGCCCTTTCACTTAAGCCCCTTCGAATGTTCGCGAGACCTCCCGTCATGTTACGCTTTTCTTACAAAAGACCTGCGTTTTCGCACCTTCAAATCTGTGAGGGTACCCTTCACATTGTGTGAACGCCTGTCGAAAGGTTCATAGGCTGGTGAATTCAAGCGACCGCACAACAAGGTGAAGACTCGAAGTGAACAGCTGCAATCAAACAGTGGAAGTCTCAGTCTGGAGCCAACGTTTCCACAAAGGGCCCGGCACATGTGTCTGTACCCGTGCCGTGCCCTGTGTGGCTATACCTACAGCTATACCGACACCGCACGACGCTTCCCGACTGACACTTTGTGTGTCCTTGCCGGGTCTCTCGCTGCACCCATAACTCGCGTGCTAGCATATAAACACACCCTGCTTGCTGTGTTGACGGCGCATGTGACCACGTAGTGTACGATATCACATATGATTCTCACATGACTCCTTCTCGTACGCCTAAAAGCATAACTCTGTCATTTCCGCGTGTTCGTCGAGATATTCACGCCCCAAATGCTTTCGCGTGCACCACCGCCAACCGTCTCGCTTATTCCACGCTGTTTTACCTCCGCTTGCTCATTCAAACATACGGCGGTAAAGCATCACGCGTCCAAAACAAATGGCTGTATTTATTTTTTTTTTCTTGTGAGTGCCGAACTTTGGGCAAGTTTCGTTCAGTGAGTGCAAAACGGCGTGTTCTCATCAGGGCGTGATTAGCTTTTCCCGACGCCATTACGGCAGCGTGCACCACACCAGAAGCGGCGTTCATACCGCAGTGACCCCCATCACTCAGGAATGCACCCACCATGCATCAGCAGCGAGGCATAGTTCAGCTGAGATCACACGGTATACTTTATGTGATACACCTTCGCTCCGCGCCGCTGCACCTCTTCGCTATTTCTGGTTATTTTCTGACCGTACTAAAGGCCTTGACAACTACCTCAACATGACCCTTTTACCGGGCCATTAAAGAATACGAAAAAAAATGTGTGACACACAAAAATAACGAACGCAGCAGACTCGTGAAACTATCAGACTCGTCTGTGGCCTAGTACGTGTGATTACGCGTTGCGCTTTTGATATCTTATCACGCGGCCATTGTCTTTTACGTACCGTTGGTTTGCATCGGCTCTCTCGGCCCTATATTCTCTTATAATTTTTTCTTTTTTTTTTCTTATACCTACTATTTCTTGCCTGCTTTACTCCCAAGTTCTAAGAGCGGTTGGTGGCGTTAGGCCCCTACCCCCGGAAAAAAAAAAAAGAAAAAGGCGCGTAGGGTTAGCGCTGCAGTGGCGGGAGGGTACCCCCTGAATTACAATCGAGTCGTGGGCGACCCCTGCGGATCGCTCTGGGAATACTGATTTACTCAAGGCCGACAATTAGCGAGAGTGCGCGAGGGCCCGCTGCCTCGGCTGGCCGCTTGTCGGCTTGGCAGGCCGGCCCAAGGGTGCGTATCGTACGCACTGTACTGGTTTCGTCCGCACGAACTAAAGCGGTGTTGTCTTCTCTCACTCTTGCACGCGCCTCTTCGCTTATACAGCTCGACACTGACCGAGGCAGCCGCACCCTCAGTATATGCTGTGTTCAAGCTCCTTCCACTGCCCGCCCCTATGTGGCAGCACCGCAGCGAACGATTAATTCGCGTGGAGGTTTTTGTTCGAACTGTGCGCCGCACTCAGTGGTGCTTATGCAGTTAAAACTACGTCAGACACGTTTGTCTTAGCATTAATATTTTCGTTTGAGGGACACTGCTGGCCTCTCATATCAGGCCTTTGGCAGGAGTATGTCTTAGAAGGAAAATGAATATATGGAAATACAACAGCGAAACTTGCCAGGGTACAAAACGCAGGTATCACGAATAATTTGACTCGTGTCACCCGTGCGTCAAACCGAAGAGCTGGTAACGGGAACGCTAGTACTTATACATTTGGTAGGTCCTTCGCATATATAGGAGTATATACGCCTGTCAAAGAAGGGAAGTAAGGAACACAAGAAGAAACGAAGACAACAAACATCATCTCTTGAATAACTAAGCGTCCTTAAAAGGTCTCATAACCGGAGCGAGATTACAGTAGCGAAGGCATGCTGTCTGAACGCTTGCTATGAACAAAAGCGCATATAATATCGAATAGGGGCCAAGTGGACCGTATTCAATTTTCAGCGCAGTAGCAACGAAACATTTGTCGCGCTGTTCGACCGGTAGCTACTGACGTACCAGTTCCTCGTTTGACTGCATTTAAATGCGCGCCTACCGGAGTCTGGTATCATGAATGATGTCCTCTTCTCTTCCTCTTGATGGTTTGGTGAGGATAACCAGGAGTAGTTGTGAGCAATCACCCACAAACGCACTCCGTATTCTGTGGAAGCATCGCTAGCAAGGGTGCGTTTTCTTGAGTGAGGTCCCAGTATCACATTTACGATCCTGCCTCATTGCGACTCCGAGAATCATCATCATCATCATCAGTATTATAATTATTATCAGCTTGTTTGCGGCAACTAGAAGCAGGGCAAAGCGTTCTCCCATATTTACCCGATAAACACGCACCTGAACTAACTGCGGCTGCCTAATCTCTCGAGACCTCTTGATATCATCTTGCCACCTCGCCTTCCGCCGCCCCCTGCTACGCGTGCCCTCTCCTGGAATTCATTCTGTTGCTTTTAACGACTATCGGTTATCTTGCCTACACATTCCATGCTCTGTTCTTGTCCATTTCTGTCCAGCTCGAGAATATCAGAAGCAAGATCTCGAAGCGTGCACGTAGCGATCGACAATTTGCAGGTGGAGCTACGAGCAGCGAAGACTTACCAGGAACATCGCGTCTCTGTCTACAACAAAAGTGCCCCGTATGCACCGCGCACTGGTGAGAGGGGCGTTATTCAGCCCTCATTTATCAGTCAAAGTGAGAAGGAGAGTGGAAAACCGTGATGAGTAGATTTACCATTGTTCAGTCCAGTTTTGCAGTCATTGGCCGGGGTGTGGAGATGATACATTTAAAAAACACATGTGCATGCAAACACGCTTTGAGTCTCTTCCTTCAGCCCATGTGGCGCACGTTGGGTTCTACAATTTCAAATTAAGAACACTCTTCTCGCGTAATGAGAAGTTTGATTCCAAGGCAAACGTTTGTCTAGTCCGCCAGATCTTTCTCCTTCCACTCGCCATGGCTTATGTGTTATGGCTCTGCTGTCGCAGGAGGCAAGCTCTCACATTTGTTTGCACGTCGCTAAGCTTCTGGCAGAAACTATACCGTATAAGAAATTGTAGTAGACGATGCAGTAAGCATGTCAGTGCACGTTAAAGAACCCCAGGTGGTCGAAATTTCCGGAGCCCTCCACTACAGCGTCTCTCATAATCAGAACTGGTTTTGGGACGTTAAACCCCACAAATCAATCATCAACGATGCAGTAAGCAATGCGGCAGCGATTGCAGAAACGACGACGTGAATATGAGCACCGCCGTAGTGGAGGGTTCCTATAATTCCGACCTCCTTGAGTTCCCGTAAGGCGCACCGATTTCGCGACGCACACGGGCATCAAACACATCGTTACCATGCGACCGCTGCGACAGGGATCGAACCTGCGTCTTTGGGGACAGCAGCCAAGCACCGTGACCACTGCGCCATCGCGGTGTCCACGAAGGCATCGGACGATTCATGATGTTTTCAAGGCAAGCAAGCACTAAATGTCCAGTGCCCGCGTTCAGGATGGTTGAAGCGCGCAGTCAAACGAACCTGCTTCTCCTATTGCTTCATGCAAGCAAAGCAAACGCAAAACACGCGCGCTACTGTTTCCGATCTAAGTTAAGGTCCAGATTGTGAAAAAAAAATAGCATCGAACAAAGGCCCTCACTCTTTAAAACCGACTTCGGTATGTCCGAAGTAAAACGGGGAAAAAAAATGAAAGTAATGACATATAAAAGCTAAGCCAGGAAAACAGGGCTCCTTTCAACCATGAGTGCTGTCGAGATTGACGAGGCAAACGGAGATCTGGTCGACAGGGTCGTCAGGGCCGTGGATGGCACAAACCGATCCGTGTGGAGGGTCTCAACACCGGCTCGCCTTGTGTTTAGCTTGGTTTCGAGACTGCATTTGTTTAAGCCGAGGCAGGGTATGGGAGGGGGCGCAGGGTGTAGGATGTGTGTTTTAGAAAGGATTTGACAGGCCGTGCCGAAGATTCGTGCTCGGCTTTGTCCTCGTCTTACGCTCCACCGGAGCCCGGAGGTTCCTCGGCGATGCAATCTAAAAGTGATTTGGGGTTTGGGAACTGCGCAACGACCCCCCTCCCCAGCACACGAGATGGGAACGAAGTGTAAGCCACCGCGCGTGTTAGGAAGTTGTTTCGCGACCACTGTGACGCAATGCTTTAGGAGGAAGGAATCCGAAGAACGACTGCTCAATTTGCAGCGCTCGCGTCGTTCGGTCTCCTTGCGTCATCTCAATTTTCAGTGATGAGACGGCAGGAAGTCGCATTGCGTCCCTCCGGGAGTGTCTAACGCTAGGAGGAGAACACTTTTTTTTTTGTCGTTCTTGACGCTATAACCATGCAAAATACCTCATTTAGCCGTGATTGTACAACTCCTGTTATTTTAGGATTATCCTGTGCGAGTACACCTTCGTTTTATAATACTTTCCTTAGTGCCTCGACAGAAGGCTGCCGGGCGCTTGCCATTCATATTTGCCTACTGTAATTAGCATTGACCGTACAGGCACGCATAACACGAGCCAGAGGAAACCTTTAGAGCACGGACGCCGCTAGAGACAAGGCATTGCGATGATGACAATAGCAATTTTGATTCGATTAAGTAAAGGACGCTGTTTTCTGCAACCCTTGTCGGGAGCACAGCTGAGCGTCCGTGGCAGCATGAGAAATGCAAATGGAAGAATAGAAGCGAGCGGAAAGCCGTAGCGGAGGGCTCCGGACATTTTCACTCGCCTGGTGTTCATTGACGTGCACTGGCAACGCACCGTACACGCTTTTCTAGCATTTCAGCCTAAACGCGGGTTCAAACACGGCCGCGGCGGTCGCAAACGTGACAGCCGTGGCCCTGTTCGAATTCGCGTCCATTCTGACCGCAGTCAAGCGCTATAACCACTGGACCACCGCGACGGACATGTATGGCACGTTGCCCCGCCACGGTTGTCTAGCGGCTATGACACTCGGCTGCTTAACCGAAGGTCGCGGTATTGAATCCCGGCCGCGGCGGCTGCACTTCGATGGAGGCGAAATGTTGAGGCCCGTGTGCTGTGCGATGTCAGTGCACGTTAAAGAACCCCAGGTGGTCGAAATTTCCACTACGGCGTCTCTTATAATTATAGCGTGGTTTTGGGACGTAACCCCCCCCCCCCCCCAAAAAAAAGAACAAAAAAAAACAATCAATTCCTCAAATCACTTCGTTTATTAGCTTTAAGTAAAACGCGGAAACAAAAGAAGGCAAGCTGAGCGTGCGCGGCTGCCTCTTCCTCTTTCTCTTTATCATATCATATCAATGCCCCATATACGGTCGTTACTATGCCGCGCGCTCATCCGAGAAACGCGGGAATGCTAGAAGACGTGAAGTTAGGTTTAGGCGCCCGTTAAGGGACCCTATGTGGTCGAAATTTTCGGAGCCCTCCACTGCGAAGTTCCTCGTAGTCATAATGTGGCTCTAGCGCACAAAACCCCGACAATTACTAACTATTCAACTTTGTTAACCTCGCTATGACATGTGAACTACTCGAGCACGCCACGCTTCGCAGTCGTTCTCGCACTGACACCTTTCTTCAATATTTTTTTAATTTTTGATTTCAGCGTCATTACCGCCACCGTTTTTGTGAACGTCTTTGATAAAATCACTTCTCGGCGAGTAATTTCAATATATATTTCTCAAAAGAATCTGGGACGATGGACCGAAACATTGTCATGTTTTGCTTATTTTCTTGCTCTTTTTCTTTTCTAAATGCAGTTCTCTCTCTCTTGGGATCCTCCTTTAGAGAACGTCGCCCTACTTGCGCAGTACTTTACATGGCCGCTCCCAGTTCTTTCATGCTCGCGCTCGCGACGTCTCAAACGACGACGCTGGTTTTGCCGCTCTCTCGTATTCTTAGAAACTGCGCGCCTACCATGAGTCCTTATTCAGTTCCGTTCTCAATATGCTAGCACTCTCTTTCTGTCAGCGTTTAGTTTCTCTCTCTCTCCTCTGCACAAAAATAATTTAAAAAATACGACCAGGCAGAGACCGTTTTCTTTTTCTTTGTCCTTTGTCGATCAGAAAAATAAACTTTTCCCCCAATCTCATCAGTCGTTTCCTTATTGTCGCCTCGTCGCCCCGTCCAATCATCTTGAGTCTCTTGCCTGAGTTCCTATATCCTTCCCGGTGTCTCCCATCTTCGCTCGTTTTATTCCAGGTTCTCTGAGAAAAAAAAACCGAAAACAACAAATGGAGATCATTTCGAGTCTTGTTCGGGAACACTATGGGACCGTATCTGTTTGCGTTCCGAAATTGAACTGTTCTGTCTTGCTCTGCAGTACGTTCTTTTTCTGTACGTACTTTTTCTTGTTCCCTCAGTTCCATGGCTCGGCTGTCGACATTCATCTGCATTCGCTGTGGTTGACTGACGAAACGATGTTTGTGAAGTCGCACTTCTCCGTAAAATGCACCCGCATTGTCACGGCGCTCGTTTTCCTTCAGTTGTATTTCGTCATGCGCTGTTCGGGGAATTAGCTGTTCCGAGTATTCAAATATTTTTTTTCCTCACAGCTTCTCACTGGCGCATTGAAAGTGCATGCGTAGAACATTGTCATGCTTTGTGTTCCTGTTTATCTGTCATATTTTTAAACATTTTGCTTAATTATCGTGTTTGTATATCTTCGGTCAGCTTGGTCGGTCTGTAGTATTAAGTATAGCGTGTAGTGTTCCCGGTTCTTCAGGCTGCCTCTTTTTTCCATTAACTGATTGATTTCTGAAGTCTTACGACCCAATACTACAATGCGTTTATATGAGAGACACCGTAGTGGAGGGCTCCGTAAATTTCTACCACGTGGGGTTCTTTAACGTGCACGACATCGCACATTACACTGGCTCCAAAATTTCGCCTTCATTGAAATGCAGCAGCCGCGGCCGAGATTTGATGCCGCGACCTTCGGATCAGCAACCGAGTGCCACGACCACTATAGACTACCGGGGGGGAGGGGGGGGGGGGTGCCTGCCTCTTTTTTTCCAATGCTCCATGAGTGCTGAGCTCTATTGCGGTCGGAGGTTTGGTCTACGTTTTGATGGGGGCTAACTACAAGAATGCTGCTGTGATTAGATTTAGGTACTGGTCAGAGAACCGTAGGCGAACGAATTAAACCCAAAACATCGAAATTATTTTCTGGTTCCGAGTCTTGTCTAATGCCTTATATGGTCACACCAGGCATTGGGCATATCGTCGTATTATCGCACGTGTCCGCGTGTGGACGCATTGGGCCATTTTGAGATGCAGCCATGTGTGACAATAAAGGTCTGTGCTGGAACTTTCCTGTATGGATCTATCAGAAATTGAGAAAAATATGACCGTATAGGGACGCCTGCCGTATGTGGCCCGTTATGCACATATGGCCATATCAGAAATTGGGTATATCGGGCTGTTTGTAGCATGTGCCCAGTTTATCGTATCGTTTTGCCCAATTCGTGTCATGGCGATGCGAGACTCATACAAGAAATGCCATATATGGCTGTATGATGAATTTGTCGAAAGGTTGGCTCCAGCGACATTCCCCGTTCTCCATCGGTTTTAGCGATCTGTTCGTCTATCATGAATTGGGCATATATGTCCGTTTACGGACACGTGCCTTATATGCGTAATTCCTGATTCGGCAATGTATGGCCTTCATAAGGGCTTGGTGGTGAATTAGGCCTGCCGCGTAACGCACAGGACACGCAAAAAAAAAAAAAAGTTATTTCCTCCTCCTCGTCCTCGTAGGCACGATCAAATTTTCCGTTTCCCGCTGGATGCTACGAGCTTAGGTAATGTAAATAATTATATTGCGACGAAAGCATCGTACGTAGGACTTTTTTCACTGGTTCAAGGCACTCCAACTTTTCCTATCAGTTAGTGCACGATAAGAAAAGTGCATGGTCTGTTGGAAGTTTAACGGCCGCACGGTCTTAATACAGGTCCACGTTCAAATACAGTATGCTTCTACGGCCGTGCATCTCCTGGCTTAAATTCTATCTGTTTCTCATTTTCTTTTACGAAAATAAGAACGTTACACATAAAGAGAACCACACACCACAAGCGCCCACTCGCAAGCTCAATCGCTTGTGGTGCGTGGTTCTTTCTATATGCGCAACGTCCCAATTTACGCTTTTGTTTTCCTAAATGATGCATTACCAACTGGCCCACTTATCCATTCTTCTTCATTTCTTCATTATTTTTTGGCGCGAATCGGAGTTGCTTTGTTACAGAATCTTCTGTTGTCTTACGCGCACAGCGCACTAATGAACATAAGCACTGTTATCGTGTGCACAGATCTTCTGTGATCTTCTTGTGAAATCGGTGTTTAGATTATCCCGCACTGATAACTGGTCCAGTCTAGCATCCTGACGAGCATGGTCCAGATTTTACCTTCCAGCAGCGTCGCGGTGGTTTTAAAAGATAACGCCATGACAGAACGTAATCGCACGCTTCGTCATTGGCATAATATAGGTATACGGGTACCTAAGAGAGTGTTCGCCCTATCTGCCTTAACAGTCGCGCAAGTCCCGTATCCACCACGTATACCTGCCATAAAAGGGGCTTATCTTCTCTATTTTTCGTCTGGAAGCTGTTTTATGTTTGTAGTAAAAACAGTGTTCGCAGCGTAGTATTCGCTTCTTCCATCACGACAGTTTTGTCAGAGGCATTTCAACGGCTCTGGCTCCTTTCTCAATCGCAGCATTCCTGAAGAGAGCAGGGCGCCGTTTTGAATGCGTGCGGGTCAGCACTATGCCTCATAACGAAGCGTGCACAGCAAGGAGTCGTCAATGGCAGATAGGACATTTACGAAAAAAAGAAAAAAAAAAGGTCCTCACGGGTTAGTAATGAAAACGTCTCCGAGTATATGACGGGTGGACTTCCAATACTGGTCTCACAGCGAAGGAACTCGGTTCACCCTCAGAGACCATATACGGTACGCGCTTCTTTCGTTAGTTTTGGTGGGGCGTTGTTTCAGTAGCCGAGGACTTTGTCACAACGGGAGAGCTTTCTCACACTCCCCTTGGTGCTCGCTTGCGCCCCAAGTTGGGCCACCACCCATGGCGGCACTGCCCGCCGTCGTTGCCATGGGCGCCATCTCGTTTTGAGTGCGATCATGGCGCGAGCACGCGCCAGGATGAGCGATGTGGTTTCGGACCGCCATAAATCCCCCGCGGCCCTGCCGACGCCCGACGCTATTTGTCACGCAGATCGGCTCCTCATTGGCGAAACAGTTTTCTTCCTCTTCATATGAGCGAAGGGGCAGCTCCCACCCAGCCAGGCGCCGCTCTGCTGTCCACTACAGGAAGACCCTTCTTACTTTTTGTCTCTGCGTTATCGAGCATCCTCGAAGCCCCCCTCACTAGCTCTTTCAGTCTGTTTGTTTCAGCTTTTTCCCTTATCACTGAGCAGTACTTCTATCTCGTTCTCTTCTCTTTCGCTGCCGTGTTCATCGCTGGACGCGGAATACGTTTTATTTCTGGCGCCAGAGAACCGTTTAGCTGAAGGATGACCCCCATATCTGCGACGCTTCGAAATCATAATCGCCTTCGCTTCCGTCGCCGCCGACCGGACGGTGAGCAGTTCATTTTTCAGCGGCGGGGCGGATGTCGCTGAGAGAACTGACGCCGTCAGCACTCGCGCAGAATTCGGGATATTTTTTTTTCTTTCTTCTTTTGTATTTTTGCTGATGCGCGAAGAACCGTAAACGTCTTAATGTGACCATCATCTCTTGTGCTGTTCTTTCTGATTTTTTTTTCTTGCTTCTAAAAACGCAGTGTATATCCTTTCTGTGGTAGTGACGGGATCCCCGTCTCATTCGTCTCCGTGGACCATTCTCGCCTCGGTCGCCTGGTGCCTCCTTCTTGGAAAACCCGCGGCACAATGCCTGCGCTTATTATTGTACACCGATGTCGATGGCGCAGGAGGTAACCGTTCTGATCACGCGCTGTGTATAATAGTGACATTGCTATTCTAACTGTGTTCTCCTCGCTCGTTACTGGGCTGCCTTCTTCACTGCATGCCACCATCTTCATTACAGCAGTTCGCGGCCCAGTCGTGTATCCAACCGTCACTAGTATGGACGTCATCCATGAAATAGCTCGCTAACGAAGAGTAGTGGCAAGCTTTGCCTTTATCTCAACTCGGTATTTCGCTATCATGGATGTCGCCTTTGCGACGTGGAGAAATGACAGTCACTATGACGATAAAATTGAGCGAGTTTCTGGGACAAACGATGTCATGCTGTGTGGCTAAGCCATTATAACTCACTAAAACGCCACCTTCATTGGTGAAACTGTTTGAAGTAATGCAGAAGCTGGCTTGCTGCCCACATTTGTAATACCATCAGAACGCTATGCTACTGTTATGAAAGCTTTCTAAACGCTATATGCGATGGTTCCACTATACGCGTTCAAGCGGTTCTCATCACTACCGGATACCTTTACTATGTGGAGGCCCTCCAATGAGCTAGAATAGTAGCTTTGAATGTGCAACCCGAAAGCCTTGCGAAGCTTAGTTTTATGTTCAGACTTCATTTAAGAGACTGGAAGCATCGCAAATCTTGCAGCATCTCTGAACAACAGCTCCCCGAATGCTGCTTCCTTGCAAAACCTAATATCGTGTTGTAACACTGTCGGTCTAGATGCGATAAGTGAAAGCACCTGTGTACACTTTACGTTGACCTTCACCAATAGCCTCTTAAAGCTGCTCTCCCGCCACGGTGGTCTAGTGGCTAAGGTACTCGGCTGCTGATCCGAGGGTCGCGGGTTCGAATCCCGGCCGCGGCGGCTGCATTTCGATGGAGGCGAAATGTCGAGGCCCGTGTGCTGTGCGATGTCAGTGCACGTTAAAGAACCCCAGGTGGTCGAAATTTCCGGAGCCCTCCACTACGGCGTCTCTCATAATCAGAACTGGTTTTGGGACGTAAAACCCCACAAAACAACAACAACAAAGCTGCTCTGCCAAGTAGACAAGGGCTTATATAATAAGCCAGCCCGAGCGGCTTCTCTGGGTCACCAAATACGATCTCTTATACATTGTAAGCATTTTCGTGTCCACGTAGCGCAAGGTTTCCTCGACTGAGTAGACCACCCACCAGGGGAAAGCCACCTCCCTTCTGCCTACAATAAACGTATATTCATTCATTCTGCGTTGCATTCGTTGGAGTAAGTAACGCATTTCGAAAGCCAGTCCCCAAAAACGTATATTGCGAGCTCCGCAGCTGCCTCCTTGAGAGCATTACGCTTATAGAATGGGCTGAAAGCAACCCTTGCGAAAGTCTCGTCCAGCACTTGTTGCTACAAGGGCCCAAGTTAACCGGCACCGGAATGGCCGCTCACGCGCCATTTCATGCGTGCTGCAACCAACGGGCCATTATGTAGGGCGCCCTATATGGGCTTACACGCTTGTAGCTTCTCTTTCAATGTTCATCTTACCCTTGCCCTTCGGAGTGGTCCTTAGCGTAATGACAGCGAGTCTCAAAAAACCCTCCAGCACCGCAGAGGCCAGCCAGGCCGTTCGGCCATATGCCGGGGCCGTAACCAACCAGGCAGCAGCGGGAATTACACTACGCGCGCACTCCCAAGGCAAAGCTGGCGCTATAGAAACCCGCTTGATCGGGAGCTCTGCCACGAGCTTCTGCGTAGAACCGCAGCACGATGCGAAGGGGGAAGAGCCCAACTAAGGGTTGTCTCATTTCCAATTCCAAGTCGACGCGGCATCATCAGCGGTCTGCGAAGTGTATACGGGAAACCGTACGTATAATAGGCGTACGGGATAGAACCTCGTTTGCTTGTACCTCGTTTCCAGTGGCTTTGGGATCGAGGCACGCCACGCCGGCGTATTCGAGGAGGCCAGCCTTCGAGTGGGTACCCCTTTGGGTCCCGGAATTTGTTAGCGAGGCAGCTCGGGCGAACGTCGCGGTTATCCCAAACACGCGCGGAACGCTAGGCACGCCGTGGGGCTTTGATGGGAGGCTCTCTCGCGCGTACCTTGTTAGCGTGGATAGCGCCGTCTCCGAAATGACCCACTCTCTCGGTATGTATGCAGGAATCCTTAAAGGTGTGCGGGAGCTTTCGCGGGACCGATGAGATCAGAGCCACCACCACTCCGTGATGTAGGCCTGATTTCGCATCGGGTCGTGGGGGAAGAACGCTGATTGGCCGAGTGGGAAACGCGGGCCTGCCGGAAGTACCACTTGAACTGGCTCTACGTACACCGGTTGCATTTTGGGAATCAAATAACGAAAATATATTGGCCGCTTCGCCTGGCATTACCTTAGCGGCGTTCCTTTCGAAAGGAGAGTTGCTTGATAGCGGCCTGACGAGGTAGGCGGAGCTTCAAGAAGTGGCCGCTTTTTCCCGCGGCACTCTCGGCGTCCACCCAACAACTCACTATTGTAGTTACAGCTGCACTGGCAGCATTTGTTCCTTCGATGTTCTCACGTGAATTCTTCTAGTTTTTTTTTTTTCGAAGTGTATCTATTGGTGTAGAAAATATGCGTGGTTGATTTGTGGGGTTCTACGTCCCAAAACCAGCTATGATTATGAGAGACGCCGTAGTGGAGGTCTCCGAAAATTTCGACCACCTGGGGTTCTTTAACGTTCACTGACATCGCACAGTATACGGGTCCCAACATTTCGCCTTCATCGAAATGCAGCCGCCGCGAACGGGATTCGATCCCGCGACCTTCGGATCAGCAGCCGAGTACCATAACCACTAGACCACCGTGGCGGGGTAGAAAATATGCAGACTGCGACTATTATCAGCATTGCGCCTTCTAAATTCTTAACTGTGAATAAATAAAAAAGAACTATCACAATGCTGTAACACTGAAGCCGAATAAAGAGCTGAAGGCGATGAGAACGGAGACCCGAGTCGTGAGTTAGTGACTGCCAATGTTAGGTATAGAGTATATAGATTTTCTGCAGGATGTGCGATTGATATCTGTTTTCTGCTTGGGAGGTTACTTAAGCCTAGCAACGTTCTCGTGGTAGCGTTGCGAGGTCGTGGACGCGGCGTCCGCCATCATGATCGGGCATACACGAGGTGTACTGCAGCGCTCCATTATTGATTACCCTGCACTTCAGCTTAGTAACAATATACTTGGTTGCCTCCCACAACAAAGCGGACTTACCTTTTAGTTTCTCTTTTAATTTCCAGTTATCATAGCCTTGAACAAGGCCCGACTAACTTAGTCGTCCTAAGAAACATTTTATCCTTGCACGTTCCGCCTCGGCTTCTTGAAAAGATGCGTGAAAGCCGCAGTAGTGAAGTTTAGCGGTGTGTTGTTGACTTCTGTAAGCAGGCTACATTATGTGATCCTGGAAATAGCAGACATGTTTTCGACATTTCCCTGCAACCAGCTGACAGAAGGCAGCGGTGGTGTACTACGGGTCCCTTGAAGCGCGAGCCGACTGATCCACGTACGCTAAATGCCGCCCCAGCAGCTCGTTGCTCGCATTTGTTTATACCGTGCCAAGAACACATACGTAAGGCTCATAAACCGAGCTCTGCGGACGTCAGTGATAAACTGTGGAGTCACTGTGCCTCCTCGGATGAAGCACCACTGTTTGCTTTCTCTCCTTTCCCTCTCGGTATCCCATGATCCTCCATCTCCTGTGTAAGAGAGCAAACCGAACACGCGTCCGGTTAACCTCCCCGCTTTTCTCTTTCATCGCTTTTCGTTATTCACACTGTCATTAGCTAGAGAAGGAGGACTGCGGAGTTACGCTGCACCTTTCTCCCTCTTCTCATTCCCTTAAATGTACACATGATACTTTACGACAACGCCTCCGCGTGTCATCGTCCTTCCTTACAGCGGCCCCTTCGTGTATATTAATTTCTCTCCACGGTGAGCTGCGTGGAAATCCCGCCTACTCGTCCACACCGCCGCCCACCATTCTAGTTAAACGCCCACAGCTTTCGATAGAGCGCCCACCGCTTCGACTTGCCCAATTGAAACTTGAAATGCGTGCCTGAGTAACCAAGGACGGATACTGCGCGCGCACGACAGAGGGCCACGCCTCCCACCACCTGTGTCACGTAAACAGTAGTTCTATAGGCGGCTTTGTAGCTTCAATGATCCCCGAATCCACAGCAAATTCTCGAATGTACGTGCCCTTGCTCCCGTTTCACATGTGCGAGTCTCGGAGCTAATGTCGATGCTTTCCACGCGAAGGATGCACGTCGAGGTATGTGCAAAATTTGTTTGTCATTTTAGCAGCTTCCACTGTTGAGTGCGTAACACACAGTCTCTCCCCCGTCCCCCTCCGCCTTCAGCATACGCACGCACCAACCCGCTCGCGAGATGTGCATATCTAGGGAGAACCGTCACCACCTCCTTCCGACCACAGCCATGAAGTGTTAGCCTTTCGTTATCATTCATTCATTCATTCATTCATTCATTCATTCATTCATTCATTCATTCACTGATATTAAATACCAATACGGTGTGCTTACTCCAGTCGCCCCTCATATTCAACAGAAAACAAACGTTTTTGACCAGGCTGAACTGTGCAAGTAGGCTTCCCCGCATACTGCCTCTTTATGCAGAGAAAGACGCTTGTAGTTATACGAGTAGCATTGCTTTCTAAATACCACGCGTATGTATTCGCTCCGTTAATAATAATAATAATAATAATAATAATAATAATAATAATAATAATAATAATAATAATAATAATAATAATAAAGTCTCTGGTCGCATAATATGCAACGCCTTCTACTACTAATCACCCTGCTTCTCGCAGACTTCAGTAAATAATTTCAGGTATTTGTCTAATTGAAGAAAAGAGTCGCGCACCGCTTAGATTCAATTGATTTCCCACAATTTCAGCTGCAGACCTTGGCGAGGAAAGTTCGCCTTTATGAAAACTTTGCAAAACAATGTTTTCTTCCTTCGTGCGTCGTAGGAAATCTTCAAGACGCACTGTGTTTCATATTTCACTTCCATATTTTTGCGCTACCGTGGCTGCACTTTTCTTTCCGCAAGTCAAAAAACAAAAAGGAATATTCGCACACGAGAATATGCATTTTACTCCCCTCGAGTAGAGACGAAATTATTACGAGCATGTTCAGAGCGGGCCCGCACCGCGCTTTTCACCGACCGGTATATAAAATAAAATAGAACGACGAAGCAACTGTTTTGTCCTCTTTCTTTTTTTTTATATCCGTGTTATTATTTATACACGCTCGCGCCATAGCGTTGAAAAACAAGAAAGAAGTGGCGTGCGCTTGCCAGCGTGTGATTTGAAATGCAAACTCAGAAGCATTCGTTATAGTTTGGCAGGGCGAGGTGCAAAGCTTGGAGGGAGGAAAAGAGAAGGCGGGGGGGGGGGGGGGGGGGGGAGGGCGCGTGATTCGGTAGACCACGAGAAAAGAAGTGTTATGTACGTCTATAAATATAAGTTTTCTTTGTTTTTGTTGTTGCCCGCACGCTGTCTTCGAATTTCGAGTCTTCCAAACCGCCCGCCTACCTTGAAAAATAGCTTCGGAGACCGATGGTCGAAATATGGAAATTCCATCGCGTGCGCTCCTTGAGGCCTAAAACACAAGGGCCCAACTTATTCGCGCTCATTTTTTTAGCATGTTTGTCGCCCTCGTTTTGAGCTCGAGATATTTTCTTTCTTTTTCTCCCTTTTTTTTATTCTCGTATTTCTTTGGTTGATGCCGTTGTGTTTGTGGTGGTAGCGTCGGTGTGAGCTGCTTCTATCGGCGGGTAGAATATGGCGAGCGTAGATGAATTATATGCAAGGATAGCAAAACCACCAGAAAAACTACAAATTAAAGGTGACGAATCGGGCGCAAAACAATCTTCTCTCTCCTCAAGCGTTTCCCATATTCTTTCTCTATTCGTCTTGCAAAAGTTATTGTTTTTCTGCGCGTGCTATTGCGCTCTGTGGAACAGAACATGCCAAATCAATTGCACTGCCGCAGTTCTTATTTTTCTTTCATTTTTATATATACAGGTACGTCTTCTACGCATCACCGTCAGTGAAATATATTGCTATACCACAACACTGCTATACCACAAAACTTCTCCAGCGTGTCACTTTGCCAAAACCTTGAGAAAGTATTTTGAAACTCGTAGGTACTCCAGCCCCGCAATATCCTGCAAAAGCCTCTGAAGCAGGCTTCTTAAATGAGACTGTAATGGAAAGTTCTTAGCTATAACACTGTTTTGCCAATTCCATACTTCTAACTTATATTAAGCGATCCAACGAGAAGATACGCCTTGTCGCGATGAACTTAAAGCCGCAGCTATGAGCAAAGAGCTGTGTGTGCTGCGTCATTTCGTCAGGCTGTAGTTTTGCGCTTCTCAGCGGCGAAATATAAAAGGCAGCCTACCATGAGCCTTCATACCAGACCTCTTCATACCAACTATGGAAGAACAGAACACAGCAGTAAACCACCTAACACAGCCACATCATATGCGAAGCTCTTAAAAAGGTGTTCAGTTAAGTTACGGTGTGAATGAGTGGCAGCTATAGTGTTGTCGATAAAAACAGCTTGCCACTTTGCGGCACCTTCGTCGTTTGAAATCTTTGCCACCTCCCCCTCCCCCCCCTACCTACGCCTAAAGCTGTCATCGTAATCTATCTCTCTCTCTCTCTCTCTCTTCTTTTTTTTTTCGTCTTCCGTTTTTTTTTTTTCGACTGACTCTCTCTCTCTCGTTTTATATATGTAGGTGTTTCACCACCGCCGTCCCCAGGAGCCCAGCGAGCCCCCGCAACGACCGTGGCAATACAACGTCAGGACCTACAACGTAATAGCGCTCCACGTCCAATGGAAACAAAAAGGAACAGCAAAAGGGAAATGTTCTCCCGTATCCAGCACCGTTCCGTTTCGCACCGTCCTCCAACTTGTCGAAGGGCATGGCACGACGTGGCACGCCGACATTTCACGGTAAGTGCGGTGGAAAAACTTAAATTGCTCCTTGCCGTGACGCAAGTACCTCGTCCCAGTCCCATCACAATCTCCCCACCGTATTTTTTTTTTGTTCTACGATTCTTACTTCTTTTTGGACCCCCGAACGCGCACAGTGAGAGCCGCGGCACGTTTTGCTTTCCCCGTCTTCGAAGTGTGCGCAGTAATAGAGGCAGCTGACGCTGGAAGCCGTGGTAGCGGTGAGTTTTCTGGTCGTAGGGCGGTTTGTAGAAAACCCACAGCCGTGAGTGCCATCGCGCTCTGACACCTACTCGCAACCCCGAGGCCTTCGTATAAGAAGAAAGGGGGCGAAGGGGAGGTTTGGAGCGCCTGGGTGGCGAATCGTGGAGCGTAGCGGCCCTGCGGTGGCGGCACCGGCTGTGCTGCGCGAGAGAACCGTGGGGTGAGATTGGGGAAGAGGGAGTAATGGACGTGGATAAGGTGAGGCTGTGAAGAGTCGTAATGATAGTCGTAGACGAAAAGAAAGGGGGGGGGGGGGGCAGCAAATGCTCACGATTGATCGAGGCTGAGTAAAACGCTTGCGTCTGCAGAGATAACGCTCGCCTTTCACCTTATAGTTCACGAGGGGGAGCGCTATAGTGTAAACTGGGCTGGCGCACGAAACGAGCAGGGAGGACTGTTACACGTGAGTCCTTTGCGGTGAATAAAAGAAAGAAAACGGGATCAGCGCGGGAAGTGTGAAAGGGTGATTCAGGTTGTACGTGAAGATAATGATAGGCCAGTTGGTTCAGCTGAAGCTCGAGAAATGAAGGGCCACGGGAAGCGTTCCACGTAGGTGTGATAGGCGCCGTCAGCTGGAAACTACCTCCGCAGCGTGATGTTGGCAACGGTAATATTGAAACTTACACGTAGGCGTGAGCTGTCTTTCAGCTCCGCCGGAATGTGTGCCTGTAATCTCGAGAACCACACCCGTGTGGTTCTCGAGCTGACGAGATTCACACGTGCGACGAGATTTAGTACTCGCCTTGATCGTTGATACCAAATGTAATCACGTTAGCGTTGGACCGAATGTATCTGAGATTCGTTAAAAGCTGACGACACGACAAAGTGGCCACCGAAACATGTTACGTCACCGAGTATACAGCGAAACGTCAGAGACACCATGCTGCTGACAATGTGGCACGATTCATTAATACTGGCTCACTCGAAGCAAAAAGCGCACGCCTCGAGGCATGCACCGGAGCCCAGGGAAGCGAGCAATCCCGACGGGTCTACTTGCACAGCACCCATCGTAGGATTGCACTATTTTGAGCATGCGCGACAAGCGTGTAAACAGGGCGGCCATCGTGGCATAAGAGAGGCCGTGCGTCTCAACGTCGTCTTGTCTTAATTTGCATGACAAACTAGGTGTAGTACAGACACGCGCAATAGCACTCACTCGTGCGCGAACGCCGTGTTATGCGCACCCATGATTCTTAGTAGCGTATATTCGTATACTCGAGCAACAAATTTGCTGAACCACGCCGCACACTTGCCTTCATCAGCTTCTATATTACAGTCCTGTTTCAAGAAGAGCGAACGAGAGATATATGCGAAACGCCATTTAAGTAAACATTACGACTTAGTCGTGATCGGAATAAGAAGGTTGGGAAGGCGAAAAGAAAAAGAGGCGAGAGACCGGAACAATAGCGCCGCGTTTCGAGCTTCGTCGCCCCTATTGGTGTTCGACGAAAGAAGCCCACTGCGTTCTGTAAAACGGGGCTAGTCTTCATCGCGTGCGCTCGCGGCCGGACTATGTCGGATGGAGATTTAGAGTGTCGTATTGTACTCACACGGCGCGTTCGCCATTGGAATCCCCGCTGTCTGGCGAGGTTTGGTCTTGAGCAAATAGTACGAAGGCTTGATGAAGAATCTTTGTCAGCGTGGCTTCCATTCATCTCTGAGCGCGCACTTGTTCCGGGGGCTTCCTTTTGTCCTAGACCGCGTGTGTGCTCAGCGCCCGTCTCTGAAGCTCACGCACAAGCGAACTATACTATACTCTTTGTGCTTGCTTCAGGAGAATAGCAGCCGGGTCTTCTGCCATTCCCGGTGATGTTCTTTGTGGGAACCATATACAAAAGAAAGGAGTTTGTATTAGGGAGCGTAATCAGCATCTCTCTAAGGATTTCTGAGTGGTTTCTGGCTGTGTCCCCAAGCACGACATACAAATTGCATTGTTATTGTATCTATACGCCTCTGTAATATCTTTATAATGCCGCATATTCTAGCCGTGCCTGGCGTTATGGATCGGTAGGCAGTTTGTAATCCGGTGTAAACTATTGAAAAGTACTGTGCAGGGAGCTGCTATACCAAAAGCAACTGTGGAACTTTATCTGGTCTATAGGCTGATGCATTGATAACGAGATAAGACTGCATCGAAGTGGCTAATGACGTGTATCTAACACGCCTTGTTTCTTTGACCGCGATCGAGTGCAGATAAGCGATGGAGGAAGGTAAGTTGAAAATTCACAGGAAAAGCATTTCTGGGATTTAATCGCGAAACGGCAATCGTATTATGAGACGAAAGTTGTGGCTCTAAGCTAACGTCGACGGGCATATCGAAGTCACCGATTTTGAGCTGTCAAACACCTCACTTCGCCACTGCTTTGGGCTGATTATGGGATACGCACTGCAGCCGGGAACTGGAGATCCAGTTCGGTCACCTGGAACTGAAACATAAAGTGTGTTTCAAACAGAATACAAGGGAGTTCTTCCATTGGTCCTTCGTAAAAATGCGACCGCCACGGCCGCTACGGAAGCATATACCTCAAGCCGAATAGCGCAGCGTGAAGGCGTGTACAACCGCCAGATACAGTTCTTCCTAAATTTCCCACCGTTACATCTTGTTCAACTGAGGGGTTAAGCCACACGTAAAATGGGCCATACCCCTGTATTCACAATTGTACCAATGTTCTTGCGTTAACAGGCAACCTACTGCAACTCCCACGTAACGTAAAGTACTGGGGACACTGTTGATTCGTTCTATCTGAACATTGTATTCTGCGCCGAGAGAACTTATTCGGTTGTGCCCATTCTCCAGTTCGCCTAAAGCATCCAACTCCACTGAAGTCTTAAAACGTGTTTCTATAGCGATGTTCTCCTGCAAAGCCGACCCGCTATTATAAAGCAGGGATGAATCTTGACGTGCTTGACGCCTCCCGTGCTTCCGCACCCTTTCTCAAAGCAGTCCTGCCTCCCCCGATCATTGTCTTCTCCTCTTACCCCCGTCTTCCTTTTCTCACTTAATTTCCAAGCGTGGATTTCGCTTCCTCGGAGTAAGGGCCGCTTCCTAATCCGCTCTCTCTCTCTCTCTCTCTCTCTCTCTCTCTCTCACTGCAAGTGAATATAATCCCATGCGCCTTCATTAATTACTGGAATAAATGGACGCCATCCCTCGCTCCCGGGCCCGCCTGCCATTCTTGTCCCCCACCAAGCCGTGACGTCATTAAGACTAGCACCGTGGCTGCTTCGCTGCGCGGCAACAGTGCCATGCGGCGCAGCCCGAGCTGCGCGAGTTAATAGCGTACAGGGGAACAACCCCCAGCCTCCTTCATTTTACGCGCTCCTTCGCGGCTGCGACTTCGTTGTCGGAACCCCGGTTAATTATATGGTTTTTGGCGGTGTCTATTGCAAGAACTCGTGGCTTGTCATGGCGGCCTTTAAATTACCCAGGGAGGGCTTACGATTCTTTACCGTCCGCGAAGATAAAAGTCCTCTGTGTAGACACTGGATATGAGCGCACTTTGTCAAAAGCGTCTATCGGGAGTCGCGGTTTGGGAGCCCAAATCTGCTGCATATTCATCGCCCGGCAGCCGTAGCGGCGCCGGCTTTATGGTTCCGAGTCGGATTACGCTTAGGCGGAATTAATTGCGGTCGTAAATGAGCGCGACGTGCGGCCGCTGGTCAGAAGTGTGTGTGTGTTTATGTATGTTCTGGATGCAAGCAAGCGGCGTTGGGGGAAGTTGCAGAGATTCGTTGTTGTCAGTTTCTAATGAGCGAGACATTTACATTTACAAGCCCGCGTGCCCTTTTAGAGGTTAGGTTTCTCTTAATTACACACCCTTGGAGTTGGGAGTGGAAAGCTACAAAACTTGCGAGTAGAAGCCCAGAAGAACGTTTCTTTTTATACATATTGTACCTCTTTAGTTGAATATGACAGCTTTGACGTGATTCATTTGGTGCGGTGCCGTTATTAATTTCTTTAAAAAAAAAACACCGATGTACGCAAAAATGGCTCACGCGTGCGCGACCTTGCAATGGGCACCACCGCCTGCTGTCGCAAATAGTCTCCACATGTATAACTCCCTGGCCACCACTCTCTTCGGCGCGTGTATTCTTCAGAAATTTATCAGTTTTCTTACAAGAAACCAAGAGAGTCAGGGATAAAGGCGCTAGCATGCGCTTGACTAAAGCCTCGACCTCTGTGCAATCTGCGTTCAGTGAGGAAGCACGCAGAAAGCAAAAAAGAAGAGCAGCAAAAATAAATAAACAAAATAAAATAAATTGCGGGAAGGAGACCTAAACAGCACAGGATCATAAGGCGAAATAAGAATTAAGCATACCAATAAAGAACAAGCGTAGAAATTTATAACTACAAAATGAAAAGAACATGAGCCCACACTTTCGGCTTGATAATATGGATGAACAGTGAAAACACTATATTTAACATAGCAGTCAACTTGTATAAGCATACATAGATGATGTGGCTTACATACTAAAAGAAAACAATGCAGTTCACGGGAGAAAAATTATCATTAATGAGAACTTCCAATGCACAAAAAGTACGCAGACAAAGAAAAAAAAAACAACCGCACAACGCGAACGACTAGCTATAACTATATTCACGTATGTCTGTTTTACACAATCTTTTCCTACGTCATTTCCTTTAACTTATTTTTTAGTTTTTTACTTATCTTAATATTCAAGTTTTACCAGTTATCACAACTTCCTGTCCGTTTTGCACAGTCGGAAGGCTTAGTATCGTCTAGATGCGCTGTGTGCAAGATATATATTGTCTTTTTACGAGCGTTAGAAAATGAATCTTGGAATTGGATTTTTCGGCTATCATCATCAGCCTGTCTACGCCCACTGCAGAGCAAAGGCCTCTCTCATAGATTTCCAACTATCCCTGTCCTGTGCTAACTGTGCCCAATTTTTCCCCGCGAACTTCCTGATCTGATCTGCCCACCTAAACTTCTGCCGCCCCCTGCCACGCTTGCCTTCTCTCGGAATCCACTCTGTTACCCTTAATGACCAACGGATGTCTTGTCTTCGCATTACATGGCCCGCCCACGCCCATTTCTACTTCTTAATTTCTATTAATATGCCCCTAACACGCGTTTGTTCCCTAACCCACTCCGCTCTCTTCTTGTCCCTTAAGGTTACCCCTACCATTTTCCGTTCCATAGCTCGCTGCATAGTCCTCAATTTAAGCTGAACCCTCTTAATTAACCTCCAAGTTTCTCCCCCGTAGGTGATTACCGGTAAGATGCAGCTGTTATACACTTTTCTGTGTTATACACCTGGCTATAGTCGGATACAACTTTAGAAGTCTGCGCAAAAGGCGGTAGAACACAAGCCTACGCCGATGGGCCCGCGGTCAGTCACGAGGTTGGTTATTCCGCTCACAGAACATGGCAGCCCACGCCTCGAACTGCACGGTTTCTCGCCAGCAGCAATAAACGGTTTCACTCATGGCATTTCTATGGAGTCGAAGTATAACAGTAACCGCGTACTTAAGTACGCGGTTACTGTTATACTTCACGTTAAAGCTACTCTTGCCGGTTCTTTATAGGGCAACTCCGGCGGTTTTTCGCTACATTCTGATATCGCTGTTTTCCAATTGCAGCGATAGTCCTGTAACAGGTGAGGTGGTTCAGCTTGGTCTGAAACTCGCCAATAATTTTAAATACCCTTATAAACGATGTGTTCAAGCTGAAACCGAAACGGGTAGATGTTCCGTGCAGCTGATACGTTGACGTCACAGTCTCCCCGCCATCTGAAATATTTGGCTGGTGCCAGAAAAATGAAAGTGGCGTTGCCATCCGACGATATATTGAGTTATGCCGGCTTTCCTGAACCTGACGGCGACGATTTGAGCGTTTAAGTATCACCATTTTGCCCTGGACCGCCCGCCTGCTCGGGTACGCAGCGTTGAGCGTAACGACGTCAAAACGAAGGGTGGCCCGGATTGGAATCCGCTACAAAACAATTTTAAATTCATTTTCCGAAAAACTAAATGACTTGCAACCACCTGGCTTGAGATATATTCTTGCAGTACGGAGGAAGATCCGTGGACATTGAAAGATCACCGGAGTTGCCCTTTAACGGGACAGTCTGCGGTTCCCGATCTCGCATCGTAGTAGACGATGTGCTACGTTGTGGAAGGCGTTGACGCGGGGAGGGGGACAATTTCCTTAGTTGCTGGGGCAACTGGTTGCCGCACTACGGCTTTTCTCTCCTTTCTACCTCTTTCACTCCCGTTCCCCTACCCCCACGGTCGCTGAGCCGCGCTCCCAATACGGGCTGCAGAAATTAGCGTCCTTCACCAAACCGAAACCGAACCACAATCATCATCATCACCACCACCACTACCATTATCGGTCATCTGGGCGGGACCTCTCCAGACTTCTTAAGTTGTTTCCGACTGTAAACCTGTAGGCCTAAGTCACGTCGTGACCGAGCTTCTATTGGGGCCTTATCGCGCGTAGAATGTGCTACAGAAATGCACGGATGCTCAGTGCTATTATAAGTGCTGCACTTCTACGGACGCGGTTCCTCAAGCGTTCCTTACTAGAAGTTTCAGCTTTCATTAAAGTCGACCTCCTCTGTTCCATGACAACGTCACGGAATAAAATTGCGACGTTAAGTCTCACTGATTCGTTTTCACCATGATCAACAACCCCTGAAAGAATTTACCTGAAACTGGACTTCACTGTTATCTTCGGGAACTCCACTTGCATGCAGCATTTCAGGAGAACGTCTACAGGGTTTCTACAAAACATTAAAAAGGAACACAACAACTGACGTGACGCTCCGCTCTGCGTATAATCCGCGCAAATCGAATGGTAACAAATTCGATGTGAAGTGGTCTAAACGAGTGTGCTTCGCAGTGAATGGTTCCAGTTTAAGGCCTCGAGTAAAGGTTAACAATAATGATTAACTGGGCTTTTACGCTCCAAAACCACGATATGATTACGAGAGACGCTGTAGTGGAGGGCTCCAGAAATTTCGACCACCTGGGGTTCTTTAGCGTGCACTGACGTCGCACAGTACACGGGCCTCAACACTTCGCCTCTATCGAAATACAGCAGCCGCAGTCGGAATTGGATCCCGCGACCTTCAGATCAGCAGCCGAGTGTCATAGCCACTAGACCACCAAGGCGGGGCGAATTGAGATTGCAAGAGATAAAAGGTTGTGTGGAAGGTGAGAAGTTAACCAAGTTAATTTCCAGTTCCAGAAAAGGGCAAGGAGAGACAGAAAGGTAGGCAAATAATAGCGAGAGAAGGAGAGACGGGAGAGAAGATTCATAAACATAGTGGGATCGTGCTTAAGACGCCAGCTATATCCAGGAGACGAGAACTTTTGGTGATGTTTCCTGGCACTTCGAGAAGGAACTTGTTAGCTGCGTAATAACCACAGTGCTTCACGTTTGCGACTCTTCAATCGTCTCCCTGACAAATTTTATTGCATCGCGCCATTTATTCCGCCTTCTTTAATTCCCTTTGCATCCCTATATAGCATAACGCAGCCAGCCGGCCACTGGCAAACCCGGCACTCTTCTCTCTGCTTAGTTACTGCGACCCACGATTACCGATTATGAAGACATCCATTGTAGCTGCCGTAGACTATGCCAAACTTGTGCCGCCTTCTCCTTTAGGTTTCCTTTTCTTAACTCTCACTTCTTTCCTAACTTCCTTGTTAATTATTTAATCCAATATTTCACAATTCGTTTCTTCCTTTCGCAAATAAAAAAAAAGGTAGTAATAAATCGAAGTTTTCTTTGTAGTACACTTGTTCATTTTGTACTTTTCCCTAGCCGAGCGTGTAATACCGTAAACTCACCTCTGCCCCCCTTCCCCTGACAACACACAACTTTCCCTGTAAGCTCTTTTACACCCTCACTCTGTTTAGCCTCACACACCACAGCGCGCTGATGCCGCATCAGGTTGCATTTTCTGTACGGTCCCCGAATTTCTCCTAATTTCTTCTATTGAAACCCACAGCAGCGTTCCCTCGACAGTCACTCTGCTAACGCCTTACACTGCATCATCAAGAGCATTGCCACTTCTTCTTGCCCGGGCTTCCCGGAGTGATTCCGGCCTTTCCGTGCAACCCTTCTCCTACAAAGGGAGGATTACACAGAGAACATCTCTTTCTTTTTTTTAAATTTAGTTTTCTTCTTAGTCTTCTTCTTCTGTTGCTTTGTCAATACTTTTTTTTTAACAATTTACTGCGTCACTGTCCCATCTCCTGTTTGATTTTTTTTTCTTCTCGTTTGCACGTGCTGGATGTTGTTCAGCCTTGTGCAATGTTTCATTTTCTTACTCTCTACGTCCCTTCCCAGCCCTTTCGTTCGCTACTAAACCTTCTCACATCCTCGCCCGCAACTGCAGTTCTCATCTTTCCCCCAGCAACCGAGCTTTCACGAAAGTGGGGTGTCGTGCGCGCGCCACTTTTAAGCCGCCACGCGGTCGTTTCTGCGGCACACCGACTGCGAAGTTGAGCCTTTGAACGGCGGCGCCGAGAGCTCTAGTTTCGGATTACCTCCACGCCGACCGTGCGCAACCCCTCCCGCACACACGCAGCCCACCGGTTTGGGCCAGGGCTCAAAGAGTTCTTTCACTTCTTCTTCCTCTTCCTCATAATTCTCTCTCTCTCTTCTGATTCACCCCCCATCGTGAACGACCTCGAATAGCCGGCAGTTCATTGTGATTGTGCACTGTTTGCTTACTTAGAGAAATTGCTTTCTTTTTGGTCGCTTTGTAACGACGTTCATTGGGAGCGCTGGAACGTGCATGTGCGTGTATATCCTGGAGTATTAATAACGTGATACAACGAGAGATTTGTGGAAGCTTTTCCAACCAAGAGGAATTGAAACCTGCCAATGAGTCATATCGCGAGAGATGGGGCGGGTTTGATACTGTTTAGTACTTTGCTTTATGTGTCACTTTCTTCCCTGCAGAAAATCTTATGTGTTACAGAATGGTAGCCAGTACAATATCCCGCCGGGTTGTGTCGAAGCAGATCCTCATTTCACACCCGTGCTACGCTCTCTTTTTGTATGAGCCAAAGGCATCCGAGAATCGGCGATTTCCTGTCTGTGAACCTCACTCAAGTTGGGCTTCAGTGTGTTAAAGAAAAATTGCATCTAATATGTTGAGAAGTTCTTCGGGAGCTCTAGGCTACCTCGGTTTGCGGTGTCTATCAAACCTGTACCTCCCGTGCTGTTTTGTCTTGATGTTTCGCAATGCTATAGTCGAAAATGCTAATGAGTACAACGTCGAGTCAGTAACGCTGCCGTGCGTACAAACAACCGAGGGAGTGTGTTCTGTTGGGATACGTGAGATAACAGCACGCTGTGCATGCACGAGGATATTCATCACTGTTCTCTTTTTTTTTTCTCCCTGTAAGCAAGCATTCTACTTCCTCATTCAAACGTCGACGTATGCTTCTCTCCTTGTACAACTGCGTCTCGTTCTAAATGCGAAAGCGTCGTTCGGACCGTTCAATTCATCCCCTCTCCCCACCCCCCATCGATGCACACCTCTTTACCACCCCCCTGCGTCCCTTCAAATGAACCTTTAACGAAGGGGCGCATGGAACGCAAACTGCAAGATATCTTAGTGCGTCCCCGCCTACACCGTCTGTAAACGATTGCCGAGTACGAAGGCGATAAAAAGTTTTTGAAACATCGCCGCGTTCTTGCTTCTTGTTTCTTTTCTTTCCCTTTCTTTTTCGTTTCTCCACAGACGCTCGAGCTTGCATTTTACAGGCAGCGACGGCAGCGCCGACATCAGTCAGCATTCGAGAGATGTGCTTATGACAGTCGCGTCGGCTCGTTAATGATATCTATCGCTGCTACTTCTTCGTCGATCCCTTCTTCTTCTTCTGCTTGACTTCCTCTTTTTTTCACGTTGAATCGAAAGTCGCCAGTGGGCGTTGATCGAGCGATTTAGGACTTCGCCATGCACACGGAAAAGAACAAATACGCAACCAAAAAACAAAACAAATAGATGATTTTTTTTTCGTATGTGTTCGCTCTGCGTTCTGAACCGCACTTGCTGTAACATTTTTTTTTTTTTTTTGCATTTTGTTGCACTCCAGAGTTCTTACAGAGCATCGGCAGTAAGAAAAACAACGGGGGCTGCTATCATGTGTCCCGCGCGGCTGCTTTATGGCCAAACAATGGAGGCATTAGGCGAGATTAGAAATACGGAACATGGAAAACGCGGGGTTTTTGCCTCCGCTCTCTTCCCTCTTCGAGCTCTCGCCAGCCTCTCCCTCATTCCCGCGAAACTCTTGTCTTCGCTTCCCGTTTGCTTCCGTTTCCTTTTCTTTTACTTCATCATCCGCGATATAATAGTGCATGCGTCGAGGCTGTGGCTGGCGTCGTGTGGGCGCCGCGGTGTTTGTTTCATTTGGCGAGAACATTAAGTATCCCTGATATATTCTAAATGACCCCCCGCGCACATGTGGTGGGAGCTCAAACGCCTGCCGTTGACGCTGTTTGTTTTTTTTTTTTTTTTGCCTCGTGCGAGTGACGTTGTTGACTGAGATCGAAATGGCGCGAGCTTTCGGCGTAGCATTATTCCGGATTATGACGTTTGGGGTGGCGAGCGAAGCAGCCTTTGGGACAAAGCACTTTGACGCGGTGAAGGCAAAAACGCGAAGAAGGAAAGAAGTGTGCTTCAAACATTTCAAGCATATCTTTAGTTGGAAGTCCTAAACTTTCGTTGAAACCTAGCTTTAGTGCGTAATTTCGTTGTGGCTTTCCTTTTGCCTGAATTTGCGGCCGGAAATGCTGCGGTTTTTCAGTATGTGCTATGCCGTAAACTATCTTTCTGCGCCCAGCTCTAGGCAAACAACTTTTAAGCAGACGGCGCCTCAGGAAATCACTCTTATGTCTCGTTGACGATCAGATTGTGGCTGGAAAACACGGCAAGGCCACAAGGCCCTGCCGTGTTTTCCAGCCTAGTGCGGAATCTAAGTTGATTGTGCGCTAACTGAAATACCGTGCAATTGTAGTGCTTCTTTCTTTCTTTTTTTTTTCTAGGGATGCTGCTCTGTCCATAGCTCCACTTCAAGTTACACAATTTGTGCAACTGCCATGTTACATAAATTGCACCGTTCCATACTGAGCACCGTTCCATGCCTCAGCATGGAACGATGCTTGAGTATGGTGAATGTGACAATAATAAAAGCGCTCGCTATACGTACTGGAGTAGGTCACCACATGTACATGTACATATCAGCCTAATTTTATGTTCACTGCTGAACGTTGGACAAGTTGTTTTTAGGTGAGTCTAAGTGGTTGCACTGAAGCTCTCGAAAAGGGGCTGCGGTCTTTCATGCGGGACGACTCTTAACTGCTTCCTTTCTGTAGCTGGGGCTTCTTTCGCTGTCCCGCTTTCGGTCTTCTCAATTGCATGTCGGAGCATAAGAGTATCCAGTCCTTCTCGATCCGTAGCGTACCTTCGCGCACATATCTAGCAACCAAAAAAAAAAGTAAAATGAAAGAAAGACGTGTACTTCAGCAACGATGTCCAGAGCAATCACTTTCACTGACCACGAAAACATAAGAGATCCTCGAACAGAGAGCTAGCAAGACAGAAGGAGATTCTTTGTAAACGAAATTCGGTTCAAAGTTAACGGTCTCTCGACTGATGACAACTCAATCGCGACATTCACTTGAGAATGGGGCGAAAGAATAAAGTGGACAGAGAGGCCACCTGCTGGAGACAGGAGATTACCTAAGCAACCGAGCACCAAGTCAAGGTACTTCACTCCCCATTAGAAAAAACCGTTGGGTGCCCGGCGGCATTGAGAATCGAACGTACGACCTCCCTGTGCCCCGCCAAGGTGGCCTAGTGCCCCGCCACGAGGGTCTAGTGGTTATGGCACTCGGCTGCAGATCCGAAGATCGCGGGATCAAATCCCGGCCGTGGCGGCTGCATTTCGGTGGAGGCGAAATGTTGAGGCCCGTGTGCTGTGCTATGTCAGTGCATGTTAAAGAACCCCAGGTGGTCGAAATTCCGGAGACCTCCACTGCGGCTTCTGTCATAATTAGAGCTGGTTTTGGGACGTTGAACCCCACAAATCAACCAAGGCGGTCTAGTGGCTATGGCACTTGGATGCTGATCTGAAGGTCGCGGGATTGAATCCCGTCCGCGCGGGGGCTGCATTTCGATGCAGGGGATACGTTGAGGCCTGTACACTGTGCGATATCAGTGCATGTTTCAGAACCCCGGGTGGTCAAAATTTTCGAAGTCGTCCACTGCGACGTTTCTCATAAACTTATTTCTCATCATAAGATTTCTGGGCCGTAAAAGCCCAGAAATCAAATCTTTACTGGAACATTTTTGGTCGTAAAAGGCATAAAATGTACCCCCGCTTATTCATTCTATTATTAACTACTTCCAGCACCGGAGGCTGTCGCTGTGACCATTGGGCCACCGAAGACACCTCTACCGTCCTGTGCAGGTGACGAGTAGTGAGAGAAAGGAAGCATGTGATCGGATTGGAGGTGAGTGCCAGAAATATACGCCAGGAAAGATATCAGCGAGGAAGCAGAGAAATAAACAGAAGGAAGGACAGTAGGTTAACCAGGCGGACTTCAGATTGACTACCCGGCGGGAGAAAAGTGATTAAGGATTGAAATGAAGGAGGAGGAAGCAGGGCATATGAAAGTGACAGTCCGCGTACGTGCGTACGTAAACATTTACATGGAAGGAGCTACTCACCCGGGATCTTCTTTGGTGTCCTCGTATGGCCTTTCACTTTGTGTGGTCATGATACTACTATGCCTTGACGGCACTCATGGCATAGCATGAAGATTTGCAGGAGACAACGATGCACGGAGAGAAGAGTAGTGGCGTGCCTCTTCGCAGAAAGGAAAAAGAAAGAAAATAAAGAGAACACACACACACACTAACGCACCATTACTTCCACACACACAATGCACTTAAATCACACAGGCCACAAGCCGAACGGAGTGAACTTTCAGTTATCTTGTATTGCTTGTTTCCATGCTAGAGTCCGATGTCGACGAGTGTGTTACAACAAATTACTTTCCCGGCAGGGCACAGTGACGTTGCAGAAGGTAGCCCTCGCCCGTTCTTGCCATCGCATTCAGGCTTGCCGCTAGCTTCCTGTATCCTTGGCGTTGCTCCTAGGTAGCGGACAGTGGGGTGTCCAGTTCTCGAGGCCTAACGTTCCTCGTGGCAACACCACGCCGTCTTCCGAGCAGTAATAACCGCTGAGCTTTTACTTGCAAACGCCACGCTTTGGTTGCGAGGAACGTCGTACAGTCGAGGGCTTCGGATATTTCGGCCACCTGAGGTTCTGTAACTTGCAGCGATAAAAGCATCGTTTGCACTAATAAAGCACAGCTTTCCCCGCCTACATCGAAAATTCGACCGCCGCAGCCAGGATCAAGCCTGCGTCCCTCGAGTCAGCAGATGAGCACTATGTATTTCGCAGTCGTCGACCACATGGCTTCAGGGTAATCCTCAAGGAATAACTGCTGGCGTAGGTGTACTTCAGAAGATGCGTTACATGGGATAGACGAGGATCACAGTCAACGCTAAGCTTGTATCACCACCGC
Organism: Hyalomma asiaticum; assembly: GCA_013339685.2. Taxonomy (NCBI): domain Eukaryota; kingdom Metazoa; phylum Arthropoda; class Arachnida; order Ixodida; family Ixodidae; genus Hyalomma; species Hyalomma asiaticum. Next base: position 66,645,850 of record CM023486.1, on the reverse strand, counting down.
AGGCACAGCACAACTTTCTTCTAGCAGTCGAGTGCGTTAAACAATACGGGCGCCCTTGTCAGGCCCTCCTTCATCATTGGAACACAACCAATCCTGTCCGTATTGAATGAGGCGTCCAAGATTGTCTTGCGATGCACACTGTCTTTGCACGAAGAAGCAAAAGCTTCGCTACTGTACACAGCAAGTACACAGCGTGCTGGTCTGTCGTGCTCGCTGGAAGCGTACTGTAGTTCTCGACGAGCACCGATGGAACCCTGCAGCGAAGTCTTCTCCGTGAAACCCACGTAGCGGGACAAGCGACGAGACGACACTGACTTCTTCCCAAGGCGCCGGGAGCACGAGCGCGGTAGCAACGTATGCGGCATTGTGAATAAAGGACCAGCCTTTCGGGACTAGCTTCACCCTTTAAACTTGTCTCTCGCCACGTTGCACTGAAACGCCCCCCCCCCCCCGCCATTTCTGTGGCTTGAAGCCCCCCCCCCCCCCTCTTTCCCCATCTCGCTCGCTATACCACAACCACTGTACCGCCGTCGCTTCCGCAGCCAGTGACGTTATGCTCGCCTACATTTACATTTCGCCCGGGCGAAGTGCATGTCACTTTCGCCGCGGACGAGCCCGTCCTCTATACATGTTAATGTGTTGAATCTATTCTAAATAAATCTATGCGCCCCCCTTCCCCCCCACCGCCCTTAGCTAACCTCCTCTTATACTCCTTTTCCGTGTACTTCAATACCTCGCTTCTTCTTCCTCTTCGGTTCACTCTTTCTCTACGTATACTGCCCTCTTGTTTTTGCCCTCTGCTCATAGGTTTTGAGAGAAAAAAAAATGCGTGCAGGAATATCCCCAATGTACGCACGCACGCATGCGGGCATCCAATAGCCACAGAGGCATGCACGGCAAAATCGATTGGCCACCGCAGTGGATGAGGGGGTCGCTGCATATTTTTATGCTCATTTAAACCCGTCGGATGAATCGGTGATCGCCGCGCCGTAGGCCATATGAGCCGGCCGAATAACACCCTTCTCCTTCGTCTTCCGCGCTATGCAACGATTCAGGGACAGCCATAGGGTGTATACGCTATAGTTGACTCTGGAATACGCGTTGGTGGCAGTGTTACTACGCTGGTGTACCCGCAACCTCAACGCATAACGCACTACTCACGTCGCGTACTTCGTTTAATTTCGCCCCATCACCACCTCACTGCCCCCCCCCCCCCGCTCCTCCTCCTTTTTTCCTGTGACACCTTGAGCGTTAACGAGAGACCCGAAATCAATGCTGACGTTGACCGCCGATTTACCGATACTACTATCGATTGATTTCTTTATTTATATCTATTTCTTCTTCTGGACGTCGATTTTACACGCATCGGCGTAGCCGCTAATGAATCGAACTGCGCCGAACGCAACCTCCGTGAGTCCCAAGTGAGCCGTGTTAACGAGTGAAAGGGGGAAAAAAGCAATGAAGAAAAAAAAAAGAGCGGTGACAGAAACGGAAGCGCGGCCGCTTCATATTAGTGAGTCTTCGCTGAATTAAGTTATGCAAAGCAGGGCTAATGCGTGTAATGACGTAGCGGCCGTCGCGTTTTCGCCGTCGTTTGACCGCTAACTGTTCTCTCCCCTCCCGCACTCACCTTTAACACGGAAAATATTTTTTTTTCTTATCCTTTTATGTAAGCTCTCGCGCGCACTATACAACTCATTTTCCAGCATTATACTCTTTCTTTCGTGTCGCATGCGCCTGCCGGTACGGAAAACCACTTTCGGTGGGTTTCACACGCCTGAGAAGAGATGAATGGGTTTGGGAGCGGGATGATGGTCGCGAAAGTCTGTGTTTTAACAACAATTGAGTGATAATGATTCTATAGTCGTCCCGGCCCTACATTTAGTGTTGTATCTATCTTGGAGCGTATTAAATTAACATTCTCTTTAAACTGCAGTAGTTAAAATCAATGGAGCGTGATCACGTGTAGACTTCGATGTTTCTAAATGTGGCGCGCAAGTGTTGGGAGCCAGTCGTATACGTTGACAAAGCATGCTGACTCCCAGCACTGCATAGAGGTCACACATCAATGCTATAGTTTCCGCTTATCTGCCTGAACATTCAAGATATCCGATTTTGCGTAAAAAATGCGGTTTATCCGGCTCCTACTATCGTAGTTTGAGTGAACGCATGTGTACCTGCCATGCTTACCAGTGACAGGATTCTATGGAACGAAAGTCGGCGTTCTTTCCACCAAAGCGTTAGGTTTATGTTGAGTTTACGTTTTGTGGTGTTGCTGTCGTTGTAGGTAATGGCTAAAGGTAGACTATAGTTGGCGCCAGTCGTATCTTAAATATGCTCGAGCAAAGCACACCTCCTTTCCCATTCTTGCTCTCTTTCTTGCTCTCTCTTTGCTCCAATCCGCGTAGAGTCGTTTCTCACGAAAACGTGTAATGTAAATTTTCTCACCACTTGTACACAGAGCAATACGGTTAAGTATACGGCATGTTATTTCAAAACGTCAAACTCGTTTACCAATGCCTACAGAAATAGTGGAAATATCTCGCTGGCTAATGCGACAAGAAATATTGCCGGACAATGTGAACGCCGTTCGGTATGAGTCTCATTTTTTCCAGGCACTGTTGCTGTCCATGTGAACGCTGATCCCAGTTTCATGGCATAGTGGTGCACCACATAGAGCACGTGGCCATTGTGCGGCGTCATCCATATGGCAACGAAGCTTCATGCCAATACACTCAAGTCTCCCATTGCTATTATAGAACTGCGCGGAGAGCTCTACATCCTCGCACTCTACGCTATACCCTTTGCAAAATTGTCGAAGATCCTTTGCTGATGTTTCCAGGGGCCACTTGGGTTTTTGAACTATGATTTTATTACGTTACATAGGTGCACACTATCTAAAATACTTATGCGAATAATGCTATGCGTTGTGGGCGCATCATATGTGCACTGACGCATATATCGCACGCAACGCCCCTCATACGCTGCCCAATTTTTTGGGTTATTGAAAGCAACAAAACGAAATGAAATGGTAATATGAATTCGTAAATGTGATGCCTGATCGCGAAAGGCACCTTCCTTCTCGAGAGATCCACCGTATCGCGGCGACTTCAAATACCGCCCGTCGCCGAACGGCAATTCCGCCCGGTTCGTAAGGACTCCTCAAAGAAGTGCCAATTCCTCACCTATATCGCTGTGCCCGCGCGCAGAAGGCCAGATGCGTGGGCGTGTTAAGCTAAAGGAACGAGAAACTCGCACTTTGACTGAACGAAAGTCAAGACCAAAGGGGAACGGCACTGCCCAGACCAGTCCAGGACGGCATAAGCAATTGCCACGGCAGTAATAACGGGAAAAAGAGAAAGGCAAAGTTCAAGCGACCAGAAAAGGCACGCGCAGCCCGAGGCAGGCAGCTGGGCCTATACTCGCATTGTCCAGCGGGATGCGCAGAAAGCGTTTGCTCGCCATTGTCTCGCGGGGGCGTGCGTGTAGACGTTGCAGGCCTCCGAGAAAGGAGGGGGGATGAGAGGCACAAAAAAAAAAAAAGAAGGTTGGGAGTCCAGCTATGCTCGCTCATCTCCAAGTCAACGAGCCTGGGGCACTTCGCCCGGCCGGATCGGCGAGATGTAAGCCGCGAAAGCTAAGAGAAACCCACGGCGCCCGGGTAGGCGTCAGCCTAGCTTCCAGGCGCGCACGCATCTTCTCCCTGTGCCACTCAGCCGAGCCGAACATCGCGGGAAATGCGACGGTGATATCGAAGAGCGCGCGCCTGTATACCGCCGGCAAAGGAGGCGTCAATACACTATACACAGTCGAAGAAGAGGCCATCTCTGCAGTGCAGAGGAAAGAAAAGGGGCTTCGGTATCAGACTCTCGGATAGCTCGAGCGGCTCGGCGCCGAGGAACAAAGGCAATCTATTCAGGCGGCCGATCCTAGAGCTGTGTTCATTTGCTGCCTGCGCTTCGCCGTCCTCTAGGGGCCGGACACACTGGAGGTGCGAATGTTTCTCGCGCCAAACTTTTGTGCCGAAGGTCTTTTGAGGTGCGCGGCAGAGTTGGAATGCGTCTTTACGCTCTGAGATGTTCGGCCTCATCCGGCTAGCGTCCTGTGAAGTATAGCGATAGTTTCTGCGCGTGGCAGGTGTATCGCGCACGGCAACTTCGAGCAACTCTTCCACGCTGCCTGCAGCCGCTCCTCTCTTTGATGGAAGCACCACACGTGTTTTTTTTTTGTTTGTTTTTGTGCGTTATTTGTGGGGGCGGAGACAGCAGAAACTGGACGGAAGGATTCTAAGAAGACTCGGCATAAACTTACCGATGGCGTCGTATAACATTCAAGGAGCGCTGTGCTCCGCTTCGTAAAAGACGAGCGGTAGCGGCGATGAAAGATGTATTCGCGAGTGGAAAGTTGGCGCCAATGAAACGCGTCGCTGGGTGTATCTGGAAACCCGGCATTGCCCTGTAGCAGTCGCTCAAGCATTCGCATGAGCGAATAGCTTCGGAGGGAAGGAGGGACTGCAGCTTCGTGAATTCTCGTCATTGTGACCGAGAATAGCCCTAGCGCTGTTCTATTCAGGCAGAATGTTAAAAGGAGCTCAAATATATCTCTAGACCTTCGTCGGCCTCGTATGACTTCTAAACTCCAGCCTATTCAGCGTCTTTCGTAACCCAGTACCCTGCCGACCTCGACGGCGCTTTGCTTCCCTTGGCCCTATTCTGAAATTCTGTTAGGCCAGTAGTTATATGTCCTGCACAATATAAATGACCAGCCCATTTTCACCTTCTTTCTCTTTATTACACGTAGAGGACCCTCATCTCCAATTCCTATCGTTGTTTCCTGGCATTGCGCTTATTTACGTTAACTCCGTAACTAGTCTGCTTATTTTCTCCATCTTACTTTCTTGCTGATCATATTTGTCTCTGTGCTGCTCACTACATTTTACGACTACTCTCTTCACTGTGGATCTCACCGTATCTACAAACTTCTAACTAAAAATATTTTATGGATACGCGCTTGTATGCTACACCTGTACATTATTTAGTCGACCACTATCTCGTACTAGCAAAGGTCCACCACTGTCTTACTATACTTATTACAGGACTATCTCAGGCGCGTCGACAGGGTCGCTGCTGACTCAGCCAAAGTTTCCTGTTTTCTCTTGGCTCACTCACCCTAATTACATTTCACTCAAAGACGCATTCGCTTACCACATATCATCAACATCCTCACTGCCACAGACTGGTCTACGGGAAAATCTTTGCTCATTCACACTCACGTGCTCACTGAGTGTGAATGAGTGTGAACTTGTTAGTTCACAGTGACTCATTCACCTATTCAAACTCACGCTGTCAACCACGAGTACCCTACCCAATCAGCCACATATCCACTCACTACGCACTCATTCCTCGCTCACTTACTCGAAAATTCGCTCACTGAGTCACCCACTCGTTCGCAGTCACTCATTCACACACATGTATTCACGGGTTCAGGGGTGACTTGCTCCCGCCTTCACGCACTCGCTCGCCTAATCACACGTCCGTTCACCATCCACTTATTAGCAATCACCCGATTATTTGCACTCATTCACTCACTCACTCAGTAAGCAAACCACTCGCTCACTCAGCAGGTGAATCACGAGCTCACTCACTCATTCAATTAATAGGTGAACGACTCACTCACTCACTCACTCACTCACTCACTCACTCACTCACTCACTCACTCACTCACTCACTCACTCACTCACTCACTCACTCACTCACTCGTTTTCTTTCAATCACCGTCTCCCTGACAGCGTATACAATCCAAGAGGAATGACGGACTGTTCACACTTCGAATGCTCTCGGGTTACCATAATCGCACCCAACGTCCACGACGTGCCCACTGCGCCGCCAGCAGACACGCCGACCGACCATTCCGATCGCGCCGCGCATTAGTGAGCTTCGATTCTGCGAGGGCCGCTGACGAGCCCTTTGACAAATGTGGCCCTCGCCGGGGAAACATTTGTCTCCTCGGCTAACGATAAAAACGTTCGCCCCGCAATTCGTCACCGCGGCATGCAGCACGCGTGCCGCCCGCTACAAACCTGGCCTTGCCGACGCCACGACGGGGCAGAGAAAACGCCGCAAGACAGGCGGAACCACAAAGTTCTTTTGCAGTCGACGCCACAGTTACCACCGCGCACACGTCAACCGGTGCTTCCACACATTCGAGAGAGAGTGAAAAGGAAGAGAGAGAGAGAGAGAGCGGCTTGCACAGCACGAAGTCGCGAGATTCCCGCTTTCGTTGCAGCCAAGTTCGGTTACTAATGGTCGCGCAGTATTTCCCTTCCGGGAACGGCCATTAAACAGCCATCGCTCGAGCGGCTGTCCGCGCTCCGCTATGGAGAGACGTATGAGCTGCGCATCGCCGTGCAGGAACATTTGTCATCCGCGAGAGCAGGCGCTATACGGGTGTCTCGCGCCTGCCTCCTGTTGCCGGCTCGGTCGTGTGTTTTGGACGCAATTTGCCAAGGTCCTCGCTTTTCTTTTTACGCGTCTTTAGCATATGTGGTGTTCGAGGTAATTCTGCTGTTTCCTTGGTATCGCGTTCGATAGTACCGCCGAGTACACTTTTTGTTTCGTTGTGCTGTTATTGGCGTTGCCGTCACGACCGGGGATTTTCTTTTTCGATGTCGTTTCCCGTAATATGGTGGTTATAATAACGGTTGTGCATATTTTGTAAGCGCGTACACTGCAACCGCAGCGCAAATCCAACCATAAAATGCGTCCTGCTGTGGTTTCCTAGTCTTATTTTCACTGTCTGCTTCATAAAGCTGTGTGAGTACTTTATTGCCCAATCACGAGAGATGGAAAAATCCGAGGAAAGGCAGCTCTGCTATCAAGGCTGTATCTGGTTTGAACCATAATAATTTCTTGGATTCCACGTCCTAATACCACTATATGATTATGGGGGACGCCGTAGCGGAGGGCTTCCGGAAGTTTCGTGCACCTGGGGTCCGTTAACGTGCACGGACATCGCACAGCACACGGGCCTCGAAATTTCGCCAGTTTCATACTAAAATTAAACCAAATAACCCTCACTAATCCGTAACTAAACAGCGAACGAAATATGCACGCTCTAGCACGAGAACTGCAGTAATAAACCCGCTCTCAAAGAAGCCAGTTAGCAGCGTTCTCGTTCAGCAGCATCGGAAGAAGCTGATCACGTCTTAGAGCAAAGAAAGTTCGTCCCTCGCTGAAGTCCGACGGACCGCGCACACATCTTCACCCCTGGTTGTCAGCGCCACGTCAACATGTTTACGCCTCGCCTGCTTTGCTACGCGTACAGAAAGAGAGAGAGAAAGAGAGAGAAAGCGTCGTGCCACAGCCGGCAGTGTCCACCCTGAACAGGGCACCGATACGAAGGCGCTAGGGACAAACCCGTCACCATAGTCCCGGACTCTGGAGGGTGCAGGAAAAAAAGAGAGGCTTGCGTCGCCGAGACTGGTCGCCCGAAGAGGAAAGATCGACAAAAGTACAACCGCTGACGATTCGAACGAGCCCGAGTCATCGGAAGCCGGCCTGGCCTAGAAACGAGTGCCTGTGTGTTTGTGTGCCTTCCCGATACGGTCCCCTGCCAACTTCTACCCCGCTGTCGCCTCATGCCAAGCCGCTCTCTCTAGCTACAACGGACATGCACCAAGCAAGCAGAAGCGTGCTTCAATATTAGACGCCCGTCGTCGCCCAAGCAGGAAAAGCTCGTGCGGGGCAAAGGAAATAGCAAAATAAGCGAGACAGAACGCATACAAGAAGTAAGAGAGATGCCCAAAGAGATAGCGCGCACAGATAATGCGACTGCATTGAATATGAATGAACGCCGACTTAAACACGTATCGGTTGGCTTCTTCGCTTCTACCAGTGCGTCTCTCTTCGTTTCGTATATGTCCTGGCACTTTGTGTGTTGTTTATTGGTCTTGGAGCGGACTCGCTTTCTCTGTCGCGAGCTCGCCGTGCTTTATTTTTATTTTATTATTTTTTTTGTCAAGGATCGCAGGAGTTCTTCGCTGGTATCATTGTTGCTCAGTTCACTCTCTCTTTCATTCACCACCAGCTGCGCACGTGTGCGTTTTCTCTTTCAGATAGTGCGTTCTGTTCGAGTCATGTTTTCTCTTTTTTCTTTATCATCTTGGTCAATACTGTGTCTGTGCTCCCATGGTCGTACCGGGCAGGAAGAATTTTCTGCCACCTCCCCAGATAAACTGGTCAGATAAAGTTTGTCCAAACAGTACCACGAAGTACAAGAGAACTGTACCTTTATATTCCGGTAAATATGCATGTCAGAAGAAAGGTATCTTGGTTCATCTTGAAGTGTCTAGGAACTTTGTCCGACTGAACCAGCGTCACATAAGCGGCGCATAAGGTTCGATCTTTAACTATTCATCGCTATCGTTGTTTACCGAATGCAGCAGTAAGGTGGGTTAGACGTAATATCCCAAAGTCATAGCTAAAAAAAGAAACGAGAGGCTGTTCGACGACAGAACAACTCGTTTAAGTGAATATGGAAAAGAAATAGAAATACCGGAAGCTTTCGCGATGGCTTGGAGTGAAACAAACACGCCTTATATTAATAGTGTGGGTTAAGGTGTCATTTGAAACCTGCCGGCGATAATTTTAATATGCCTAGCAAAAGCTTTCTGCATTATTCTGGTAGACGCTGTAAACATTTTTCCTTCATTACTTCCACTTTTTTCCTACAGTCATTGCAAAATTGGTGTTGCCCAAGACAGGTCCCCCTTAACTACTTCCAGAGCTGAAATCTCTCTATCAGTGAACGCGTCGCCTGTATTAAATTTTCAGTATGGTCAGCAGAGAAAACCTGCAAAGCCAAATCAAATATACGTAAGTCGTGATAGCAACTGAAGGAATAACAGGGCCACTTTTAAACCAGGGTCAAGAAAAGTGCGCAAAGGTGAAGCGCTGGCCTTCGACCGGAAATACTTAATGCTGCGCCTCAAAGTATACAGGACAGGGTTGCACCAGCTTTCATATTGCTCATCATTATGTCAGAGATGACCGCATACTCTACGAGCCGATAAACTCACCCAGAATAATGTTTTCTTGAAGGTGGGGGAGCAACCCGTCTTCTTCTTCTTTCTTTTCTTTTTGCGAGTGGCGCATGCCCACTCGTTAATTTCTCGCGCCTGTGTCATGAGCACTTCCCTCCTAATACGATGGGGTGAAGCAAGCACAAATTAGTCACTATCCACTGCAGAGCACTTTGTTGTTATCCTACACACGACCCCATCAAGGCGGAAAGACACCGGGAAAAATGCATACTAGAGTCATTGTGATCATTCTTAACAGTTCTTCAGCTTTAGTCGTGCCATTTCTATCTGTTTCTACTTATTGTTGTGACTCGTCTTAATTGAATGCAAATTAATCATCGCTATGATTTTTAATGCATGCGAGTGCATGCACGTCTCAAGTTGTTTGTAAAGCTAGCTTTGCTGCAAGTATGCTCTTTATGAGGCAAAGACCAACATAGGTACGCGAAAAGTACGCGAAGGGGCTCGCGTTCTAGTAAAGATTTCGTAGACACCACCGTAATATGGTCGAAATTGGATGAAGACACCATTGCTTTTAATACAGGCGATATCCAAAATTGAACAACATTAGCCAAAATCAGCCAACTATTGTGCAGCATTTCCAAGTGCTAGACAACGTTTGTCAGTGCTTGTAGTATACGACTAAACATGGGAGGTGAATTCAGTCAACTTTATTTTCATCTTCGTAGCCTGTAAAATGCAGTGCGAGAAAGCGGCACAGGTAACAGTTACATTACAAATATTACAAATATTATGTGTCTCGGGTTGCCTCTAGAGTTGGCATTGCCGCTAACTCCCAGCTTAACGCGTCAAATAAAAAGTACGCGAGACGTCCACGGATGCGGAAAAAATAGCTAAAAACACGCAACTCGAGTCGGAAATGTGGCGGCAACGCTTAAGATGTTCCGCTTTCCTGTTTTTTTTTGTTTTTTTTTACACTTCTTTCGGTGAAAATAGTTCGTCACGAGACAAGATACACGTATGTTCTTCATGTCGCGTAGTAGCATTCTGTGAATATTTTCATCGTCATTTAGACCTTCATTTTCGTGTCGAACAATATTTGCGTCACTTTCGGATCGCCCTCTTCGTCTCATGCAATGTCAGGACTGTTTATCACATCTGCTCCTTTACATGTTGACCTAGAGCATTTCGAACACCTACAAACCATACGTGCACTCGTGGCCTTGCTATTAAATACCACGGCACAGTTCACTTGACGTTTGCATAGCTGCGTTTGGTCTAGATTTCCTAAAGCTATGTACTGTCCATCGTTAAAGGGGAACTCCGGCGGTTTTTCTACTATATTCTTATATAGCTGTTTCACAATAGTACTGATAGACATGAAGCAGCCAGTGTTAGTCAATTTGTTCAGAAACTCGCCAGTAATTTTAAATAACCGAGTGAACGATGTGTTCAAGCCGAAACGGAAACGGATAGACGCTTAGTGCAGCGCATGTAATGACGTCGCAGCCTCCCTGCCATCAGAAATATGGAGATGGTGACAGAAAATCAAAGTGGTGATGTCATCCAACGACGTATTCAGCTCTTCTGAACGTGACAGCGGCGATTTTAGCACTGTAGCATCGCCGTATTACTTTAGACTGCCCGCCTGCTCGGGTAGGCAACGTTGCAAGTAATGACATCAAAAGCACAGGGTGACTCGCGTGGTCATCTGCTAAAAATCTTTAAAATTCATTTTCAGCAAAACTAAATGACTTGCAACCGCCTGGCGTGGCATAAATTATTGCAGTACCGAGGAGAACATATACTGAAAATTTCATTGAGATCAGTGGACAATGATTGATTGATTTGTGGGGTTTAACGTGCCAAAACCAGCTCTGATTATGAGAGACGCCGTAGTGGAGCTCTCCGGAAATTTCGACCACCTGGGGTTCTTTAACGTCCACTGACATCGCATAGCACACGGGCCTCAACATTTCGCCTCCACCGAAATGCAGCCGCCACGGCCGGGATTCGATCCCGCGACCTTCGTATCTGCAGCCGAGTGCCACAGCCACTAGACCACCGTGGCGGGACGGTGGACAATGAAAATCGGTGGAGTTGCCGAGTTAGCACCCACACACTCATCTCGGTTGACAGCTCACGCTCACTGCCATGAGCAGAGAGGTAGATGTATTTGAAACATAGAATAGCTGCTGAAGTAAAAAAGTTTATCTGTTGCTGTTGTAGTTGTTGCTGCTGCTGCTTCTGTTGTTGTTGTCGTCATCGGTTTTCTTATCAGGCTTTCCATCCAAACTTTGATGCACAATAATTTTCAGCTTCTCTGTAAATCTGGCTTTGCTGCAAATGCACGCTTAATGTGGCAAAGCACAGCTCTGGCATACATGCTGAAGATTGTGTTTTGTTGTCTTGCCATATTGTCGCTCTGGCTGACACTAACTTACAAAATCATTATTATTTAGCATGTCGTCAAGCAAATCACTATTAACGTTTAATTATGTGTTATCTCTAAAGTGTGCATTAGACAGCCTTTATTATAGCACGTGATGGCAAAAATCAGCTGAGGGCAATCAAGGTGCTTTCACGTATTTTATGCCTACGCTTACTTTATCTTTCCTTTCATACAGTAAAAAAACATCTTCATATCGGGCACACGAACAAAAATGAAAGGAGAGAGTGCAACAGATTAAAGTCTATTTCACTTCCGTTGACGTAGCGCCATGTGTAACGTAAATCGGTAAAAAGAAAATTTTATATGCTTCTGGCTGTCATCGCTGCTACGTATCAGCAGCACAACAAAAGAAAACTCGAATTTATATAACCTTAAATATCTGGGAAGTAGGCATGTCTGAGGCGGCAATGACAAGCAAAAGGAATGAGTCTATGTAGACAATATACAGCGTGAAATATTTTAAAAAAAAAGTGAAAATGATATACTTGATATGTCTCATATTTCAATTATTCTTCTGACACATTCATTGTGGAGCACGTCAGTGCAAGCCTACGCCGACCTTTCAGCACTGTCGATTAAGGCTCGTCCAGGACGGAAGTTGGGGGCAAAAATAAACCCACCGCGAAAGAGAGCAGAGTTTCATTGATAAGCCAGACGTAAAAGGGGAAGAGTAACCGGAACAGAGATAAGCTGCCACCTCGGTAGATTTCGTCAGACCGCTCGTTGCGGTTGGCATTCGCCGTTGTAACGGTGCCCAACCTGCGTAAGGAAGAACCACTTGAAATCAAAAGAAGAGAGGGTGGAAGGGCATCCCTCCCCCTTTCTGGTATCTGACTTTAGCACCGGGGGGTTCGTGACAAGGACGACGGATACTAAGGTACGAAGGAGTACGCCAGACCCGTATAAGCGCACGTGCCGTCTGGACGGTGGAGGTGGTGGTGGATGAAATATGACTTCCCCTGGGGCTCCAGGACTCCGAGATATATCTCGTCCCATTGTGCGCCGTTGTGAGAGGAGTGCAGAAAAGAAAGAGAGAGAGCTCGGGACGTCGGATAGGAAGTCTCCTGTCTGTGTTCAGTGGCACTGCCCGTCTCTCCCTTTGGTTCGGCGAAGTGGTCGGTCAGTGTGCGCCCTGGATGGGGGCTGTCCCCGACGCTGCTGGTTTACGGCTCCCGCACGGTGGAACTGAAGTACGTCACGGCACTTCCGCTTCCGGAGGACTTAGGGACCACTTCCGGCCGCTTTACGCCTCATAACTTTATTTCTTGCTTTTGATCGAGACTGTAATGGGCGTCGTACTGCAATACGTGCGAAAGACGCCTGTCGGCGCATAGGAGTAGCACTGGGCCGACGCTTGCGAGTGGCCGCTAATTAAACATGTCGCAGGAGCAGTGCGACGATTTCGCAATTAAACACGGCACGTGGTTACTGCTAAGAACGTGGACATATCGGTTTAAGCCTTGCTAATGAATAAAACGTCGCGGGTATCGGCTGTTAGAATTTGTTTTGCTTACGAGGCGTTCTGCGCTTGTAAAATGGCAAACCGGGAGAACTGACGTCAAGCAAAACAAGAGAATAAAAGACTGAGATTACACTACGTTTTGCCTTCCTCCCTATGGCACGTTGAACAGATCGCTAAAAAAGATGTAAAAACAGGGAATGTCGCTGGAGCCAACGTTTCGACAAGTGGACTTGTCTTCTCCAGGACGGCTGAAGAAGAAGACAAGGAAGGCAAGTCCACTTCTTCGTCGGCCGTCTAGACGAAGACAAGCCCATTTGTCGAAACGTTGGCTCCAGCGACATTCCCTGTTTTTACATCTTTTTTAGCGATCTGTTCATCGATTCAAGCCTCCCTCTTCCCCTGAGCTTCTCCTTTAGTTTGAATCCCTATGGTATGTGAACTTCTTGATCAGCTATAGCAGGTGCACGAGGCGTTTGGTGTGCACGGAACACTACTCTGTTACGACTGTGTTAATCAGATTAGCCTTAATGCTCGATCACACTAGCAACACCTATATGTCGCACGGCCAAGGAAAACATTGCAAAGCGACCAGTCGCACACATTTGCAAACGGTTGTATTTTGGTCGAAAAGGGTCAGCTTCGGCTAGATTCTAGAATTTGTCGTCGCGCAGCTGCAAAATCAAACAGTGAAGGAGCTACCCAAAACAGTCGTTTCATGACCAAAAACGGTCACTTATGACTCGCGACCACCTTGGTCGCGCAGCCTCTGAACATCCTCATGCATGACAGAACACTTAACGTCCTCCAATATAAGCAGAACAACGAAGAACACGGACACCTTTCACCAAAATTATGCGGGTTTTCTTGCCGGACAGAACGAATACCGAACGCTGGCGTTTAACGTTATTCAGAGAGAGAGAGAGAGAGAGTAGGCGCTACGCCTATTAGTAATTATGAAGTACCTGACCCAAATCAACTCATGAAGTTGAGTTTTGCGTTTCCTGATACGTTCCTTACCCATTTACTGGAATACAAATCTTTACTGAGAACCCCGCCACAGTAGTCTAGTGGCTATGGCGCTAGGCTGCTGATCCGAAGGCCGCGGGATCGTGTTCCGGCCGCGGCGGCTGCATTTCGATGGAGTCGAGATGTTGAGGTCCGTGTTCTCTGCGATGTCAGTGCACGTTAAAGAATTCCAAGTGGTCGAACTTTCCAGAGCCTTCCACTACGGCGCCTCTCATTAATTATATCGTAGTTCAGAGACGTAAAACCCCATAAATCAAATCTTTTCTGGGACATTCTTTGTCTTCAGAGGCATAAAATGTACGATTATTATTTTTTTTCTTTGAAGGATGAGGGGGGGGGGGGGGGGGGGGGTATCTGAACCGTCATCAAGAGACGTACGCGTGAAAAGAATGAAGGAAAAAACGTCCTATCCAACCGACACGCTGAGCCTTCCCCCAGTAGCTTTCCTCATACACGAGATTGAATTAATCTTTCCCTCTAGAAACATCATCTATATTTCTTCATGCTTTGCTGTCTACGTGTCTATGATGTGCTCACCGTTTCTTCCTCGGTCATTCCTCTTTTCCCCGCATGCAGAGACGACGGTGGTCCTGTCATCGCGTCGCGACTGTCCCGGGAGGCGCTAACCGGAAAAACTCCGCACGCCGGGACACTCCCATGGGAAAGTGCGAGCATCTATATGAAGAAGGCAAAAAGCCGGTATGATCGCTTCCTGAGCATACGTGGCATCGGAAACAGTCCGGCACACGGCATCCGGTATAGGCCATTTTCTCTATGGATAAATACTTCCCGCTTCCCATTCGCTACTCCCCCCTTTCCCATTGCTTCTGTTCTGTTTGTTCCCCACGTACGTCACGCTGAGTCATGGTGCCTAAAAAAATGAGGGCCAGGATGACTTTTCTGGTTCGCCTGGTTTTCAAAACAGCATAGTATATCTATCGAATTAAATGAAACCATGTAGCCTTGGTCATGGGATCATGTCCCTGCCTCAGCGGCTGCATTTCAACGGAGGCAAAGTGTTGAGGCCCGTGTGCTGTGCGATGTCAGTGCACTTTAAAGAACCCAGCAGGTGGTCGAAATTTCCGGAGCCCTCCACTACGGCGTCTCTCGTAATCATATCGTGGTGTTGGAACGTGAAAACCCCACAAATCAATCGAAATCATGTAGTTTTGATTCATGCTGATATTTCAACAGCAACTTTTGGAATGCGTTGACTATTAAATAACAGACATTCCCCAACTAAAGAATGAATTCGTGGAATGCATCATTTTAAGGCTGTCTTTTACAAGAGATAAGTAAACGCAGGCATTCACTCAGTGTGGCGTTTTGTTTCGCAATCTCGTTTGCGACCGTTTCGACACTTCGCATCTACACTTTAGTTTTGGTTCCGACAGTTTTGTTTTCGAGCTTGATGAAATTCGCTTGCTTCTTTGCGTCATCAGTATTATAATATTAGAACGAGGTAAATAGTGGCAAAGGAACTTGGGTGCACTACTATACCGGCTTTGTGGGCAAAATACACGAGTTTTCTTAAAACAACGAGGCTTAGGAGTCGGAGTAAACATATGTGAATTGCGCATTACTGATCAGACTTTTGTTATACTGCTTATTTAAAGATGTAATAACAATAATAATGGATGTGGCTTTGCTGCCAAAACCGCGATATGATTATGAGAGGCGCCGTAGTGGAGTGCTTCGGAAATTTCGACCACCTGGGGTTCCTTAACGTGCACTGACATCACACAATGCACACTGGCCTCAACATTTCGCCTCCATCAAAAAATGCGACCACCGCGGCCGGGATCAAGCCCGCATCTTTGAGGTGTGCCGTTACATTTCTAGAGGTGCCCAAGGAGGCGGCTGTATGCTTGCTTGTGAATATCATAATCTCATAGCTGGAAACATTTACGCCCTGATTATGTCGCTTGTCATCGTTGTAGTATACCGTTAGCCTACGAACCTCTATCACTTAGGTAAGAAGAGTTTGGGAAATAGGAACGTGATCGGTTTCGAAGAGTCCTTGACGCTGTAAGCGTCGAGTTTTTTTTTTACCGGGGCGCAGCGAAGGTGGCGCGGTAACACTACGTTCTCCGTGGTAGCGGTGCGCGCGGCCCACCTGTAGTACTCTTCAAAAACGGCAGCCGTGACGCTCCGTGAACTAGCGGTGACGTCCCGGCGGGAAGTGTGTGAGCTCCCGGCATGCGCCTTCCGAGGTGAATGATAGTGGGTATTGTGTTTGTGCCCGTGAGTGCTTCCTTGATGTTATAAACTTATAAACGCTTTTCGCAGTTCCAAGAGATTGCTATCATCATTAATGTTTCTTTCTGGAGTCGAAAACGCGGATTTATTGCATCCTCGGGTAAGACTGCCCGAACCCTTCACAAGCTGTACTAAATATTAGTGTACCGTAGCTGCATGCTAGTTACAATGGCCCTTGTGCGGTTTGTAGCCTATTTACTGCATCGAAAATATCAAGTGGGGCATATCAGCGTATACTGTAGATACAAGTAAGGCCGCATGCATATACCCGTAAGCACGTTCACGTGTTGATATGAAGCCACTGTATTCCATTCCGAAGAGTACGTATGCTCATTGTGCATACTACAACCGTCGCGTTCTCCGCTTGACGAAATAGGCCGCACATCAATCTGAGGAATAGTAAATTAACAATGTTATATAGCTGACGCCGATCTATACCGTTGTAGTATTAAGCTGCAAAATTAGCATAAGAAAACGGGCGTGCACGCATTTCAAGTTATACCATACCGCTAGGGCCTCCTCCAGAGGAGGATATCGTTCAAATTGTCCCTCGATATGACGCCGACGGTGGACACGCCAGTTGACTAAGATTCTGCAGAACACTAATCCGCCCCACTAGCGTTCGGCTTCATTCGCTCAAGTCAACCTCAAGCTTCCCCCGCGTCTTACATCCGTAGAAATAGGGTTCGAATTGCGCCTTCTGTAAGGGACACCGCCGATGCCTCTCAGCGCGAAGCCTCTCGAACACCACGCGTCATTTGGCAGTTCTCTCCCCCCCCCCCCCCCCTTCATCTCCGCCCCACAGACACGAGACATACTACTATAGACTCCGCAGAGGACGCGCGAAGCTATCGCTTGTCATTTGGCACGGCCTTATAGCGCGGAGGGATTCCGCAAAAGTGCCGCCCCGCTCCCTTTATCTCTCTCTCTTCCTCTCACGCAGTTCTCATTAACTCCGGACCCGTCAAGCACCCTTCATCGTCACCGGGCCGACGCGGCGCCCCGGTTCCCGGGCGGGCCTGTCACCGCCAGGACTTCGTAACGTCGCCCGGCGTACTGCTGCACTGGTCTGCTCCGAACTGGGACGGCGCCTTTGCCAAAGAGGGTGCGTCGAGGACCCTCTTAGTCGCAGCCGGAACGGCCCGTGTCGTACTCTCTCTCTTTGTCGCCTTCGCCTCGCCTGTCGTTGTCAGAGTGTCTGCGGCTGATCTTGAAATGAGAAGTACCTCCTGCTTACCCCCCCCCCCCCTCCTCTCACCACCTCCCGCTTTTCCCATCTTCGTATCAGCCGCCGACTTGCGAACGTCAGCCTGCACTCGACATAACCAGATGCGAGAAGGCTTTGTGTCGAATGCCTCTGTTCGAAAAGCGTTCACCTTCCTCGAATCACGCGGATTTGGCAAGGCACGAGAAAAACAAAGATTATGTATTTGATTTTGCTTAAAGGAACACTAAAGAAAAAAAGATATTAAGCATGGCCAGATCGTTTTTTTTTTTTTTTAACCTGTGCTGGAGCGCAGCACTGCCCTCTGCGCCCCAATGAGCGATTTCTTTTGCGTGAGAAAATACTGCCGAAAGTCCCTCCAGTCGCCGCTCAATTTGAATCGCTCGCGCCGATAAGAGGAGTTGACGTCATGATCTCGGCCGCCGGCATGTAGCTGCATGACCGTCATATGCCGCAACCACTGTGGTTTGCTTCGCGTTTATTTATTGCCGAGGCTTGGCTAATTCATTTTTCAATTGTAACCTGGAGCAGTAATCGAGCAAGCAAAAAGGATTAGCTGACGTCATTTCAAAATAGTACCCACGGAACAAGACAGAGGGAGTCATGTGATTCCTCAATTTCGCCATTTTCTTGCTTACAACAGCTCGGTTTTCGCCAGGAATGGCGAATTGGTTGTTGCACGAATAAAATCTTTCCGACTTGCTTGACTTAATATCTTCCTTTAGTGTCCCTCCAAGATTGTTTGTGGGCTTCCAGCGTCGTTAGACCTCTGCAAGATAAAAAAAAAAGGATTATATTTTTTGTTTTGCCTATCGCGGAATTAAACAGCTTCTTAAAACCTTTACACGCGCTTTCTAACAACACATGGCTATCTGTAGTTACTTCCGGCATTACCTTCGCATGAATGCATGCTTACTGCCGACCCTTGCTTTTTATTATACGTTCTGATGTATGGCCATCAGCTAACCATTCAACTCCATTAGTGGCACCGTAGTAGTTTAAACATCCCCTCTTGTGTGCTCTGTGCATGTTACGCTAGTCTTTTGTTATTAATCATTTACTCCATTGCACCTAATTTAAATACTGCATGTTCCCCCTCCCTTATGATGATTATGATTATGGCGATTATAGTGATGGTATGATGATGATGATGCAAATTATCAAATTAAACAATTATAAAGCATCTGGCAATGTCGTAACAGGTGCGTTTGTTTGTGAAGCCAGATGTCTTGTTTGCTGGCATGAATATGGGTATCGATGTTTCTGGTGAACCAGAAATTGCGCGTTTTCAAACTGTCGTCAAGCGACTTGGCGGCCCACACTGGTCGTGCTTCTCCACAGCTGAAGTTGCGACAATTCTGCTGCCTCTTTTCTTTCTTTACTTGAGCAGATGTAATATACTTAACCAACAGATACATTAAGCTTGAGAAAATAACCATTCTCCCGTCAGTAAATCGCAATTTAATCTCAGTTTGTTATGGATTGTTGTGAGTGCAATTAACATATTAAAGCATGACTATCACGCGGTTTCGTCTTTAATGCGCGTGTACTTTTCAGCTGTGGAAAAAACTCTTGCTTATAGTAGGACGTGAAATGTCAAGAGATAAGTTTGAGCTAAACACTGCTCTCGCATCGCTTCGGCGTAATATCATTCGCTTACATTTCAATGCTCTGACACCGTACACCTGCATAAAAAAAAAAAAGAACGATTCCCGAGAAGGATCCGTTCGTGCTCTTCCAATCTACGCTGTCTGCTCGAAGAAGCGAGAACTGTTACCGTAGCTGGCTCTAGAGGAGTGAACTTTTCAATTTCACAGCTCTACTATGAAGCTCATCGCCTCGCCAACGCTCTTCTGTAGGCTTTCTCCTTTTTTGCTCTCGCTTATTCGTTTCTTTCTTTTTTTTTTTTTGAAGACGCAATTTCACAACCTCCGCGGAGCCGCAGTCCCGCTAGGCCCACAAAAGGTGGAATAAGGAAGCGAGTCCCCTCTCAGAATGAATGAAATTTTCCAGCCCCTCCCAATCCCTGTCGCCTGAAGACAAGCCGTGGTGTGCGGTCCCTACAATAGCCGCGGCGCCCGTGTGTCCGGTTCCGCAAAAGTTCTCAGCTCTCGACAACCTTTCTCATTCGCTACTTTGCTAGTGACGCTGATAGCAATAAAACTGAGTCTAGAAAACTCCTAGTCACCTTCCGAAGTGTTTGCCTTTGAATGAAATCGAATTCTGATAACGTGGAATGAGCAAAAAAAGAAAGGGGAGAGCAAGAGAAGGGGGTAACCGCCTTCGCAACTCTACTTTTGCCACGGCGTCTCAAACTGGTCCTATATTTCTACGAGACGCACCGAAGAGCTCCTCGCATAGCCGTCTATTTCTTCCATTTACTGCTCGAATGTGCCTTACCTAAAGTACATCTTGCGCAGGCAACAGGCGAGGCATGGGTCTGGGATAAGGGCGGAATAAGATAGGACCAGGCGGCGTTGCTTGAAAGAGCGGAAATTCGCGAAAGAACTGGCCGGACTGTAGAGCGCCTACGGAAACGTAGTACAGCGAGTGCCCAGTGGTCCCTATACAAGCTCGCGTTCGGGCGAAAATAATCTAGGAACAGTGGGGTTCACCCAACCCCTGTGTCTTCACTTTTGCTTTGAATGGAGGGAGAGGTGGCGGAGGCCTGTCGTGACTCTTTAGGGAGAGCGCTTCGCTGAAAGGAAAGCAATGCCGCTATAGGGAACAGCAACGAAATAAGGCCGCGCTATGAAAAAGTAAGGTCTCTAAACTGCGCATGCGCGGTAGTCTTCGCTATATGGTCACTGCCGTCGTCACCGTACGCTACATCTTCACTACTGAGTGAGCAAAATAAACAAAAAAAAAAGAAAGAGAAAGAATGTAGAGAAAGGAACACACACACATGAAAAGAGAGGAAAAGAAGTGTTTTATCTCTGCCTTGTTTCGGTTTGCTTTGTCTTCTTCTCTCGTTCTTTTCCCTCAGGAACCAAGCTATAGCTCCGGCCCGTGCCAAGATCTGCAGAGGATCAAATAAGAAAGCGAGCGGCGGGACTGGTGGGGAGGCGATGCCGGCTCGGTGCAAAGGAAGGGCGAGCGCATGGAGCCGCATTTGAAATGCGAATTTTCTCCGGGACGCTCCGGCCAACCGAGCAAGACAGACCAACCGAGAGAGAGCTGCCACCACCGACGCCTATATGGGGAATTGGGGAGAGGACAGTCGTCTCTTCCTCTTTTCCTTCTTCCCTCTTCTGTCCTCTGCGCTGTACACAGGGTCCCCAGTCATATTTCTTGAACTCACTGCTAGACTGTACATGCCTTCGTCTTCCGCTTACGTCTTTCTTCTTCCTGTTACTCTATTTCTCGAGAGTCTCACCACCCTCTTCCTCCCCCCCCCCCCCTTTTTTTTTCTTCTTGTCGACATCGCAGCCTAGTATTTCGGAGTGCTTCACGTTTTGCTCGACAGTTTTCTGATATCGCGCACTATCTCAACATTGCTTCCGTCGCCATTATCGTTTCCTTCTTTCTTTCTCGCTTCTTCTTCTTCTTCTTCTTTTTTTTTTTGTTCTGTGTATCCAGCTCACATTTTATTCTTTCGTTTATTTCATTTCGTCATCTCGTATTTCAATCCTTGTGCATCTCGGTCCGTTGATTTCTTCCTTCTCTCTCTGTCTCTTTTCATTCCTCTCATGGAATGTGCATGGCAGCCTGCGCACTTACCCATTTTCAGTGGGCGTGCGTTTGATCTCAGCACCATGGAATAAAAAGGAAAAAAATGTTGATTGCCTCTGCTTTAGGTGGAGCCCGCGATAGAAAATAAAGGTTCGAAAACGGCCTTGTATGGGCAGGAGACGCAGAACGGTCGGCTTGGGAAGCAACGACCGTGACTTGGACAGTTTCCTGTTTGTCTTGTCCTTCAGTTTGTTTTGAACCCGGAAACGACTGAAAAAAAAAATCGGTTAGGTTACACAGGCTCCAACGTTGTAAAAAAAGCAATATAGCAGGACCTACTACTAGCCGAAGCATGGTGATGAGAAGAATGACAAAAAAAGGAAATAAAAGATGTGTTTTATACTGATGTTTTCTTTCTTGGTTCATTTTCAAAAGTTTGAACCCATGCATGTAGAACCGCCGTTGCCACTTCAATTTGTATTGTACGATAGGCCAGTTTGGACTACCTGCTGTGAGCATATCAATGGGGCGATATTTTCAGACAATCTCCTTAGTTCCTGCAGCTCTCCCTTCAATAAAGGTTTCCTTGTTTACGTTTAGGTGATTCTTGACTACCAAAACTACACTTTACTACACGCCACAAACGAACACGCCCGCACAAGGACGACACGTTTGCAGAAAATCAATCCATCTGACAAAAGTAAGGCATAACAATAGGTGCGCAACTACATTACGAGCCTACGTACGGCGAAATATTTGACCTCACAGCCGTATATGGAAGAAAAAAAAATGGATGCCTTCGCCCTTGATGTGCGTGCCGTCATGAGCATTTCGGTGACATGTATGACGTATCCGTCCACACCAACCTGTAGTTTTACCTGCTCAAAATCACCAGTCCCATACATTTGTTCCGATGTTGCCAGTCAGTAGAGAATAAAAATAAAACGCAGTGTCATATCGCAAACTCTTGTGTTGTCTCTTCTGGTCTTGGTTTTCGCGTCTGTGCCACGTTCACGCACTATGGTGCGCCGTTTCGCTTCCATGCGATCTTAAAGTATTTCCCATAAAGGGTTTGGGAGTGCGTTGCTGTGGCGCACACGCAGACATAAATATAATCGCCAAGCACGCTAAGCTTTTTATAGCATATCGCACATAATTAAAGGGTAGCTGAAACGCTTGTTTCACAATGTGTCCCTGATTGGGCCACGTCATTATTAACTTATTCACTCTATAAATTAAGCGAAGCACCTCGCATCAAGACAGCAAAAGGCTGTTTGTGTCGTCCTCCCCTTAACCTCTACTGTTCCTCCTCAACTAGCTTAGCTTCGGGGTGCCCGCTAACGACGGCTGCGCCTACAACGACATCAGCTGCGACCAACAGGCGGCCGGAAATTACCGAGGTCCATGTAGCGACATGGCCTTCGCGATTTTTCGCGTCGACAAAGCGAGTGCTCGCCGCCAGGTGCCGGGACGATTCCCGTGGCTGGCCACAAATGTTTTGTTTGTTTGTTTTTTTCCTCCGGTGCGCCGATTGCACACCCCACAAACGGTAAGAAGCATAAGAGCAAGCGAAGGCTCTGTGACAACGACCACTAATAAGCGTAAATGCAGAACTTGTGGTGGTATCCCATTACGGCCGCAACACGATGTCGCAGTTAGCATGACGCCTATCGCAAGGTTTGAGTTTCGCAGCCAGCACAGCTGCAAGAGGGATTAGTTTATTTATAGAAAAACCAAAACCGACTTCGAGATCTACACAGGTCAAGCAGCCCACGTCAGCATGCAGCGCGTTGTAACTCAGGCAAACGACGTTCGCTCTCTACGGAAAGCTAAAAAGTGTAGTAGTAAATTGCATGGCGTATAGTGTTTCTGCTGCTGTTTCATTAAAGGGACGCAAAAATGACAACGAGAAGTGGTTTAGAATAAAGACTTATTTTGGGAACTCGAATGCCGTTAACTTCAACGTCTCGTGTTCAATATTAGAGAGAAAATAAATGTCAAAAGTTTTAGTTTTGAAATCCGCGCCTGAGCTTCGGAGCCTATCGACGTCAGAAGGCCGATTTCTTTTTTTTTTTTTTTTCGTAATCTCGCCATATTCGCTCCATAAAGTGTTCTGAAACTCCCTGTGTTAACTCTGTGGCTTCCTTGGAATACAGTGCAGGTCTTTCTTACCGATAAAAGTTATGCGTGCTATAGCAAACGCCGTCAAATACCTGTGACGTCACGCGTTTTAGTGCTGGAATTTCAAAGTGGCGTCGCCACCCGTCTATTCTTTTCGCGCGTTCCCTAGCTTACCGAGGGTCTTCCCCTAGCTCGCAAGATTGGCGTCTTTGGTATTGCGATGAGCTAACCTATACTAATACGAGAAAAACTTTTTCACTTGTCCCTTTAAAACAAAATAATCATATAGTGTGTTAACTCTTACAATCGACATGCAGTCAAAACTAAGAAAGAAAGAAAGAAAGAAAGAAAGAAAGAAAGAAAGAAAGAAAGAAAGAAAGAAAGAAAGAAAGAAAGAAAGAAAGAAAAATTTATGTCCTGAGAAACGCCGGAGGAGAAAAGCCTATGGAAGCAGTTCTTGCGTGCCCATTATACAATCCATGAACAGGCGTGCTTGAAAACTCTCTAGGCTCTGTCGCGTCGAACTATAACGATGCGCATATTGAAAGTGTTGTAGTCAATTACACACTTAACGCAGAGCGCTGATATTGACTTGCTAAGGATCAGAAGGACTTGCGCTACCAGAGCAACGCATCTGTATAAAACCTCCAGAACCGTTCCGGAATCCCGTTAGGGGCATGTCCTTTAGCGGCTGTCACTGTTGTACTTCAATTCCCTCAAGTTTTGTTTCAACAGTGCAGGTGAAGTGATCGTGAGATGGGTTGTTAACTGAAACCTAATAATGGCCATATATTCCATATGTCCGCCCTGTTCCCATGACACTGAATAGCATAAACACAACCTAGGTCAGCGACACAAGAAAACCAGGTTTGAGATGATCCAGCAGTAAGCGGAAGCAAGGAAAACAAAAAAGTGTGAAACTTATTTTAATCGACTTGAACCATAAGAAGCAACCTGAATGAACCAAGCTTCTTTACGAGACCTATTCTTACGTGAAGCTTATATATAGAAGCCTGAAAATCGAAAAGGCGCACCAGTGTTTCGTTGCCAGGAGTAAATTTCAAACAAAAGTGAAAAAGCAACGAGAATCTGCCAAATTGGAACTGCTGGGGAACAACCCTATAAATACAGACATTCGGGGGGAAAAGTGTTATGCCTGTCGGCACCGACTTTTATTCGCCCTTTACAAAAGGTACTCAGCAAAAGCTGGCTAGTGGGCGCTACGTCCACATTGCAATGGGATTGCATTTGGCGCCCGGATTCTGCCGGGCTCTCTTGTATATGCTAAGTGGTGCTTTTGTTAGACCTGCAGTCCTCCCCTCCTTCGACACCCCTTTTTGGACGCTTGCCTAACCTCGTTGGCTGAACGTCTGCAGTTCGGTTGTGTAGTTCACAGAGTACGTCGGATCGACGGCCTTTCGATCAGCGCATGCGCTATAGCTTTCAAAGCCCTCCGCGCTGTATAATCGGCTTGCGACGTCGGTGTCTTTGTTCCCCGGCAATGCGAAGGGGCAGACGGTGAACTACATACACGACGTCTATCGAAACTTCTTCAGTTTCACCGGTGACGAGCAGCAAATAAATAAATAAATAAAAACAAATATATGTGCAGAAACCATGGGCGATGATTTCCAATGCGAGTGAGTAGCCGAAAACGCTTAAGAAGATATGTAGTCTACAGCTACTCCTCCGAACTTGCATTCTTACAGCGATAGACCTACAAAGCGAAAGTTCTGTGTCGCCGTCGGCGTTTGTTTCTTGTCTATGCGAAGTCCAGAGGTTGCATTATCCTATGGTACCCCACGACCACTGCGCTGTTAAATAGAGGGAAAGAACGCGAGAGAGAGCGAGAGCGCAGTCTTGGCCAAAGCCACCTAGAACTACGAGGCCTCTGCACGCTGCTGCGATGGCCTCGAGATCGAACAGAATCGGCGCCTGGCGGCGGACGGACGAAGCTCCCAAGTGTGGATGGCTCCTTGCATCATCTGCTAGCCACCGCGCGTTTACATGCGCGCGTACATCATCATGCATGCCATTCATGGTGTTCGTTTCTTGTGCTGCAGCAGTGTTACATGTTCGCACGTATTCTTATTCGTGCATACAAAAGTACTTGGCCCTGCGCAGCAGTCTTTCCTATTTGTAAGGTTCACCGAGGGCGTGTGTCGAGAGCGTGCCCAAACGCCGTAACGCGCCCGGTCCGGCACAATTATTTTAGTTCAGCTGCTGCCGTCTTTCGAGCACACGATAAAGTGCACCTGCCGTTCTTCTGTACAAATTACGGTGTAATCATCAACGTGTAAGTGCCGTGCAGTAGTGGTGTCGTCTGGGGATACGTATAGTTGTATTGTGGCAACAGAAATGGGCTTATATGAGCCGATACAAATACTTGTCAGTGGCAGACAAAAATAAAAACCTGAGACACACACTTATGTCACGACGTTCTTGTTCACTGGAGTGTAACAGCTTGACTGTCAGCGGTTCCGTGATGAACCTTCATTGTGCTTAAGATGTCCTGTTAATTTACAGTATTGGTGCCAATAAAGAGAAAGTATAAGGCCTCTCAAGTGTACTCTGACACTTCATTTAATTTGTTCGCCAAAGAGGAATCGTGTATTACACGAACGTCATCCGTCACGCGGCAACCCGGCGTTTAAATTAAGTTGAGCGTCATTGTGGCGTCGTTAGTATGGCAGAATAGAGCGCACATTTTAACAGCTTCGCTGTTAAAATGCGCGCTCTATTCGTTGCGCCGATCTACACCCGCAGAAAGCTGCGGGTGTAGAAAACGCCGAGGAAGTCAGATTGCGAGGCTGGATTATGCCAGCACTTCGATGGAGGCGAAATGTTGAGGCCCGTGTGCTGTGCGATGTCAGTGCACGTCAAAGAACCCCAGGTGGTCGAAATTTCCGGAGATCTTCACTACGGCGTCTCTCATAATCAGAGCTGGTTTTGGGACGTTTAACCCCACAAAGCAACAACAAACAATGGATTATGCCAGTGCCCCGTGGAATGACAGGTTGTACGCTTCTTTCACATGCAATGGGAACGTTCTGAGTGCTTCAAGCACTAACGAGACATTGGAGCATCTATATATAACCATTTGACTGCAGTCAATGCTTTCATTTGTCTAGCAGCTGCCCCAAACCGCCCACAACGTCGCGTCGTTTTGTACATTTCATTGCGCGCCGCCGACCGCCTATCCACACTAACGCGATGACGTTTCTGCCACCTATAGGTCGACCTCGACGCAAATAGGTTCGTAGCTCTTGCGGGATGTCCGTTCTCG
Organism: Hyalomma asiaticum; assembly: GCA_013339685.2. Classification (NCBI taxonomy): domain Eukaryota; kingdom Metazoa; phylum Arthropoda; class Arachnida; order Ixodida; family Ixodidae; genus Hyalomma; species Hyalomma asiaticum. The sequence goes on along the minus strand of CM023486.1, from coordinate 66,619,307 downwards.
CGTCGCGGTCACGATGGCTGCGGAATATTAATCCTAACTGATTTGATTTTACGTGCCAGAAACAGCCCTGATTATGAGGCATGTCCCGTAGTGGAGCACTCCGGAGTAAGTTTTGACTAGCTGGTGCTCTTTAAGGTGCACTGAAATCTGAGTAGGCTGTTGTTTTCTTGCATGTCGTCCTAATCGAAATGCGGCCTCCATGGCCCGGATTCGATCCCGTTGCCTCAGGCTTCGCAAGGTAATGCCGCTAAGCAACAACGGCGGGTGCAGAAAATTAACGCTGTCGTTAAAGGGGCTCTGCGACACTTTTAAATGTAATCCTCGAGCAGGCCCGTAGCCAGGGGGAGGGCCCTAGGGGCCCGGGCCCCTCCCGAAATTTTGGTTGGGTCGGAAGTGTTAATAGCATGGTGTAGTGCAAGTAACATAACATTTGAGCCTATTAGTAACGTTGCATTTTAAAATAAACTTATTGTACAAAATGCAATTTTTACCGAAAATAAATAAGAAAAATAGATATTTTTTCTCAAATAGTCAAGGCCTCCAGCAAGTGGGCCCTCCCCGAAAAAAATTGCTGGCTACGGGCCTGTCCTCGAGCGACATCATTTAAAGAGATTTTTTTTCCCCACGAATTGGACGCTGAAAAAAATTGAAATCTTTCAGGTATTAGCGAAAGGTATCTTTTTCGTCGCGACGAGCACAATGGAAGCTACACAGAGGAGTGAAGGGGAGTGGGGAGGCAGGAGCCGGGCGACGAGCAAGAGGCCACACTGGCCTCTATTTTTACTTCAATTTTGTCTTCCACATTTCTTTGAACGTATTAGCACTTCCGCAGCGACGAGCTTGTGCTCAGAGTCACTGTGGGGACGTGGCGCCACCCAGCGGCACCCATCACAACGCACACGGGCATCGGCCAATCATACTTCTCGTAATTATTTCGTAGTCCGTGCCAAATTATGGCGTGTTTTATTGAAAGAAGAGCGGGCGCTTTCCGGGTGTATCTTGAAACCAAATTGCAAATTCTCTGGTGCATGTAGAGGAGCTTCTACGATATATCAGTGGAGTTTCCTTGCTATGTTTAGGGAGCGTTGCACGGCCCCATTAATGTAAAGCAACGTAGTCATGTCTACGCTTCGGTTCCAAAGTAAAACGCGTATATGTGACGCAAAAATACGTGGAGCCCACCGGTTCACCGCAGTCATCACATCATAGAAAGCAACATTCTCTCATGCTTTCATTGTATTTATTTTATAGTGTCGTTGCTTATGTATGTAGCGTAACATGCTCTCTCTTTTTGCCCTTGTGAGCGTTTGTTTCACTGAGGCTAAGGCACTCAAACGGCATAATACGTACTTAGTTTCACAGACTGAAAGAAACAGCAAAACAGCACAGAATATATATATTATTCACAAACGAAACGCTAGCATGTAAAATGAAAAAAAAATAAAAATAAGAAAGACGGTTGCTGAAATTCGATAAGGTACACATATTACACGGCACACATTTCTTTTTACAAAAGGTTCTGTTAACACAAGCGCACATAATATCTGCAACGAAACGGAGATTCATGGGTAAAAATAAGGAATGAGGCTTCGTACCATCTCACTCTCGTGACGTAGTCGACAGAAAAGGAGGCGATGGGAGAGTCTTGTAATTTTTTTAAGTGGCTTTATCTTCGTGTGCGTCCGGGAAAGGGGAAGACCGAGCAGAGGCGAGAGGAAGTCGAACGCTAGCGCACTCAAAATAAGGAAAGGGATTTACGTGAATCGCATGCACCCCCCCCCCCCCCATCCCTTTCTTCTAGTCAGGCCGCCCTTAGAGGTAAGTGAGACCGTTGCTCGCACAACAGCTCCTAAAAGGAAGCGCGCGCCCTGTTGTGCGTTAAGTGTTGAGCTTGCTGAGACTTCGTGTGCGCAGACTTCTCTGACATCTCTCGATCACTGTGCGACTAGTAATGCAGATCATCATCGCAATCATCGTGCTCTGCCTGTCTACGCCCACTGCAGGGCAAAGGCTTCTCCCATATCTATGTGCCCCGGCCTCCACGGTGGTCTAGTAGTTATGGCACTCGACTGCGGATCCGAAGGCCGCGGGATCGAACCCCGACCCCGACGGCTGCGTTTCGATGGAGGAGAAATGTTGAGGCCCGTGTACTGTGCGATGCCAGTGCACGTTAAAGAACCCTAGGTGGCCTAAATTTCCGGAGCCCTCCACAACGGCGTCTCTCACAATCATATCGTGGTTTTCAAGCGTAAAACTCCATAAATCAATCTCCCATATGCTCCTAACTTACCCGTTCCTGAGCATTCTTGATCTCATCTGCTCACCTAAATTTCTGCCGACTCCTGCCACGCTTGCCTTCACTAGGAATCTAGTCCGTTACCCTTAACGACCAACGGTTATGCGTTCTCATTACATTCCCTGCCGCCCCGCCACGGTGGTCTAGTGGCTATATGGTACTTGGCTGCAGATCCGAGGGTCGCGGGATCGAATCCTGGCTGCGGCGGCTGCATTTCGATGGAGGCGAAATGTTGAGGCCCGTGTGCTGTGCGATGTCAGTGCACGTTAAAGAACCCCAGGTGGTCGAAATTTCCGGAGCCCTCCACTACGGCGTCTCTCATAATCAGAGCTGCTTTTGGGACGTTAAACACCCCATATAACAACAACATTCCATGCCCATTCCGTCTCCTTGTTTTCCACTAAGGTCTCATTAACATGCGTTTGATCCCTGACCCACCCCCTCCCTCTTTGTCCCTTAACATTTGACTTATCGTCCTTTCCATGACGTAAACCATCCATTCATACACTCATTCACTTATGTTGAGGGAACGGTGGCAGCGATAAGCGTGCACAGAGCCCTCCCACTGAGGCTATTTCTGTCAAAACTCAGTGCACACTAAAGGTATGGGGCAGATTTGGCCTTCACGTCATTACAGAGACGGCGGACCCCCTAATTTCATTAGTTAAGTTTTATTCATTATCCTGGTGGCAGGCCCGTAGGCTGGAATTGTTTTCGGGGAAAAAAAAGCCTGTTTTCGTGATTTATCTTCGGTAAAAATTGCAGTATGTACAATAAGTGACTTTTTAAATGCAACGTTATTAATAGGCTTCAATTTGATGTTATTAGCGCTACACTAAGTTATCAACGCAACCCCCGAACCCAAATTTCGGCAGTGGCCTGGGCCTCTAGACCCCCCCCCCCCCCATCCCCCCCCATCTCTCCTTGACTACGGGACTGCCTGGTGTTTAAAAGCCGGTTTTGTATAAACCACCTACGCTCTGATATGACATCTTTGATGTGCATTTCTTACCATGTCCTCGTTAGTAAATCGAATGCTTTTTATGTTTTCCGAATTTTTGAATAGGTAATTTTCAATATACTGATTTTCAGTAATTAATCTTTCACTAGTTATCCTGACAGTTGAAGGACATTTTATAGTATAAAGGCCCGTCCGCTGAAATCGCATCTATCACGTACAAATCTTCACATATCCCATTTCGTAAATTCTCCATGTTTAATGCATTTTTTTTTTATTTTGTAACATATTTTAGACGTTATAGGCGAACGAATTTTAAATGCCCTCTTTAGTAGAGACGACCTATGCTCTGATATATCATGCCTATTCCATACAGCCGTTCTCATATCTTCTCTTGCAGTTCATATTTTTATTGCATGTTTTAATTTCGAAACCCGTTTTGTAACGGGAGTTCCGCCCAAAGAAACAAGAGCCTCGCCCGGTATTCGTGCCACTGTGTAGTAGGGTCGGTGGCGGCACCTAGATACAAAAAGGAAAGTCATGAAGCGCGGCCTCCGCGATCCACGGCGCACTAACGGAGAGTGCCGGAAAGTGAGCTTGGATGTCCAGAGAAATTTTCGGCACCCTCATTGTCCCAAACTCCGTTGAAACAAAGCGCTTCGCCTAAGCTATTGAGTCATTAAAAATAATAATAAAATAGTAACCGAGTGGCAGAGTGTTCGGTAGAGCTCCCCAATAGAGCGTCCCGTTTGTGAACGACAAAATCTTGTTTATATCCTTCAGGGATTGGCGGCTTGCTGAGTGCTTGAGCAAGTTGCTTGCTCAAGAACTCAGTAAGCCGCCAGTTGTCATATGCACAAGGAGGTTTATGTGCTGCATAATAGAGGGAGTGCCAGAAAGGGGGTGCTCCTGGCGTTCCCAAAATTTTTCGTTTCATAATGTATGAATGACATCAAAAGGGGCGGAATACATCCTCCCCCATCTTCATTCATTCATTCATTCATTCATTCATTCATTCATTCATTCATTCATATGACTTTGCCCCCGTGGCGCATATGTCTGGCAGTGAAAGGTACCTATAAATAAGAAAGAAGAGGAGGAAATAAACTTTATGCAATAGAAGGGAAATCTGGAAACCTCATCTACCACACAAAAAACGCGGCTCCGATCCCGGCCGCAGCGGTCGCATTTTCGATGGAGGCGAAAATACCAGGGGCCCGTGTACTGTGTGTTATCAGTGCATGTTAAAGAACCCCAGGTGGTCAAAATATCTGGAGCCCTCCACTACGGCCTTTCTCTCCTTTCTATTTCTTTCACTCCCTTTCCCCCCACCCCCCACTGATTCTTAGCCGTGCTCCCAACGTGGGCTGTAAAATTAGCGCCCTTTCCTTAACCGAGCCACGATCAATCATCACCTCACCTCAGTAACTCTACCTCACTCAGAGAGTCAGGAGTATATTAACTCTATGACCTCACTTGAACTTGTGCTTCCATCTCTCACCTTAAGATTGAAACAGGGGAAACAGGCTTGTAAAACTGCGGCCTCCGAGATGGCGCGCAGAGGCCATGGTCGACATACGGCCTTCGTGATTTCGCACGCTTATTCTCGGAGGCCGTGAAGACCTGTGAGCCTTGGCGATTAACCGTGACTGTATCTGCCATATTAGTTTTGTTACGTTCACAATTAAAGTGCAATTCTCACCGGTGCAGGTCTTCTGCGTACTCGCTCATGAAATGTTAGAGAGTTGTTTCGAGGTGAATCCACTGGGTAAGGATAGCGCTAGCTGTGCGTTTCCGGTATCCCCGTAGCAGTTTCCGGCTTTGGTTCGGGCATTTGAAAAACCAGCGGGGGCATGGTGTTGGTATCCAATTTGGGAGGAAATGTTCAAATCTGGGTAATTTTACGAGCGTGGCGCGGTTGAATATTATTTCGAGCAATGGCTTCAAGCAAGTGCGCGGCGGCCTGGTGCAGCAATGAGTCGGGAAGCGGCCTTTCCTTCCACAGATTTCCTCCGGACCGCAAGTAGCAGTGTGCTTTTCATTCACACCTAGTTTCATTTTGTTGACTGCCTTCTTGAAAACTCTTTGGTCTCGCTAACACAGGGTTAATTGAGTGCAGGGAATTACACTTAGAAAGTATGTGTGGCAGGCCCTTTTTTCCGCTGGCAGTTTTCTGCTGATCGCTGCCACTGGGAGCAGTTTATTGAGCGTGCAAGCTTTGTAGTTTATCGGCAATATTTGAATGCGAGAAGCACGCCAGTGCTAAAGTCGTTTGATTTCTTTGGGCTACAGGCAGTTGGTTAGCTAGAAATACCTTTCGGGGATGCTATTTGCCGCTGGTACTTTTTCTGTCTAATCTGTTCAATGAAGTCGAAGGGTTAGTAATGTGCAATATCATCTACATAACGAGTGCACACATCCAAAGATTTGATTCGTGAGGAGCATCCACTTTGTTCATTTTCTTACAAAAGACCATTCATTTTCGACAAAAGAACATTTTTTCGATGAAGAGCGCAATTGTACCAGAACATTCCTGAGTAATTACTGGGACACAAAAATATAAGGGCCGCTGTTTAAAATTTAAAGCAGGACTGTCGGACGAAGAGAATGAGAACTGCTAAAATATGGTCGAAGCAGTACATGAAGCTCCTGCGAGTTCCTCTACAATATGGGCATTACGTAAAATCGTTCATCCACCTGCGTATCCTGCATAATACAGAAATAGTAGGGAAGGAATCTCTCTGCCCGTGTTCACGCTACGCATTCAGCCGCTGCAGGTTGACGAAAAGATGTGAAGTGACAGTTTCTGGATTTAACACAGTACAGCTGACGAATTCTAAAGAAATACACACCCCCAGAAACCACTCTGGTGGTGTGGCTCTATGCTGTAAGATAAGACTTGGGCCTTCGGAGCATTGAAAAGAACATTCCGGTTCAGCGCTCCTGACAAAGTGACCAGAATCTCCCGCAAACGATAAATATTTGGCCGCATAAACTTTTGCCTAAGGGCACTTGCTTGTAATGTGGAGGTGGGCTGAACTTTGCCGGTCTTCCATTTTTGTTTCTAGACAAAAACTTCACCAGACAGCTCATGAAAGAAATACTAGACCCTGCAGAGTGTGGCAATTTTTCTACTTCTAGGTCTACTTCTAGAGTGTCAATTCTTTCTATGTTTAGGGGAAGGATGGAGGGTCATGCAGCACTGACAAAATTTCGAGGGGCATTCTCACACTGTGAAGAACGGGTAGAGCACTAATCACCCACAAAGGGATGTTGAGCCAAATTGTAATTTGTATAGCAATGATGTCATTAGTGACATGCTTGCTGAGTTACCTGCAACTGAGTATTCCAGTGCATGAAAAAGTCTCTGCTTAAAGCTCCGTTAAGTTTCATGCACTTCAATGAAAATTTCGGGTAAAAAGCATACGTACTAGGCATTACAGCATTTTAAGTGGCTGATTCGATGTTTGTGATACTTGTTTCATAGTACTGAATGGTTACTTCTTTCCTTGCAGCGCCGACCAATGGATCGAATATGCAAATTGCCCAAGGCTCAAGGATCTTCCGCCCAAGCAGCTAGAAAGGGTCAGATTATGCGGCCTTCATTTCACACCGTTCATGTACCTGCCACCTGGGCCAACATCACAACGCATTTTGAAGAGGCTGAAGAAAAATGCTGTGCCTACTGTTCCCGTGTACGACCCTGAACTGAGGCCTTTTGTCCCACCAAGTAAGTTCATTTGATGCCTCATGATCTTTTGGTGTCACAGATTGATTTTGTGTGCTTCTGAGGACCATGATACCCCATCACTCGGGCTCCTGCGACCTCCATCTAAAGGGGCCTTGCAACACTTTTCTGAGTAATCCTCAAATGGCCTCACTAAAGGAGCTCATTGTCTTGCAGACCTCTTGCGACAAAGGTCTTTGCATACTGTAAAGGAGCTCTACAACACTTCTTGAACATAGCAGGCAAGAAAGTGCTTCCAGTCAGTTGCGGAAGCTCAGATGTTATTGCGCTGCACACAGCAGGGAATTTGCAGTTCGGTCTCAGAATACATCTAGAAAGTGTCTGCTCTTCTTCCAACAAGTCACAGCAGCAGTGAGGCAAGGGGGAGAGGAAGGGAAGGAGGCAGGGCACACGGACTGCATAGGAGCTAGAAGAACGACCATTGGCTAATTCATGGACGCAGTGACTGCAGATGCCGCGGGGCACTACCATGTCCCGGCAGTGACTCTGGTGGTGTGCATGCCATCTGTGTGGAAGCACAAATATGTTCAAAGAAAAAAAGAAGAGAAAATGTTCAAGGTCCATGATGTACACTGACGTAGCTTCTTGCCGTTTTTTTAAACCCTTCTGTATACAGTCGATCCCGGATATATCAGACTCGAAGGGGATCGCAAAATAGTTGGCTGTATCGATTATTTTAAATATCAAATATGCCTATTTGAAGCTCGTGTTAAAACAGTGCACATCTCAAATTTGTTTCCCAAAATCAAACAAACATTAGCTTATCGATTTGCCCATAATATGCAACAGACCAGCGTGAAAACAGTCACATTTTGTTTCATACAAAAGAAAAATGTAAGCTTCTTATAAGCCATCAAGTTCCTAGAGCCATCCTGGTGCCTTACAGATCAGCAGACCCAGTGCCTTCAATTGCGCCACTACAGCAGCGAACGACTGCGAACGCCAATGCAAGCTCTCGGAGCACAGTACAGCAGTAGCGTAGACGTTCATCACTGGTCGGGTCCGATGCCTCGGCACTGTCAACATCAGCTACGATCTCGGGATCAGTGCGGTCAGAAACGGCTCCACATTGTCATCGGCGCTGATGAAGTCGCTTGTTGTGAGCCTGACCGAGAAGGCGCCCAGTAATGCTGATAACCCACGATTTTCACCAAGGCATCCAATGCCATTGTCAAAAGATCCAAAATCGTTGTCAGCACGACAACCAACGATATGTCACTACTTCGTGCCACAAAGTGCTCTTATGGAAGCATTTCACCCCAAAGCTTCACAAGGAACTTAGGCCTGAAGCACCACTCATCGTTCATCTCGTCCCGAGAAAGTCCACCTTTAGGTTTAGGATTTAACTTCCAAACAGGTTGATTATGAGTGAAAAAGACGCACACAAGAAGCCCGCAAAGATCGAAATTGCCAAAACAAAATTAACTTGGTGATGACAATGGCATTTATGGCATTGCAGCAAACCGCAACTGACAAAAACATGGCCTTCGAGATTGGCATTGTAAGGATGACGATGTTATGTGGCCCCAAATCTCAAAGGCTATGCTTTTGCAAACGGAGTAGTGTGAGGACAACTATTAGAATGTGCACATCACATTGATGCAAGTCGACACTGCTAGAGCAGTCTGCCGGAGCCGCTGCCACTTTGTATTCAGCTCACTAGGTGCCTTTTCCTGTTAGGCTTCTTAAAAAAATGTGGTTGATTGCTCTCTCTGTCAAAGGAATCGGTATAACACGAAAGTGAAATGTCTCTTCACGTAACCACTGTTGAGTGTCTATTGTTACATCGAGGTGAACTTGCCCATTGCTATCGGTGTTTCACTGGTACGGCATTGTTTGACATGGATGAACCCACGTTCACACATCGTCTCCAAAACATCAAGGGCCAACCTTTTGTGGTAACTGAAGTAGTTTACCTAATAACTGGGCACAGTCGAAGTAGATGTTGCACGACAAAGATATCAGTCATATTTACTTGCACCACATTGACCCATTAGCGTCGTTGCCCTGCTCTGGCTCCTATCGCACCAGTTTTCTTTTTCCCATCACGCTCGAAGAGCGGTCAGCGGGGAAATGCCACCCACAAAGAAAGGTGACCGTTGCCCTACCACTGCAAAGCTGTACGAACGCGGCTATGCGCACGGCTCTGCAAGCGTTCATTGAGGCGGATTTTCGAATGCGCCTGCAATGGTGTTGCCATCCAGGAAAGGCGAAGTAAAATTGCAGTGATTCACTTTGCTTCTATTGGATGGCGGCACCGTTCCAGGCAATGTGTGCGTGATGAGCCATACGAGACAAAAGGTGCATTCGTACAGCAACGAGCATGTGCGGCGTTAGCGCAGTGGTAGTGCACTGGGCACCTTTCGTCATGGCGCGGTGGGCTGCGAGTTCGATTTCCTGCACATCAACAAAAGTTTTTTCTGGGTGTTTTGCGTGATTGTTCTTACACGTTTACTTTACTGCATCATATCCACTACAGTAGTGACGTATGGAGTCGTGGTGGACCCCGGCATAAAACACTTTCGTGTTAAAAATGCTGCTGCTACGTGTTACGATCTAAAATTGGTGCAGCAGACAAGTTAGTGCACTAAGAAGCGCTGTGCATCCCCCAAAGCAACGCAACGACACTGCGTTTTCAACACCATTGTGTGCAAAAATGGATCACAAAATGTTAGAGGGCGGTTGAAACATGATCAACTTATGTAAAGAGTGCACTTGATAGGTTCGGCGCAGGTCAAAGTTTGGTATATCAAATGCAGCGGTCCATGGGTGTTCAATGTACATGCGTGCCATCCCTATATTTTTACGTTGGACATTGAAGGTGATTTTTCAACTGTTCGATATAGCCAGTGAGTCGATATATCCGAGTTTGGTATATCCAGGATTGGGGGGGGACTGTATTGTGTTAAGCATCAGGCAAACAGCATGCACGCATAACGCTAGACATACACCAAAACACAGAGTGCGGTGTAGTCAGCATTGCTTATGACTTCACTACACTTGGAGAACACAAGCATCGCGGGAACATGTAGGAAACTTTCTTGCTATATTTGTTAGACTGGCTACTGCATTTATAAAACGATACAATGCTTAAAGGCGATCTATTCTCAGTGGCGTGTGGAGGTAAGCAGAGCAGTGCCATTTCTCTCCTCTGCAGCTTGTCTTGAAAGCTCACACTGTGCCTTGTAACACATCTGCAGCTTCATTAATGTAAAGCTTCATTAGGGAGTTGCACGTTCAACAGAGCTTAACGGTATCCATGCAACAGAGGCACTGTAAATGTCACCAGCTGTACTTATCCAAACAGGGCAGATGTTTAGTGACGACAAAGGCTCGAAGTGATGAAAAGCTGTCATACAAGGAACGTTGCTGAAGCCAGCCCTTTCGCAAGTGGACTTGCTTTCGTCAAGCTAGCCACTGCTCAAAGTTTCTGGCCTTGCAAAGTTAAGTTCCCTTTTTGAAGTGTTGGCTTCAGCAATGTTCAGTGTTTGGCTACTTCTAATCAGTTTTGTACAGGAATACGCATATGACTCATAAAAAACTGGCGTTCTCTCTCTTCCAGAGTTCTATGAAGGACCGCTGGAAGAAGATGGTATGTTTATTTTTATACACTCGCATAATGCAAAATGCACACAGTTGTGAGCAACTGAAATGCATGGATGTGCTGCGCAGTATATATGGTACAGAGTTAACTAGATAGGAATAACATTGTGTATTTGTCATGTGGTGCCATGCTTAAAGGGGTGTTGACAGAAATTTTCGTCAGATGTTTCTTTACTGCAGCATGTTGCTGGGGCCCTGTTAGTCATAACACAGTACATCAATTGCTCCAGCGTGCAACCGATAATTACTTACTGCCTGTTTGTTACTGACTAGTCTCAGTTTCGGTTGTGGAGAGCTCCGAATACTACAAGCCGCCGGGTGCAACTGGCGCCACTTAGCGTTTGCAACGGAGTCCAGAAATTAGAATCCTGCGTCCTGTGCATTTTCGTCGTCACTATCATTGTCATTGGCTGCCAACAATTTTTTTGAGGCCCAGTATTGCCGGGAGTGTACTAACGCAAGCGCAGAACAAGGGCAATGGTAGCTGTCGCGTCGGCAATGCTAGCTGCACTGCTCAGAGCTCGGCTGCCGTTGTGACGTCGCGGAAGTGGGGAGTCCCTTTCGGTCACCTTTGGTGTTGTCGGTGTCGAGAGGTGCAGCGTATAATGCTTGATTGCGCATACAAACTTCAATATTCATTGAAATTGCCTTCCGAGCCGTATTCAATGTTGACATTTGGTAGATGACATGTGCATGTGTGCACAAATCAATTACGCAGGCTATCTAAGCAGTGAAATTTTGGTGCCCCTTCAGTGCGCAGGTTTCGCACAGCATAAAATAAGTGGGAATGGATGGCTTCACAATCGAAAGTTACATCAGTCATGGGAAGATAATAAAACAAGTTGCGGTGGAGAGAAATTAGTAGCTAGCCAAAGTGACATGTTTTCAGTTGTACACCAAATAAGCTAGAGTATTTTTGTCAGTACTTGTTTAAAGGTGCTTCAAGTAGGGCTAGTTAGTATGGCATATGTTTCACTACTGAATAACTTATAAGGTCTAACAGACACACCTTGAAGGGACACGATAGGAGTCTGCTGTATGTTTGTGTATGTGCTTGTGTGCGTGCATGTGTCTATGTATGTGCTTCTATGTAGTCTTATGTAATATCGGGAGCAATATGAAAGGGAACACAGGAACGCGTGGTGAACAGCCTGAAACCCAGATATCGGTGATATGTGGCAGCAGCTGTCGGAAACATAGTGGGGAGGGGAAGGCTGTTCTAACAACTGCTGGACACTCCTGCCGTGTTCAAAGTGCAGGACCTGGAATTGCACCTAACGCTTGTGTGAAAAAAAAAAAAAAAGAGAGAAGAAAGAATGAAAGAAAAGAAAACGAATCGCTGCATGTCACTGCATGTCACTGCATGCGACAACTACCGTGTCTTATCGAATATCGGACGATACCGTGTTATTGGTGAAATGCCGTATGTTGCTGCTTTGTAGAAACGCCAGTGTGAACAGTTAGTGGAAGGGCACCTTCCTTTTCACTTGGTTTGTCACAGCGCCATCTGTGTATCGCTCCGATTCGATTTCGAGGCTGTTTGCCAGGCGTTCCTGTGTTCCCTTTCATATTGCTTACGATAGTACATTTATGTATGTTATGTGCTTTTATGTATTGTTTATATCGAGCTTTGTTAGTCAAGAGAACTTATTGACACATTGGTACCCCTTTGTAAAAGACCCATATCATGGAGCGCCTTGTGTCACATATTTGAGGCATCTCTCATATGCAGGGTAGCATGTTTTCATTTTCTGGCCTACCATTATTTCAATGTGGGCACACTACAGCTAAACTGCCCACCAAAGGAGGCTACGGCAAAAGTACTTATTTGTATACCATTTGTTTGGCTAGGTGGTTTGCTTGGACTCCATGGCTTTCTCACATTGGTTATCATTCCCCTTTGTTTCTACAACAGACTAACTGCAGTTAGCAGCCAAACTTGCTGCGTTTAGGGTTATAATATTTGTTACGAGCAAGGCTGTTGAGCCAAAACTTAGCAATATTTTGTCCTTTGTATACTGCTCAGCCTGTCTTCAGGAACATGTCTGTTACAAAAGAGAGGTCCAACTTATAGGTGAATGGGGTCCATGTGGTGACTGATATAAGAGACCAAATTGTCTCTTATATCAGTGTCTCCTATAAAGGGGATCAACTGAACGCACCTGTAGGAGGGATTTTTCCAATTATAGAGTGGCAGTGAGTTGTGAGAAGAACAGTGCATTCACATTTTCAATTTTCATGCTTTAAAAACGACTCTTTTGGAATGTGAGAAGAGAATGGAAATTAATTATTTATACAAAGTACCAAAAATGTGATGCTGCACACATTAAAGGGCCCCTAAACCACCAAGAGGTCGAAATTTAGTTGTCGTGTTGCTTTTGCACCGGTGTCCGCAAGAAACACGTAGCCGCAAGAATTTTTCGAAACGGTGCCGAAATAGCCGAGTTACACCCGTTTGATTATTAAAACGCGGCGCTTGCTTGTTTCAGTCTCTCCTGCGCCCGCCGGCCGCTTGCCAGTGCCACCTCCCCGCCGAGTGCTCCTCCGAATGTCACGTGACATACATCGCCGATGACGCGCATCCGGTTGACTTGCCTCCGCCGGGCTCCCGCGTTCGCGCAAATGTCTCGTTGGTGCTGTGCCAACGCTCCCTGTTAGCGCTATTCGTCGTGTTCTGAAAGTTGCTGCAGTTTCTAGTCGGCTGTACCTCACTTGCACTTGCGTAGCGTAGCGCATTTACGAATGCACACGCGAACACCACTCGAACGACACACGACGAGGAAAACAAACAGGCAGGGAGCGCGTGCATTTTCTAGCAGACTAACCGGAAGTCGACGTCCTCCTTCGACCAATAAGCGGAGCTCGGACTCTTTTGACGTCAGCAAAAACCACAATGTCGTCACGGCTAACTTTGGCATGCCGGAACTGGCCGGAGAGGCGCACGGGATTGTTTTTCGAGTTTGTGGCGCGCCCGCGGCGCGTAGCGCTGCCGCGTTTGACATCGTTCATCGTGACGGCATTTTCAACTTGATGCGCGTGCTAACTTGAAATGTTCAAAAAAATGTTGGGGGTGGTTTAGGGGCCCTTTAACGGTACAAACAAAATGCAGCCTTTCAGGCTTTGTAGAGGAATGTACAGGTGGTGTAACAAAACATTTCCTGAAGTTAGTCTATTGAGCAAGTTCTACCTTGAGACAGCACACTGGTGGAGTGTAGCAGTGTGCACATTGCTCAATTTGGAACATTGTAGTGTGTCGCATGCTTATGTTTCTCTGTTTTTCTAGGTGCACCTTTGCCTCCACCAAGCACTCTTCCCTACACAATCCCCTTGTCATCCTTACCTCCTCTTTCGTCACTGTCCTTTGATGCCCCTTCACACACTGATGCTCTTTCGTCTCCTGCTGTGCCTCCTGGCCTTGCTTCACCTCCGTCCCCTGCAGCTCCTCTGTCCCCTGCTGCACCTCCTTCTCCCCCGTCTTCTACTCCACCTGCATCCCCTGTCGCATCTCCTTCTGACACTGCACCCCTGTCTCCTTCCATCACGTCCAGTCCAGTCGCACCTTCGACAGAGAAGACGGAAGACGTGACAGACCCCTCACAAGTCCTCTCACAGCAACAGCCAACGGAGCCAGGTGAAAATGGTGGTATGTGACATTGGACAATCTAGACCACTGTGAAAGGGGTGTCAAGCACAAGCTTTTTTTTTTCTACAGCTGCACTGACACCCGGCTGGTGTAGCTTAGTGGCTACGGCATGGTTCTGCAGAGAACTGGAGCCAGGATATTACTCCCTGTGATGGTGGCCGCATGTTAATGAGAGCGAAGTGCAGGAAGACCTGTGTACTATGATTTAAGTGCATACAGTAAGCCCTCGCTAATTCGAACTCGGATAATTCGAAATTTCGGTTAATTCGAAGAACTTCTGCGGTCCCGTGCTTTTCAATGTAAATTTTACCGGATTATTTGAACAGCCCACGGGGTTTCATCCGGATAATTCGTAATTCCCGCCGGCAGCAACGGACGTGAAACAGCCTTTCGGCGACGCTTATCTCGGAGGTCATAGTAGTTGGAGTACCGGAAACGGGTTAAAATGTGTTTTCCGTTTCGTGTTTTCCACGTTCGCGTTTTCCCGTTTTTCACGCATTCCGTTTCGCGTTTTTCACGTAGCTCGCGTGCTTGGACCATTCGCCGTCTTGCATTAGTCTTGTTTACTTCGCCGCCTACGCCTGCATTTGCCGCGTGCGAAGTCCTGACCGCTTGTTGGACTCACGATGCCGAAGTACAAGACGCTGACGCTGCGGGAGAAGGTGTCCTTAATCGAGGAGGCTGAGAAGTCGACGTGCACTAAGACCCAACTCGCTGAAAGGCACAAGATGCCCTTGTCGACGCTCTCGACCATCTTGAAGAACAAAGAAAAGTTGCTCGAGGCATATGGGAAAACGCATTCGTCAAAGCGATCAAGGATTCGCTTCCCAACGTACCCGGACGTTGAGGTCGCTTTGATGAAGTGGCTGCAGAGCGCAAACGCAGCTCATCTTCCCGTGAACGGCACCATCCTTCGGGAGAAGGCCGATGACCTGGCACTGCGCCTTGGCCACGAAGGCTTCAAGTGCAGTAATGGTTGGTTCGCCCGATTTAAAGAGCGAAATAACCTTACATACTTGACCGTGTGCGGGGAAAGCGGTAGCGCCGACACGAACGTCGTTGACGACTGGCAGATGCGTACGCTGGCACCGCTGCTTCAGGAGTTTGGAGAGGACGACGTCTACAACTTGGATGAGGCAGCCTTGTTCTACAAGATGCTTCCCACGAAAACATTTGCTGCCAAGGACACCACTGTCTCGGGGAGAAAGCAGCCCAAGGAGAGAATATCCATTTTGTTCGGCGCGAACATGTCCGGGAACGACAAGCTTCCACTGCTCGTAATCGGCCGAGCGGGTAAGCCTAGGTGCTTTAAGAATGCGCGCCTTCCTCCGAGGGATGTCGTCATGTACAGACACAACAAGAAGGCCTGGATGACGGCGGCGATATTCGAGGAATACGTGCGGTTCCTTGACCGGAAGTTTGCCTCCAAAGGGCGGAAAGTGCTCTTTGTTATCGATAATTGCCCGGCCCACGGGGACATCAGAAACCTGGAAGCCGTCAAGATCGTCTTCCTCCCTGCAAATACTACGGCCATATCGCAGCCGATGGACCAAGGGGTGATCCTGCAAACGAGGAAGATTTACCGCCACCACCTGTTGAAGCGGGTTCTGCTTTGCTACGACAGTGGAAAGGAATACCACATCGGTCTGCTTGGTGCGATCTGTTTAATTGCCTTTGCCTGGAAGGAGTTGGAGTCAAAGGTGATCAGGCGCTGTTTTGAACATGCCGGGTTCCGCAAACAAGGTGGCGAAGATCTTGATGAAGATTGCAGCTCGTCCGGCCTAGACGACGAGGGAGACTCGATGTGCGCCCGGATCACCGACTCCGGCGACGGCGAGGGACTAGGCTTCGTGGAGTATTCCAGTGTTGAGGCGGGGGTCCAAACATCGTACGCTGATGTACACGAGGACGTCGTCGACACTGGGCTAGACGGCGATGATGGTGACGATAACGAGCCCGCCCGTGCGCCCGCTTTGGCTTCAGTTGTCGATGCCGTGAACACCTTCCGCAGCTTTGTCGAGTGCAGCGGTGATGACAGTGAAATGCTGAGTATTGTGAGCAGGTTTGAGAACATGGCACTTGGGGCGGCGAACTACCGCAATAAGCAGTCCAATATCACCGATTATTTCAAATAACCTTTTTCTCGCAAAGAAAATAAATGTGATTTCATCTTGTAGCGCTTGTTTGCTTTTTTTTCTTCGTTTCGGTTAATTTGAAAATTCGCTTAATTCGAAGAATTTTCGCGGTCCGGCGGCCTTCGAATTATCGAGGTTTTACTGTATTAGGCAAGCACTAGTGGTCAACGCTGAGCCAGTGTACTCAGCTAAAGCACACCTCATAATTATGTAGTGGTTTAGCCATGCAAAACTCCAGAATATACTTAATTTTCTTAGGGAGGTGACATGGCTACAATTCAGTGTGACCAGCAAACCGTTGTGGTTGTAGTTCCAAGAGAGCAGTAGCTTGACAAAGTGGGTCAGGCTTGGCAGGAGTTGCCATAGCCAAAATTCAATGTGACTGGCAAGCCACACTGGAGATTGTTCACAAGAGCAGTAGCCCGACAAACCTGCTTAGGCTTGGTGCATTAGCATGTTCTATCTCTCTACCATTCTCCCACGTAACTTGTCTTCAACCACGGCATACGGTTGCATACGGCTCTCGTGCCACCGCAAAAGCTCTCCCTCGAGGATGCAGCTCAGTTGAAGTGCTCAGGTGAGCTGCAGGCAGAGACGAAGAGACTATATACACAAACGGCATGTAATGTGCCTATTAGGGTGCCTGGGTAGAGTTTGTGATGTGGCGAAGGATAGAACAGTCCTCTCGAGTTAGAAACTGAGTGTGAAGCAAGGAACAAGGACTGAAGCAGGCTTATAGCAACAGGTGTTCTAGTTAATCATCTAGGGCACTACAGCACTTGCCAGTATGTTTTGAGGAGCTTAGGGGAGGTTGATTTTCAAATAACTTAAGTGCACATTAAAAGTTAAATATGTGAGGCTGTTTGTTCATGGGCCCCGGGTATGACATCAGTACCGAGAGAATGGCAGCAATAGCGGTAATGAAAATTGATCTTTAGTGCCTGAATATCTTTTATCACGTTTAATCATATACAACCACTTGACACACTCATTGTAAGTAACATGCATAACAGGGGAAAAAGGAGGCAGGTAGACAAACCATCCAGACACAACTAAACTCAAAGACAGTTGCATCAACTCGCAGCTCACAGGTTAGCTGTAAGTTGACGCAAATGCTCCTAGAAATTAATTGCGACTTGATGCACTGCTCACCCGCCTCTTTCTTCATCTATTGTTGGTTACTGGCTGACTCCTGTTTCTTCCTTTGTTGTTGCACATCTTATTTACACGTGGTGGCACTTGCAGCTAGCTCAGCAACAAGCTCTGCCAAAGCATTCAAATTTGTTTTGTGAAGGTGTTTGTAAGTGCTCTTTCATTATTATGATAGTGCAAACCTTCGTTGTGGTAAAAGAACTGGAAAGTGTACGGTTCTATAGATGTCACTCTTATAATCCTGCGGTGTATAAAAGCCATTATAAGTTCATATCCAAACTCATTAGTTACCATAAGCCTGTTGTACAACATTTTTACAAGTGAAGCACAACAAGGATTTCGAAGAATTTCTTAGCGTGCATAGAGCTCTTTGTAAAAATACATACCTGTGTGCTTACAGAGCCATTTCAACAGCATATTTTTGATTAAAATTCTCATTTTAGCATAAGTCATTCTGCTTGTTGTTGATATTATACTTTGTCATTCCTGCGCAGAACACCAAGCCCAGCTGTCTTGGTTCTCACCAATGCTTTATGGCTATTATGACCATGCATACTCCAAAAGTAAGTATGTAAATTTAAATGCCCGCTAAACCATCCTGAGGTTGAAAACCTGTTACCTATAATGGCAGTTGTATACGAGTCTGTAACAAACTTGGAACCACAAGATTTCTTCAGAGCAGTGCTGTAATGCCTAGCATAATTACAGCCATTTGATCACAGACAATTCATCCTTAGCTTGTTTCTCATTTTCATTGGCTACTCTCACCTCGCCCGTCTTCCTTGTTTGCTGAGTAGTTCTCTGAGCACCACATGAACATTACAACACTAGAAGCATGGTGTTCATGCTCTTTTCTTGTGCCAAGCCACTATACACTTCCGGTGATGATGACTCCACACTTTAGGGTTGCCCCCTGGTGCTCCTTCACTGCCTCAGGTTGTACTTTGAACGTGCCATAGCAACACACCTGCCTTCCATGTCATCGAATATCACCTGTAAGAGGTGTGTCTTAAATGCACTGCAACTTTGTCAATGCAGCACGTGTAGCATGACTTACATACGGGTGAAAGACCGCACGAGCTCACTGCCTGGCCAGTCAGCTCCACACAAGCATCAGATGCACTTTGTGTCCCAGACAAAATGAAACCTGCTGCAATCAAGTGATAAAAAGCTTCTGCATTTTATGAACAATAACATTCACTGTCAAACATCCAGAACCAATGTGAGTTTCAACACATACCTAGTTCAGATGCAGTAGTGCACCGCTATTGATAGTGCACAAGAAGCTTCTGTCGGGCTCATATCGCAGCTGATAGTTTCACCGGTATTAGTATATTTTTTCTCTGTTAACTTCTTCCGAGGATCAGGTTAAGCTGCAACAGTTCTCTCATGTGCTTTGGAGGTTCGTTCTTCAGTTCTCTTTGCTAAGCTCTTGCGAGGATCAGGTTAAGCTGCAACAGTTGTCCTAATTATGTGCATTGGAGATTAGTTCTTGAGTTCTCTTCAATATTGCTTTGAAGTGGACCGAGTAAAGGCCTGGCGATAATGCCGGTACATCACAGCGTAGCTACAGCAACCACTCATTTGCATGGTCACTTTGCGGTTGCCGTGAAAAATGGGCCCCAAACCCTAACCTTTGTCTGGCAGGGGATCTTGCCATTTGTGAGCAATACTGCGGGCAGCCGCGGCCCACGAATGGCAGACAGTGTACAGCATGTCACCATGCCACTGACACGTGCGTGCAGCTGTTGTGCTGCAATTCTTTACGATGACAAATCCAAACATGAGTACATTCAATAATGAGTGTTCATAAAGCACCCGCAATGTGTCAGTTTGTATTGCAACCAAAATAAACAACACTTGTACGCACAGTAAGCATGCAGCATGAGAAGTGCAAACATGCAACTTCACTAGCACACAAGCTAGAAGTTGTAGGTTCTTGTTCAACCAATCATCACTGCGGTCACCTAGTGACATCACCATGGGTACCAGTTGATGTCACAGTGAGTCATGAGAGCTTTTCAAAGACCTGGAAGGATTGTTTTTTTTGCTCTACAGGATGTTGGACTGGCACATTTGGCATGGACATCCATAATGGGATTCCAAATTGGATGCACATGCTTACTTGAAATGTGTAAGAGATTGTCGGGGGGGGGGGGGGGGTGGTTTGAGGCCCTTTAAGTGCATGTTTGTGTGTCAGTGCACATGCATATCTAGCATTGTTTAACATAAGGGCTACCCTCTACTGTCACAGCTGCTCTGTATTTGGAGGAACTGGTGTCTGCGTCAGTTGTACACATGGCCACTTGCAAATGGTGCGGGACAGTGTGTATGAAGGTTTGAAAGACAGACATTATTGTTAGCTTCTCTATGCACAGTTGGGTACTGTTTGATTCACTTGCGCCGCTACGGACCAGTTTATTGCAAAGCACGAGAAGTTCAGAAACTCTGTAGCTCCACTTCTGTGCTATAGCCATAATGCAGCAGTAGAAATAGATGTTGATCTGGTGACACAGTGCAGGTCTCATGTGTTGTCGACCTAACGTATGTCATCTGAGTAACTTTGAGATGCTGCCAACAGCACATGAGGTCTGTTTGCGGGGTACTGCAGACACATCTCAGTTTAAAAAAGGACATGAAAGATGTGTACTAATGGGGTTGAACAGCACCTGTGTGCATGTGCCATGCCGCTACTTTGCGTTTGTGTGTGTGCACCAAATCACAACAGTTGTGAGAAAGAGGGCAGGAAAATTTTGAACCAACACTGCACCATTTCAAACGATCAATTTGGTTCAGAAGATGGGAATGCTGCATCGGTAAAGTTAATGGCAGTCTGCAGTGCCTCATGAGCTGGTTCAGGTGTTGTGGGTGAATACACCGTACCAAATATCATCAGGTTGTGTTCCTAAATAGTCTTTTTGAAGCAAAGAGTTGCTAAGTAATGGTGAAATGCTCTAAAATGTAGCCTTTTTTATACTTGATTTCTCGCTTCCAGATGCCTTCATAAGGATTTCTTAAATTATAGCTTTAATGACCAGAAATTCAGGAGCTTTTGCCTGAACACGGTGCAGGCCGCTGATAACAAACCTGACA
Organism: Hyalomma asiaticum; assembly: GCA_013339685.2. Lineage (NCBI taxonomy): Eukaryota > Metazoa > Arthropoda > Arachnida > Ixodida > Ixodidae > Hyalomma > Hyalomma asiaticum. The sequence goes on along the minus strand of CM023486.1, from coordinate 66,598,679 downwards.
ACCATGCCCATGCGTTTGCAATAGCTAAAGTTCTCAGATTGCCGGTATTGCAATCAAAAATAAAATGTCAGTCAAGAGCAGCATCTATTTCCTGCAAAATTAATTCTACAGAATTTGGCAAGGTGGAGTAACGATAGGAATTTCTTTATCAAGTTTGCCATACGTGTCAACCGTACGTCTTAGTTTCTAGGCACACCATACCACAGCATTTTCTAACCTCACCCGGGCTGCCCTATGTTTTTATTCAAGGTGCTTGTTACGACAAGCTGTTTTAGGGACACCATGTAACTGACCGCTGTTTAGGAGCATACAACAAGGAGTGGAAGCTCAGCGTCCTGAGCATCTTTGCCAGGGTCTTTGCTTACACCTACTGCGCCTACTTGCTTGCACATACTCTCCAACTGCTTTGACAGTGCATGGTTCTGCTGTCTCAGCATAATCACCCAAATCCACGAGGTCATTCAGAGTAGCATCAAGTACAGCCAGCATCATTTTGATGCGTTGCCACAGCTTCACATGCATCTGAATTCTTCGCCATTGCAGCCTTGTTCTTGGGGCCATCAACAGAGTTTCACAGAAGCAGTTAATTTGCTACGTTTCCTGTGGTTAGCTCAATCCAGCCAGCCTTAAGTGATTTGTCACAGCAGTGAACAAGGCATGTTGAAATGGGACATTGGCAGCTGTTCGATCATGGGTGGCTGTCACGTGCCGTGAAGCTGGGAAGCTGTCTTTAGTCGCCTCAGCTGTGGGAAGTGCAAATTTTAGGTGACACCTCTGCATTCCAAGTTGTGTGTCTGTGGTTGTTGATTGCATTTGAGGTGCAATCCCATTGCCATAATAGTAGAGTATTTTGACGTGAGTACAACCACTTTCTCTAATAACCAAGCATTTGTTATACTATGGTACAAGTAGACTACTGTGGGGGAATGGGTGAGTATGCTTTCTAGTTATAAAAAATGGCTATGCCATAAGTCACTATAGCCTACAACTACCAAATTTAAACAGCTGCCATAGAGTTCGTAATTAAATAGCTAATTAGTAAGTTTTGAATTAGTCATATAAATACGAATGTTGCAGCAGCAGTGTTCATTCTCAGCATTGAGTTTGTGTGGGAAGGCAACAGGTGCCTTACTATCACAGTATTTTGATCAAAGATCTGTAGTGTCTGAATAAAATCACTCGGTATTTAGCGCTTATTTCTAGTGTAGGACTTTTGTAAAACAATTGCAAAATATGTGAAAACATTATGTAAAGGATAAATTTGTATACAGTGAAAGCTCATTAATTCAAGATTTCTAGGGGCGAGAAGATATTTCCAAATTAACTGAATGTCCTGAATATCGAATGGTCAAAATAAATGCAATAGATGCTCGAGTTTTTTCAGCGTACCTTTACTGCACGAAGTAATCACAGATGCTTGTCTGTTTTCAAGCTGAAATTTGCACGGACATAATTTTTCTGAGCACTCAGCCACAAGCACTCAGCACATAAGCGCTTCGCAGGAAAGCACCAGTAGCGATCAAGTTAAAGCAGCCACACTGAATCATTCCTTGATAAAACGGTGTTCTGTGAAGCAGCACACCAACGGCAAGACTGCAACAAAATGGCTCGTTATTTCAGAAGAAACGCAGCACGCTGCAGCACATTCATTTTTATGCATTTGCGGCACACACATAAGTGCTGTTGCCATAGCTGCAGTGGTACAAACTAAGCCACGCTATCGACGCAATCACAGATCGCGTCCGCACGTGCTCAGAATGAAAATGAAACATTTGCCCCAGCTACTGCGGATGAATGTTTTGTCGCTGACAATGTGATCAGGATGGCTTTCATCCATGATCCATCATGAGCGAAGGCATTCTTTTTTTGTCTCCTTTCTGTCTGTATTTTTTCTGCTTCTTTGTTTTTCCTGAGCCTTGCCAGCCACCCAAGAGTCGCCAAATTATCCGACTTGCAGTCAAATCCGTCCGAAATAATGAGTGTCTAGTCTCGTAGAGTGATGCATATTTTTGACAGGACCAGAGAACAAGTCTGAATCATCCAATTTTCCGAAATAACGAGCTCTTACTGTAGTAACCTATTTTTCTGCTTGGCATGCTCTTGCAGATTCAGTCGACAAAAATGTGTCCAATATTGGTTTCTGCCACTTTGTGTGCTTCCAACCTTTTTTCTTAATACACTAATCTTATATCTGTTTAGTAAAAAAGAAAGATCCTAGGACTATAACTAAACTTCAGCCACTGCACAGCACTGACTCGCACACTGTTAAGGTAGTTTTTATGCCCTACAACTGTCATCTTGCTTCACATGTGAACCTGTCGGCTTCATTATGTGTAATATGAGAGGGCCTCATAAAAGATTTCATAATTGTTTATTTTTATTGCTGTTGAAGAATTACGGCTTTGTGCCTTGATTTAAAAGTTAAAGGGGCCCTGAAACGGTTTTGGTGATGTTGTACAAATGTGTTGCACTGGCAGCCCGAGTCCTTCTGATCATTAGCACAACAATGTCAGCACTCTAGCGTTAAGCGTAGTAATTTACTACAATGTTTTAAATACGCACATCGTGAGAGATCGACGCGACTCGACTTGAAGCGTTTTCAACTCGCACGACGTCACGAGCACTGAACGGCAGCCAACGGTATCGTCGCGGCATCTGGTGGCGCACACTCGAGTCGCCGGCGCACTATTACAGAGGCTAGCACTGCCGAGGCCGGCGACTTCAGTAAAGACATCGCGGCGCTATGTCGCTGCGGAGGGCTCTGCACAGCGGCTGACATGGGAGGCGCAGTCGTCACTAAGCGCGCACTCCGCAGCTGTTCGAGTTGAGGAGGAACAGCAGTGGTAAGGAGGAAGGCGACAGAAATAAGCTCGTAGCTACCTCAGCGCAGGGTGATTCGCGTTATTTATGGTGTGAACGATTTCACAATTGTATTGCCTAATCAATGACACAATATCAAAAGAACGTTTCAGGGACCCTTTATCAAACAGACAACACAGGCAGACAGACATCATGAGAGAAGGTAATGCATGCAGACACAGATATGGTAGAGGAGAACCAGGCAGCACAAAACGGTGACTACAAGTTGTAACGACGCAACGTTGCAGAAAAGAAGGTAGACACAGAACTATGTCCACTTGCTCGGTTTTTGTTGTGCCACCTGTCAGTCAGACAATGAAACCAAACATGGTATTTCTTCTCTTGTGTCATCTCTCTACTCTTCCACGTACACCTAATTCTAGATATATGAGAGGGGCCTTTGCCCCGCGGTGGGTGTAGACAGGCTGATGACGATAACTAATTAACAGCCATCTTCCTCAGCTTTTCTTCATTTTAAGGTGTACAGCTGTCATGACTTGTGGGTGCACGCAGCAGCACAGTTGTGCGGTATCCTGTAGTGTGTCACTGACTGAAGCACAACTTAAATGGAACATCTTAATGGAAATGGCATCTTGAATCTTCGTGGCTTTCATTTGAATGCCTACTCCGCTTCTATCTCCCTGTAAGGCTGCACTTGATCCAATCAAATTCTCACCAAAAAATGTCAGCTGTGCACAATAAGTTATCAGTATAGGTGTTTAAGCAGATAAGGCGTTTTGTTGCTTATCTGCTTTATTACTGCAGATTCTTTTTAGTTATGTGGACTTGTGCATGTTGCTGCACTTTTTTTTTTTTTTGCAGTTCATATCATAATCTAACCAATTCACACATTTCAGATGAATCGAGCAGAAGAACTAGTGAGATTACGCCGCAGGAACCGAAACCACCGCCAAAAAGGCGCGGTCGCCCTCCTTTGTACAAGAAAGTCCAAGAGTTCACATATGTGGACAGCGATTCCAGTAACGATCGGATTGCCACTCCTCCACCCTTTGAGGAAGACGAGCAGCTGTCAAGCCGTTTGGAGGTACTCAAGGAGCAACTCCTCCACAATAAAAAAAGGAGGTTGCAACGCCATTACTGGATGGGAAGGTCGCATCTTCTGCGCACCACCTCAAGGTATCACAGACCGAGAAGCGCCATACTGACCCGTGAAAGAATCGCATCTGAAGCTGCCAAGTACGTCAGCAAGGAATTCCTTGATATCCTGAGGGCTGAGCTTCGACTACCACCTCTAAAAAGGTATCGTAGAATTGACGTAATAATTAGCATGACCATTTCTATTATATTTAGTTTGGCCTTATGGGCCACAATGCATTACGGTGGAGCAGTACGAACAGGACAGGGCTTTGTCTTGTATGTTCTTTTGCTGTTCTAATTAATGCTCTCTTGCCATGATGTGCGTAAACCACCTAGCCCAGATAAGAACCTTTAGGGCACGAAGCAGTACATAATGGGTAGTCATGAGCCGCAGCCAGTGAAATTTCACATTGCCTACATTTACAACACTTGCAAATTGAAAATTTCACGCTTTCACAAGGCAATATACTGTAATTCTTATTCCTGTGGGAACATTGGTAATAGGTGTCTGTTATATTAAAGAAAGAATCTAACCTGTGTTTGTGTTACAATGAGGACAGGTATACATACTTGCTGATAAAACTGACAAATGTTTGCCTATAAGGGGTTCAAACCGTAATGAGCAGCATTTGCAGGAAGAAGACAAGCAACGGTGAGATCTTGGCAAAAATGCAGATGCAAGAACAAACAGAACAAATACTTAATAAAATGCAACTTCCTTAATTAATCTTATAATATGTGATGCACACTTGTAGTTTTCATCATTGCTTCTTCAAGCTCCATGGTTAAAAATTAAATGATGGATTCTTCAATTACTGCTCAGGTAAAAAGGAAAATGGTAGAAAATGACGCACAGTGTGGATTTGCGACAATCATTGTTGCTGACCTTCTCACACTTCCTGGGAAACTAATATAGAGTTGGAGTCATCCGAAAACGTGTTCTGGAGGAATAAGCAGATTGGCATGTGTGACCAGATTAAAGTATATTCTGCAATTTGTTTTATACACTAGCATGTGAGAAAATCAGTGCAGTTCTCACACAAACCGCACTCTGAAATTTTGCTTCTCATGCTGTAGGTTAGAAAATGTAAGTTCAAAACCATTCTCCTGAGGACTCAAGTCTGTGCATACCACTCAAAGCCATTCGGGCAACAAGCAGCTCACAGAATGAAATATTTTAGCACACATGATCACACGTAGTTAATTTTTGTAGAGTACTAATTGAACCCTCCTACAGCTATTTAAAACTTGCCTATATTGATCGCCTTGAAAACAAGGCGTGCGTTGCCATGCGTACCAGGTTCCTGAGATTTTCTCTTACAGCATTTGTACACGTCACTACCATTGCACAGGTGTAACCTATAAGATTAAAAATTGTGTCGTGAACTGTGTCATGAACTGTGTCATATCTTTAGTATTATGTGAACTTGCTAGAATTGCTGTATATGTGGTTTCCTGAGTTCATATGTCTCTCTTTTAAAGGGTCAAGGACAAGCAGCCAAGTTGCTCTAGCAATCCATCCACTGCTGAGGATCAGGGTGGTTGCAAGGAGGTATGCCTGCGTTATTTGATTCTTGCTCGCGTTGGATGTCAAAAGTGTCGTGTTCCTTTTCCCTCTTCAGTCAGCTACTGACGATGGTAGCCCCACAGTCATAATGGCATTCTCGGTGACCACACCAGTGCGATAGAATGTGACATGAACATGTGCCCTAGACAACATGTTTAGGCTTATTTCTTGGGGTGTGCAAATCGTGAAATTTCATCTAGAATCAAAGTAGAATCAAATAGTGCCTGATAGTGGCCAAAAATTCGAATATCAAATTAAATGTTGAATACCAAAGCTTTCATATGAAATTCGAAGAAAGAATGAGTACACTCTTAATCTGGATCCACATAAGATCCACTTAGTAGCTGGAACTTTTTTGCAAAAAAGTTCCGCTTATATATTTGGAACCACGTTCCACATACTTGAAAAAGTAGATGGAACAGTGCACCACTTATTTTTACCTCACAATTATGTGGATCGTCGTTCCACATAAGAGTATATGGAACCCTGTTCCAAATAAAAAGGGCCATTTCAGTTACTGGAACGGTGATCCACATAAAACAGTAATGGCTATATCCGGTACGCCGTTCCAGATACTTTCAGACCTGCTTTTTATATAAAACAATGTTCTGATAGACAGTTAGGAAACTGTCCTATGGGTTCGCACTTCTGCAATATTTTTGCTTTCCCCTGTCAGTACAAACTGAGGTCATATGCCAAGCTGGCTTGGCATGTGGCCTGCGGTGATACTAACAATTGGAAAGCAGAAATTTTAGCAGCAGTGCAGTCCCTGACAGTTCCCCACAGTTTCCTATTAGAGCAAAGTTCTGCATAAAAGCAGGTTTGATGTACCTGGAATGGCAGTAGAAAGGTTGGCTTCACCTGCCGGACCATGTTCTGGCCTTTAGCTGCATGTAAAACAAACAAAATTAGAACGCCTATGAAACAAATTATTACACTGCTTTTCAAGATGAGTAAACTTTATTGAGTGGCAATATTGCATACACTGAAGACATGTTCATCTGAAATTTCATTGAAAATGACTAGTCGACATGGAAAAAATACCAAAAAGCAAAAAGAAAAATGCCCCGAGACATAAGTGCACCACATACAAATAAACTTGCACGTCACCTGCGAAAAAAAGAAACCTTAAACAAGGCTATAAAATAGGCTGGCTTATCACAGGAAATAAGGTAACTAAAATGCGCAAGTACCCATCTGCCATTTACCGAGTTTACGCATCCCCGTTCCAAAAGAATTCAGTACTCTAAGAATTATACGAAAAAGGCGTAAAACAATGGGCTTACAGAGTTGAAATAAAACAAGACCAATGAAGAATATGTAGTGGATAGGTCATTAAAGGCAAGAGACAGTGCAAGCCCAATATAAAGAATGAAACCTTTGCACACAAAAACTTGCCAAAAGCATCTGGCAAATATCGCAACAAAAACATCAGCACTAGAAACAATACAGTTGGCAGATCACAGATGTAAGTATAATAAAAAGATAATCATGACCAAAACAATATACGCCTCTGAAAAAGCCTCCCACTCCAGGCAGGTTACTTGTCCCAGCATTGTATAGTTTGGGATAACTCATCCCAAACACTACCAAGAAAGCTAGTGTAAATGTTTGCAAATGCTGCCTCAAAAATATCTGGAATCATGTTACACATTTTTAAATGTCAACAAGGCAACAATGAAATATAAAGGTATGAAACCCTGAAAAACAAGAGAGATCTCTAAATACCCAAACAACTCTGACCTGAAAAATACAGGTGAGATATCATAAAGAAAAAGAAAGAAAAAGAAAGCCTGCCTTGAATCCTACAGCCAGTACTTTGCCTTTGTGATACAAAATCATAAAAGGCATGACTTCAGTGTTGCAGCTGACTCTGCTTCTGCCTACCAAACATTTAGCACGTCAATACCAGGCCTGACCGCTTGAGGTTTTTCTACAGACTTTACCTTAAATGACATGAAGCCACTGTCAAATGGCTCACCCTTCAGAAAAACTCTCTGCACAAGTCCCAAAATCTGTAGAAAAGTGTATGGGTATGACAGGTTTAAAATGAAATATACAGTGAACAGGAGGATGGCTGCCTTGTCAGGTGATGATGCAGGTGGTAAAGCCACAATGTTTTCCTTGCAGGCAATTTTGAAGTTGCCATTCTTTTTTGAAATGCATGGGTCTGGTGGAGACCTATTGCCAAGTTCTTGTGCCTTTAAAGAAAAGAGAAGCAGAAAATTTTACATACACAATGGCTTTAAATTGCGTTCATGACCATACCCATTTTATAAAGCTAATTTATTTCACTATGATTTCTTGGTTTCCTTTCTTTCAAACCTGCAAAAGGTGCCAGTGTTCACAAAAAATCTATGAGCATGCTGCATCTAAAATTACTTAGTGTGAACAGAATCACTGCTTTATTTCTGGAAAAAGCAATACCCTTTTCTGTTTGAATGACCTGAGCATAAATCGGCTTTTCCAGCCTTGAGGGATCTTTATTTACCAACCAAACAATATATTAATTGTTGCACACTTCATACTTCATGCACATACCAACTACAAATAAATGTCCTCTTTACTCCATTATCTGCTGTCCAGTACTGTTATGATGCTTAACATAAATTACAGGTGAAACATGGTTTAAAAAGTCTGATCTAAAATTCACCTTTCCATACTTTTTTAGGTATTTTGTCAAGGGAACTACAGCCCCGAAGTTGTTTTTCAATCAGTCCCTTTTGATTCAAGACATAAGAAAGTGCCATCTTACTGTAGTAAAAGCTTCAGCATCAGCCTTCTTGGGTCGAAGAAATTCTTCCAGTCCCATGAGATTTCCCCAGTCCAAAATCTTCTGCATTTTGCATAGCTTGGCCTCCACAGCCTCCACTGTGTCTTTAAAACTTATTTCTGCTTCAAAGGCAAGCTGAAAGAAATGAACATTGATTGACACTTTATGGCCCAGTGAAACAAAAACAGGCCCTATAATAGCTTCAAATACTTTAATTCTACTGAACGATACGATGAGAAAATATCATCTTTGCACAACTACTCAAGCAGTGGAGTTGACTCTATATTGATCTTGACTTAGATGACATCTTTTGATTTCTGGGGTTTTACATCCCAAAACCAGCTGCAATTATAAGAGGTGCCATAGTGGAAGGCTCTTATAATTAAATTTTGATCACCTGGTGTTCTTTATCGTGCGCTGACATCGCGACAACCACACATAGTAATATCCATGGAAAAACCCCTGACGTTAACACTTAAAATGGCTAAATGCATCTACCTGATCGCAGAAAATGTATGCACATAAATGAAAATTGATAGCATAGGTGAAGAGATGGCAAGTAGCTCATCAACAAAAGAAATAGAAAATCCTCCTGTCTGGAACCTAGAGCTAAGGAAATGACACCGGGGTACAACCCAGGAAATAATGGCAGTGAGCCAATAACGCATTTTCATTCGAGAATCTCAAAATATATTACACAAGTGCAGCTTCCAAACTGAGTTGCAGCACAGGCATTCCTAACATTCCTTGCTTGCCACAGCTGTGGCCAATGGCATAAATGCTTGGACTGACAGCCAGCACAACACTAAATACCTGCTAACATCTAGTAGTTCCCAATGATTAAACGTCTTTGAAAAATGAAATTCTCACCTTCAGTTGAAGAAGTGCGTCAGGATTTGGGACTGGGTTGTTGGAAGCATGGTCACTTTCTGCAGGCTTCTCCGATACTTTTCCCATCAGAAGCAGCCGCGTTTTCCTCGTTCCACTCAAAGACCACATGAATGCTTTCTGAAATAACGTGAGTCAACATTGAAATACATGGCGGTATATGCCTCGCATGGTAGTGGCCTCTCCAGATAATGCGGGAATCGAGTGCTCAATATGGAATGGTTATAAATATGCTATTACATTTAACATAACAAAATCTGTAACAAATATATTCAGAATGTGTTTTTTAATGCTACTGCCACGTATAAACATTACTGTTCAAGTCACAGGATGTGATAAATTTTGTGCTGCGGAGCAAAATTTATGTAACAAAGGTGTGTCCATCTCAGATCTTATCCTCTAGGTATATACCCTGCGTGGTGGCATGAGTGAGCCAAGCCAGGACTGCTGGTGGATTAGGCTGCTGCATAAGATTTTCACAGATCAGCATTTTCGATGATTTTAATGTTGCATCACATTCTATGGTCTGGCAGATGTATCTGAAAGGTTGAATTAAACCTTATTTACCCATCCAATATTAATCTAAAACTAGTGTCGCTTATGAGCTTCGCCTGTATTTGGGGGTACCATAGATTTATACCACTTGTTTCAACAGCAGACGACATTAGTATGCCACCCTGACAAACTAAATCAACCAGTTTACAGGGCGTTGGTGAACATCTATTTAAAAAGGTGTGAAACCTGTCTCCATATGGTTCGCGACTATGTTATACAACATAATTGACACTCTCAGTGTAGCAAGATACTAATTTTGATTTTATTACCTATTTTTATGTCTTTTAAAGCCTGTTTCAAGCACAAATTCACTAATTTTTAGAAATCATCGTACCAGGGGCTTATTTGGTCAGTGGAATCAAATTAAAAATTAATTAAATTTCATGTTCGTACAACCACATGCTTTTTTTTATGAACACTAATGCCAATGTATCTTCAAGCAAGAACTATGTGAAAACAGGTACCACATGAACTACTGTGTTAAATAGGCTGCAGTAAACATGGACCGGAGAAAGTTGAAAGCAATCAGTCAGGATCTTCCCTGCACAGTGAAACAAAAGTTACAGAAAGCACGCTATTGTCTGTAGCAAACTGTGCGGCATGCAAACAGGCTAACATATCCGATGGAGCAAACAATACTGGTCACGCTTACAGGCCACGGGAGCACTTTGTGCACTCGGAGCTAAAGAAACTGAGGTGAGAGCTCAACCACATTAAAATCAGTTCCTGTGAGGCCCAGAGAAATGGCAGCACCTCTCAAATAATGAGTAGAGGAAAAAGCAGAAAATTTTAACCTTCAGTTACTGCCACAATGTTACGGCAGGGACCACGTAGGACACCTTCACAATGCCATATTGCAGTAGGAAGCCTCAAAAGGTAAACATAGCAAAAATGTAAGATATTGGTCATTTTTAACCACCTGCTCAATCCAAAAGAGGCTGAACATTAAACTAATGCTAGACATGGTAGTTCTCACAGAGCAGTCAAAATACCAATGTGCACAATGAATTTTAGGTTAGTATTTACTATGAACACTCCTATGACCCGAGCTGTGCAAAGATTAAAGTACTAACTTACCCAACCGAAATCAAGATCTGTTTTTTTGCCAGGGCCTCTTGCATCAAACAGCATTTCCAGGAAAGTATCCGCCAATGTGCTAGCAGAAGCTTTGTACTGCCACCTTCTGATTGCTGTATTCAGACTGTTGATCAAGTTGTTTTCACTGAAAAGTTGTTTGACAAGTGATTTGTAATCCGACAATACGAAAACAAAGACAATGAAGTTCCAAAACTGATGGTGCGTACTTCCTTCAAGAATGTAATAATTTCATCTCTTAATTGGGTGTTCATGTGGTGCCTTGTTTTGAGAGGCAAATCATGTCCATTCAAGAACGGGTTCAAATATGAGGACAGCTGCGGCATGAATTTCTTGTTCCATTTTTTAACGAAAGGGAAGGGGTCAAGGGCTCGTTTTTTATTTGTTAGAAACAACTTAATGAGCAAACAGACAATGAAGCCGAGGAAAGCATAGGGGAAGTTACTTGTGGTATTGTAATTGTGGAGAAAGTAGAAAGGAATTGAAGTGGACGAAAAGACAAACCCGCCTTCGGTGGGACCCGAACCCACGACCTTCGGATGTCGCGTCCGATGCTCTACCAACTGAGCTACAAAGGCGGTCGTCCCCCGTCCACTTTATTGTGTATTTATGTACGTATTATACTGGGAGTGTTAGGCAGCGCCACTCGTGGCCAAGGTGCCGTGTGTAGAACACACTTTCTTGCCAGGAGGCGTCACGTAGAACGTGAACTTAGATGAGATGGCTGCTGCCCAATAAGCCCTCGCATGCTACCTAAGGCACCAAGTCTGCCGCAACGAGGCCCAAGCTATGAAATAACGAAAGGGAAGGGGTCAAGGGCTCGTTCTTTATTTGTTAGAAACAACTTAATGAGCAAACAGACAATGAAGCCGAGGAAAGCATAGGGGAAGTTACTTGTGGTATTGTAATTGTGGAGAAAGTAGAAAGGAATTAAAGTGGTCGAAAAGACAAACCCGCCTTCGGTGGGACCCGAACCCACGACCTTCGGATGTCGCGTCCGATGCTCTACCAACTGAGCTACAAAGGCGGTCGTCCCCCGTCCACTTTATTGTGTATTTATGTACGTATTATACTGGGAGTGTTAGGCAGCGCCACTCGTGGCCAAGGCGGCGTGTGTAGAACACACTTTCTTGCCAGGAGGCGTCACGTAGAACCTGAACTTAGATGAGATGGCTGCTGCCCAATAAGCCCTCGCATGCTACCTAAGGCACCAAGTCTGCCGCAACGAGGCCCAAGCTATGAAATAACGAAAGGGAAGGGGTCAAGGGCTCGTTCTTTATTTGTTAGAAACAACTTAATGAGCAAACAGACAATGAAGCCAAGGAAAGCATAGGGGAAGTTACTTGTGGTATTGTAATTGTGGAGAAAGTAGAAAGGAATTAAAGTGGGCGAAAAGACAAACCCGCCTTCGGTGGGACCCGAACCCACGACCTTCGGATGTCGCGTCCGATGCTCTACCAACTGAGCTACAAAGGCGGTCGTCCCCCGTCCACTTTATTGTGTATTTATGTACGTATTATACTGGGAGTGTTAGGCAGCGCCACTCGTGGCCAAGGCGGCGTGTGTAGAACACACTTTCTTGCCAGGAGGCGTCACGTAGAACCTGAACTTAGATGAGCATGGCTGCTGCCCAATAAGCCCTCGCATGCTACCTAAGGCACCAAGTCTGCCGCAACGAGGCCCAAGCTATGAAATAACGAAAGGGAAGGGGTCAAGGGCTCGTTCTTTATTTGTTAGAAACAACTTAATGAGCAAACAGACAATGAAGCCAAGGAAAGCATAGGGGAAGTTACTTGTGGTATTGTAATTGTGGAGAAAGTAGAAAGGAATTAAAGTGGGCGAAAAGACAAACCCGCCTTCGGTGGGACCCGAACCCACGACCTTCGGATGTCGCGTCCGATGCTCTACCAACTGAGCTACAAAGGCGGTCGTCCCCCGTCCATATTGTGTATTTATGTACGTATTATACTGGGAGTGTTAGGCAGCGCCACTCGTGGCCAAGGCGGCGTGTGTAGAACACACTTTCTTGCCAGGAGGCGTCACGTAGAACCTGAACTTAGATGACATGGCTGCTGCCCAATAAGCCCTCGCATGCTACCTAAGGCACCAAGTCTGCCGCAACGAGGCCCAAGCTATGAAATAACGAAAGGGAAGGGGTCAAGGGCTCGTTCTTTATTTGTTAGAAACAACTTAATGAGCAAACAGACAATGAAGCCGAGGGAAGCATAGGGGAAGTTACTTGTGGTATTGTAATTGTGGAGAAAGTAGAAAGGAATTAAAGTGGACGAAAAGACAAACCCGCCTTCGGTGGGACCCGAACCCACGACCTTTGGATGTCGCGTCCGATGCTCTACCAACTGAGCTACAAAGGCGGTCGTCCCCCCGTCCACTTTATTGTGTATTTATCAGTGTCAGTGTTCAGTCAGTGTTCGCCCTCTAGCCCCCAATATAAAAAATACCCAAAATCATTTATGCTTTTATTCGCACACAAAGCACTACGAAACCTAAAACTGATTTGTTTATTTATTCAGAAAACACTGCAGGCCAGGAAATGAACCAAGCAGAAGTGGAGCAGTTACAGAAAAAATGTACACGAGCAAAGACAATACAGGCATGGCAAAATAACAGATAGGTATATAACACAGTAAAGTACAAGATCATAATCGCAGTTCCCAATAATTTTCCATGGATTTGAGCTTCCAGAATCAAAATTATGAGGCGACAGGTTGTTCCAATCTGTTATCATGAGAGGAAAAAAAAAGAGCAGGAGAGTATCGAAATTTGTTAGTATGGGCAAAGATAGGGGTGAAGTTGAGTGGATGTATGGTCTTGTGGGATGCAAAGATAGCAGAGCAAGGGTGTGTGTTAGGTCTAGAATACATTTTTTCCTAGATAGGTGTAAAATTATAGTTATTTAAAATCTAAAATTTATTTAAATATCTAAAATTGTGGTGGTACTGAGGACAGGAAAAGGGACAAGCGTGCTTTTGCTTTCACATTACATCATTGAGGTCTGAGGATATCCTAACAAATGACAGAAAAGGTTTGCTAGTGATTACATTGTATATAACTTTCTCAATGCGGCAGCTGGGTGTAGAAGCGAGACGAACAGCGGACAGAACTGATACCTGCATACCAAAAGACAGGCCATGGGAGAAGAAACCTCTCCTTTGTGACAATTGTCCCATGCCCAGACTCCCTTAAAACAAAGCAGTTAATGTCACGATCATACTGCCGCAACATAAAGATCTTGCACAGAAAGAAATCTCGGCTTGAGACACGAACAAATGTGATGGCCTTAAGACAGCCGATGACCAAGAAGAGGTCGGTCGTTATCATACTAAGCAACATACTGTAATGGGGCATACAGATTACTCGGAAACTAACACGCGAACCAGTAACGTGGTCGGAGTCATGAATGTCCAGCGGATTCCGGCCATTGAGCACGAAAATTGACGCGAATTACCGATTACGTTTCGTCAAAACAAAGTGAAGTTGAGCGCTACGACAAAAAATTTCCGCGCAGAACTTACGACAGCGTAAATTACGAAGTAACCATATTAATTCGATATGCCTTTACGCTCGTTGTCTCGTGATCCAAAATCTGGAGGAAAAACTGTCGTCATTCAGACTACTCTGTTATGCGCGCTATAAACAAATCCGCCGGGGTGGTACTCAAGCAATCGGGCTACGTAAGCAGCAATTGCCTTCGGGGAGCGAGTTTGCCAGGCGTGCCCGAATTCAATTGAATACATAAGGCAACGTAGCGGTATCCTACCCTACCACAGTGGCGTTTTTAGTCTCACTGAACAACAGCCGAGCACATAAATATGCAGCACTCACCTTTGTTTGCGCCTCCTGGAAACTTCGTCACTCCGCTTCGCCGTAACGGTTCGCGCCACTGGCCGACAGCACACTACCTTCACTTCTAGTAGTTCACATCAGCCACGGCACGCGCAACTGCACTGTGTCTGCCACTGGTGGCGTGGGTGAAGCAGAACGTTCACAACTAGCGGAGCGAAAGCTGGGAGGTGGAGGCGCTGCGATCGTAACAAGTGTTTGCGCAGTCCCGTTTTCGTGCTTTGGCGTCGTAGTAGTTGCGGCCCCACTGTACTTCGTGTCGCGAGCCGGCGAGGAGAGCCGGGAGAGCTCGCCTGACATCGCGCATGCGCATCAGGAGGTAGCGATTGGAAGGGCGATTTGGCCAGTGGCGAGCCCGCGGAAGAGCGCGTGAAAACCGCGCGGCCGTCGCCGCGTTTTTCTTTCTTCTCTCCTGAAATGACAGCGTGCCGTGCACCCACCGGGCCCAGTGTTTATGTATGTAATATATATATTTAGCACACCGCTTAACGCGTTAATTTCTACTAAAGTTGTTTCGCGCTGCTGGCCGTGAGCGCGCGCAGTAACCGTACATGATTTTTGAAGAAAGCTTTATAGCGTTGCTGTTTACAATACGCGCAAAATGTACGCTACTCCATTTGTTGCGTTTCCTTGACCACAGCAAGCCTGGTCATTACCAAAAGGAAAGATAATGCGACGCGCTTTGATAAACACATGACAAATTACTCGTGTATAGCCAGGGGGAGGTGTGGCAAAGTTTGTTAGAAAGTAATGCAACGGCCCGTTTCAAAGCAGTTTTTTTTTCCTCATAAGCACTAGAATTGCAGGAAAACAATAAACAATGGAGCAACAGGAGACGGAAGGGTCATTCGGTGAGATGCGGTTACCACGAAAAAATCGACGTTTAAACTGCGAACTTTTCCTTTATTGAAGTGCATAATTTATAAAAGTACTATGATATCAGTATTAATACACACAGTTTACTGCATATACTGCGAAGTATTTTAGCTTCTCTAAGCTCAATTTCGTTCCGCATTTCTGAATCGTATAGAGTCAACCTTCCCCTGCAAACTGATATATTTGTTTGCTTGTGGAATTCAACAAGCCACCAGGAGCAGAAAAATGCAAGCACACTTGTATGCGTATATATAAACATGCGCAATATGCCGTAACCTGACCCAAGTGTCCATTATACCTGACGGCTATGGTCATTGACTTATTGCTGAAGCGTTGAAAACTGTGTCCCTACTAGACAACAGCGAGCGAATGGCTGAACGTTGAACCAAACCCTTTGTTTCTATGGTGCTACTTGTTAGTCAAATGCACAGCACGTGATAGGCTCAACAAGCATTTCGTAACAGAGGCGTCTAGAAAAGCGCGACGTCCACCAGAAATTCTTTAGCCCAGGCAGTTATGGGCTTCGTTCATAACAGCAGAGTTGACACCAAAAGACGCCACACCTTCTAGAATTCCAGTGTTTGATGATTTTAGACGCACTGAAGTAAAATGGAGATTCGAGCTAGCTGGTGAACATTCGTCATTGAAGCAGCGCAAACTGAGACACGCATGAAAGGGCAACGCTTTGGTGTACTGCGTGTCTGAAATTAGTGACAGGAAGACCAGGTTCACAAATGCCGTTTGAACTTTGAGCGCCGCAGACAACCTGACAAGAGGTTCCTGCAAGTTCTGCTTTTAGCTAAGACATATCCTTTGCTCTCAACTAGCTTCACAAGTCAACTAGCTTCACACATACAGCCTAACTTTCCGCTATTTCATATGCCATGTGTGTATGGGTCAAGGGCAACTTCGCGCAAAGATTGCCAAATTTATATGTGGTGCACTGCACACTTCACTGCAGCGCATCATTTATGTGGAACAAGACACAAGCAAAAAATATACAAGCGCACTCTCTAGAAATTTTACTGGGACATAAGTGGAACGGTAGCTGGATCATGCAACATTTCATCCCCCCCTTTACCGAGTTCCAGATAAGAACGATAAACATAAAGGAAACAGAACGAACGTTCCACATACCGTATTTACTCGAATGTAACGCGACCACGATTGTAACGCGAGGGGTGACTTTTCAGTGCCGAAAAAAAAAAAAAAAAAGAACACGAATGTAACGCGAGTAAAGCGGGGGGAAAAAAGTACCTTTATTTGCTGCACATGGTAGTGGCAAACACATCCCAGTTTCTAAATATAAAGTGAGTTTTTTTCACTCGTCGCTTTCATCGCCATCATCGCCGGTGGTCGAGCCCTCTTTGTCACTTTCTTCCTCCCAGATGAGGTCATCCTCCGTGCCATCCATATCGTTCGATATACAGCACTTTTTAAACGCGCGAACTATCATGTCGTGCGGCAGGCCGTACCAAGCGGCGGACACCCACTCGGCAATCTTCGCGGCGCTAGGCCGCTTTATCCTACCCGTAGGTGTCAAAGCCCGATCTTCTCGCATCCATTCTCCGTACAGCTGCCATCCATTCTCCGTACAGCTGCCGCATTCTATCCTTAAATGGTTTGTTCAGGCAGACGTCTAATGGCTGCAGCACGGACGTCATACCTCCGGGAATAACAGCGAGCTGCGTTTGAGTTTCCCGCATCAGCTTCTTCACTTCGGGCGTCAGGTGACCGCGAAATGAGTCGAGAACTAGGATGGAGGCGGGGTGGAGGAGCGCACCTGGCCGTCGGCACCACACAGTCTTGACCCAGTCAAGCATAAGCGGAGTGTCCATCCAACCTTTTTCTTGGCAACGGACAATCACATCCCTGGGGAACAGCTCCTTCGGGATGGTTTTGCGCCGGAAAATGATGTATGGCGGCAACTTGCGCCCATCCGCCAAGCAAGCTAGCATCACGGTTAGCCGCGTCTTCTCGTTGCCTGTTGTCCTTATGCGAACTTGGGGGGCACCTGTTTCGCTGACAGTCCTTGACATAGGCATGTCCAAGAAAACGGGAGTCTGGTCCGCGTTGCCAATGTGCCCCAACGGCATTTGCGACGAGCGGCGCAGGTCGAGCACATAGCGCTGAAACTCCACTAGCTTCGCTTCGCAATCTGCTGGTAGCTTCTGCCTTATCGACGTTGTTCGCCGGAGGGAAAATCCATTTCTTCGCATGAACTTTTGTGCCCATCCACGTGAAGCCTTAAAGTTCTCCCGCGGGATCCCCATCTCTCGAGCTACGTCTCGGGCTTTCCACTGAATCAGCTCAACGCTGACCCCCAATAGGCGATTTCGCTGCTCAATCACAAACTCCGCCACTTTTTTTTCGAGTTCTGTGTGACGGCCACAACGAGGTCCACGGAAGCCTTTTCGGCCGGGCTCACACTTGAAGAGCGCTTCACGCTGGAGCCTCCACCCACGGATAGTAGATTCCGCCACATCTAGCCGTCGAGCCGCGGCTGAGTTCCCGATTTCCTCAGCCATCAGTATTGCACTTCTCTTAAAGCGGGCATCGTACTGAACTCGTCGCGCTGCCATTTGCTCGAGCCGAAGTCGCGGAAGCACAAAGGAAGTGAACCGCCCGCAAAACACGTCGCGAATAGGATTGGATTGGATTGGATTCGATGTTGCCAGCGTGCATATGTTGCCAGCACAACGTTGAAAAATCGCTAGGTTTGTCGTAGCCATTTTAAGGAGCCAGTGGGGCGGCACCGCCAAGGCACAATTTGAGGTGCTTCGATTATAACGCGGACCCCCAAATCACTTCAGAGAAATTTTGAAAAAAACTCGCGTTACATTCGAGTAAATACGGTAAGATCCACTTATATGTCTTGTTCCACATATTCAGAGCTCGGATCCAGATAAAAATATGTGGATAACCCTTTTAACTGGAACTTATATGGAACCAGATTAAGAGTGTAGATTGTGCACTAAGGAAGTTGCCAACGTAATGCAAGAAAACACGAGATTCAGAATGATCACCAGCAAAAAAATACAGCATATTAGCTGTAAACAAACATAGCTAACATAATGTTCGATATAAGTGAGCTTGTTAGCGGTAGCTACTGTATTTACACGATTTCAAATAGGTCTATCATATGCAAATTTGAAACTCCGAAATTAAAAGGGAGGGAGGGCTCACTTTCAGTAACTGTGTGCTGCTAGTCATGGCAACGCAAGAGCAAAATCAGGGGCGCTACAGCGTGATTGCCGCTTTACATTTGCTTTCTGTAGCTGCCCATGACCGATGATTATTCCAGGCCATTTCCACACCCTTTTGCGGGAGTTTCATTTTCCCCAGGCTTTTACCCCACACACCACTGAGTTTAAAAATGACGCACACGACCTTTTTGGGAGTGGCAACAGCTGATGGAATAGCCGCTCTTCCGATCAGCACCGGGACCCCTAGCCCAACAACAAGTTCTTTTAGAGAACTATTTTAGTTGGAAAGGAAACAACGGAAAGGAAACAATGCAAAGAAAGGCCACAGATGTGCCGACACCGATGGTAGTGTGGAAGGGTGCAAAGACCACTTTAGAATGGGCTGGCTTCGTGTGGAGCGCAGTGACACATGGGACGGCGAAACAGTTATTTTTTATGGCAGATGCGTTCAAGCGTCGGCAAGCAGCTACAGGCCACAGACCGCCGTGGCCCTCAGATATTGTTTCGGTCCCAATGTTTCAGCGCTCGTTCACTAAAAATCTGCAGAGTTTCAGTGTGCTGTGACAGAGCGCAATGATCGTTCCCAACAGTGCTGCATCGTCCAGTATAGCAACATCTTTCGCTTGTTAGGAACCACAACTGCTACGCCACGATTTTCGGTAAAAAACTGGCTGCAAAAGCAAACCGACATTTAAAAACAACCGCATTATTGCTACGCACCGGACAGATACCACTTTAAGCTCTTCCCTGCGTTACACACGCAGGAAAATGTGAAGACTTGAACAAGAGTAACATATGAACTCGTGGTGGAAGGTACCTGCAATGCCGTCTTGTAATGACAGGTGCATTGAAAGAGCGCCTGTGTCAACCCTTGATCGTCCTAATACAAACGTGTGTACATTCTCCGTGATGAACATTAGGTTTATTTTCTGGCATTCATTGTAGCAAATGATGCTGACCTGTATGAAACTAGCCAGTTTCCTACGATTGATCATGCAGTGCGCCATCAGCGAGTATCGCTGGCCGCAACACAGCGCTGTCTATCTCCGCGGGGTCTGAAAAAGAAAAAAATGAAAAGATTAGTCTCTTTGGTGTATTCAAGCCTCTTTCCTTGGACACACCAAACATCTTCCGGTGCTCGCCTCTGGTTTGGAAATTGCTCGGAGTGGCCCTGCGTGTTACATAGGTTACGTTCGTAAAACGAAATAGATGAGCACCGCCGTAGAATAACAACATTAGCCTACCCATCCGCTCATCTTCCCCGGGCTTCTGGGCTCATAGTTTTCCCCATTCACTGCATTGAACCACTGGCGGCAAATCTCGGCGTTGTTCGTTATGGCTGGAATTGCCTGAAAAGACTGCACTGGCATGGTTATGGTGGTGCGTTGTGCTCGTCGCAGACAGAGTTTAACCATCCCTTCCTCTAGCTCTGGATGTTTTGGCATCCATAAATGACACTGTAGCAGCCAGACACCTTCACGTATGCAGAAGTAGCAGAATCGGGTACTTTTTCCGAGCCTGAGAGCTGCTGCTTGCCTTGTTTACTTGCCGGAGATACACGTGCCTGCATACGCGCTGTCCGCCGTGGCAGCTCGGCTCCATCATCTGCTCGCATACCCTCGAAACCGGTTTGCTTTTGACGGTATGCGGGTGCCTGGGTGCAAGACAGGCGTTGTTGTTATGTTGTTATGTGGGGTTTAACGTCCCAAAACCAGCTCTGATTATGAGAGACGCCGTAGTGGAGGTCTCCGGAAATTTCGACCACCTGGGGTTCATTAACGTGCACTGACATCGCACAGCACACGGGCCTCAACATTTTGCCTCCATCAAAATGCAGCCGCCGCAGCCAGGATTCGATCCCGCAACCCTCGGATCAGCAGCCGATTACCATAGCCACTAGACCACCGTGGCGGGGCATGTTCTGGTCTATAGGCATAAAGTGTTCTGGCATTACTGTCGTTCACGTAATGTTCTCTGTGATAGCTGTGGGAATGAAAATCTGCCTCTTTATTTCTGTTACACCCTAGCAGCCCTACGTGTGGAGGCCTGTCTTTGTCTGTATAGTATTTCTGGCAATTTATCGCATAACTTGCTTCTTCTCTGATGTGCCTTCTTCACAAAGACACATCATACTTGTGTGCTGATTACTAGCCAAAACTTTGAAAATGACAGAACAGTGTATTGTCAGTGCATAAGCGAACAATGACTGCCCTGGCAGGTTATTGCAATCTGCCATGCAACCGACATGACTTTTTGAAAAATGTCTGCAGCAACTTGCAACTTGCATGGACAACTCCCAAAGACTTCAGGTGGCTGCGAGTGAATTATAGTGCATGTGGATTATTCAACTTGCTTCACTGAAACAGTGGCACTTGCACCTATTGCAGCTGCCACTGTTTCTTCCTTTCTGTTGTAATAAACCATATATATACAGTAGAACCTCGTTATAACAATCTCAGATATAACGAACTATCGGATATAACGAAGCAATCGCAATTCCCCTTGAAATTCCTATAGATGAAATTGATATTGGTTATAACGAACTAATGGTTATAACAAAGTAATTACTGCTCCCCCTTCAACTTCATTATAGCGAGGTTTTACAGTATATATAATGTGACAGTGCTCCACGGATTGTCATGAGTGACCGCACTGCTGACATTGTTGAAGGACTGTTGCAGCGTGGTGGTTTTTCATATTCTTATTCTACTCCATACCATTTGTAAACTAACAGCCTCATGAAGTAGATAAAACGTGCTTTTGTTAAAACGCTATGAATATTTCTCGACGCTGACCAGTAAAAACTATTATGTGCAGTACTCACGGATTGATATGGGACACTCTTAGTACGTGGCCACCGGTAAATGCAGCGCCACCCATGGGGGCTCATAGAACCAAAGGTTTCGTAACCAAAGGTGTTCCGATGTGCTGCACAACAAGGAGGACAACATTTACGGAACAGAATTGCACCTTCCGGTTGCCAACAAGCTGGCTTGTAGTTCACCACACTACCAGCATAGCACTGAAAGGCTTGCATGCCTTTGTATGCTGATTAAAATGGTTTGGCGGGTGCACACCAGTCACATTGCAGTGCATTTGTTACACGCGCTTTGGTGATAAGGCACCCATGCTGTGCAAATAAGACGCAGGGTTCAGCTACAGGATTGCGCCTTACGTGCATTTGTAGACATGATAAGCATCTGCACAAAAGAATAGAGGGTTCATGCGTTTTATCACGACAGCAATAAGAAAAGCAGCAGTCGCAGGCCTGTCCTTAGTATTATGTCAGTTCGCCCCTAGCAGCCAATACTACAGCCATTCTGCGTGGCATGCTTTCATAAAGGCTATCAACCAAGGAAGAATGCGCCACCTTCTGCCATTCTTCTTGAACGGCCTGTGAGCAAGCATTGCAGCACCATGCTCACAGTGTGGTGAACTAAAGGTTGGCTCATCGTGACCGGAGGGAGCAATTCTGCTTTGTAGATGTTCTCCTCTTACGATATAGCAAAATGCAACACCTTGGTTCATTCATGCATCATTCCACTTGCTTTACATATGCAATTCATGGATATCAAGAACTTTCAGTCACTCAGACTTTGTTGTGTGCCAAAAAGGCATTAGCTTAATCGCTGAGCCTTGCCTTCCTCTAGGGAAAATATTGCAGGAATTCATGGAGGTGTGAGAGCAAGAAGAGGTGCACTGTGTGCATGATCAGGGTGGGTGACCGCACCAGAGTGGTCTTTGTCCGTGACGGCTCCCTGCATGTCACTTCATTACATGTCATCTGTTAATAAACTTGCACTTTTGTAGCAGAACTATAGGCAGTCAGAACATGGATATATCAACTCACAATGCCGTTTGGCAGCCAACTTTTGATACCACTGTATACCACCCATACAGGAATGGCCTTACCAAACGTCTGAGTAAAACCATTGCCAACATGCTAACATTGTATGTCGATGTCGAACGCAAGACATGGGATGCCATTCTTTCATATGTGACCTTTCTGTTTAACACATCCATTCAAGAGATCACTCACATGACGCTGGTCAAGCTGGTCTAAAAAAGGATCCTGGCAACAATGCATGATGCCATGCTACCTGATGTAACCAACAAAGACAACCTTGACTTTGCTACCTACTTGCAGCACGCTGAAGAAGTTCGACAGCTCACCTGCCTGCATATCAAGAACTAGCGGAGGGTCTACAGTCGCCAGCACATTTCTTGGCGGCACTGCATGGCAAATCAAACCGGAGACCGTGTTTGCTTCTGGATGTTGATTTGACGATGTGCAAAAAGGGCCTAGAGCAATACTTTGAACCCTGCAAGGTACTCTGGCATTGTGGTGCACTGGACTATGAGGTTGTATCTGATGGTGTAATATCTTCACAGTGACACTGCACGCAACAAAGTCATCCACATGGTGTGCTTTAAACCTTACTACATGTGCTGACGAACTGTGCTATTTTATTAATTATGTACACAAGTGAGGCTGCTTGCAGACATGAGCGGAAGGGATGTTTCCCTTCCCTTGAGCTTTTATCTACAGACTTAACTTTTATGCAGTGAATTCCTACCAGCTAGTTGGAACTTTCTGTCATTTTCTACCAAATAGCTGATAGCTTTTCTTTAAATTTTGTAAATGGAACCAAGTTTCTTGTGTGAAGTAACAAAGTCATTACATTCCTTTTCTTTTCTATTCCTTTCAGATTAGCAAGTCACCTTCCCTTCATCCCGAGTCTTTGGATGACCCTTACATTTTTCTCAGCTCCACAGATGGTACAAACGCAACAACACAAGTTTCTTGTTGGCAAATTTCGGTGCCCTTGGCAGTGCAAGGAGAAGCTGAAGTCGTTTGTACGGTGCCTTGTGAGAACACCTCATTATAAACATTGCTCAAGTGCAAGCTACTCTTAGATGTATGCTCTGCTACTTATGCAAAGTTGTGCCACAGTGACTGTTTCTGCCATTGGTATTGCATTCTTCATCACATCGCCGTGTTTGTATTTGTTGAATTGTGAAAAGATGCTGCCGCTGCCAGAAACAGTGCGAAAACA
Source organism: Hyalomma asiaticum (assembly GCA_013339685.2). Classification (NCBI taxonomy): domain Eukaryota; kingdom Metazoa; phylum Arthropoda; class Arachnida; order Ixodida; family Ixodidae; genus Hyalomma; species Hyalomma asiaticum. Next base: position 66,574,844 of record CM023486.1, on the reverse strand, counting down.
GCGTTGTGATTTTCTTTCTCATACTCACCTCATAAATTAAATGCAACAATAGTGTACAGTGCCTGGCACTTGACATACAGCAGTCAGCCCACATGGCGACCAGCATTATTTTGTGCCACTCTGAGTGCTATGTGACTGTGTGGGAGTCAAATGCCGTTGCTGTAAAGGACAAAGGTTCTCGCTTAATTCTGTACTATAACGAGCGCTCACCGTTGGTGTTAAAAAGGACCTGTGCTTGCACTCTATCATACTTCATTTCCTAAACACTGTACATGTCCCGGTACTGTCCTGCTAAGTACAGTCATGCTTTCTAAAGTGCCATTGGAAAATATGTTGAGCAACATGGCATAGACAATGCATGTGCTTCAAATGTTCCGAGTACGATTCAGTGAATCACATCTTGTAAATATACGTGGAGTGTATACAGAAATGAGAGATATATGAGTGTTGAGAATATGTGAAATCAAGCACCTCTCAATAAAAAGTTTGATTCACTTCTAGATGTGATGTGCATTAGTTGATGTACAATATTGTACATCCCGCCTGCACTGTGTGGTTCTTATCACATTGCTGAATGTGAATTCTCTCTTCAAAACACATCATGGATTTTGAAGGGCCATGGCAATTTACTGCAAATAGGCAGTAACAATATGCCATTTCTGTCATGAGCACTACCCCATCAATTTGTTTAATTCCTAATTTCTCAAGTGAAGAAATGCCTGCTGAAATATTTTTTCTTCTGTAGAGAAGACATTTTCTTGGAATTTTCACATTGGCTACGTTTGCTTCAACTTTTCCTTGTGGGCAGGATGGACACGTCTAAGTAGGGCGCCCATATTCTTCAGTCCACATTTTTTGTGTATTTGTCTTTCTTGCACTTCTGAGTGCGTTCACGTAACCGTTTCTTTTTGTCAACCGGTGGTTTCTATTGCGGGTAATGGTTTGAATGCCATTGTCAATACAACCGTGTTTATGGCAACATTCTTCTTAACGATGATGAAGCTTTTCACATTTGTGCTGAATCATCACCTTTATAAATTGTAGCATGAATTCACCACTTTTCAACAGCACCTGCTAGATTATTGCATTTGTTTCTATTTTTTATGGTTACGGCAAGAAAGTGAATGTGGATTTTTCTGTTTGTCTCTAGGAAAATGTTGAATATCTTAAACTTTTTGGCAAGCTGTTTTTTTTTTAGCTTTTTAGATGTGTGTGATTATTTCTTCTTTCTAAGTGGACAGCTTTGCTGTGGGTAAAACGGGTCCAGTGATGTAACATTTTAACATAAGCTGCTGTCAAACTCTGTCAGTGCTTTTACCGCTAACACCTTTGTTAGTATTGCTTCTTTTTGACAAATCGCATCAGAACTTAGCAAACCATGGAAGTTTGGAAAGAATGCTGAATAATTTCAAAGCCCTAACTATGCAGCATAGTAATTTATTGATTTATTTGGGGCGCATTATGTCTCAAAAGCACAGTATTATTGAGACGCCATAGTGAAGGGCTCCGGAAATTTCGATCACCTGGGGTTTTTTAGCTTGCGACGTCACAGCGTGCGCTGACGTCGCACACTACATGGACCTTAACATTTCGCCTCCGTCGAAATGCAGTCGCCGCGGTCGGGATTCGATCCCGCGACCTTCGCGTCGCAGCCTTGTATAGGGATTTCTGGTTAACCCCTAAACAATCAATGTGCGCGTAATGGCGCGCGTCGTGCACGTACGTACGGGTTACAGCTTAATGCCACTTAATACCCATCTTCCAAGTTTTCAGTAAAATGTACTAATCTTTACTTAAGGTCCACGCGAAGCTGGTTTTATTCGCGAAAAAAAGGGTGAAATTTCTAATAAAACGACCTTGCTGCTTCGATGCAGTACAGTGGCGTCACGCATTGAAGCATGTTAAAAACTGAAAGGGGCCGCCGGCTTTCAGGGGGACCCAGCGTGCTTCGTAAAAAAGCCGTTGATGGAAATGCGTCTTTTCGTTTTGCTTTAGAAACATCTGGCGTCTTTCGTTAAGCAGCTGGCGTCTTTTCGTTTTGCTTTAGAAACATCTGGCGTCTTTTCGTTTTGCTTTTAGAAAACATCTGGCGTCTTTCGTTGGTTTATTTCATCAATCAACGGCGTTTTGAACAAAATTTTTATTGTTTAATCACGCACAGGAGAAATCTCACCAGGCACTACCTTGGAGGTAAACAATGGCTGCTACTGGGAATGAGAGACAGCAGAAGTCGGCTTTTAACACTTCTACTTCTACTAACGTTTCCTACTGGAACATGCCAATGGCTGCTAATGGGGAATGAGAGACAGAAGAATTCGGCTTTTAGTTAACGCGCACGCTGCGAATTTTTTTTATTGTTCAACAACGCACAGGAGAAATCTCCCACCGGCACCACCTTGGAGGTCAAAGCGTAAGACTGGTTACGCACTACGACTACGACGACGAGGGACGAACGGGTGCCGCTTTAAGGAGCTTCGCCCCTAAAAAGCCGTTGTGGACGGCTCCGGAAATTTTGAATGCACCCCAGGTGGTCAAAATTTCCGGAGCCCTGCACTACGGCTCTCCTATCGATTCTATCTTTTGCCGTCCGTCGTAGCCACTTCGTCTTCGTCGAACGCTGGCACGCGCTCTTGTGTCACGAGTTCACGCCGGTTCCTCTTCGTCTACTCCGGCATCACTCAGTTTCGGTTTCGTTTCGTATTACATCACAATACCCCCAGTTTTAAGTAGTCGTTCACAACTTTTCTGGAAGGTAGAAGATGCGAAACGAATACACAGTGTTCTAGAGAACTCGGTTGTCTGTCCATACAGCACGAAGCATGGCTAAATTAATCCGGAACTCGGCACGATTTACGATGAACCTCCGGAGCTTCGCCCACTCATCATCATTGGTCCGCCGCGGTGGTGTAGTGGTTACGGTACTCGGCTGCCACCCAAAATACGCGGGTTCGATCCCGGCCGCGGCGGTCGCATTTTCGATGGAGGCGAAAATGCCAGAGGCCCGTGTACTGTGCGTTGTCAGTGCACGTTAAAGAACCCCAGGTGGTCTAAATTTCCGGAGCCCTCCACTACGGCCTTTCTCTCCTCTCTCTTTCACTCCCTTTCCCACGGACGCTTAGCCGTGCTCCCTACATGGGCTGCAGAAATTAGCGTCCTTTCCTAACCGAACCACAATCAATCAGTCAATCCTTATCCGAACCACGATCATCATCATCATTACACACGCACCCGCGTGCTCGGTATAATTCCCATTAACAACTTTACCGACAATCATTCAGGGCTGTCTTCGACGTTGCTGCGGCGCTGACGTACACGATTCACAGTTACCTCATTGCAATGCGAAGATGACAGCGAAAACCATTCCGCAGTGTCTTAAACTATTCTTTGGCCTGGGTTACTTCAATTTGGTGTTGAGTGTCTTCGATCACAACTGCACGAGAATCAAAACAATAGTAATAATTGTTGGGGTTTCAAGTGACAAAATCAGGGTATGATTATGAGGTGCTCTGTAGTGGAGAGCTCTGGAAATTTCGACCTCCTGGGGTTTTTTAAAGGGGCAACAAGGTGGAAAACGGCTTTTCTCGTACTAGTGGGTTAGCTTTTCATATCAAAAACGCCAATCTTGCGAGCAGTAAGCCCTCGGTGAGCTTGGAAACGCGCAAGAAGAATATGCGGGTGGCGACGCTGCGAAGTTCCAGCATCTATGCACGTGGCGTCACAGACCTTTGACGGCGTCTACCGAAGCCTACATAACTATTTATCAGTAAGAAAGACATACATTATGTTCTAAGGAAGCCAGGGACTTAACATCGGTAGTTACAGAACATTTCATGAAGCGAATTTGGCGAGAATACGGAAGAACAGAACTTTGGCTTTCTGACGTCATGAGGGGGAAGTAACGGCGCGAATTTGAAAACTAAAACTGACATTAATTTTCTATTTTAATATTGAAAATAATATGGCAAAATTAAAACCGTATTCTCAAAACGTAAGTTATGATTGCGACCGCCGCGGCTTGCTTCTGGTCAGCATCCAAGCACCATGGCCACTGTAGCAACGAAGCGGACGTTGTCATCAAACAGGACTGTATCGTCATTCCAAGCACATATTCACCGTAAATGCAACAACATAAGTTCATTAAAGAAATGTCACTTATGCGTTAGGTCGTAGTACGCAAAAGTTGAGCCCTCTGAAGTCCGCAACCTGGGTGTACGAGTAGCTTTTGTGTAGCAAACTCGCGTTTTTAATAAAGTTGCTGTTTAGTTTATGAAGATGGAAAATTTTGACGATGTATGCGCGGTGAAGCTAGCCTAGCTTATCGCGTGGCTTGAAAAATTGCAGCTGCTACCGATAACTACGTAGACACGCTGGTCATAAACATGCACAAATGACGCATACAGTCACGTACACAAAACAATTTTTTATACTTTTTTTTTTTGGCCCGTTCTCACAGGAAGCGCTTTCGTGTAGCCCAGAGCACGTGTGGTACTTTGCCACGGGGCGCAAGAAAGTACCGCAACTCGAAGCTCGAGCCGCATTGCAAATGCAGTGTTGGCTTCAGAATTTGTCATCTCAAAATTTCAATACGCCGTATGCGGATAGCACTTTTAGTACTCCCAGTCACGTAATATGAGAACCGAGCTTCGCCCACTTTTCAAACGTCACTGAATGTATGGAGGAAAGAAATAAAAAAGCTAGTAGCGGGCCTCACATGGGAATCCTGAAGCCTGGATTAAAAATTTAAAGGAGAGAATCATGGGAAATGAGCGCTGGTCACGCGGTAGGCAAGCGGTATAATAATGCACGACCAAGCGCCACTAAAATTTTACCGCTTCCACAAACAACCTCGAGCGGTTCGGCAACTATGCAGGACCTAATCCCATACGAGAGGCACCGCGCACTGACGTCAGAGGAAGTTGGCTTGGCGTGGCTAGCAGAATCACGTGACACCACCTGTTATACATAGTGTTCAAGTGTCGTCAAATCTGCCCCTCTCGCACTCACTTACCATTCATGGTCGCCATTAGGTACCTCCCTGGGTACCTTGCGGCCGCAGCTTACGTGCTGCAGCCAATCTGGCATGCCGGTGGCGAATGCCGGAAGGGACAAAGCCGCGCTTGGTGACGCGCGTGCACACTATTTATAGTTTTTTCCTGCATAGCTGAACGGAATAACGAAGACTCGTTCGCTTTGTCCCGTTTCTTTGCAGACAAAATGCACAGGCAAAAAAAAAAAAAAAATGAAAATGCGATAACATCTACTGAAGCGCAAGAATCTGGCTCTAAAGAGTCTCAGCACGAAGAGTATTCAGTGTGAATCTCGATCCTCTCAGCAGAACTACTCAGTGAAACAAGTTTCCTCGCTGCAAGAAGTCCGAACACGCATATGCCGCTGACGGAATTAGGTAACGCCTCAAGGTTATTGCAGCAAACTCGGCTGCATTATGTCCTCACTTTGTGAGCGTACCTGAAAAAACATGCGCATTTAATCAATGATAAGTTACATAATCTTTGAAAAGATACGAATCACACTACCCTTTGCTAAAGCGCATCGTTTTCAGTATATTTCTTAAAAAATAATCATGCTCAGTATATCATTCAGCAATCGTGATAATTGATCGTCTAAAGCACACATAAGGTGTTCCACAAAATGCGTCGAAAAATCTTATGAATGCACAAAAGTAGATGTCGCTCTTTCCGCGGAATCGCTCTGCTCGCGATGGCACGCACTGCAAGATGGGTAGGAGTGATACTTCTCACAACAATTAACACAGACTAACCTTTAAAGCAGAACAGCTGGACACACAAACACAATTAAATAATGGAAGTTATCTATACAGGGAATCCATAACCGATGTCGCATTTGCAAAAAGGCTGCACTGCTAATTTCTACAGATCGATGAAACCCGGCTATTTTCACGCAGGAAACCAAATCTGAGAGCTCAAAGAGCGTGGTTGCTGCTACCTATGGCAATCGCCTGTGCGACACACTTGTTTAAATCGCAATGCCGAGCGACGATCAGCAAACGTCGTTAACAAGCGGTTATCGTGATCGTTTCGTCGTAGCATGCGTCTGAACGCGCTCGCCCGTGGAATATATAGTCATTTGCCAACCCCGGACGCGTGCTAGCGGCCATATTCGTGTCAAGGATTAACATTTCTTGCAGTGGGGACATCTATCGGTGTTTGTTGTTTAGTTACGGAATTCCATAGACAATAGATCAATTGATTCTAGTGTTTTGCGTCCCAAAACTACGATTTGATTATGAGAGACGCCGTAGTGGAGGGCTCCGGTAATTTCGACCACCTGCGGTTCTTTGACGCGCACTGACATCGCACAGTATATACATACGCGGGCCTCAACATTTCGCCTCCATTGAAATGCAGCCGCCGCAGCCGGGATTCGATCCCGCGACCCTCGTATCAGCAGCCGAGATACCATTAGACCACCGTGGCGGGGCACAGACAATAAAGCAGAGCAGAGCTTGATATCACGGTTTCGGTATACCGTGTGCGCCGGCCGGATTTCGGTGGAAGCGAGGATCAAAAACGTCTATATGTGCTTGTATTAACTAAAACGCATGTCGTCGAGAGTATTGGATATAGTCATCCACTACGACATGCCTCGCTATCACGTCGGCTTTTTGGCGCGTATGAACGTTTCTAGTGACCGGAGTCTAGCAACTTGGCTACAAAAGGAGACATCCTGCTGTACCATCTATGCATACTCGCTTGCGTATGGTCCGTAATGTCATGGTCAATGTCATATCAACCCCTCCCCCCCCCCCCCCCCCGGCACACACACGCATTTCACACGCATACACGCCGCACACAAACGCGCGCACTATACAGGAAGCTCCTTTGTTTATTATTTATGTGCGCGCGCATAAATAATAAAAAGGAACTTTGCTAGGTTACATTTGTCTGTAAGGTAAAATTTCTCCATTCTTATACAGGACGCGCTATACCAGTGTATGCTGTAGGTAGGCGGCCATTAATGAAAGATCCACAAAAACACCCGCAAGAACAAAAAGCTCTTGGAATTCGGCTTCAATGACCGGTTCCACAGCCAAACGTCTTCGTTGACAAGCGCGCTTTGTCATTAGTGGGTGGCTCTCGATCATCTGTCCAGCGGTACAAGACTTCACTTTCATCGTGCGAACAACTATATCGTAACAGCTTTTTGCAAATACGGAGCCCGCTGTCCTCGTTCTTTGTCGGTGGACAGTGGTCGTATACATGCGCATCGGCCAAAAGGGCTTGCTAGTGCACTTGCAGAAACGCGCTCATCCAGCAAAGGCTGCACGCATTGCTTTTTTTCTTTTTTTCAGGTCATTGCAAAGACTATAGTCCGTGAGTTGACCACGCACGACGATGTAGTCGGGTGCTCCGGGGGGAAGGTCAGCTCTAAAGGGGACTCCTCGAGGACACGTCGACTCAGAAACGGGGGCACGGCAGCACGCAGCCCTCCTGTCGCTTCCCCTATAAAGAAAGAGAAATCGAGAGAGAAAGGTAGATTATCTCTTGAATTAAGCCATGTACTGAGACAACAACAACACGACTTTTCGCTGAAGCGTTACGAAGAAAAAAACACAAGGGCTCATTCGTTTTGATGTATTGTCATCGTTCTCTCGTTTTCTTTGCTTGGGTTAAGCCGTGTATACACTGAGGCCACAACAACGCGACAACGTTCTGTTTACATGACTACGAAGAAAAACAGCTATTCACTCGTTTTGAAGCGATGTCATTGTTTTTTAGCGCGACTCTGCCATGTTCCGTTTTCAGCTGGCATCTATCTACGCAAGATGCTCCACGTCTTTAAGCATTTTTTTTTTTTGTCAACAGTAGTTGGCGGCTGCGTGCTGGAACCACTTATACGTAGTTTTTCGTTAATTGTACACTCGTCACGATGTTGTGACTCGCTGAACGCGAGTCCACGCTGCGCGCCACAAACGCGCGCTCTCTCCAATTAGCGCCACGACCATTCTGCCCTCCACAAAACGAGGAAGACAAAACACTCGGCTGGCCTCGGGCTGCAGGGTTTCCGCGGCAAGAACCTCGTTCTAATTGCGCGTTTAATGTTAATCACACTGAACGAGTTCAAGTCACTTCCCTGTGCTGATGCGCTAGTCGTTTTCGCGGTCTGATACTGAAGATGGAGCGTTTGAAACGAGGTCGATACCTGATGTAGCGTGGTATAATTCAGGGACTTCCAATCTAATCCAGTCTGGTGCAAAGGAAAGCGTGAACAGCTCTGCAGTTGAAAAGCGATGTGCGGTACGCGCCACACGTAACATTTTCTGCCACATCACGAAAACTCTGCTCACAGTAGATAGCTACTGGAATTTCCTGATAATTTTTTGTGCCATTCTTTCGTCGACTCGCTTAAAAGAAACAAAAGAAGAAATCAAGCCAGCTGCGCGCCGTTCAACTCTTGCGCAAGCTGAGTGAGCAGCGTAGCTGGCAAGCAAGCGCCACCACCTTGCGAACGCAGATTGAGTTCATCTGCTTCTCGTTCTTTCACCTATCTGTCTTTACCTCTTTCTACATCCGCTTCTTCTTCATATCTTTCTTCTCTCTGTGTTATTTATTTATTTATTTATTTATTACAGTGTCTGCTTTCTTCCATACTTACCCTCACATCACATTTCGCTACCTCTCTTTCCCACCACCTATCCCATGCTATGCTCAGAACTGCTTGGCACATACCCATGCACTCTCTGTGGCGCGTAATATATATACTATACAAGGTTATTGCATGCTTTACCCTCTCCCCTTTTTTCTTTCCTTCCTTGTCACCATCACATCACTATACCATACTACGCACGGCTACGCTATGTTAGAAGCTGTTGGCGCATATGCCTGTACCTTCCTGAAGCGGGTATGGTGTCATGATGATGATGATAGTTTTTGCGCCGCGTACATGTGCCAAGTTTTTATAGCTACGCCCTTAAAAGAAAACGGAAGTTGTTTAGAAATATCATTTGTCCAGGTTAGGCATCTGCGGTCGGCTGCAGGGAACAGAGTAACAGAGATGCCTTGAGTGCGGTTTTTATCATATCCGTGACACAAAACAATAACCTCGTTATGCTTCCGAAAGTGTCGCTCGCTCTGCAGTCTCACTCGCCTGCGCCAGTCCATTTAATTTAGTTATGATATTATGCGCCATTAGGAACCCCAATGTCACTTAGCTGCTATGTGGCCAATTCGCGGCCGTGGGTAATTACTAGAAGCTTGAAAAGAAAAAAAAAAGTCTAGTTTTAGTCAATGCGCAGGCCACAACTGTGTCTGTCAAAGTGAAGCATTCATCAGCCCCAAGAGCTTTCGCACCTGTGTCTTGCAGGGCTTCTACGCTTGCTCAGTCACCGAGATATCATTTAGACTCGGCGGGACCAGCAGCAAGTATGAATAATCTGCGAAAATTAATGTTGAAGTCGAAATATGTTGCGAGCCTGCAAGTTCGCAAACTAATCAGCTATGTTTTATGGGAATTCCACATGAGCAGCAGCTTTCGTCGTGGAATCGAATCCCGGCTGCGGCGGCTGCGTTTCTGTATGGAGGCGACATGTTAAGGCCCGTGCGCTTTGCGATGACAGTGCACATTAAAGAACCCCACGTGGTCGAAATTTCCGGGGCCGTCCACTACGGCGTCTCTCATAATAATATCGTGGTTTTGGGACGTAAATCCCCAGAAATTTTTTGATGCACAGCTTCGAAACAGCATGTGGGATTCCCATAAATCTGCCAATAACGGAACAAACTTTACACAGAGCGTAAGCTCTTGTGGCCTCATTACAATAGCTTATTTTCATGGCAATTGTGTCTGCTCCACCGCCACTGGTGTCCGTAACCGGTATCACTCATAATTAGAAGAAAGTTAAAGACACTCCAATGCCTGTGAAATCTGAGTAAACAGCGAAGCTGGCAAGCAAGTGCCACCACCTGGCCAACGCAGATTGAGTTCTTTCTTCATCATCATCGTCCTTTATTTCTTTATCTCTTTCTAGATCTTTTCCCTTTTGATCTTTCTTTATCTCTTTCTAGTATATTACGTCCTCTCCTCCTTTCCCTCCTTCTCAACCTCACTTGTCTTTCCACCCCCCCTCCCCCCCTTTGCTGTACTAAACAGTACATGGACTATGCTATGGTTAGGTGCCCTCACAGAGAGACAGTTACCATGCACGCTACACCCTATTTTCTTCACTTCCTTAACTAGAATCTCTCTCTCTCTCTCTATGTTATGGTTTACCCTCTCACCTCCTTCCCTCCTCACCCTAACATCTTTCCTCCTCACCCTTACTTCCCTTTCCAATTCCCTTGCTGAACTATACTGTACAAAGCTGTGCCATGCATTCTCCCAGACTCCTCTCCTTCACATCACTTCTCCTCACCCCCACTTCTCTTCCCCGCTCTCTTGCTATACTATACTGTACAAGGCAGTGCCATGCTTTACCTTCTCCCATTCTCCTCTCCTTCACATCACTCCTCCCCATCCTCACTTTTCTTTCCCACTCTTGCTATACTGTACACTCTATAGCGTAGAAGGCTGTGCCATGCATTCTCCCAGACTCCTTCCCTCCCTCCTCTCCATCACGTCACCCCTCCTCACCCTCATTTCTCTTTCCCACTCTCTTGCTATAGATGCTATGCATCGGTATGTTACAATAGCTGCTTGGCACATACCCACTCTCTGGCGTATAAACGATACTATACAAGGTTATGTCATGCTTTACCGTCTCCCCTCTTGCTTTCTTTCCTCCTCACCGTCACATCACTCCTCCTCGCCCTCACTCCCTTTTCCCGCCCCCTTGCTATACTATACTATGCATGGCTTTGCTATGGTAGGAGCTAGAGTAACTGTATATGCTCCCTACCCAAGGGGAACATGTACAGTAACTCAAGTAGGAGCTGCTTGGCACATACCCGCTCTCTGGGGTCACATACCCGCCGAGTTTGTGCGGGCGATCCCGGCGGTGTTTTACCAAGATGAAATGGCTCTGCTGTAAAAAGAAAAGAGAAATTGACTCCATGCCTACGTTGAACCGAAGCCTGCCAAATATGAACGATGCCGCCATTGGGGTAGCCAGGAGGGGAGGGGGGTAACAATCCTCCCACCCTCCCCCTTTTCGAGCTTGCAGCGTGCGCCTACAGGACTGAAAGAAATTTGGCTGTTGTATCAATCTCCGCATCTATGCTAACATAAAACGTACCAATGTTTTTTTTTTTTCCTCATGCTCTCAAAGCTTAAGGTATTCCACTGCGTTGTAATAATGGAGAAGACATTCCCGAGATACGCTGGAAAACATGCAGCACAACAGAACACATAATGTAGCTACTAGTTATACAAATTTAGCTGACAAGGAAAAAAGAAAAAAAAAGATGACGAACGTAACTTAAAGCAACTGGGAAGCAAAGTGCGAAGCTGTAGTGAGTGCAAATAATTGCTGATTGCCCACATTGTAGGGCAAACAACTCAACAACAAGGAATACACAATTGAGTAACGTAATAGTGACAAGGGTTACACTTAGAAACTATGCCTTCATTTTGTATGACTCATCAGTGCTCTCCAATTTACATTAGCATTGACAGAAAGCTATAGAAGCATAGAATTTTCTGTAAGCGGTGATATAGCGCAGAACATCGCTATTCACAAAACAAATATGAGTGGGCACAATGACATCTAAAGCAAAACGCTGTGTGCATAGTATACACACTGCTTTTGACAAGGCATGAATGATGAATTGAATTGTGAAGTGCGCAGTGTGGAACTCACCAGTGCCCACATATGACAGAAGAATACTGATGTGGCCTACAGTGCCCATATGTATATAATGCAGCGCATATTATGTCGTTTCCTGTGCCACATGTGTTGCCGTGAAGTGGGGAGAAATATCTTTTTACACGTAAGCTTAGGCGCATTGTCTTGCGTTTCACACCTTTCGCAGCGATGGATATCGTACTGACAGCTGTACCATCGAATGCCGCATAATAACGAAGCTGATCACCTTGTGCCCTCAGCCACAGCCACGAGTCTGGTCGTAGCAGACGAAGAAGTAGCACAATAGGCAGAAGGAGAGGGAAGAGAAAGACGAAGAAGAGGCAGGAGGAGGAGGTTTAATAAGGACAATGAAGGAGAAGGGGGCAGAAGAAGTGGAAGAATGAAATGAAGACACGGATGGAGAGCAAGAAGCTGGCCACCCACTTATGAAGGGCTCGTCCATAATTTGTCACCATCATCATGAGTCCATGTCATGGTCAGTCTCCCATACAGCTGGTATGTGCCACAAGGGCAAGGAGAAGCAAAGGTCTTCGATATACTTTATGGAGCCTCCTCTCAAGGTGGGGACAGCTACTGATGAACAAAATCCCCAAAGCTGTACGCGCGCGGTTGCCACAAGGCTTCGTCGCCAACTGCTAGCCGTTTTGTGCAGAGAGAAGCGCAAGCAGCGCCTTGCCGTCGGCGCGGGACGGACAGTTCCACTCGCTCACGAAAAAGAACTCCACTGCAAGGGCCCGCAGGTACGTGCTGCCTAAATTCCACCCTGCAGCAATGCCACTACACCCTCATTCGTGCAGCAGAGATTGATGCCCCCAAGACATCGCTGTGCGGACTGTCAAGTTCGCGCAGCCGAGACTGAGCCCTGACGCGCGGACTCTCAATTGGAGCGAGTCACGTTTGTTGAGTGATTGATTCCTGGGGTTTACGTCCCAGAGCCAGATATACACGTGCGTTGGCTCCCACATTACACTTGGATGGTTTCGCAACAAATTCGCAGGATGTGAACTCAGTAATGCGTGCTTAAGTTGAAGCCCACCCTTTACGGACGGCCGTGGTCTGTGAACATATTGTTACACTACTTGACGCTTGCAACGTACTTCTCGGATCTGAACGCGCCGCATACTGTGTTCACTAATATGTATGCACTTCAGACTAGTATACTGTCTTTGCTCAATACTTTCATTAAGCATACCGACTCCTGAAACAGTTTTTGAAGTGCTGCTAGAGGATGTTCCTACCTGCAGCGGTGGTCTAGTGGCTGTGGTACCTGACTGCTGACATACAAGTCGCGGGATCGAATTCCGGCCTCATTCCGATGGAGGCGAAACGCTATGGAGGTCCGCGTACTGTGCGATTTCGGTGCATGTTAAAGAACCCCAGATGGTCGAAATTTCTGGAGTCTCTCATAATCATACCGTGGTTGTATGACGTAAAACCTCGGAAATTATTATTAAGGATGTTGCTCTAGCTTACACTATGACTTTACCGTGTATTTGGCACAGACCAGACCGTTTTTGGTGCGAGAAGTGCCATGAATTTCAGGAAGGGCTTGCCATTAGTTCTTATTATTCGTCAGTCGAATAAGGTGGTGTCTGCATGAACATTTGAGGCAACTTTACTGCCGGGCATAATTATGACATGACAGCTAGCCGTAGAAAGCAAAAGGGAAGCAAAAGAATACTTTCTGGGGAAAAGAACCTATTTGAGTGAAGTCGATACCAAAGTCGACTTTGCGACGACACGTACAGATTGCCACAGAATATGTACAGAACACAAGAATGTCGTTGTGACAGGCGAGTATGTGTGCACCGTTTTAAGGGGAGTAGAAAACAGTGCCAAGGAACAAAAGTGAAATGTAAATACTGCATAAAGAGATTGGGAAGGCTCCGAGTAACACAGAGAATATTTCCTTTATCTCGACCCTGTTTTGCCGGTTTTTTATTATTTTTTTTCGTTCATAGCGAATTTAGTGATTATAAAAGCACAACCTATCTTTGTATTCTTTCAGCAGCCGTCAAATATAGGCAGTGTCTTGTATGGAAACCTAAAGATTTTGTAGGTATGCCCTTGAGTTGTCAACGTTGAAACACACAATTCTAATACTGTACACGCGATGTGACACCGTCGTTCCACAAACGGAGCTAATACTGAATGAGGGAGTTGTTTATAGTACCGTGATTCTTATCTGTATATCTGTAAAAAGAGAGAGTACTGAGTTCTGCGTATTTTTCACGTTTACAGTAGTAATGTATGCTACGGTCTACGTTGTTTTATTATGCTTTATTATAAAATGCTGTTTATTGTTCGTATTCGATGACACCTACTCGTGACATTGAACTAGCAGCTACACTACCATATCGGCGTTCATTTTAACGTTTCTTACCTCGGCCTTAATTTAAATTCAAGCGTCACGGTATTTCGGGTGCAATCATATTCCATTATTGCCTGCTTGGAGCTCAGTCTTATGCTACATGCGGACTTCTCCACATCAACGGAAACCTACGTTGGTGAAGTTGAAGAGCACTTCAAAGACGCGAACAGACAATGAGAAAGCTTCCTAATGCAAAGAACAGGCGTGCAAAACACGGACACAAGGGAAGAAGAAAGGACAACACGAGCGCAGGTTTTGGGGTTCAACGCCTTAAAACTGACATGATTATGAGAGACACCATAGTGGAGGGCTCCGCAAATTTCGAGCACCCGATGTTGGCCTCAACATTTCGTTTCCATCGAAATGCAGCCGCCAAGGCCGGGATTCCATCCCGCGACCTTCGGGTCAGCAACCGAGTGCCATAGCCACTACTGACTAGACTACCGTGGCGGGGCGTGCCGCAGTGTAGTATAACAAGAGGCTGGGAAAGTGAGGTGAGGGTGAGGAGTGATGTAAGAGTGAGGAAGAGGGAAATGAGGAGGGGATAGGATAAAAAGTAGCGTACACAAGTATGGTATGGTATGACAGGGAGGTGGGAGTGGAGGTGAAGATGAGGATGGGGAAAGGAAGAGGGGAAGGCCACCAGCTCCGCTGTGACCTAGCCTTGCGCCCCTAGTGGGAAATGTCCACAGTTTTTCATGAAAGTTGTCGGAATTTATGCGTTTACTGCTTTAGTATTCGGTCGTTTTGTTTGTTTTTTTTAACACGAAAGTGTTTTATGCCGGAGTCCACCACGACCCCATACGTCACTACCGTAACGGATATGATGCAGTAAAGAAAAACACTAGAAAAAGTTCCATTGATGCGCTGGGAATCGGAACTCACGGCCCCTCGCGCCCCGACGAAAGGTGCCCGGTGCGCTACCGCTGCGATAACGCCGCACATGCTCGATGCTGTACGAACGCGCCTTCTTGTCTCGTCCGGTTCAGCACCAAATCCTCCTTGTTCAGCTCGCGCGCATCCAGGCGCCCGTTGCCTGGAACGGTGCCGCCATCCAGGTGAGGCATAGTGAATCACTGCAGCTTTACTTCGTCTCTCCTGGATGGCTGCACCATTCCAGGGGCGTTCCAAAGTCCGCCTCGATGAACGCGTGCAGAGTCACGCGCATAGCCGCGTTCGTAGAGCTTCGAGCGTAATGCGCAGTGGCAGGGCACCGGTCACCTTTCTTCGTGGGTGGCGTTTCCCCGCTGTCCGCTCTTCGAGCGGAATGGGAACAAGATAACTGCTGCGTTTGGCACCATGACTGATACCTTTGTCGCGAGGCACTTACTATAGACTGTGCCCAGTTATTAGGTAAAATACTTCATTACCACAAAGGGTCGGCCCTTGAAGTTATGGAGGCGATGTGTGAACGTGGGTTCCACGTCAAACGGTGCCGTACCAGCGAAACACCGATAGCGATGGGCAAGTTCACCTTGATGTAACGATAAACAATGAACCGCTTATGCGAAGAGAAATTTCACTTTCGTGTTATACCAGTTGAAAGCACTTCTTCATTCGGCAGTATTTTGTCCCAACAGTGACGTAAACATGTTTTTGCTTCGGAAATCGGGAGGACGCTGCTACAACCGTCGTGTGCGGGTCTGTCTGTCTGTCTGTCTGTCTGTCTGTCTGTATGTCTGTATGTCTGTCTGTATGTATGTATGTATGTATGTATGTATGTATGTATGTATGTATGTATGTATCAGTACCAATCCTTGTCACTGTCAGTTCCTCAATGCTTATTGATTAACCCAGTGGACACATTGTATTTGTCTGGTTTGAATATGTTCATTCGTCTTGATATGATCATAATTTACCATGCACATAAGTGCTCGCTCGAACATATGCGCGTCGAGAAATCACTGATCACGATTACTGCGTGCTCTACTGAGCATGACTAATGAAAAAAAAGTGAATACTAACTGTTTTAACAAATGATATTGTGCTCAGTAGTTTCTTAAAGACAATGCAGCTTACCATTGGCCAGGGGTGTACGTTGTGCAGGTGCATTTGTGCAGTGAAGACATAATGCAGCAGACTTTGCAGCAACGACCTTGAGGCGTTACGAAAATTCCGCCAACGCAAAACACGTGGACGGACTTCTTGAAACTTAGAATTTCTTTCCTCGACTATTTGTACTGAGAGCGTCTGTCTTCACGGAGAAAATCTCCGTGTTTAGACTTCTTGCCACCGTTTTCTTCCATCTTCAGCGGGATGTTTATTCCACTTGTTATTCTTTTGCATCTGCCTTTTGTCTACAGGGAGACCAGACAATGCGAACGGGTCTTCGCTATTCCATTCAGCTGCGTAAGAAAAGCAGGTGGTGTACGGTTCTCATATTCCGTGACTAGGAGTAAAAAAAAAGTGTTGTACGCACACAGGGTATTCAAATTTATACACAAATTCTGAAGGCAACACGGCATTTTCAACGCGGTTCGACCTTGGAGTTGCGGCAACTTCCCGGCCGGTGACAAAGTATAACACGTGCGCTACGCAACACGAAAACGCTGCTGATATCTCTGTGATAACGGGCCTCGACGAAAAAAATCCTAAAGTACCGCAGGCTCTGCCGTAACCGAGACAAGATAGAAGCGCTGAAATGACTACCATCTTATGGAGCGCCAGCGGCACCCAGGCGCGCTGCTAGGCGAGCGTCGATCACAGCACCTTTGTTCTCGATCGACAGAGAAGTGTCGACTGTCCCAGCTCATCTGTCAGCTGGTGGTGTTCCGGCGCAACGTGATTTTGACTCGTGCGGTTGTCTTTGTTTAAGTGGAAAGCCGTTATCACTTTCCTGTGACACGTGCGCTTGACCATCTGATTATGATAATGATTATGATAATGATGATTACAATGATACCTGCGGCCTTTCCCTTTGTATCGGGTGATCGACGGGCGTACGACCCCGATCTGGCCTCTAGGTTACTATGTCTAAACTAAGTTCAATCGTGCGGCGGGCGTGCTTTTGAGTCTGTCCCACTTGGCTGAGCCCGCGTGCACCACCAATTTATTTATTTATTTATTTATTTATTATTTATTTATTTATTTATTTATTTATTTATTTATTTTGTTACCCTCAGTCGCCGAGGCATTACAGAGGGTAGCGGGTTACAGTATATAAAGACACAACACAACGTAAGGAAATGTACTGTATTATATATGAAACAAAACTAAAGGAAACAAAATCTATATACAATTAAACTCAACAAAATTGAAAAATAAATGAGGCAAGTGAACACGAGCGTATTAAAATTATATAATAGTAGCATAAAGAAATGTAAACGTAAGAGGAATGCTACAAAACAAAACAAAACGGAAAAAAAGAAGAAAAGAAGAAGAAGAAGAAAGGAAAATACACCACTGTCTCGACGCATATAGGGAGAAAGTTATAGGGATAAGGAAATACATCAGATGACTAGGGAGAGCTATCACGAGGTAGGTGAGCAGATTAAGAATGACAAAAAAAGGGAGTGACCAGAAATGGAAATGATGTCACATGGTAGCTGGTTCCAATCTTTCGATGCGGCCTGTATGAAGTAGCAAGAAAATGTATTTTTATTGCAGAAAGCTCCTTTAACTTTGTGTTTGTGATCAATCCGATATGAATGATAAGTGGGAGGCGTAATGAGCTCACTGTGTAGTGACGGATGATGGTAGGTCTTATGAAACAAGCAAAGGCGGAAATACTTGGGACGCAGTGATAAAAGTGGCAGTGATGAACGGTTACGCTTGATGTACGCTGATAATTGTTCAGAATAAAACGCGCAACATTATCGCGCTATTTTTCCTCCCGCCACCCTCTGCCTCAGTAGCGGTCGCGGTGGTTGTGGTGTCCATCGAGAGCTGCCTCACCGCTACAAACCCTATTTTCAGTCTTCCTGCGAGAATTTCCAATATTCTAGTGAGAGATAGGCTGTATCGGTGAAATCTCGTTGATAACGATTCCACTCAATACGTTTTTCGGGACAATACTCTTTCCCCCGGCCAACGACTCATATAGGCTCAACGTATTTTCATATGGCTGGTATGCGGTCTCCACATGATGCGTTTTATTTTCCCGTTCTCGTGAATATGGTATCACTCGTAGTTTGATAATTTACACAACCTCCCATACCCCCCTCCCCCCTCCCAATATGGCAACACTCCCACGAAGCCATAGTGGGCGGTCATCTATTAGAGTTGCATGGCATTCATTCATTCGGCAGATAGATTCGCTCACTTGTCGTCAGTGTGCTGTAACACTGTAAATCTATGTGGTCCGACTTGATCGGCGTTGTCTCGTTTCAAATTGTGACTGTAAAGAGGAACAGCGTTCTTTACAAACATTAATCGATCCTCAAACCGACTGCTCATTCGCTTCAGTTAGGCATAACTCTCGCTTCTTTTGTTCTTTCTTTTTTGATGAACATCGTCTAAAACCCTCATATTGACGGAACATTGGACTAGATACGCGACGTTTTCTATAGACAGCGAGTTTCCACTTTCTACGTTTCCTAACTCTTCAATGTGAATTGTCTGAAGTAAAGGAAAAACACAAAGGAACGAATAATGGTATGTAAGCCTTGTTGTGCTACTATACATTTTGTGCATGACCGGCAGCTCACGGCCGCACGTTGACTTCCCGTCGTTGAGAACAAAGCCGTAATTAAGACGGCCGAGAAATAGCATACGGGAAGGAAAAAGTCTAAGGGGTAGAGAAAAAAAAAATGGGGGGAAGAAGGAGGAGGGGGGGGGGGGAGAGGGAGCGTGTAAGAATGAGGCGCGACTACGGCAGGTGAAATGAGAAAGTTAAAAACAAAAACAAATTAGCATGCCGGATAAGCCCGATGTGCATCCTTAAGCGCAATAAGCGAAGGAAATGCGGGTGCGGTTTAAAAAGAGTGGCTCGTTGCGTGCACAATAGAGGTCATTATGTGCTCCATTGTCGCAAAGGGCCGCGCATCAGGCTCCAACTGCTGACGAGGAGGTGTGAAGGGATCTCACTGACCGCATGTCGGCCAGTGCATATGCACACACGGGATCTGCAGTGTGAACTGAAAGCGGCGTCTCTTCTTTTGTAGGTGAGTGGGATTCACATTTCCGAAAAGTGGCTTTCGTATTTTTTGCCTTCGTTAATTGGTAAGCACGCCTAATACTTTCGCTTGATGTTGTTATAACAGTAATCTGCTCGTTATAATAAGAATCGGTTAGAATAAGGTGCGCGAACGCGGTTGTGCTTCACGTTTCGTACCCGAGGTACTGCTATGAACTTCAGCAGTCACAGGTAGAGATTCTGTAGAGTCTGCCAGCTCTGTGAGGAGCCGGCGTACCGCGGCCTGCACCGAATCAGGTTTTGGGACGGTCACAGAAGCGAGCGTTCAGTTTCCTTTTTTTTTTTTCTTAACGATTACAAAAGCCTAAAAAGTGCGACTGTCGGAAGAATCTTTTCACTGAGCTGATCCGTACTTCGAGAGGGGGAGCTTACTATCACGAGCAATCGGAATGCATACTGACTAAACAGTTAATATTGGCAGTTCAAAGCCGCGATAGAGATTTGAAGGCATATCGTTGCGCTGATGGAGTCTCAGAAAGCTGGAGTGACAAGGATCACGATCAGCGGCATCGTAACCGGCTGGCGCATGAGAGACAACGGAGCGAAAGGCAGCCTTTGCAAACACACAGACACACACACACAAAAAAGGGGAAAAAGCAGATTCACCTTGACATGTGGTGTTCACTCACATCACTGTATACACCACCGTGTGGTTTTCACGCATGTGACCAGCGCGAAGGCTAATAATGCGTACAGCACACGCGGAGTCCGTGTGCCAGCGGGCTAAAACGCTTCCCTGCCTCAGGCAATCCTGACTGAGAACACGCAGCCTGATGACTGGTCTACTTGGCTTCCCCGATTTTGCAGCCATACGAATTCGGCCCCTCCGGAAACCGTTTGGAAACTACTAGACATTGAAAATTTTAAATCTTGGTAGCGGCAGTCAAGGTCGCTCTGTGCCTTAGTAACATAGACCATGACGTAAATATTAACAGTCAGCTCTCGTACTCACAAAAATAATGTTGCACTGGAACTCTTCGCAAAATCGTGACATAATTATTTGTTTGC
Organism: Hyalomma asiaticum; assembly: GCA_013339685.2. Lineage (NCBI taxonomy): Eukaryota > Metazoa > Arthropoda > Arachnida > Ixodida > Ixodidae > Hyalomma > Hyalomma asiaticum. The sequence goes on along the minus strand of CM023486.1, from coordinate 66,554,552 downwards.
ACAGCACGGCCGGCGACAAACAGACACAGAACTAAAGGCTGTAAAAATTCAGTTACGTTGTTTGTGTACTCCATAAATGCAACGATGCTGTCGAAATCTGAATACTCCCTGAACGGTATGCAGTATCTCTTCATAGTAACCTTCGCTTTTTATTTTCCGCCTAAATTACACGTACGAGCATTCCTTCTCATACATTGCGTTCTATCAACACAAAACGTCTGTTACACACAACCATGGCAGTAAGTGTTCTTATTGTGCACTCCTATGTCGTCTTGGTTAGATTCTGTTTATTTTCGTTTTCGGTGGCTGACAAGAAGAAATTCACTGTTTTTACAATTCATGGTAAACGCTACTTTAAAGCGCGAGTATCTTACTTGCTGCCTTTAAATTGTCACACATCGCTACACTTGAACGACTATGCAGAGATGAACTGTTGAAATTGTAAAATTCGGCAGCGCTTCTTTTTACATATATATATTGCACAGCACGATGCATGTTCTAACGGTCACCATGTCTAAGTAAAAGTCAGGCTAATGTATCGGATTTGTGATTAGGAGTCTCCCATACATCCTTCTCATTTAAAATACATAGAGCGTACAATCTGCATTTTACACTCATTCTACAGACATATAGAACACAGTAAGATCAATAAATCTTTCTGCAGGGTGACTTGGTTCATACTTGCAAGCGAAATTCGTGTGCGCAAACTCGACCAGGACGCAGGAATGACGCGGACAAGCGCAAATTCACTTGCCTTCTTCATCGATGTGTTGTGCTGTCGTCCACGTCTTTTGTGCGTCCTTGTCCAGTTTGCACACGCCGATTTCCCTCTGCAAGTTAATTCAGCGTACACTAGTGTTTCCCTAACACAACCATACTCTATTCCGCAGTACACGTGTCTGTCCCCGGCACTGGACTCCTCAGGGATATCGAAACGATGAAGTTCACCCTGAACCCCATCACACTGTCCAACCAGATCCGCCAGATGGGCGATCCCCGGACACGTGACTACCCCTTGGTAACGGACCCTCTCTTCATGTTCACGCTTTTGGCCTCCTACCTGTATTTCGTCACCGTGGCAGGTCCCCGATGGATGAAGAACAGGGAACCATTCAAGATCATCAACATTGTGCGCGTCTACAACTTGTTCCTGATAGCCGTGGCCATCCGGTTCCTCTACCTCGTACTGAAGTTCACCTACCTCCCGGGCGGCCACTACAACCTCTGGTGCCAGGGCATTACGGGTTACATGACCGACGAGATGCGAGAGTACTACCGCACTGGCTGGATCTTCATCGCCATACGCTACTGCGACCTCCTGGACACCGTGTTCTTCGTGCTGCGCAAGAAGTTCACCCACGTCTCGCTGCTGCACGTGCTGCATCACACGATCGTGGCCGCCAACACGTGGTTCTTCGCTCTGTTCGCACCCGAAGGCCAGCCGACCCTGAGCATGTGCCTGAACGTGTTCGTCCACATAATCATGTACTCGTACTATTTTCTGGCCACCTTCGGCCCTTCCGTGCGCAAGTACCTGTGGTGGAAGAAGTACCTGACCACGCTGCAGATCGTGCAGTTCGTACTCATCATGATACACCTTTCCATACCGCTCTTCGTCGACTGTGGTTTCCCGAGGCACCTGATCATGCTGGGCAACGTGCAGACGTTTCTCATTCTGTGCCTGTTCATAAACTTCTACATCAAGACGTACGTTGCCAAGCCCGCCCATGCTAGTCCCCAAGGCAGTGAAGGGGTCCAAAAGAAAGCGGTTGACTCAGTTCTGAATGGGAAAAATAAATGAACACAGTGAAATCAAGACACTTAGCAGGGGCAGCTGGTTACTAGACTCATGGAACGTGGCTTTCTGGCGCGCGAAGGGCGGCACATAACAGGTACCGTATCCCGAGATGATCGCCAACAGCGGCAATGTCACCTTGCGCAGAGTCCCATGTGTCCGTCGACCAGGCGACTACTTGCTCGGCCAGCGAATCAGCGCGCTCCAAAGGCGACACATTGGTGATATCACCAAAGGCAATCGTTCTCAGAATACTGCTCCAGGAGATTCGCAAGACGAAATCCCATCACGCCCTGTTAAGTGTCGGTTGACATTCCGTTGAAAATCGGCGTTTGCCATCTGTGCTTATTGCTGCGTCCATTTTTTATTACCTGCCGAGAGACCATGTCCCGAAACAGTGTATCTTAAGAATGGAAGAAAACCTTCTGTGTGCTTTCCCTATGCCTTGTGCACTGCGGACGGCACCTGCGTTTGGGTAATTGTCGTCTCCAAGTTCACCACGTGGGGGATTATGTTCGTTTTCTTCGTGTACATGCGGTCTTGTCACGGTGCTCTCCCTGTGACCCTTTGTACTCTGACGTTGGCCTAATACAAGGACAAAGGCCGTATGCAGCGGCCAGTTCTCTCAACTGTGGCGATCATTGGCTTTCTGGTCAGCGACCACAAGTAAATGCACGACAAGTTGCGCAAATTAGTTTTAGTGTGCTTCTACACGTGAATGCTGGATTTTTTTTGACAGAGGTTGTTAAAAAGCGATAAAGTAGTTTCTAAGACCATTGTAAATAAAATGAATTCTCCTTGAGACAAGAATGCCGTTTTTTGCCTTACTTGTTGTTGTTATGTGGGGTTTAACGTCCCAAAACCAGCTGTGATTATGAGAGACGCCGTAGTGGAGGGCTCCGGAAATTTTGACCACCTGGGGTTCTTTAACGTGCACTGACATCGCACAGCACACGAGCCTCAACATTTCACCTCCATCAAAATGCAGCCGTCGCAGCCGGGATTCGATCCCGCGACCCTCGGATCAGCAGATGAGTACCATAGCCACTAGACCACCGTGGCGGGGCTTGCCTTACTTGGTGTGGTACACTTATGTTTTCTTTTGATGAACCTTCCGGCACTGAAATAGCTTACACGGTTTGCAACAACGAAATGAAGGTGCTAGCATGCGCGGAGAGAGTAAAGGCATTTGCAGCAACAAATGAAGCGTTATCACTGTTGGGAAAAAAAAATGGTTGGTAACCGGGGGCAAGTCATATATATATATATATATATATATATATATATATATATATATATATCAAAGCGAAATCTGTCACAAGAATTGTAAACTCGACTTAACTAAATCCTACATTCAAAAGAAGAGGCGTGCAAGACACGGACACAAGGGGAGAAGTGAACAACACGAACGCCGGCGTTCGTGTTGTTCGATCGCTTCTCCCCTTGTGTCCGTGTCTTGCACGCCTCTTCTTTTGATTATGGACCCTTACCAACTCGCTCAACTTTCTGTCCTTTTAAATCCTACACACATGGCAACTTGGACTGTAATTGAATGCACGAGAAAATATAACTCTGTTACGAGGAAACTCAAATAATTCAAGCATTCTATACAGAAGGCGCTTATTTTAATTACTGTTCTTTGAGAAGACGGTGCGAAAGGGGTCCAGTAGCGTTATAACGTTCCGCTCTTGAAGGCGTTAAAGCTTAAACGCCCTCGAACTTTTAGAGGCGAAGCACCTTAGGGCCGAGCCTTGTCCGTCGTCGTCGCCGTGTGTGGGTGGGGCCGATCCTGGAGGCAGTGCACCTAGACGGTGTCGTCTACTGCCGTGAGAGAGAGCCAAAGGCGCGCGCTGAATATTGAAATGCACTTTCTGCGATGAACGCTGTCCGCAGCGGTGGTGTAGTGGTTACGGTACTCGGCTGCCACCCAAAAACGCGGGTTTGATCCCGGCCGCGGCGGTCGCATTTTCGATGGAGGCGAAAATGCCACAGGCCCGTGTACTGTGCGTTGTCAGTGCACGTTAAAGAACCCCGGGTGGTCTAAATTTCTGGAGCCCTCCACTACGGCTTTTCTTCTCTCCTCTCTATCTCTTTCACTCCTTTTCCCCTACCCACCACAGACGCTTAGCCGTGCTCCCTACATGAGCTGCAGAAATTAGCGTCCTTTCCTAAACGAACGACAATCACCATCATCATTCTACAGCGAATGCGCACTTCATACTGCGCCGCGACACTTGCGCCGCCTACCGGCGTACCCTTAGATGATGATGATGATGATTGTGGTTCGGTTAGGAAAGGACGCTAATTTCTGCAGCCCATGTAGGGAGCACGGCTATGCGTCCGTGGTGGGTAGGGGAAAAGGAGTGAAAGAGATAGGGAGGAGAGAAAGGCCGTAGTGGAGGGCTCCGGAAATTTAGACCACCCGGGGTTCTTTTACGTGCACTGACAATGCACAGTACACGGGCCTCTGGCATTTTCGCCTCCATCGAAAATGCGACCGCCGCGGCCGGGATCGAACCCGCGTATTTTGGGTGGCAGCCGAGTACCGTAACCACTACAGCACCGCGGCGGACTACCCTTAGAGAGAGAGAGTTATATGCAATGATTTGCAGCGCCGCACCTGTGGCGGAGAGGGGAGAGAGGAGGAGGGCGCACACCTGCGTAGGAGAGAATGGGGAAGAGTTGTGCATGCTCAGTATGGGTGCGGACGCCGCAGAATGGACACTGCCCCGAGCATGAGATGCTCTCGCATCTAAAAACCAATACGTCGCAGGTGTCCAGCGCCTTCTGGAACCGCCCCGGATTTGTAAAAGAAATACGCTCACTGCTAAAGGATGGCAATAAGGTTTGTGGCTATATCTATATCTGCCTTTGAAGCATCGCTATTTGCAACCTCAAATTAAAGTTTCAAACTACTACAGCCCTTACGAAAATGTCATATGTGGCCATATCATGCGTTAGGCATACCTGGCTATACATATTGACACGCGCACTTGTATTGGTTTGCTTATGGGGAGTGTCGCTATCACTTTCTTGTGACGCGCAGCGCACGCTGCACTTATCTTGCTTGCTGCTTCGAGAATGATGTCGACAATTCTACAAATTTGCATGCCCGACGCGCGCACTTGAGCTCCTTCTAGAACTTCAGCGGTAATACCAGAACGCGCTGTGACGAATGTATAAAAGTCGACGCATTGCACCGCTGGTGACTTTTATCGTCGATCGACTCCTGTTATCGACTCCGCTATCGTTTCGCTGTGTGATTCGCTTCTCTTTGCTGGGCACGGTTTCGCCCAATGAACCGGACGTTCGACTGCCGAGGCCTTGAGTTCTGCTGCGTCCTTCATCGTCACGACCACGTGACATCCGGTGGAGATGCTTCTGCGTCCATGTATTGAACACCCCCGCCAACCCGTGATCCAGTCCGCATGTTGCTATATTCGCCCAATTCGTGATGGAGTTTTAGGTGCCAATACGAGATCTGTACTAATAGTTGCCATATATTTCTCAATCACAAATTGGGCAAGTATTGCATGTGTCCGTATATGGCCACATCTGCCCTATTCGTGATACGGAAATGCAAGACCTGTACAAGAACTGCCACATGTGTGGCTCTCTCACGACCTGAACAATATCAGGCTGCATACGTATTGACCTTTGCACGGGATAGAGGGTGCACCTTGCTTCTGGGCTGTTACACGGGAGTACAAAGGCTGACGTGATTGCTTCGGCAGTGTACTTCTTGAGTGGTCACGCATATTTACAACAGCCCAGAGGGGATTATGGCGACGTCCAGCGAGCCTTCATCGGAAAGGTGTATAACACGCCTGAATAGGCTATATGCAGGCCATATCACGCGTGCGTTGTATATCCTGACATGGTCTGAACAATGTAATATATGGCCTGATACGTCCATATGAAACCAATTACTGATGTGACCATATAATGGTATATCAACCGGTATTATATATAGCCAGCTATGGCACATACGGCACTATTAAGGGAGCCCTGGTAATGTTTTAAAATAACACTTATAAGAACGCGTAAGTAATAATTGTTGGAAGTTATTTTGGCAGCAACCAGCGTACGTAATGGGTTTCTTTACAGAGGGATACCGCATATTTCTAAGTTTTACTGGACGCCTGGATGTTCTCGTCTGAGTGCCCGAATAACGTTTGTGACTTTTCGCTCAATATCATTTGGAGGTCGCGGACAACGGCAGATAAAATAATATCATGCTTAATACAATCCATAGAAACGTGAAAGGCCGTATTCCAAGGCCATGTTAAATGGCGGTCTCCAAGGGGGAAATACCTTTAGGACTACGGTTCTAGTGCGTCAAGTACCCGATGCAAAAGCGAGGACAAGCACTTGATTTTCCTACTGGGTGCTTTTAAGTTGCGCATCAACCTCCTAGTGGAGGATGATTTTGAACTCCTTTGCGTTGATTTCTTTTGTATTATACAATTGCGATGCGAAACTGCAGAAAAGAAAATAAAGCCCCGGCAGCGCATGGAACCGAATGAGTCTGACAAACTAGTTTCAATCTACGGAAGAATTCCGGCGGATCCCATGCACCGTGGGAAACGATCTCATGGCAACCAGTCGGCAATGAGCTGCCTATATGCTGCAATGTTTGACCTGGAGCCACGCGTTACGAAGCGGATTGACGTCGCTATGCGAATTGAATGTTTGGGTGCTCGGGCACACCGCCTACAATGTGACGCTTAAGGCCTGTATATTAGTAAACTGTCATGCCAATTTCGGTATGTAGGATGTGAATTACTCCACCTGGATTGCCCTCAGACATAAGCGGATGGATGGATGGATGGATGGATGGATGGATGGATGGATGGAGCCTGCGCCGTCAGGTCAGCGGACTGCGCAGGCTCGCCCCAGAGCAGCTTGGCTATTAAGGAAGGAAGGAAATAGTAGAGAAGGAAAGGCAGGGAGGTTAACCAGTGTATGACAACCGGTATGCTACCCTGCACGAGGGGAAGGGGACAGGGGAGATTGAAAGGTGAAAGGAAAGAAAAAGAGAGAGAGAAAGTGGGCGAACATAGCTGGCTATATATGGCTATTAAGGAAATTTGCGTTGCATTATGTAGCCTGAGTCCGTCTGCAGCGTGATACATTGTGCAAGTGCTGAAATGTACGTGCTGCAAAGGGCAGATGTGGTGACTAGTCGTGCATGCGTAAGAATGTTCCTCTTCCTTCTACATAGGGAAACGCCGCCGGTGTAAAACCGTGGATACAAGGAAAGTATTTCCGTTGTGTAATCATTAAATTGTCTTATTTGCGAGGAACTCCAGACGACCAACCTCATTTGACTAAGGTTGGGATGAGGCGTTTGCGTGAGACATCTTGCAATGTACCTTGAGAAAGAACCGCCCCATGACGGCGATACGCGTGTGTGTGTGTGTGTGTGTGTGTGTGTGTGTGTGTGTGTGTGTGTGTGTGTGTGTGTGTGTGTGTGTGTGTGTGTGTGTGTGTGTGTGTGTGTGCGGACATTCGCCACACATGCCGGAAGCGAGAATGGCCACATGTAATTTCGATAATTATATACCAGACGTACGCGAAAACACTTCGTAGGAAGCATTATGTGCGTAAGAGATGCTTACAATCACGGGGAAGTGGGATTAGAACGGATTCTATTGTTGGGCAAAATGGCGCACTTGAAGCTTCTGAAGCCTAAGCCGGTCGAAGACAGACTCCTGTTTTTATCCTTGCCCTGAACTGTTTGCGTATTATGTTAATTTCCAAAGGCGACAATAAGGAAAACAGAAGACTCTGGCGTTAGGGGCTAGTGTTGCAGAAAATCCGGCTTGTTTAGAAAAATTTATTAGGGGCGAAGCTCCTTAAGCTGTGGGTCGGTTGTCACGCGTCGTATCGTGTAACCTACACCACTCACAATACCATGCAACGCCATGCAACGCCGGGAGGCTCGCGCTCGCCCTCGGCGCGTGCCTCCCGGCGCGCGAGCTCTCTCACTCTTCCATCTGCTTTCTTGTGAGAGAGAGAGAGACAGAGAGAGATAGAGAGAGAGAGCGAAAGGCGTGCGTTGACTACCAGCTCGCAAAGAAGGAGACCGCGCCCTCACCCGCGAGGGACAACGTTGGCGCAGGCAGCGTCTTCCAGCGAGTTTCTTGATTGAGAAATACCGACTACTCGCGCTGGAGAACCGTTCACCGGTCACCCATATATATATATAGGCACTGGATCTTGACTTGCAATGAAGTGCCGGTGGGAGATTTCACTTGTGCGTAGTTGAACCATAAGGATTCGTAGCGTGCGCGTTAACTAAATTAATCCGGAACTCGGCACGATCTACTCCGTGGATATGCTGTGAATTTTTTTTTATTTTCTGTGAGCGTTTCACAACATCACGGAACATTGAAGAACAGCCTCGGATTATGGTACGGAAAGTGGCGTTCGACGACGTGTACACTATATTTCCAATAGACGCCGAGTGAAGACGCCGAATAGGTATGATGCATTTCCCTTTGAAACTTTGCAAAAATAGCAAGGAGTATCGGTCAGATCAGACTAGGAAACTGGTAGCAGGTAAGTGTAAATGCTCCGAGCTGTTTTTCGTAAGGGTAACGTGTATTGCATGTTTTCCATTAAGAAGATGTGGTACGTCCCCGGCCGTGGCGGATGCGTTTCGGAGGCGAAATGTGAATGTGCATGCTATGGCGATGTCAGCGCACGTTGAAGGACACCAGGTGGTCCAAATTTCCTAAAGTACTCCACTACGGCGTCTCTCATATTAAAATTGCAATTTTGTGAAGTAAAACCGCACAAATCAATAAATCAGTTGTGGCATGTCACGCAGGCGTTGCATTGGTCCAAGATAAACGTGCACGTGCCGCATGGAGTGTTCGCAGTCTTTATATGGGGCTTGGACTGACGCCAGCGCCGTGAATTGTTGGGCGCTGCTTGTCCGCGGCGGCTGACCATAGATCGAGCGCCAGCTCGGAGTGTCCGGTCGACTTGTCTTTCACTTGTGTTTAACCGGTGAGGAATATCTCTTAATTGACAGGTCTGTTTGGCTGTGGGCTGCGGTCTCACGCGGACCCATACAACCCACTCGACGGTCCACGCGTGCACACTGCAGGCTTGGACGGGCCGAAAGGTGTGGCCACCCCTTATCATTTTCTGTTCTGGCCCATCCAGCATGGTCTGGCTGCGCCCATCATCGATGATCCGTTATCAGCACGTTTCAGGCCACTAATGTTAAGTGACTGCGCGCAAGAACTTGTTCACGTGGTACTTTTCAAATATCGCGCTCTAACTTAGAAGCCCAAAAGAATTAAAACCATCGCACTTATCAGCATAGAAACACATTTGGACATAAAACATGCTTTACAACTTCCTCACTGCACATGTTGCGTTTGAGGTAGCCGTTTAGCAGCTGTATAATGAATTAAAATTAATTGCTTGCGTTGATATTAAAAAATAACCTGGTGTGGTCTAATCTACAGTGAATAATACTAAGTTGGTCGCATTTCCGTAACGCGAACGTGATTTTTTTTTTCAAAGGGTGGCGCGAGTTATCTGAAACACCCTGAATGTTCAAGCAGTTCACTACCTATAGCTGGTTGAAGCCCTGTTCTATGTGTCGTGTTTCGCAAAGTGTCCCATGCATGTCTATATAGCAACGCGCTTTACGTACGCTTGTGGTCATGCACGCATGCTGGCACAGAAAGAACATCCGGTGCGTGTAACCGCAACAATTTAGTCTTGAGGCACTCTGATGATCGTTCTACGCACGGTAATTTTTTTTTTTTTTGAAGTTCATAAACAATCTCACCAATACCGGAAGGAACGGGGAATGTGAGCTCATCCGGTAAATGTAAACGACACGCTGCTTTGTAAATATTGCGTCGGTTATATTGTACGCTCTAAATGAGATATTCCATAAACTCTTCAGCTGCGAGAGGAGCAGTGGAAAATTCTGTTGAAACTGGAAAACTCGGGAACTTAAGTGAAACGCTTTATAATGTACACAATTATGTACATTACGTCTGAGAACTTCTGGCTAGTTGGACGAGATAATCTTAGATCCACGAATACAATTTAGGAGCAGACCAACACGGATGAAATATGCGTATATATGCAATCAATTTCAGATCAGATAACAGAGCCATATTTAAAAAAAAAAAAAGCAGGCTCAATTTTCGGATTTACCGAAATGTAAACACCACAGGGGGGGAGAGAGAAAGGGGGGGGGGGGGGCTCTCGCGAAACGCAAGCGCACACATCGTTTGTTTTGTCGTTAATGCACACTACCACCTTTCTTATAGGATGACAACTGTGAGCACATTCGTGTGAATTCGTGACTAAAAAAAAAATGCAGCAAGAATGAGCACGCGAGCGCCAAAAAGGAGCAAACATTCCTTTCTTGTGTCCATGTCATAGGTTCTGCGCTCTTCCACAATGAACGCAGCATGAACTTTCTCACGTCTAGTTAGCCCCATCACAAAGGAAGCAACAATAACACTTTAATAATAAGCCTAGGAGCATTAAGGCAAACAAAAGCCGCCTCCTGGGGAAAAGTGAAACCGACAGCGCGAGTCTGCCAGAAATATATATGCAAATCCTAGCAATCTGCAGAGCTCGAAGTATGCTGTAATTGAAGGATGAGAAACGCAGGTCCCATTACAACGCTCAAACGAGCTGCATAAGGTAGTTACGGCGGAGCACGCCGTAAAATGGTAAGTTGTATTCTTCGCGTGCCTCGCAGGCGGCTAATTTTATAAACCGTAACAAAGTGGCAAACAATCCACTTAAGGACAGCGAAAACCGCCGCGGTGCATGGTGTACACTGGTTACGCTGGTCGGCTGCTAACTCGAAAGACGCGCTTTCGACCCCGGCAACGACGCTTGCGTTTCTTTGGAAGCCATATGCTGAAGACCCGTCTATGCTCAAGTTTGGTCAAATTTCGCCGAGCTCTCCACTGCGGCGTACATCAAATCGTTGTTGGCGTGTTATGAACACTTCCCCTTGTGCTTCCACTGTAGAGTACCTATGACGCTGGCATACTAGTCGGGCATTTACTCTCGCATTTTGTTCCAATGTCACGGCAATCATGCCATGTATCACCAAAATAAAATAAATAAAATAAAATAAAATAAAATAAAATAAAATAATAAGATCCACGGAGACCATTGTGTTATTATTAGGGTAGTCAAAAGGGCTCGAAATAAAGTTATTTGCTCTCATGTCTGGCAGATGAACGTTATTCGCTTTCCATTCTCAGCGCTTAGTTCCGAATGGCAATGGCTACATAATGTCTGCAAGCTCTTGCATTTCAGAATTTCAGAAGGGACTTATGATCGTTTCGCGAGAACTCTTCCGAAAGCGACAATTCATAATGACTTCAAGACGCGAAAAATGTACTACACAGACGAAACACAAAAACGTCAAGGACAAGCGCCTACTACCAACTGAATTTATTAGAGCATACAGATGTTAGGTATTATTATTACAGATGTCAGATATTAGATACAGATATTAGAGCATACAGGTGGTAGTAGGCGCTTGTCCTTGTCGTTTTTGTGTTTCGTCTGTGTACATTTTTCGCGTCTTGAAGTCGTTATGAATGGTCACCAACTAGCCCCAACAAGAGTTCTGATCAAGCGACAAGTCAAAATTCTTTTACATATATACAGCGTCATCTCTTCTTTTTTTTTTTTCTGGAAAAAAGAGAAAGGGGTGGGGGCTCTGCTTGTAATTGCGTGATGGATTCGCTTCTCCTACTTGGCGTCCGTGTCATTCTCAGACCACGGCACCTAGGAAAGCTGTCCGAGCCGAGGGTGCCATTTCAGACCTGGAAACAATGTCGTAATATACCGAAGCACTCGGCCGTGAGCGCACTCGGCCACTTCCTGGCGTAGAAGATGGCCATAATCAAGCCGGCCAAATACGAGAATGAAAGGAAGGAAGGAAGGAAAGAAGGGAAAGCAGTCAAAACACCAGGACACCATAAGCTACTTTATAAGGTACCAAAATGAAGCAGTGGAGCCCGGCCGTAAACAGCCCGTTATGCTCACGAAAAACCAAGCATATAGTCGCAGATGAATAATGCATGTGCTCAACCTCAAATACGATAAACAAACAAAGCGTGCTAGTGGGTGAATAAAAACAGTGAGCCTTCGGGCGCAGTGAATAGGGTCTTTACTCGCCATTGTGACGCAAAGGCGGGCTATAATCTGCTCCTGCAAAGGCACGGGTGAATGCATCCTGCAACTACTGTCGAATGTTGGTGTGCACGCAGAATCAGATGTGAAGTGTGACACAGCGGCACTTCGTGTCCAGAGGTGAGTATGCGCGCGTTTGCCCGCGTCTTTAACGTTCATTGGCGGTGAGATCGATGCATACCGCCGCGCGCAGGTGGTCTCTAATGCTGTGTACACTTGATCCTGATTGGATGGATGAATTCATTATCGTTAATACGTTCGTGTCACCAGGCCGTTGACTGCGTACGTGACAAGATGCGTCGCTTGTGACATTGAGAAGGTGGTACGCAAACATCCAAAATCTCGAGCGCATTTCGGATGCTAGCTTGCAGATGATTTGAGAAATTCATAATTTCATATTTGCGATGTGAGTATTGAGCCAAAGAAGAGTTTGAAGTTTGTTTCTATTACAGGAACAGGAGCGAAAGGCTACAAAGGCCTGACAAAAGGCTTCCGCTCCTACAGCAGTCAATACACTCTTACATGATTGTACAGTGAGTGCAGTTGTTATGACTATGGAATCCAATTTCCTAATAATTCATTTCAGAGGACATCACTGCCTCTCAGAGTGGCCGTGTACAGCTGGAGTACGTGAATATGCATCCTTGCTCATTGTTACATTCGATGAGTTGTGATTGTTTTACTCTTTGCACTCTAACTCGTAGCCAGCTAATAACGTCGATCCATCTATGTAACGTCGAGGGGCATTTTATCCCGCGCAAGCCAAACGAAGTGTTTGTTTCATTGGCGCATTTCACGTGTTTCCAGCGCGAATGTGGTGGCCGAGCTTTCCTACAACTTTACGTACACAAATGAGATTGTGAAGTATATATACATATCTTCTTCGCGTATTTAACTGCATGTGCTTGATGTATTGAACTCGTTTAGACTACCTATCCTCCTCTCCTTTCTCGATTGTGCTATTTCTAGCGTTTTTGTTGTCTTCAAGTCTCATTTTATACGGATAAAACCACGTTCGTTTTGACCAGCCTTCTTTGCGTACATTTTGTTCTCCCTGGATGCTTCTGCGCGCCATTACGCTCAATAGTACTATCTGTGTCCCACATTGTAATAGCGGTTGTTGTACCATGAAATAAATAAATAAATAAATAAATAAATAAAATTCTCGACCACCCTTCATAAAAAAAAAAAGAAAGTCGCGCCTGTTTATTCCTAATGGTGCAGCTGTCTGTTGCATCGCAAACGGGACGGCGAATACATACTTTTTGCCACCCCGTTTCAGTCGTCATTCCAGTAAAGGTCATTATTACATTATGAGCCTTGCATCGGGAAGACTCGCAGTATTACATCTGTGAGTGCATTCACGAGTAAGCGATCTAACGTCATACCGAGCTTCGGTTTCCCCGTTCTCATTCACGACTCCTGATGCTACCACACCGTCGTCGTTTACTTCGCAGCCCAGCAGTTGTCGACGAGCACTGAAGGGCGGAATCGAGGAGCCATGAAGTACAGCCTGAACCCCATCACGCTGTCCCGCCAGATTCGCCAGATGGGCGATCCGCGGACACGTGACTACCCTTTGGTAACGGACCCCCTCTTCGTGTTCACGCTACTGGCCTTCTACCTGTACTTCGTCAAGGTGGCCGGCCCTCGGTGGATGAAGGATCGGAAACCCTTCCGAATCCTCAATGTCGTGCGATTGTACAACGTGCTCATGGTATCCATGGGAATCCCTTTCCTATACCTCGTTCTGAAGTACACCTACCTTCCAGGCGGCCACTACAATCTCTGGTGCCAGGGCATTACCGGTTACATGACCGACGAAATGCGAGAGTACTACCGTACGGGCTGGATCTTCATTGCGATACGCTACTGCGACCTCCTGGACACCGTGTTCTTCGTGCTGCGCAAGAAGTTCACCCACGTCTCGCTGCTGCATGTGCTGCATCACACGATCGTGGCCGCCAACACGTGGTTTTTCGCTCTATTCGCGCCCGAAGGCCAGCCGACCCTTGGCGTGTGCCTGAACGTGTTCGTCCACATGATCATGTACTCGTACTATTTTCTGGCCACCTTCGGCCCTTCCGTGCGCAAGTACCTGTGGTGGAAGAAGTACCTGACCACGCTGCAGATCGTGCAGTTCGTACTCATCATGATACACCTGTCCATACCGCTCTTCGTCGACTGTGGTTTCCCGAGGCACCTGATCATGATGGGCAACGTGCAGACGTTCCTCATTCTCTGCCTCTTCGTAAACTTTTACTTCAAGACGTACGTCACCAAGGCTGCTCACGTGGTTGCTTTGTCCACGGGCAGGCCTGCTCCGTCCGCAGGAGGCACGGAAAGAAGAGAGGCCACCTTCGTTCCGAGCGAAAAAAATAAAGGCGCTTAGGTCATTGACACTGTGTCATCTGTCGTTTTGCATTGTTACGTGTGCTTGTCGACTGCGTGCTTACATACGTGTTTGGTGTGCACCCTTCCGAAATCTTGGTTAGTGCGACAGCTCGTGCGTCGCACGTGGATACTGAACCATCAATTCGCCGAAGCTACCACAAGCAAAATTTTTCATCTACTGCAGAAATGAAGCAATTGCAAAAATACTTGCAGTATAACCTATAGTGGGCACATAACGTCCAGCGCATGGTTTTTGGCTCAGCAAGTGCTCTCGGTGGAGGATTTCATTGTGGTTCATATTGATAACCGCGGCACCTGAGGTCAAATATATGTAGAAGTTAAATCGTCGATTCGACGCGCGCATAGCCGTGCATACGTACCACAATTCTGCTCGGCATTCCTTTTCCGTCTGGACTTTTTTCCATGACGAGTGCTGGGATTGCTCGGCATCTGTTGCATTCCTCCTCCTTGTTTGGAATAGATGTAACTGCACAACAAGCGAGAAGTCGACTCTGTCGGCGGGTCATAAAGGGATTTTTGTCATCCGCATAGCTTGTGCCATGTTTTCAGCGTTCTTGAGGGTGAAAAAGGGAGCTGAACGAAACATTGGAGGTGGAAAAGGGGGGGAGGGGGGGGGGCGCTCTCCCGCCTCCCGCTGGTCTGGGGAGCCCCTTCCCCTAGCGTTGCCCCTGCCTTTGACACGCAAGAAGGCAAAACAAGAAGGCATGACAAGAAGGCAAAAAAAAAAAAAAAGGTCCTTGAAGAAAAACGGTTGAACGCGAAGCTTCTTCCCATGCAAGCTGAATCAAAGTCCAAAGCCAACGACCACGCAAGTAACCCAAGAAATGCTGAGCGACCCTACGCGATGCATATGCGATTTGACTGCTTGCTTTTATTTTAACGCTAGGACACATTTCGTTAAGTTCCATGGCCTTTATTTTAGATCATTTAGCCGCTGATCACACGCTCACTCTCTCACTTTCGCCTGCTTGCAAACCTGAGATGAATGCGAGAACGGTGTTGCGCCGTGGGTCTCTGAAGCGTCTTCAGTTTCAAGGAGCAGTGATTTAGCGTTTATTGATCCATTTCCATTTGCCTTTGCTCTTTCGTCATGTCGATGTTAAAATCACCGCACACGAGGATATACAGTTCGTCCAGTTAGCGTGGTTCTTTGGCAATGCTATTCCGAATGTGAACTGTGGTGCTCTGCGGTGGCCCAATAAGGACGTGGCAGGTCCCTTGGGCACACCTTACCCACCACGGCCTTGGTGAAATAGCTGAGCGTCCGCCTTGCTGTGGTAGGCAGGGGGGCACCCGCCATTGCCGCCGGGTACCTACCGGTAGAATAGGGACAAGCGCGCTTCCGCCTGGTGCTCGGCAGTTGGAAGGTACTGTATGCTTGGGAGGTCACCCACCCTTGTGGGAAGTGGGTGGCATGGGACCGCCCGACCTTAAATTCGTGCTCCGTTCGATTGTCTGTGCAGATGCGCAGATTTTGTAGGTTGGCTTTTTTGCTGTGGGTTCTCGGAGCTCACGGACGAATCACTGACACATATGAAGCTTCGTTTTAAAACACGCTTTATGTCATATCCGGAGGCTTCATTCTAAGATGAATAGTTAACAGCGCTAACTATGTCACCGAAAGTGTGCAACGATTATCAGCAATATGTGGCACCTCTAAAATGTTCTCTTTAAAATCAAAAGCCAGACATCGCGCGAAGATCTGTGAAAGTTGCGAGTTGATGACTGTGTGTTCGAACATACGTATATTAAGCAATCAATGAGCATTAACTAGAGTAAATATTCATAGTGTGAGCTTGATATTCATCTTTCATTTTCACTTCTATGTAATCACGATCAGCACCGTAAGCGCAATATTTTTTTTTTTTAAGCAGCCCAGATGATGTATCGGCACCTTTATTCCGCTTCGGTTCATGGCCATCATACAGTATAGTCTAAGCCAGTTGTTCGTCAACAGTGAAAGAGGCACAAGGAGACGCTACGCGAAGGCAAAAAAGAAAGGGGGGGGGGGGGGGGGCGAGGTGGCTGCGGTTGCTGGTCCGACGCCGGAACATTAAAGTTCGCACCGCCGAAGCCGAATGGTCTGTAATCATACATGCATATTTCTCGGAAATTCTTTGTCTAAAAGGAGCGCGAAGTCTAAACACTTCAACACTTGCGCTTAAGTTTCGCATTAGGGATTATCGTAACTGTAGTCCAATTATTTTGAAACTTCTTCTATCCTGCCGGTCGTGGTGGTAAGCCGGTTGAAGGTGTTAAGGTGTTCAATGCTGTTCTGCCAAACGTGAGAGAAATAAATTACCATGCGTAGCAATGCTTCCTCTCTCTCTCTGTCTCTCTCTTGTTATGACCAACGTTATCGTACCTATAGAGTCATTATGGAAGTTTTTTTAACCATTGCAGTCAGAAGGTGCGTGCTTGATGGGGTCGTGCTTCTATGATGTAAACTAATTACTGGAAATGAGAGTGCGTACACTTGTTTTTTATTGGCAATGAAGCGAAAGCTGTAGAGCCAAATCACGGGTGTGCTACCGCTATGGGATGTAGTAACATAATGTGTCCGTGTTTCCCACGTGAAAAATAAAATAAACAACATTGCTTGTTCTCAATATGACACTCTTTGCAATAAAATACGCAGTACAGATCAAGGAAGTATTTATATTCCACGTGATTTATGCTTTGTCATTTCGCGTCTTTGCACATGTGCGAACACCGCGGTTTTACGCGCACCTCGACGGCAAAATGGCGTCTCTCTCGTCAGGTGGGCATTCTGCAAGTTCGGGCTCCTCCGCCGAACACGCCACATAAGCTTGTGACGAGCTTCACCAACAAAAGGTTGTCTAACTCTTACTGAACTATCTTTGTTGGTCTTCAGACATGAGCACGAGGATCCACAAATCAAAAGGCGCGCCAAATCGGCATACATCGCGCAGGTGTGCATTGTCAGAAGCTCCGCCCTGTATCCTTCGCTTCACTGCCAAGAACAGTTGTCCACAAGCACAGACATCCTGCACGAGAAGGCACAATAAGTACACCAAAGTGCGCCACAATCTGTCACCTTCTATTTTATTTATTTTTTTTCAGCAGAGAAACAACCTTTTACAGGAAAGAGGTTCGACTGCTTCATAATAAATTTACATTCGGATCAATACTGTATTGCAGATAAAAGTGGTTGTAAGGAAAATAGGCGCGATAGTCAGGAAGAACGATGTGAGAGTTTTGAGAAGACCGTAGGTAGTAGGTTGGGATTGACTCCAAGCCGTTTGCCAAAGCGAAAATTTCAACGGCGCGGGGTAGCAAGACGGAGAAGCTAATATCTGGTTAACCTCCCTACCTTTCCTCTTCATCTCCCTATATCTCTCTCGCTCTCTTTCAACGGCGCGGGAGATACGTGTCAGCAGAGGCGGCGTGGCAAGTACAGCGGGTGGCTATAGTGGGCATGCTGGACATTGACCCACCAAATGTTTCGCCAAACTCCTCTTTCCTTATGGAGAAGACAACCGTTAGGAAACAATGCGCCATAATGTATAGAAACTGCAGCAGAACGCCCTTTACATCGATCCGCTCGATCATCACGTTTAGAATTTGTGCAAGCCAATTGCTGGAGATTACACAAACGTGAGAAATACACCACATGGTGAAGAAACTAAACCAAGAAATAGTTCAAAAATAGAGTGAAGTCGAACTTAGAAGAGTGTACGATTGGGCATCTTGGTATACTATAAAGTCGGTCGTTTGCCCTCCTACCACTACGGTCTCAGTGAAACGTAGCCTACAGCCACGGCCGATAATAGTATACATGCGTTCTATGTAGCCGCCGTGTTGCAGCAAAAAAAGTGCAGCGTTTTCCTCGCACATCCGCCGAGTTTAACGGGCAGTCTTCCTGCGGACATGCACTTTCCCATGTGTCCTTGAGTTGCTCGTTTTCTTAAACCTCGAACTCTCTGTAAATGTTACTGGAGACGGCGTAATCTGTACTCACATTAATGCATTACTCCAATAGGAGACGATGAGCTAATTAGCATGGCCTTTACGTTTACGTGCGTTCCTCTAAGCGGGCACCAACTTCCATTGCTGTAGGCAAGTGGAAACTACTGCCTTCACCTTTGCTGGTAATGTGTTCAGAAAACCTTTTCACGCACCGATAGCTGTACCATACATGTTTTTCATCGTGAGCCTCTCCTTGATATCTGTGTGGATCATTTGCCTCCTGTACATGCCAGTTGGCTGCTTGTTGTCATAGAAGTGCTTGTTGTCATTGCACTGCTAACGCGAGAAACAAGAAGCGCGAAGAAGCACGAGTGTGGCTGTGCTCAGCCCCCTTTTGCCCCTGGCAAGATGGCCGCTGCGCGCCAATCTTTCCGATGGGTGCGTCTAGGTGGTGTAGGCATCTTCCACTCTAGGAGCCTTTTTTTTTTATATACCTCCTTGCTTCCGCAGTGGAAGTTTCTTCCATTTTTCCTCCTTCCATGGCGCCATCCTACCGAGGTTCTGAGAAAAACTCAAACACAACATTGCATGCGCGAGCGCCTCTACGGGAAAGTCTAAACACTAAAAAGGCCTTCGTTTTTTTAAAAGACACTAGGCGGCGCTAAATGTACAAGAACTAGCAAAGCGGGAAGTTCGAATTAGCAATTGCAAGGCATCAACTTTCAAACATAGGTTCCCCAAGGAGGTTTTTAGAGAAGGTACTCAAGATTTGATCTGTCTCTTACGTTTCAACGCAGCTACAATACATCATATTTCCTTCCACAGTTGTGACTACACCAGGACATCCAACATTCCAAGACATCGCTAAACGTTGACCACAACTACTCGCCTCTGAAATGCGCGATCGCGGTTCAATATCTGCTCGCAAGCAATCATTTCGATAGTTTGAGGATCAGAGCATACTCGATGCAGTAGCCTTGTGCTCATTGCGGCTGGTAGCCAGCCGGGGCCGAACTCTTCACTGAAAGAACTTTCTCGCTGCGTATGAATTCTTCCCGCGCTTTTCCAACTGCTCATGATGAATCACGCTATCATCATCTTGACACGCTCAAACTGGCTTACCAGAATTGGTAAGCCAATAATCCTCGTTCCTATGTATGCTAGGAGACTAGTGACTTACCTTCAAACGGCCATTTCAGGTAAGATGTATAGGTAGTAGCACAAACCGACGTAGTTACCGAAAATTTTACAAGGAGTAACACTGGCGACACACGGGCCGGACGAGCGCATTCATTAATGTTTTCGTCGCCGCGGGAAGACTGCTTCGTAGGCCAAGACTGTTGATATACCTAAAGCATTACATTTCTTTCAAGTTCTTTCGATCGTGCCGTAAATCAACGTAGTGACAGACAATGCCAAAACGAATGACACATGAGCCGC
Source organism: Hyalomma asiaticum (assembly GCA_013339685.2). Taxonomy (NCBI): domain Eukaryota; kingdom Metazoa; phylum Arthropoda; class Arachnida; order Ixodida; family Ixodidae; genus Hyalomma; species Hyalomma asiaticum. The sequence goes on along the minus strand of CM023486.1, from coordinate 66,534,769 downwards.
ACCAGCGCCTTATTTAAATTTACTGTAACGGCCGTAAAATGGCTTCATACGCCATTTTGAGGTAGGCTGTCCGGATCGTCGCATAAATCGACGTAGGAAGGAAGGAAGGAAGGAAAAAATAGAGAGGGAAAGGCAGGGAGGTTAACCAGTGTAGGACAACCGGTATGCTACCCTGCACGAGGGGAAGGGGACGGGGGAGATTGAAAGGTGAAAGGAAAGAGGAAGAGAGAGAGAGAGGGTGCACATATAGCACATTGTCAGAGTCAGTGGCGCCTGCATGGTACGTGATCACACATCGCTGTTAAAGTCGTTTGTGCAAGTCCGTCGTCTTTAAGAAGTGCAGCAGCGCCTTTGTCAACTTCAGTTGCAATGTCTTGTGTGGCCGACACTGCAGAATGGCATCAACCGACATCCGTCGCAGGCCACGTAGTTACTCGACGTAGTTACTGACATTGGTAATGGGAGTGACGCACAAGCACATTCATAACGTTTTTGTCACGGCCAGAAAATGACTTCATGCACAAAGGTTATAGACTTGTCTAAATAAAAGGAATTTCAGTTAAGTTGTCAGAATCATGGGATAAATCGACGTAGTTACTTCGAATGGTACAAGGACTGACACGCAAGGGACACTAGCACATTCATAATATTTTTCACATGGCCAGATGGTTTCACACGCCAAGGCTGTATCGTCGGTCACAACCTGTAAGAAAATAAGTTCCAGCGACGGGGCCTCACTTCGCTCTTTTTTCACGCCTCCGCGCCGCATAGGAAGTAGCCCAAATAATGACAAAATTTTCAGGGTATTAGAAAACCATTTGGTAATGCTGCAAATATTTGGTAACATATACAAATATTGCACACTCACACTATACTCATACATGAAAAAAGAAAGAAAAATTCCAATCTAGAGAAGTCAGGCAAGGAGGTAAGGTCTCCCCGATGTTATTCACTGCATGACTAAAGGAAGTGTTGAAACGTCTACACTGGGAACAAAAGAGAATTAGAATAGACGGAGAATAGGAGAATCACTCAGATATTTAAGCTCTGCAGGACGACATTGTGTTTTTTTAGCAATGACGGTGACGAACTACAAAACATGATTGAGGATCTAAACCGGGAAAGACTTTAAATAGGACTCAAACTTAATAGGCAAACACTAAAATTATGCTCAACAGTCTAACTACAGAGCATAAATTTAAAATTAACAGTGTGTCCTTAGAATGTGTCAAAGAATACGTATATCTGAGGCACTTATTAACAAGGACGCCTACCCACGGAAAGGCAATGCTCCGTAGAATAATGGGATGGAGGGCTTTCGGGAGACATTCCCAACATCTTTAAAGCAAAAGCTTTTTTAAGCGCACATGAAACGTGGACAGAATAGCGAAGAATACTGACAGGAGAGCGCTTAACTCACAACTGAATTTTTATTGTGCAGCAGAACATTTAAAAGCACAAGATAACATGTTGCACATGCGCAGTGGAACAAGAGGCCCAACTGCCTTCAGAGCCATGACGACGAAAACAGCATAGTAAACTAACAATCTTCACTTATCTAGAAATTCAAACTCCTTATCATGTAACAGGATGGAAGGCTGGCTAACACAATCACGGCCCCTTTTCTAATATGAAACGCCTCCACAACCTCACGTGTTGTCTGATCCTTATGCCTAAACAGTATCTCGGTTTCATGCAACACAGGATGGCATCCGCATTTTCGGCAATACAATGCGAGATGCGAATGGGCTGTGAGTTAAGCGCTGTCCTGTCAGTATTCTTCGCTATTCTGTCCACGTTTCATGTGCGCTTAAAAAAGCTTTTGCTTTAAAGATGAATGATCACCAACTAGCCCACCTCGCCGTCTTGTTGACATTCCCAAATCATGGCTCGAAACTTGCTACTGGTCACTAAAGAAAAAGTATTTAATCACTGCATTCTCACAGTACTAACGTACGGCGCAGAGACATGGATGTAAATTAAATATCTAGAGATGAAATTAAGGAATACGAAGCGTGCAATGGAAAGGAAAATGATAGGGGTAACGTTAAGAGATAAAAAACGAGCGGAATGGATCAGGGAACAGACAGGAGTAGCTGATATTATTAAATCAATAAAAAGAAAAAAGTGGACCTGGGCAGGGCATATCATGCGGAGGACAGACAACAGATGGACAGTAAGAGCGACAGAATGGATACCAAGAGAAGAAAAACGCAACAGACGCAGGCCCAAATTTTAGATTAAACGATAAATTAAGAAGTTCGCGGGCATAAAGTGGAAGCAACTCGCTCAGGATAAGGCAGATTGGAAATCGGTGGAAGAAGCCTTCGTCCTCCAGTGGACCTTAAATAGGATGATGATGATGACGATGATGATGATGATTTAAACGGTGACCCAAGCAACTTGACGGAAATGCCTAATTAAGACGTAAGCCTATAGCCTCGGGAAATGATACCGTTATCGGGGGCAAGAAAAACTTCAATGAATACGTAATACGTTTTTCGATGAGACATAATTAGCGCGAAAAAACAAACACACAAACCAAAGACAGGAGACAGACAGCAGAGCGCTAAACTTCAACTGAAAATTTTATTTCACACAAAACCCAGAACCCGCATGATGAGCACAACCACGATGCAGCAGAACAACCACCTTTCCGTTTGATCATGAATATTCAATTCTATATCACGCTACCTCCCGCCAAGCCTAGCTAATCTTAACATTTCGTAAATGTTCGTCCAGTTATAAAATTTCTTTCCTCGTGAGTGCCATGCGGGTTTTGGGGGAAATAAAATTTTCAGTTGAAGTTTAGCGCTTGTATTGTCTGTCTCCATTCTGTGGTTTGTGTGTTGCTTTTTTTTTTTGCGCTGATTATGTCTCATCCAAGTACGCACCAACTAGCCCACCTTTCTTTGTTAATACGTAATATGTTCGCAGGGTGAACGTCTCATTCCGGACACACCTGTCACCAAATGCGTCCATTTAAATGATGATCAAAGCACAGTCCGCCAGTATTCAGAAACAAGTTAAGTGAGTCAACGGAATCGTATATTACATCTAAAAACCAAATATCAAAATCAAGGAAAAAGACATGTACGCAACATACACTTTAAAAGTACGAGGAGCAGGAACGTCACACTCCTGGCACTACTATCAGCAATTATGCCATTTCAAGTGATGATCCATGACATTATCAGAGAAATATATCGGAGGTAAAATATATAGCCTAGGTAAATGACGCCATTTTCGGCTACCAGCAAGAAAGTTCAACGAACGCGCTTTCCCGGCGCCCATCTCGCTCCTGACACTACTACCAGCATCTACGTCGATTTAAATGATGATCCAAGCAACTTGATGCAGGCACCTCTTTCGGAGGTAAATCTATAGTCTTCATAAACAAAGCTATTTTCCATGCTTCAAGAAACTTAAATAAACATGACCGCGCGGCGCACTTCGCCTCCATGGCACTACCACCAGCAACTACGTCGTTTTAAATGATCATCCAAGCAACTTGGCGGAGCCGCCTATTTCGCAGGCAAGCCTTGGTAACCGACGCCGTCTTAAATGCTGGACAAAAACTTCAATAAACATGTCCGCGCGGCGCACGTCGCCTCCATGGCACTACCACCAGCAACTACGTCGTTTTAAATGATCATCCAAGCAACTTGACGGAGCCGCCTATTTCGCAGGCAAGCCTTGGTAACCGACGCCGTCTTAAATGCTGGACAAAAACTTCAATAAACATGTCCGCGCGGCGCACGTCGCCTCCATGGCACTACCACCAGCAACTACGTCGTTTTAAATGATCATCCAAGCAACTTGACGGAGCCGCCTATTTCGCAGGCAAGCCTTGGTAACCGACGCCGTCTTAAATGCTGGACAAAAACTTCAATAAACATGTCCGCGCGGCGCACGTCGCCTCCATGGCACTACCACCAGCAACTACGTCGTTTTAAATGATCATCCAAGCAACTTGGCGGAGCCGCCTATTTCGCAGGCAAGCCTTGGTAACCGACGCCGTCTTAAATGCTGGACAAAAACTTCAATAAACATGTCCGCGCGGCGCACGTCGCCTCCATGGCACTACCACCAGCAACTACGTCGTTTTAAATGATCATCCAAGCAACTTGACGGAGCCGCCTATTTCGCAGGCAAGCCTTGGTAACCGACGCCGTCTTAAATGCTGGACAAAAACTTCAATAAACATGTCCGCGCGGCGCACGTCGCCCTCCATGGGCACTAGCCATCAGCAACTACGTCGTTTTCAAGTATCATCCGAGGCTACTTGACGGAGCCGCCTATTTCGTAGGTAAGCCTTGGTAACCGACGCCATCTTAGATGCTGGACAAAAACTTAATAAACATGTACCGCGTGGCGCACGTCGCCTCCATGACCACCAGCAACTACGTCGTTTTAAATGATCATCCAAGCAACTTGACGGAGCCGCCTATTTCGCAGGCAAGCCTTGGTAACCGACGCCGTCTTAAATGCTGGACAAAAACTTCAATAAACATGTCCGCGCGGCGCACGTCGCCCTCCTGGGGCAATAGCATCAGCAACTACGTCGTTTTCAAGTATCATCGAGGCTACTTCACGGAGCCGCCTATTTCGCAGGCAAGCCTTGGTAACCGACGCCGTCTTAAATGCTGGACAAAAACTTAAATAAACATGTCCGCGCGGCGCACGTCGCCCTCCTGGGGCAATAGCATCAGCAACTACGTCGTTTTCAAGTATCATCGAGGCTACTTCACGGAGCCGCCTATTTCGTAGGTAAGAATTGGTAAACGACGCCATCTTAGATGATGGACAAAAACTTCAATAAACATGACCGCGTGGCGCACGTCGCCTCCATGACCACCAGCAACTACGTCGTTTTAAATGATCATCCAAGCAACTTGACGGAGCCGCCTATTTCGCTGGTAAGTCTTGGTAACCGACACCATCTAATATGCCGGACAAAAACTTGAATAAACATGTCCGCGCGGCGCACGTCGCCCTTCATGGCACTACCACCAGCAACTACGTCGTTTTAAATGATCATCCAAGCAACTTGACGGAGCCGCCTATTTCGCAGGTAAGTCTTGGGAAACGACGCCATCTTAGATGCTGGACAAAAGCTTCAATAAACATGACCGCGGGGCGCACGTTGAGTCCATGGTACTACCACCAGCAACTACGTCGTTTTAAATGATCATCCAAGCAACTTCACGGAGCCTCCTATTTCGTAGGTAAGAATTGGTAAACGACGCCATCTTAGATGCTGGACAAAAACTTCAATAAACGTGCTCGCGCCGCGCACGTCGCCTCCATGGCACTACCACCAGCAACTACGTCGTTCGAAATGATCATTCAAGCAACTTCACGGAGCCTCCTGTTGCGTAGGTAAGAATTCGTAAACGACGCCATCTTAGATGCTGGACAAAATCTCATGATTAGATTTGAGGAGTTTAACGTCCCAAAACCAGCTCTGATTACGAGAGACGCCGTAGTGGAGGTCCCCGGAAGTTTCGACAACCTAGCGTTCTTCAACGTGCACTCACATCGCACAGCACACGGGCCTCAACGTTTCCCTTCCATCGAAATGCAGCCGCCACGTCCGGGATTTGATCCCGTGACCTTCGGATCAGCAGCCGAGTGCCATAACGACTAGACCACCGTGGCGCGGCGGACAAAAACATCAATAAACATGACCGCGCGGCGCACGTCGCCCTCCTGGCACTACCATCAGCAACTACGTCGTTTTAAATGATCATCCAAGCAACTTCACGGAGCCTCCTATTTCGTAGGTAAGTCTATATTTTTGGCAAATGAAGCCATTTTCGGATCTCGACAAAAACTTCAATGAACACGCTCTCGGTGCGCACGTCTCACTCCTGACACTACTATGAGCAACTACGTCGATTGGAATTTCCCAGCTTCAATACTCCGAGGGCAATTTCGGGCGAAATTATTAGCAAATATATTATTAGCTAGTAACATGCGTAATAACTAGGGGAATACGACCCGACGCAGGAAAAGGCTTTTATTGCCATTTATGGGTGATGCAAAATTTGCCACACAACCCAAGACATACCTCCGACGGCCATTTTGGGCGAAATTATTAGTAACCCTATTATTAGTCAAATACACGCGTAATAAGTAGAGGAATACCGTCCGATGCAGGAAAAGGCTTTTATTGCAATTTCTGGGTGAGACAAAATTTGCCACAAAACCCAAGACTATAGACTTACCTACGATGGCCATCTTGGGGGAAATTAACAGTAAGCGTATTATTAGTCAAATACATGCGTAATGAGCAAAGGAATACTCTACGATGCAGGAAAAGGCTTTTATTGCAAATTCTGTGTGAGACAAAATTTGCCACAAACCCCACGACTATAGACTTACCTCCGATGGCCATCTTGGGCGAAATTATTAGCAACCATATTATTAGTAAAATACCCGCGTAAGAAGTAGAGGAATACCGTCTGATGCAGGAAAAGGCTTTTATTGCAAGCCTGGGTAAATTAATTAAAATCGCATAAAATACGAGATCCTTGTATTTCGGCCAGGTTCGTTCGAGTCGAATGGGGTCCCTTTTTCTCAAAAATGGCAAGTCTATAGCGTTGGGAACTTAATGAAGATCAAGTAAAATACCATATCATTGTATCCCGGCCATTTTCGTTCGATTCGAACGGGGCCTCGCGTTTCTCAGAAATGGCAAGTCTATAGCCTTGGGAAATTAATTAAAATCGTATAAAATACCATATCATTGTATTTCAGCCAGGTTCGTTTGATTGGAACGGGATCCCATTTTTCTCAAAAATAGCAAGTCTATAGCCTTGGGACCTTACTGAAGATCGAGTAAGATGCGGTAATATTGTATTTCGGCCAGATTCGTTCGATTCGAACAGGGCCCCGTTTTTCACAGAAATGGCAAGTCTATAGCCTTGGGAAATTAATGAAGATCGAGTAAAACACGATATCCTTGTAATTCGGCCAGATTCGTTCGATTCGAACTGGGCCCCATTTTTCTCAAAAATAGCAAGTCTATAGCCTTGGGAAATTAATGAAAATCGAGTAAAACACGATATCCTTGTATTTCGGCCAGATTCGTTCGATTCGAACTTGGTCCCGTTTTTCACAGAAATGCCTTGGGAAATTAATGAAAATCGAGTAAAACACGATATCCCTGTATTTCAGCCAGATTCGTACGATTCGAACGGGGCCCCGTTTTTCACAGAAATGGGAAGTCTATAGCCTTGGGAAATTAATGAAAATTGAGTAAAACACGATGTCATTTTATTTCGGCCAGTTTCGTTCGATTCGAACGGGGCCCCGTTTTTCACAGAAATGGGAAGTCTATAGCCTTGGGAAATTAATGAAAATTGAGTAAAACACGATGTCATTTTATTTCGGCCAGTTTCGTTCGATTCGAACGGGGCCCCGTTTTTCACAGAAATGGCAAGTCTATAGCCTTGGGAAATTAATGAAAATTGAGTAAAATACGATATTGTATTTCAGCCAGATTCGTTCGATTCGAACGGGGCCCCGTTTTTCTCAGAAATGGCAAGTCTATAGCCTTGGGAAATTAATGAAAATCGAGTAAAATACGCAAAATGCGTTTTACCGCATCGTAGAGCATTCCTCTACTTATTGCGCGCCTTCCTGAATAAAAATACGGTCTCTCAAAATTTTGCCCAAAAGCCAAAAAAGGTAAGACTATAGTCTTGGGTTTTATGTGAAATTTTGACTCGATCAGAAGTCCCACAAAATGCGTTTTCCCGCATCGTAGAGCATTCCTCTACTTATTGCGCGCCTCCCTGAATAAAAATACGGTCTCTCAAAATCTTGCCCAAAATGCCAAAAAAGGTAAGACTATAGTATTGGGTTTCTTGTGAAATTTTGACTCGTTCAGAAGTCGCTCTAAATACGTTTGGCCGCATCATAGACCATTCCTCTACTTATTGCGCGCCTTCCTGAATAAAAATACGGTCTCTCAAAATTTTGCCCAAAATGCCAAAAAAGGTAAGACTATAGTCTTGGGTTTTTTGTGAAATTTTGACTCGATCAGAAGTCGCACAAAATGCGTTTTCCCGCATCGTAGAGCATTCCTCTACTTATTGCGCGCCTTCCTGAATAAAAATACGGTCTCTCAAAATCTTGCCCAAAATGCCAAAAAAGGTAAGACTATAGTCTTGGGTTTTTTGTGAAATTTTGACTCGATCAGAAGTCGCACAAAATGCGTTTTCCCGCATCGTAGAGCATTCCTCTACTTATTGCGCGCCTTCCTGAATAAAAATACGGTCTCTCAAAATCTTGCCCAAAATGCCAAAAAAGGTAAGACTATAGTCTTGGGTTTTTTGTGAAATTTTGACTCGATCAGAAGTCGCACAAAATGCGTTTTCCCGCATCGTAGAGCATTCCTCTACTTATTGCGCGCCTTCCTGAATAAAAATACGGTCTCTCAAAATCTTGCCCAAAATGCCAAAAAAGGTAAGACTATAGTCTTGGGTTTTTGTGAAATTTTGACTCGATCAGAAGTCGCACAAAATGCGTTTTCCCGCATCGTAGAGCATTCTCTACTTATTGCGCGCCTTCCTGAATAAAAATACGGTCTCTCAAAATCTTGCCCAAAATGCCAAAAAAGGTAAGACTATAGTCTTGGGTTTTTTGTGAAATTTTGACTCGATCAGAAGTCGCACAAAATGCGTTTTCCCGCATCGTAGAGCATTCCTCTACTTATTGCGCGCCTTCCTGAATAAAAATACGGTCTCTCAAAATCTTGCCCAAAATGCCAAAAAAGGTAAGACTATAGTCTTGGGTTTTTTGTGAAATTTTGACTCGATCAGAAGTCGCACAAAATGCGTTTTCCCGCATCGTAGAGCATTCCTCTACTTATTGCGCGCCTTCCTGAATAAAAATACGGTCTCTCAAAATCTTGCCCAAAATGCCAAAAAAGGTAAGACTATAGTCTTGGGTTTTTTGTGAAATTTTGACTCGATCAGAAGTCGCACAAAATGCGTTTTCCCGCATCGTAGAGCATTCCTCTACTTATTGCGCGCCTTCCTGAATAAAAATACGGTCTCTCAAAATCTTGCCCAAAATGCCAAAAAGGTAAGACTATAGTCTTGGGTTTTTTGTGAAATTTGACTCGATCAGAAGTCGCACAAAATGCGTTTTCCCGCATCGTAGAGCATTCCTCTACTTATTGCGCGCCTTCCTGAATAAAAATACGGTCTCTCAAATCTTGCCCAAAATGCCAAAAAAGGTAAGACTATAGTCTTGGGTTTTTTGTGAAATTTTGACTCGATCAGAAGTCGCACAAAATGCGTTTTCCCGCATCGTAGAGCATTCCTCTACTTATTGCGCGCCTTCCTGAATAAAAATACGGTCTCTCAAAATCTTGCCCAAAATGCCAAAAAGGTAAGACTATAGTCTTGGGTTTTTTGTGAAATTTTGACTCGATCAGAAGTCGCACAAAATGCGTTTTCCCGCATCGTAGAGCATTCCTCTACTTATTGCGCGCCTTCCTGAATAAAAATACGGTCTCTCAAAATCTTGCCCAAAATGCCAAAAAAGGTAAGACTATAGTCTTGGGTTTTTTGTGAAATTTTGACTCGATCAGAAGTCGCACAAAATGCGTTTTCCCGCATCGTAGAGCATTCCTCTACTTATTGCGCGCCTTCCTGAATAAAAATACGGTCTCTCAAAATCTTGCCCAAAATGCCAAAAAAGGTAAGACTATAGTCTTGGGTTTTTTGTGAAATTTTGACTCGATCAGAAGTCGCACAAAATGCGTTTTCCCGCATCGTAGAGCATTCCTCTACTTATTGCGCGCCTTCCTGAATAAAAATACGGTCTCTCAAAATCTTGCCCAAAATGCCAAAAAAGGTAAGACTATAGTCTTGGGTTTTTGTGAAATTTTGACTCGATCAGAAGTCGCACAAAATGCGTTTTCCCGCATCGTAGAGCATTCCTCTACTTATTGCGCGCCTTCCTGAATAAAAATACGGTCTCTCAAAATCTTGCCCAAAATGCCAAAAAAGGTAAGACTATAGTCTTGGGTTTTTTGTGAAATTTTGACTCGATCAGAAGTCGCACAAAATGCGTTTTCCCGCATCGTAGAGCATTCCTCTACTTATTGCGCGCCTTCCTGAATAAAAATACGGTCTCTCAAAATCTTGCCCAAAATGCCAAAAAAGGTAAGACTATAGTCTTGGGTTTTTTGTGAAATTTTGACTCGATCAGAAGTCGCACAAAATGCGTTTTCCCGCATCGTAGAGCATTCCTCTACTTATTGCGCGCCTTCCTGAATAAAAATACGGTCTCTCAAAATCTTGCCCAAAATGCCAAAAAAGGTAAGACTATAGTCTTGGGTTTTTTGTGAAATTTTGACTCGATCAGAAGTCGCACAAAATGCGTTTTCCCGCATCGTAGAGCATTCCTCTACTTATTGCGCGCCTTCCTGAATAAAAATACGGTCTCTCAAAATCTTGCCCAAAATGCCAAAAAGGTAAGACTATAGTCTTGGGTTTTTTGTGAAATTTTGACTCGATCAGAAGTCGCACAAAATGCGTTTTCCCGCATCGTAGAGCATTCCTCTACTTATTGCGCGCCTTCCTGAATAAAAATACGGTCTCTCAAAATCTTGCCCAAAATGCCAAAAAAGGTAAGACTATAGTCTTGGGTTTTTTGTGAAATTTTGACTCGATCAGAAGTCGCACAAAATGCGTTTTCCCGCATCGTAGAGCATTCCTCTACTTATTGCGCGCCTTCCTGAATAAAAATACGGTCTCTCAAAATCTTGCCCAAAATGCCAAAAAAGGTAAGACTATAGTCTTGGGTTTTTTGTGAAATTTTGACTCGATCAGAAGTCGCACAAAATGCGTTTTCCCGCATCGTAGAGCATTCCTCTACTTATTGCGCGCCTTCCTGAATAAAAATACGGTCTCTCAAAATCTTGCCCAAAATGCCAAAAAAGGTAAGACTATAGTCTTGGGTTTTTTGTGAAATTTTGACTCGATCAGAAGTCGCACAAAATGCGTTTTCCCGCATCGTAGAGCATTCCTCTACTTATTGCGCGCCTTCCTGAATAAAAATACGGTCTCTCAAAATCTTGCCCAAAATGCCAAAAAAGGTAAGACTATAGTCTTGGGTTTTTTGTGAAATTTTGACTCGATCAGAAGTCGCACAAAATGCGTTTTCCCGCATCGTAGAGCATTCCTCTACTTATTGCGCGCCTTCCTGAATAAAAATACGGTCTCTCAAAATCTTGCCCAAAATGCCAAAAAAGGTAAGACTATAGTCTTGGGTTTTTTGTGAAATTTTGACTCGATCAGAAGTCGCACAAAATGCGTTTTCCCGCATCGTAGAGCATTCCTCTACTTATTGCGCGCCTTCCTGAATAAAAATACGGTCTCTCAAAATCTTGCCCAAAATGCCAAAAAAGGTAAGACTATAGTCTTGGGTTTTTTGTGAAATTTTGACTCGATCAGAAGTCGCACAAAATGCGTTTTCCCGCATCGTAGAGCATTCCTCTACTTATTGCGCGCCTTCCTGAATAAAAATACGGTCTCTCAAAATCTTGCCCAAAATGCCAAAAAAGGTAAGACTATAGTCTTGGGTTTTTTGTGAAATTTTGACTCGATCAGAAGTCGCACAAAATGCGTTTTCCCGCATCGTAGAGCATTCCTCTACTTATTGCGCGCCTTCCTGAATAAAAATACGGTCTCTCAAAATCTTGCCCAAAATGCCAAAAAGGTAAGACTATAGTCTTGGGTTTTTTGTGAAATTTTGACTCGATCAGAAGTCGCACAAAATGCGTTTTCCCGCATCGTAGAGCATTCCTCTACTTATTGCGCGCCTTCCTGAATAAAATACGGTCTCTCAAAATCTTGCCCAAAATGCCAAAAAAGGTAAGACTATAGTCTTGGGTTTTTTGTGAAATTTTGACTCGATCAGAAGTCGCACAAAATGCGTTTTCCCGCATCGTAGAGCATTCCTCTACTTATTGCGCGCCTTCCTGAATAAAAATACGGTCTCTCAAAATCTTGCCCAAAATGCCAAAAAAGGTAAGACTATAGTCTTGGGTTTTTTGTGAAATTTTGACTCGATCAGAAGTCGCACAAAATGCGTTTTCCCGCATCGTAGAGCATTCCTCTACTTATTGCGCGCCTTCCTGAATAAAAATACGGTCTCTCAAAATCTTGCCCAAAATGCCAAAAAAGGTAAGACTATAGTCTTGGGTTTTTTGTGAAATTTTGACTCGATCAGAAGTCGCACAAAATGCGTTTTCCCGCATCGTAGAGCATTCTCTACTTATTGCGCGCCTTCCTGAATAAAAATACGGTCTCTCAAAATCTTGCCCAAAATGCCAAAAAAGGTAAGACTATAGTCTTGGGTTTTTTGTGAAATTTTGACTCGATCAGAAGTCGCACAAAATGCGTTTTCCCGCATCGTAGAGCATTCCTCTACTTATTGCGCGCCTTCCTGAATAAAAATACGGTCTCTCAAAATCTTGCCCAAAATGCCAAAAAAGGTAAGACTATAGTCTTGGGTTTTTTGTGAAATTTTGACTCGATCAGAAGTCGCACAAAATGCGTTTTCCCGCATCGTAGAGCATTCCTCTACTTATTGCGCGCCTTCCTGAATAAAAATACGGTCTCTCAAAATCTTGCCCAAAATGCCAAAAAAGGTAAGACTATAGTCTTGGGTTTTTTGTGAAATTTTGACTCGATCAGAAGTCGCACAAAATGCGTTTTCCCGCATCGTAGAGCATTCCTCTACTTATTGCGCGCCTTCCTGAATAAAAATACGGTCTCTCAAAATCTTGCCCAAAATGCCAAAAAAGGTAAGACTATAGTCTTGGGTTTTTTGTGAAATTTTGACTCGATCAGAAGTCGCACAAAATGCGTTTTCCCGCATCGTAGAGCATTCCTCTACTTATTGCGCGCCTTCCTGAATAAAAATACGGTCTCTCAAAATCTTGCCCAAAATGCCAAAAAAGGTAAGACTATAGTCTTGGGTTTTTTGTGAAATTTTGACTCGATCAGAAGTCGCACAAAATGCGTTTTCCCGCATCGTAGAGCATTCCTCTACTTATTGCGCGCCTTCCTGAATAAAAATACGGTCTCTCAAAATCTTGCCCAAAATGCCAAAAAAGGTAAGACTATAGTCTTGGGTTTTTTGTGAAATTTTGACTCGATCAGAAGTCGCACAAAATGCGTTTTCCCGCATCGTAGAGCATTCCTCTACTTATTGCGCGCCTTCCTGAATAAAAATACGGTCTCTCAAAATCTTGCCCAAAATGCCAAAAAAGGTAAGACTATAGTCTTGGGTTTTTTGTGAAATTTTGACTCGATCAGAAGTCGCACAAAATGCGTTTTCCCGCATCGTAGAGCATTCCTCTACTTATTGCGCGCCTTCCTGAATAAAAATACGGTCTCTCAAAATCTTGCCCAAAATGCCAAAAAAGGTAAGACTATAGTCTTGGGTTTTTTGTGAAATTTTGACTCGATCAGAAGTCGCACAAAATGCGTTTTCCCGCATCGTAGAGCATTCCTCTACTTATTGCGCGCCTTCCTGAATAAAAATACGGTCTCTCAAAATCTTGCCCAAAATGCCAAAAAGGTAAGACTATAGTCTTGGGTTTTTTGTGAAATTTTGACTCGATCAGAAGTCGCACAAAATGCGTTTTCCCGCATCGTAGAGCATTCCTCTACTTATTGCGCGCCTTCCTGAATAAAAATACGGTCTCTCAAAATCTTGCCCAAAATGCCAAAAAGGTAAGACTATAGTCTTGGGTTTTTTGTGAAATTTTGACTCGATCAGAAGTCGCACAAAATGCGTTTTCCCGCATCGTAGAGCATTCCTCTACTTATTGCGCGCCTTCCTGAATAAAAATACGGTCTCTCAAAATCTTGCCCAAAATGCCAAAAAAGGTAAGACTATAGTCTTGGGTTTTTTGTGAAATTTTGACTCGATCAGAAGTCGCACAAAATGCGTTTTCCCGCATCGTAGAGCATTCCTCTACTTATTGCGCGCCTTCCTGAATAAAAATACGGTCTCTCAAAATCTTGCCCAAAATGCCAAAAAAGGTAAGACTATAGTCTTGGGTTTTTTGTGAAATTTTGACTCGATCAGAAGTCGCACAAAATGCGTTTTCCCGCATCGTAGAGCATTCCTCTACTTATTGCGCGCCTTCCTGAATAAAAATACGGTCTCTCAAAATCTTGCCCAAAATGCCAAAAAAGGTAAGACTATAGTCTTGGGTTTTTTGTGAAATTTTGACTCGATCAGAAGTCGCACAAAATGCGTTTTCCCGCATCGTAGAGCATTCCTCTACTTATTGCGCGCCTTCCTGAATAAAAATACGGTCTCTCAAAATCTTGCCCAAAATGCCAAAAAAGGTAAGACTATAGTCTTGGGTTTTTTGTGAAATTTTGACTCGATCAGAAGTCGCACAAAATGCGTTTTCCCGCATCGTAGAGCATTCCTCTACTTATTGCGCGCCTTCCTGAATAAAAATACGGTCTCTCAAAATCTTGCCCAAAATGCCAAAAAAGGTAAGACTATAGTCTTGGGTTTTTTGTGAAATTTTGACTCGATCAGAAGTCGCACAAAATGCGTTTTCCCGCATCGTAGAGCATTCCTCTACTTATTGCGCGCCTTCCTGAATAAAAATACGGTCTCTCAAAATCTTGCCCAAAATGCCAAAAAAGGTAAGACTATAGTCTTGGGTTTTTTGTGAAATTTTGACTCGATCAGAAGTCGCACAAAATGCGTTTTCCCGCATCGTAGAGCATTCCTCTACTTATTGCGCGCCTTCCTGAATAAAAATACGGTCTCTCAAAATCTTGCCCAAAATGCCAAAAAAGGTAAGACTATAGTCTTGGGTTTTTTGTGAAATTTTGACTCGATCAGAAGTCGCACAAAATGCGTTTTCCCGCATCGTAGAGCATTCCTCTACTTATTGCGCGCCTTCCTGAATAAAAATACGGTCTCTCAAAATCTTGCCCAAAATGCCAAAAAGGTAAGACTATAGTCTTGGGTTTTTTGTGAAATTTTGACTCGATCAGAAGTCGCACAAAATGCGTTTTCCCGCATCGTAGAGCATTCCTCTACTTATTGCGCGCCTTCCTGAATAAAAATACGGTCTCTCAAAATCTTGCCCAAAATGCCAAAAAAGGTAAGACTATAGTCTTGGGTTTTTTGTGAAATTTTGACTCGATCAGAAGTCGCACAAAATGCGTTTTCCCGCATCGTAGAGCATTCCTCTACTTATTGCGCGCCTTCCTGAATAAAAATACGGTCTCTCAAAATCTTGCCCAAAATGCCAAAAAAGGTAAGACTATAGTCTTGGGTTTTTTGTGAAATTTTGACTCGATCAGAAGTCGCACAAAATGCGTTTTCCCGCATCGTAGAGCATTCCTCTACTTATTGCGCGCCTTCCTGAATAAAAATACGGTCTCTCAAAATCTTGCCCAAAATGCCAAAAAAGGTAAGACTATAGTCTTGGGTTTTTTGTGAAATTTTGACTCGATCAGAAGTCGCACAAAATGCGTTTTCCCGCATCGTAGAGCATTCCTCTACTTATTGCGCGCCTTCCTGAATAAAAATACGGTCTCTCAAAATTTGCCCAAAATGCCAAAAAAGGTAAGACTATAGTCTTGGGTTTTTTGTGAAATTTTGACTCGATCAGAAGTCGCACAAAATGCGTTTTCCCGCATCGTAGAGCATTCCTCTACTTATTGCGCGCCTTCCTGAATAAAAATACGGTCTCTCAAAATCTTGCCCAAAATGCCAAAAAAGGTAAGACTATAGTCTTGGGTTTTTTGTGAAATTTTGACTCGATCAGAAGTCGCACAAAATGCGTTTTCCCGCATCGTAGAGCATTCCTCTACTTATTGCGCGCCTTCCTGAATAAAAATACGGTCTCTCAAAATCTTGCCCAAAATGCCAAAAAAGGTAAGACTATAGTCTTGGGTTTTTTGTGAAATTTTGACTCGATCAGAAGTCGCACAAAATGCGTTTTCCCGCATCGTAGAGCATTCCTCTACTTATTGCGCGCCTTCCTGAATAAAAATACGGTCTCTCAAAATCTTGCCCAAAATGCCAAAAAAGGTAAGACTATAGTCTTGGGTTTTTTGTGAAATTTTGACTCGATCAGAAGTCGCACAAAATGCGTTTTCCCGCATCGTAGAGCATTCCTCTACTTATTGCGCGCCTTCCTGAATAAAAATACGGTCTCTCAAAATCTTGCCCAAAATGCCAAAAAAGGTAAGACTATAGTCTTGGGTTTTTTGTGAAATTTTGACTCGATCAGAAGTCGCACAAAATGCGTTTTCCCGCATCGTAGAGCATTCCTCTACTTATTGCGCGCCTTCCTGAATAAAAATACGGTCTCTCAAAATCTTGCCCAAAATGCCAAAAAAGGTAAGACTATAGTCTTGGGTTTTTTGTGAAATTTTGACTCGATCAGAAGTCGCACAAAATGCGTTTTCCCGCATCGTAGAGCATTCCTCTACTTATTGCGCGCCTTCCTGAATAAAAATACGGTCTCTCAAAATCTTGCCCAAAATGCCAAAAAAGGTAAGACTATAGTCTTGGGTTTTTTGTGAAATTTTGACTCGATCAGAAGTCGCACAAAATGCGTTTTCCCGCATCGTAGAGCATTCCTCTACTTATTGCGCGCCTTCCTGAATAAAAATACGGTCTCTCAAAATCTTGCCCAAAATGCCAAAAAAGGTAAGACTATAGTCTTGGGTTTTTTGTGAAATTTTGACTCGATCAGAAGTCGCACAAAATGCGTTTTCCCGCATCGTAGAGCATTCCTCTACTTATTGCGCGCCTTCCTGAATAAAAATACGGTCTCTCAAAATCTTGCCCAAAATGCCAAAAAAGGTAAGACTATAGTCTTGGGTTTTTTGTGAAATTTTGACTCGATCAGAAGTCGCACAAAATGCGTTTTCCCGCATCGTAGAGCATTCCTCTACTTATTGCGCGCCTTCCTGAATAAAAATACGGTCTCTCAAAATCTTGCCCAAAATGCCAAAAAAGGTAAGACTATAGTCTTGGGTTTTTTGTGAAATTTTGACTCGATCAGAAGTCGCACAAAATGCGTTTTCCCGCATCGTAGAGCATTCCTCTACTTATTGCGCGCCTTCCTGAATAAAAATACGGTCTCTCAAAATCTTGCCCAAAATGCCAAAAAAGGTAAGACTATAGTCTTGGGTTTTTTGTGAAATTTTGACTCGATCAGAAGTCGCACAAAATGCGTTTTCCCGCATCGTAGAGCATTCCTCTACTTATTGCGCGCCTTCCTGAATAAAAATACGGTCTCTCAAAATCTTGCCCAAAATGCCAAAAAGGTAAGACTATAGTCTTGGGTTTTTTGTGAAATTTTGACTCGATCAGAAGTCGCACAAAATGCGTTTTCCCGCATCGTAGAGCATTCCTCTACTTATTGCGCGCCTTCCTGAATAAAAATACGGTCTCTCAAAATCTTGCCCAAAATGCCAAAAAAGGTAAGACTATAGTCTTGGGTTTTTTGTGAAATTTTGACTCGATCAGAAGTCGCACAAAATGCGTTTTCCCGCATCGTAGAGCATTCTCTACTTATTGCGCGCCTTCCTGAATAAAAATACGGTCTCTCAAAATCTTGCCCAAAATGCCAAAAAGGTAAGACTATAGTCTTGGGTTTTTTGTGAAATTTTGACTCGATCAGAAGTCGCACAAAATGCGTTTTCCCGCATCGTAGAGCATTCCTCTACTTATTGCGCGCCTTCCTGAATAAAAATACGGTCTCTCAAAATCTTGCCCAAAATGCCAAAAAAGGTAAGACTATAGTCTTGGGTTTTTTGTGAAATTTTGACTCGATCAGAAGTCGCACAAAATGCGTTTTCCCGCATCGTAGAGCATTCCTCTACTTATTGCGCGCCTTCCTGAATAAAAATACGGTCTCTCAAATCTTGCCCAAAATGCCAAAAAGGTAAGACTATAGTCTTGGGTTTTTTGTGAAATTTTGACTCGATCAGAAGTCGCACAAAATGCGTTTTCCCGCATCGTAGAGCATTCCTCTACTTATTGCGCGCCTTCCTGAATAAAAATACGGTCTCTCAAAATCTTGCCCAAAATGCCAAAAAAGGTAAGACTATAGTCTTGGGTTTTTTGTGAAATTTTGACTCGATCAGAAGTCGCACAAAATGCGTTTTCCCGCATCGTAGAGCATTCCTCTACTTATTGCGCGCCTTCCTGAATAAAATACGGTCTCTCAAAATCTTGCCCAAAATGCCAAAAAGGTAAGACTATAGTCTTGGGTTTTTTGTGAAATTTTGACTCGATCAGAAGTCGCACAAAATGCGTTTTCCCGCATCGTAGAGCATTCCTCTACTTATTGCGCGCCTTCCTGAATAAAAATACGGTCTCTCAAAATCTTGCCCAAAATGCCAAAAAAGGTAAGACTATAGTCTTGGGTTTTTTGTGAAATTTTGACTCGATCAGAAGTCGCACAAAATGCGTTTTCCGCATCGTAGAGCATTCCTCTACTTATTGCGCGCCTTCCTGAATAAAAATACGGTCTCTCAAAATCTTG